>CM060920.1:801566060-802816685 GCA_030737875.1 Allium sativum | reverse complement strand
TGCATAGATGAATTTGACTGAAATGAATAAAAGAGAGAATGGTAAAGTGTACAGTTTGGTAAGCCAGCATTAGTCTACAGCTATAGTTTGGTGATGTCGTATATGCATACAACAGTAAAGCTAAAGGAGACAGTATACTGGAAAATTGGGAGAGGCCTTTACAGTTGAAATGTTAATACGTGCAAAAGGCAACAACTGGAAGAAGAAAAAAGGTATAACAGTTTTGTATTATCATATATATTATAGGAGCGAAAACATGTATGAAATCATAAATGGAGAAAGTTTGGGTATTTGGGTAGAATGTGCAAAGGACAACAAAGCAGAGAAGTGGTACAGTAGGTACATTATTTTGTTCACTTACAGGCATGTAGTTCCAGTTCCAATACACTTGCCTATAGCATTGCTAAAGCTAATACATGGAACATAAATAATTTGACGTAGCAACTTAGAATTCAACTAAACTTTTATTATATCTAAATTATTAAATTCTTGTTGCAGGTTTGTAGTTATGTACAGGGAACGTATTTCACAAAATGTGATTTATATCAACTTACTTGAAGAATTGCTTCATCTTTTGGGTCCTTCCTTCGATAGATAATATCATTTTGGAAATTTTGATGCACTCCTATCACTTTGCTGTCAAATCAGGATTGCAGTGCATTCCAATATAAAAAAACTTTGCTCTTATATATTTTTAACATTTCTAGAGCTATCACGAACTAGAAAAATAGAATGATATTTGAAACCAAATAGGATAAATACGCAAGGTAAAGCAAAATCTCATCAGGCAACATGGTCAATGTAGAAACAACATACATCCTTTACGACCTAAAACCAAATTCACGTTGTACCATCATTGTACCATCATTTGACGACTGAGGTTGTATATGCATCATCACATGTTCTATTACAACAAAATATTAATATTCAATAGGCAAACCGCACTAAGAGAAAAGAGCATATATGCTCATGTTTGTACTTGTTCTACTCCACACACTTTCCACTATTTTTGCTTCATCCTCATGTTCGTCCATAAATTCTTTTTGTGCTGATCAGGACATTTAAATCCATAATCATCCCATGTTGTTGACATTACTTTTTGACCTCAGAAGATAGCTATGCTTTTACGAAATTAGTTTCATTCAGTTAGTTGCGTGGAACCATGAATACTTGAATTAATACTGGTAGTTGCCAACAAACCCATGCAGATATAACCAATTATGTAGACAAATATGAAAGAAAGTGAGGAAAATAAATAAATTAAATCTATATTCATTGAACAAATAACAATTCATTACATGGGGTCAACATAACTAATACATGACAACAAAAGAGGTTAAAAATCAAAACTCCATTCATTTCTCCTATTACCCAAATTGCATTCAAAAGGAAATAAATTTTGTGACATTTGCATTTCATTTTTCTAAACACATAATTACTAAAATTCAATTAAATTTCATTTTAAAATCAAAAGAATAACAGTATCCCAATAAGAATGAACCAATAAGCGTGCAGGCTTGTCCGCTAGCATCATATCCCACGTACAAATAACTTCCGTAATTTTCTTCTTATATTTCCCTTTTTTCGTCACAATGTTAACCCATTTACAGACTTGATGCGTCAGGGTTGGATTCATTCAGTGGAGAAAGAATTTTTCAACGAGAGAATGTTTGATTTGCATTTATGCATGATATTGATTCCAGTAAGCATGGGCCGCCAAAACCCAGTCCAGTAATTCTTGAGGAACATGCATGGCCTGCCTTTGTGGAGGTGATATTTTGGCTATTTGTACCAAACTCTTCCATTTGTCCTATCATATATACATATTATACAAATTATATATTAAAAAAAAATGTGAAGGTCGTTTAAAAGTCCATTTAAAAGTTTGACACACTTTAGTTTTCAAATTGCTATTGCCTATTAATGACCTACTTGCTAATAAATTTAATTTCTGATTCATCGATATATGCAATTAACTTTACCAAACAGTACCAATTATGCTTGGAATTTATTGCCTAGCCATTTACTTAGTCTAAACGTTTCATTTACAAATAAACTCTGCACTAAAAATTAACATACTTTTGTAGTAAAAAGGTTAATTTTGGTAAGAAATCAATATTACTTTATGTCAATATTAGCAATCTATATTTTATTTTTTCCATGGTTGACCCATTCAATACAATGGACTTTTTTTTTCCAAAATATTTAAACTTTTATTGTAAGCTAGTGTCAAAATCAAATCTAATTGAACATAGCAGAATTAGTTAAATCAAGCAAAGTCGCAAGCATGAATCAAAAAATGATACCAATAAAAATAAAACTGCCACATTGATTTAGTACTTAAAACAGGTAAATAAAAACTACCAAAATTTAGCAAATAAATAAATAAAATGAAACAAATCAATGAATACCAACCTTGATAACTAACAAAGTCATAACAAATGCACAATTTAATCTTATCTGAAATGAAAGCTAAAATCAATCAATTAAAAGTATCTGACTAATTACCAAAAAAGTTGCATAATTAGTATAACTAAAAAATTAAAATAACCAAGATGAATAAAATCTAGTATGCATATCAAAAAAGATATTTGTTAAGTGCATATGTAAGTATATCATATGCATGTCCACAATCTAAATAAAAACATGCCAAGTTGCCTTAAAAACGTGTATCTATCAGTCCTTATATCTGAATCAATCTCCAAATTGACTGACTTCCATTTGTGTAAATTTTGATAATTGTAACTAGTTTTTAGGCATATAACAATTGCAGCATCTGTTGTATATTTAAGAATGAACATGTACTTTCTTCTAATAGTAAGTAGACGTCAACTAAATATATCGCTAAGTTGTTTACAAACATTAAGCGTTTCCATCATATTTTCTCATATTATCAGGGCTAGAAAATTTTCAAAGAAATAGAAACAGTATATTCTTTTATTACTATTCTTTTATTCTAGCTCCTGTTTTCACGTCTAATAAGCATACATATAAAAGTGCTGCTTCTTTTCACATTATACTGCAGATCTTTACAATAAACAAAGCAGAAAGTCCGGAATCATTCAGAAAACAGAGATAACAAGTACATATATTAAAATTTTGAAGATCGGTAAAAACACATAAATGTTTTGAAGACAGCAGCGACATATATATGGATATTTTATCAACTTAATTGATGGACCATGACACATGGACCATATGGATATATATAATAAGATGAGAATCATGAAAATGAAACCCTCATCTTTCACATTATTAACAGCAGGATGGCTCACGATCCAACCACCCTACTGTCTGAAATAAGTCATATTCCAGTTTATTATGTACACAAACGGCTATAACCTACGATTAGCAATAATAATTTCTATATGCAACATAAGTAAACAGTAATTCACTTCCATTTATCAATTTGGTTACTAGAGTTTGAAGTGGAAGCATGGTCAGAAGCAGCTTCTTGTTTATCTTTCGAGGCGTTAATGATAACTTCATCGTGGCTAAGTTGCGATGCAACAAACTTGTCGAGCACTCTCCAGTCTGTGACGTGCTCTCCAGTGTCGGTGATGGTGTTTTCTTGACTGATGTAGTTGGTTTGTATTTCGAAGTTTGGGAGTTGGAGGTACAAGTTAGGATCATGAGGCATCATATTGCACTGAAGTTCGCTGAACTCTGGTTTGAAAGAAGAACAGATGTTTTGGTTGTATGAACCGATGGCTGGCATTAGACTTCTCGATGCGTCGATGTTTGGCATGTATGAGTTGTTGTCGTCGATGTACCATGCGCAAGGCGAGTCATATTCGCCAAATCTTCTCATTATTGGTGGTGTTGTTGCTGTTAGTTTTTTCTTGAACACGCGACATACTACCCATCCCTCTTCCTGAAGACAAATATGGTAAGCAATTAGAAGTTCAAGCGCAGAAATGTAAGCTAAATAAACTAGATGATTCAAAGCATATTAAGGCCGGGTTGGATCAACTTAAATAAGTAGTTATTTTGTTTTTGTTTTTTGGAAGTCAAAATAAATTCATTTTGGCTTAAAACGATTTATTTAAGTTGATCCGAAACAAAGCATAAATTATAGTTTTTTCCTGTTTCTTTTGAAAAATGCATGAAACACAACTTTTTCCATGCTAAAGTTGATAGCAAATCCCCTGTACCCAAAATCTCATGTCTCCCTATACCCAACCAATTAGAATTCCTGATTTTCACATTTTTGCAATTAAGTCAAAGAAAAAAAAACTTAATTGCAAAAAGATGGAAATTAAAGGGTGTCTTGATTGGTTGGGTATAGAGGGACAGAGTATTTTGGGTATAGGAGATTTGATTTCGCTAAAGTCGCCCTCTTGAAATTATTCAAAAAATAAAGAGGCCTCTGGATTCTTATAGAAATGCACTCACCCTCATGACTTGAACTTCCATTGATAGTGGCGACATCTGATATCACTTATAATGAACTAAATAAGGTAGAACTCATCTTTAAAAGCTAGCTTGCAATGGTAGTTTATCTAATAAGTGTTACATGCATTACATACAACATACTAGGCAATGTGCGATACAACAGAAAACTAAAACATGTTCACGTTGTTCCCCATTTGTTTTCAAAAATGCTTAAAATCCCTTCAGCCTTCCAATATGAAAATAGTCCAATGGAAAATTTTAAATAGTAAAGTGGCTCTGATTAATATTAAAATTAGAACACGTTGTTATTTAGTATTAACCATACAACGTGTAAGTTTTGATTTTTTGTTTTATTGATTTTTTTTTTTTTTTTGGTATTCCGTTATAATATGAAAAGACATGATGATAAATTACAAAAACTTCAAAATCACGTCATATTTTATTCAGTGGCTGCGCTGTAAACTACACTTTGACAATGCAAGATACTCGAAACTTTTGAATCTATTTATTTTTGCAACACTGTCTTGTGTTATGTAATTAAAATAGCATATTGAATGGGGGAAATTGTTATTAACTAAACTGTGTTCATAATAATGTATCATGCAACTTGTGGTTGCATTTATCATAAACTGCATTTTTTAAGGTGAAAACTGTGTAACTGATTAGGTTCAATGCATTATTATAATGCAAATTACATAAGCTTTTAAACTGATATGTTTTTGCTAAAATAACTTGGATTATGTTCATATATATATATATATATATATATATATATATATATATATATATATATATATATATATATATATATATATATAGACACACACACACACACACACACACACACACATCTAAATAATGTAAACACAGTATATGTCTAAAGCATAATCAATTATGCATGTTTATTTGGTCGATGTCGCATTTTAAATAGTGCAAGCAACTCGAATAGTCGTTGTTGAACTTGATTTGAAGATCTTAAAGTTGTATTTATGATTTAAATTACTAATTTTGTACAGTGATAAATTGCACATGATTTTATTTTTGTAAATTTTAGAGGATTAATTTAGAACATGAAAATCAAGAAAATTATATAAGATGATAAACAATAGGGCATTTTACAAAACGCCTCATATCTAAGTATGTGGATTTGAGTTGTCTGGTTCGGTTAACCACTATAGTAGTTGATATAGATCTTCAGCTCAAAAGATAAAATGGTCCAGATATGCATTTTAATACTTTTTTTTTTGGTTTATTTAATATGCTAAAATGTATCAACAAATTAGGACAACTAGATAGACAGCCCATATCAGCTCATGAACTCCTACCATTAATTTCTAAGAAGTATAAAGAATTAAACAAATTTACAAAGATACATTATACCAGTGTTTATGCAAGCATATATATGTTATCCTCTATGCATGATCTAATGAACTAGAATAAAACCTGGGGAGCAGCATTTTCATTTGTTTCTAATCGATACTCATGCATGATCCAATCTGACTTCTGGCCATTTGGCGCACGACCTTTATAAAAGACTAGTGTTTTTCTCATTCCGACCAAGTTGTTTTTCGAATAAATTGGTTTGTCTCTTCCTGTAGCTTTCCAGAATCCTGCTGTCGTTGCCCTATTAGTTCGAGTACCAGTAGGGTATTTCTTATCTTTGTGGCTAAAGAAGTACCAGTCGCTCTGCTCTTCCACACCTAGCTTGCATTTCTCTAAACATGCAGAAATGTAGATTTGGTATTCTAAAGACTTCAAAAAGCAAAACAACATTTACAAATTTATAATATGTATACCTTCGATATCCCATGGCTCAATCTTGTATAAATCAACGTCTTTTATGACATCTAAGTCGATTTTTCTTGAAGCAATCTTCTTTCTAAGGTAGTAATCGACAAGTTCTTCATCTGTCGGGTGAAACCGGAAACCTGGTGGAACATTGGAGAAACTATTCATGTTCTCTGATTTCTTTAATCTATATGTTCCCTGCCAAAATAAAATCACGATTGCCAAAATTATTGTACTTATTTGTATGCTAGGTAGGAAATAGAGTAAAATCAACCAAATATTTACAAGAAAATTGTAAGATACAGACATAAATATATACTCAATCAAGAATCAACTGTGGAAATACTACTCCAGGAATGTGCTAATATATCAAAAGTTAAAACAGTATAATTGATCAAAATACAATAACCAGGTCAACAGCAAAAACTAAAATGAATTTCATAAGAGAGACCATAACTTACAATGCTAATCTGAAGAAGACTGGTATAAGTTTTGATTTGCTATTTCTTTCTTTCTTAGGATTTGGTCTTCTTTGAACTATCTTCTTAAACGGAATGAATATCAGATGATAACTTTTGCCATCCAATTTCTTCTGCTGCTTCTTCAAAGCATGAGAACCGATCAAGCAGAAACACGCAATTCAGTGTAGCAATAGAGTTGGTATATACACATACAAGCAAATATATAATATTAAGGCTTTCTCTATCGATAGCTAGCCAGAGAAATTGGCTAGCTAGCGATTCTGATAGATTGCAGAGAACGTCTAGTTAACCTATATATATTATACATATATATAATGATGCAGGAGCAATGGCGGGAGTGCTGGAAGAAAAGTTAACCGTCACCACCTCCTCTCCAACCGCTACTGATAGTGACAAATTAATGTCTATTATATATGTGTTTTAATATACATAATAAGAAATGCTGGTATGAATAAAGTATATAATCTGTAACGGAGAAGAGTAGAAAGAATATATAGATAACAGGAGAAGGAGAAAGCTTGTACAACACTAGACATGCACCACCTTTGAGACAAAAGGCAAAACATAAATAATAACAAATTATTTTCCGCAAGAATTTATCAATGAGGACACAACTCAACGATAATATCTGTCCTAGCTTCAAAGCTTATTGCTAACGTAACAGAAAGTGACAATGTAAACAATTATGAACTAATTACCCGAAGTGTGTATGTAGAGCAAATGCATACCGGGACTTGAAGATCTGACCAAGCATTATGTATCTTCTCCCTTCCATCCCAAATTATTTCTCTACAGAAAACACTTCCCGAAGACTAGCAGTTATATCATCACATTATTTGTGTATAAAGGATGATAGTCAACTAGATTAGAGCAAGATGTGGTTACATATTCGTTGTTTATGACTAAGCTAGGAACAAACATAAAACATCTACAACCTGCATTACATATTTCAAAGATGAGGTGGAATGAAAATGAAAAGAAACATAAACACGAATACTTACGTATATCAGCTCAGGCATAAACAAAATACAACGATTAATGAAGCATGTAATGAAAACACATTTGGTTTATCATGCAATACCAAATTTTATAGGGGTAATATACACGTTGTTCCAATTTCATTAGTCCCTGAAGAATATATGTAGAAATTTTACTTGATACATATGTTTCCACTACAAGATCCAAGTTTGGGAGAGACTTGAACATATATACACTAACTGCAATAATATATTCTGAAGCAGCTACTTGTAGCTAATGTAAATCAGAGAAAACAAAAAATGGAATGTAGGTAAATATGAATAGAATATAGTGGTATTGCATTTGTCTGGTGAACAAAATGATTATACAAGTGGATAAGGGACGCTTATATTATGTACTTGTGCTTTCATCTCTATTTTTCTGCTCTGTGGTTGGTTCATTGCCTTCTTTTTAACCATCGATCATCATTTCCTTTTTCTTTTCTATTCTTACTGGCTGTCCCTTTCATTCTTTGGGGGTCCCATAGACCGACCTACCGTCATTCAGACGCAGACTCTTCTCCAAATACCGATACTGATGTACCTGATTCAGGGAATACGGTTTGTTCGGAACATAGTGAAATCCGGCAGCTAAAATAAAAATATTAATGTTACCTTTGCATCTTAAACAATAATATTGAATTGATGTAAATAGCGACGGTTATTAATGTTACTTAATCATTAATTATTTCATAGCAGCATAAACAATGATCATTGATTGACTCGATCCAGTTGCCTATATTGATTCAGCAAAAATATGAAATGTCAAGCTTATATTTCTCTGTTGACAATTGATTTTTCATGATAAGTTGTTTCCTCATGGTATTATTGTTTTAGCTTTATAAAATAGGCTAATAACTATTACCCTACAATTTATGGCCTTTTGCATCTTTCATTTCAGTTCTATTATTAACAAAATAAGGCAATACATAAAAATTTGTGGTGTGAAGTTCAGTAGGAATAGTCAAATACATTAATGAAGGCTGTTGACATTGTACGTCAAACGATTAAATGCTTATGAAGAACAAAGGTTTCGAATCCAAGAACATCACAAGTAATAGGTATTTTCCAAAGTTTGGATACACGAATCTCAACTTTTGTAAAGACCTACTATGCATGAGCAAGTTAACATTGTCTCTTAGGTAGCAATGTTAACCATAAGTATGTCATAAAATAATGATAATGGAGCTATATAATGGATCGCACGCGGGGCCAGTATATGGCGGCTGTGGTCCGGCATGCATGGGCTTGCTCAGATCAGATCATTAACTCTGTTTTACATCCAGCTAATTATGTTTTATCACACTTAATTATATTATTTCACAAATCTACAGTTAACTATAATATTAGGTAAAATGTTGGTACATATTACTCTGTAAAACATGTTCATACATTCACCCATTATTTAGAAGTATTTTTTTTTTCTCTCTACAAATTTAAGAAAAGTGAATCTGTACATAAATAAATTATATATAGTTTAATAAACCATGGCACAAGGCATGAGCTATAGAAGTATAAAATGAGAACAGTCTTGTTCAGCATTCAATATATAATTAAAAAAAGAGGTAGAAAAGTGAAGCAAAAGTATCACACGCGATCTGGCAGTCATATACAAAGCTATAGACATCATCATTCTTATTTTTATCCCATGTGTTATTGAATATTGACCACAGTTAAATCTGTCAATCTATAATAAATCCTAATTCAAAAAGCCAATTTCATGCGTATTATAACTTTTAGTAACATTCCCTATAACTTTATAGCTTTTGCAGTTCACTTCTGTATTATATCCACAGGAGATGAATTTTACATCAAATGTCTATTTTACTGCATTCATTATGTATATACTCTTTTGACACGTTTATCTGTAAATTATATTTCTATTTTTCAAAGAAAGGAAGAGAAAGAAACTAAGGGTGTGTTCGAGGGGGTAAAGAGAAGCTAGTGTGGAGCATATATAATTAAGCATAATGCATACGTCAAGTAATCATTGCCATTGTCCAAAGGCGCGTGTCGATGTTCAGTTTAAGCTCAAGGAGAGGTAGAGGCTCACCACCACCATGGTCCCTACCACAAAAATCCCCGCGTTAACTGTTATTTTACCAATGTGGAAGTATGCGGTTTCTTCAATACTCCTTGGGTCCCCCCCACTAACCGTCTTCCTCTCATTCACGACTTCACACAATTCCAAGCACATAAGAAATTACATTTTAATGATTTGGGTTTGATATGAAATGTTAATTATGAAATAATTAAGTGGAACAGGAACTCTCTAAGTGTTGCTCCTTGTGCATAAATCAGTGTATTCTTTTCCCTTATTAGATTGGGTTGAAATACTGTTCAAGAAACAGAAATATTAATTGATTTAGAGTGAATTTTTTTAACAAAATGTCCAATTGTAGGTTGCTAGGCTATCATTCATCATTCAGCTTCTTTCTCAAATGGCCTAATTTTCAACTACGTATTCAAGTATGTCTATCTTTACGTATTCTACACTCCTCCTTTTTTCTGTAATCTAATCTAATTCATATAATGAATTTGCTAAATATTCTTGTATACATAAATTATGTATGATCTAAGGCTGAAGAATCATCCCCATATTTCATATTCCCAAAGCCAAAGGTACATAGATTGCATGACATATACATATGATGTCCATAAACAGATATAACGTATCAGATTAATATAGAAATATTACTTACAGTAGTACAAATACATATCGTCGATGTATGTACTCGGTAGCTAAGAACTATGATATTTGATGTATGTAATCTGTAGCTAAGGATTATGATATGCATACTAACATGAGTTTTGATGTACCTGTGCTTTCTAGCCACAAATGATCACTGGAAATTCATAACAAAAAAGATGTCATGATTCTTTTTAATTACTGTTTAGTGTTAGGTTTTGTTAACAACTCCTTAGTTTGACCAAATATACAATATCATTTTTCAAATCAAATCAGAATGCTCAAACGAATATATGCTTATTGAAGAAGCAACTATTCCGCGACCACCACCAAAATTTGTGTACATATCGCTGTAGAAGTCAACGTAATTATGCCTAAATCTCTTCAAATATATTTAAAAAATGTGCTTTTGGCAAAAATCAACTCCACTAGATTACATTTAAACTAATTACTAGTTTGATAATGCCTAATAATGAGATATTATATGTTTTTGTGAGAGTAATTATGCAGTACTTGTATTTTAAGTTAAGCCTAAACTCAGCCTCTCCCAAAAAAAGGGGGGAAATGTTCCAACAAAACCTCTGATTTCGAACAATTAGCAAATGATACTCTTGACATTGAACGCCTTTCATTTGATATCAGTGTTAAATGGAAACTGACTTCTCGAGAAATCATGGGTAATTATATTTCACAACTTTCATGATATAGACTGCCTAAATAGGTCAAAGTCCCTAAAGTTCTCAACCTAATGCATCAAGATTCACATTAAAGTTGATCTTAACATTACACTGGTTAGCTTTATCTTTCATGTGTGTAGACTTTAATTATTTCCCCTACTGTACTAGAATACTGTGCAGTTAAAGTCTCGTAAAATTCTCGTTATAGTGCATAACACTCACCAGCCGCTACGCTGTTTCAAATTAACACTATTAAATAGTAGATCCACTTTAGCCTTCGTTATTTTTCGCTATAACCACTACATCAATTCCTTTAGCATCCGCTTTAGCAGCATTAATACATAAATATTGATTTGAGTGACTTTGTTTTAAATTAAATAAATAAATTTAAGTTAAAGACTTAATTTTAAGGTATCAATGCTCGATATAAGTTAGAAATCTATTGTAGTCACAAAATTAGTCTGCAGAAATCATGATATTCTTCGGTTTCATTATATAGGATTAAAAACTCTCTTTTTGCTACATAAATGGTGTGATAATAAGAATAAATTAACTTTAAATATTTGATTTCATATATAATGAAGTTTTTTTACACCTTTGCTATTTTTAGCTACATCCTTATTATAGTTTTTTGCATATCTACCGCTATAGAACCGGTAAAAGCTTTAACTGCACAACTACAATATTTAGTAAATTTGATTAGAGAAAATAGTAGTGTTCCAAAATACTTGAATTAAGTCTCACTCGCTAATAATTTTACTCACTACAAGAACCTTTTATTGATTTTGGTTTAGATGTCAACTTTGTCTATAATAATATAATTTTTTATTTGATTAGATTGTAGAACAAAATGTGGACACTGATAGGGTTATTTTGTGGCAATGGTAGCCATTATATAAAGGGAAAGGCTATCGCCATACCGATTCTATTGGTGAAGCAAAACTTAAAATAGTCATTGTTATTGATACCGATATGCTAATAAAGCGTTTACCATTTATAAATAATAATAAATTCATTATTAAGTTGTTGAGATTTATGATACTAAATCACATATACATTGAAGCAAGCTACATGTGTTAGTTATGAAAGTATCTCGGTGAAAGAGAAGACGGTCCGTAAAACGGAGCTCGAGGGAGGAAGATATGGCGTTAAGGATTGTTGAGTTGCTTCAGCTCAGACACCTGGGAGACGAAACCAGACGTCTGAGCAATGGTTTGGAATTTCCAGATACTCAACCCAAATGTCTGGTTTCTCATACCAGACGTCTGAGCCGAAAAATATCTATTTTGACCGAACTTTAATCAGAGTTGATTTGTGATATTTCAAAGTAGCAATTTGGGTATTTGCCTCGTTTTCCACTCTTCTATATAAGCTATTTCAGGTTTGAAAATTGGGAACGAATTAGAGGATCTTAATCTTAAGATAATCTCCAGATTCAGAATTAGTCGTCGTTCTTCAAGGTACCTCTTCTCCAACAATTTTAGTCGTTTAGATATTCTTTTCATTTTTCAATTTGGTTATTAATTCAATTTGTATTTTGTTTATTTTAGCTTTGTTCTATTAATTGTAAATAAAATTCTGGTGAATCAATAAAAAGGACGGTTGGATGGAATATCTTGTGTTATTGCATTTTAACTTTAGTTCCGTTTTGTTTTCAATTCAGGTTATCTCTTTATGATTTGGGTGACAAAAATCCATTAATATAAGCTTTTGCAAAGCGCTACTCATTGTCATAACAGTTAGCATCAGAGTTAGATCATCGCAAAACTTAAAGTAATTTTGGTTTACAAAATTATTGATGTCGGATATGATTTCGATTTCGAAGATGACTATTTTTTATGGAGAAAATTAGGCTATCTGAAAGGCTAAGATGGTGGATGTTTTATACCTCAATGATATTCACGATCCGAATGATGAGGATGGAAAGAAGCCATCTCATGTAGATGAGGAAAAATGAAAGAAGATGGATAACAATAAAATTGTTTTGATTTGTCAGTGTCTTGATGATCCAGTTTTCCATTATGTGGCTAATTGTGAATCCATAAAGAATTTGTTGGACAAGTTAGCATCTTTGTATGAATCAAAAAGTGCTACTAGTAAGGCTTTCTGCTTCGGAAGTTAATACAACTGCGACTAGATGAAAAAAAGTCTGTTGTAGAGCAACTGAACGAATTTCAAAATGTAATAAATCAATTGATAAATATAAAGGTCAATTTTGATGATGAGTTATAGACTCTTTTTTTAATGAGTTGGACCTTTGATGATGAGTTATACTCTTTTTTTAATGAGTACGCTTTAAAAAAATTAGAAAACTTTGATTGTTTCATTGAGTAATTCCAATGTAAATGGAACGATCTATCCAAAAGATATTCGAAGCAGCCTTTTAAATGAGGAGCTTAACAGAAAAGAGTCGGGTATGAAATCAGTTCAGAGTGAGACTATGGTGGCAAGGGACTCGAAGAAAGATACAATTTGAAAGAAGAAAGGAGCTAATGGTAAAAGATTTATGACTTGTCATTATTGTAATAAGAAATGTCACATACGCAGCTAGTGTTATGCTTATAAAAGAGATAAGAAAAAGACTGCGCAACGATAGTTAGGCTTGTTATGGTAATGATTACCGAAGAAAGGAGCTAATGGTAAAAGATTTATGACTTGTCATTATTGTAATAAGAAATGTCATATACGCAGCTAGTGTTATGCTTATAAAAGAGATAAGAAAAAGACTGCGCAGCGATAGTTAGGCTTGTTATGGTAATGATTACCGTTACCGCTTAGCAAATACCATTATCATACTGTTTTTACTAGTAAGCCAAAATAGCGTACCGTTACCATTACCGATTGACTAGTATACCAATAATCTGCTAACCGTTAAACTGGTAATGATAAACCGTCATTTATCTAAAAATATCAATAATTTAACATATACCTGCACTGTAACGATGTCTTATTATACATTTTATCATATCGTTTAACAAAAGATACCAATGAGATAGACAAAAGTGTATTAAAAACATTTGATTTGAATTACTTAATTAAATTTAATCATTTTCTTACTTCTAATTACCTATGATACAACATATTATATGAATATCCATGTATCGTAAATCAACTGGTAAATTATTGTTACTGTTGGTTAAAAAATTACCGATAATTTACTGTAGAGAATGGTAAATTTATTGTTACGGTACCGATTATACTGGAATACCGATATATACTCGAAAATGGTAACAGATTGTCTGGTAACGGTATGGTATTGTTAAATTTACCATTACCATAACAACTCTAGTGATAGTAGTAATGATGCTCGGGCAGGTTTTGCTAAAGGTACCAATAGTGGTGCTTTTTGTGATGTCCTCTTTAGTAAAAATAAATCTTGTAAAATGGATTTGGGGGTCTGTTTTCAAATTTGTAGACATGTGAATTGTTTCACTTCTTATGAAAAGAATGTAAGCATGGTTAGGACAACCGATGGAGAAGAGTTTGATTTTTTTGGATCTATCTGATTTCGCATGCATGACAGTGTAGTTAGAGAAGTCTTTAGAGTCAAACATGTACGCACTTGTTCGCATAATCTTATTTCTCTTGATCTATTGGATCACCGTGGTTGAACTTAAGAGACTCAAGGTGGAGTTTTGAGAGTAAAGAAAGGTAGCTGTATAAGAATGAGAGGGGTATTGGAAGAAGGAAACCTTTATAGGTTGGTTGGTTTTGTAGTCAACTGTGAAAAACGATTGGCGGTTGAAGAACCTAGTCCACATCAAGGTGGAGAGGCTAATGTGGCCACTTCTTATGATTTTAGCATTAAAAATCATATTTCAGACAAGGGTCTTCATGTTGATGATGCTCGAGAGATCGAATGATCATGTAATGAGCTCGGATCGAGTGATAGACGAATGTCGAGTTGCAAAATCCACAAAGACAAGATGAAAATCTTTGTGGGATTACAACGTTTTTGAGACCGGGTGCACCTCATGAAGGAGATGCATCACTTGTAAGCGGTGGTTGAGGTTTGTAATTTAGTACGGTTGAGATATAGAAATTTGTGAGAGATCTAATGATGATATGTTTGTTTTTGTTGGAACTTTTGATGTGAATTTATATCAAGTTTGAATGTTGAGATTTATGATATTAAATCACATATACATTGAAACAGACTATGTATTAGTTATGAAGGTATGTTAGTGAAGGACAAGATGGTTCACAAATCAAAGCCCGAAAGAGAAAGATATGACATCAAGAATTTCTGAGTTGCTTCAGCTCAGATGTATGGGGGATGAAACCATACATCTAAGCAGTCGATTTGGAATTTCCAGAGACTCAACTCAAACGTCTGGTCTCTCATACCAGACGTCTGAGCTGAAAATATATGTTTTGACCGGGCATTAATCAGAGTTGATTTGTGATATTTTAAAGGGACAATCTGAGTATTTACCTACGTTTTCTGTTCTTCTATATAAGCTACTTTAGGTTTGAAACAAATTGGGACCGAATTAGATAACCTTAATCTTAAGATAATCTCTAAATCAAGAGTTGATCGTCGTTCTTCATGGTTCTTCTTCTCCAACAATTTTAGTTATCTAGATATTCTTTTCCTTTCTCAATTTGATTATTAATTCAATTTGTATGTTGTTTATTTTAGCTTTGTTCTATTAATTGTAAACAAAATTTTGGTAAATCAAAAAAGATGGTGGTTGGGGTGGAATATCTTGTGTTATTGCGTTTTAATTTCAATTCCGTCTTGTTTCAATCCAAGTTATCTCTTTGTGATTTAGGTGATAGATATCCATTTGTATAAGCTTCCGCAATGTGTTACTCATTATCATAAGTAAGTGTGAATAAAATTTTAAATGTATATTTAATATTTATACAAATGAATCAACCAATATATTTTTTATAATTATTATATCTACTAGTACGTATTTCAAAAGAATTATTATATCTACCAACGCATGTTCCATTTCTTTTAATATGATTCATATGTAATTAGGACTTGGATTGATATGATATTTATACCTTACAAATACATCGAAATTTAACAAAAAACGAAATTCATAAAAAGTTGAAAGATGACAAAGGTTGCACAATAATATAGTAGCTTAATAATTATCCTAAAATATGTATTATTAGATCTAAAATGTAAATTGATTAAGGTTAATCTACCATATGATAATAATAGCTCAGTGACTCCTTGGATGACAAAATGACAAGTCCCTTATTATTCTATTTAAGACTTTGTTTACGTTTCTTTATATAGCAAGAGGTTAGAGTTATTAACTATCTTTTTTATCTAACTATTTATCATTTGCCTCTCTTAAATTATTTTTTATGCAATAAAAATATTTATCATTATCTACTTACAAAATAATATATAATTTATGATGTTGTTATTATTGTATTAGTAGAAGTAGTTCAATCACCCCCTTATTATGTGCCAGTTTATTATTCAACTATTAATATTTTTACATTCACCATATTAGAGTTCACAAGTTCAATTCTTATTGAAGTCATTTCACCATATTTTTATCATATTAGTTAAGAGCCTGTTATTTAGATACAAATGGTAACACAAAATATTTGTATCGTTCGATCTCTTTGTCTTACATGGAATGTAAAAATTAAGAGATAATCCAATGACGATGATCCATCGTGTCACCAATTATATCTAAATTTTGTATTCCAACAGATTTTCCTTAGTATTTAAAATTTACCTATTTAATATTAATCTATTATATAAGAAAATTGCAGAATAAGAGCACTTTATCTTCTCTTCTTAATCTTCTTTTGTTATCTAATATCTAGGATTCGCATTTCGAAATTCTCACTAAAGTTATTCTATTTACAATATAAATTAAAGTCGTTCAGGAAAAATTATTCTCACTTAAATATGTCATTTGTTTCCCAATATTCTATTTATCATGTTCAATAATTTCACTATGTCCTTCGTATTTACTAAATCATCAAATGCTTAATAATAGTTATAGCTCTAATGGTTGTACTGAGAATTAATTGTGAGGGTATCTATCTCTTAGTGATCTATATTTAAATCCTTATATATTGTGACATTTACGACCATCCGCAAGCTTCTCTTGTATTTTATAGTCAAAATGTATATTATTTAAATTTTCTATAATTATTTGAAAAAAATCGTGATTTTGTAACTAACTTACGTTCATTTCCATATAATAAACACACCAATTTGAAATATTAAAATTTAAATTGATTAAATAAATTCAATTAATTTGCTTAACAAATACTAAATCCTGGAAATTTTATGTTTATGTATCACATTCATATTACAGTAAATGATAAAAATTTATTTTACATTCAAATATGAATATTTATCACATAACAAGAAAAGAGAATTATATACTTAAACGACAATAACAAGTTGTTAGTTTGCCTTCTAGCAAGGCCGTCAAAGATCCAAATAACCATAATCAAAAGCTTTAGATCTCAGTAGCAAGACTGACTTAGGATTTAGCCTCAGCTCGAAGCGGCTCAGATCGAACAAAATGAAGGCATCGGCTTGAAAAACCTCCGGATCGAACCCGCCGAATCGAATAAAGATCAACCCGAGATCGTAGACCCTGGATCGAATGTTCCAATCTGATCCCATTCGATCCGGATGAAATAGCTGCCTTCATCTCCACTATGTCCCCCACAATTTCCTAATGACGCGGAGATGATGCCACGTTTCCACGATTTGAACCGATTAACCACGATCTAACCCACGATCTCATTATGACTTGGAGATCTCGCCACGTGTCTCTGTTCGAGCCGACACCTGTCGAGCCGGTTAGCCAAGTCTCATGTAACCGCTTCCTAACCACCTCCACTATGCTCCGAAGAACATGGCCTGGGTTCCACGTGTTCGATCAGGGAACCTATTGCTATGCATATAAATATACGAGTTTGAGGAGATTTCAAGGACTTTTGGCACTTATACACTGCACGCGCGCTTCAAACCAGTCATCACCAACATTAATTCGAGCCACATTTCAAACTCTATCATCAAATTGTGAGAGAAATAGTGTAGAATTGCGAGTGTTTGAAGATTATACTCATTGTAATTGTAATTTCTCATCGAATCAAGGAATTATAAGGTGGACGTAGGCTCGTTAACGCCTAACTACTATAAATTGTGCGTATTTGTTGTTTTTCTCTTATTTTCATTTGATATCTCTTCGTTTTTCTCTACAAATTCTAGTATTTAGGTATTTGTGTCATTTTTTTACCGAACATTTTGGTGCTTTCACTGAGAACGTTAAATTCTCAGCCTTTTTGGATTTGTTTGTCTACTGATCGAATCATCAAGTCCGAGGAAATAGTCCATACTTTAGTTATTTCCAATAATTTCAATCATTATGGTTTCTAAAAGAAATAGAACTCAACAAGCTTCCCGTGGAGCGTCAGCCAGTGATGCACATCAACCTGATCACAGATGGCACCAGCACAGGTCCCCGGATCGAATGAGCGCGGTTCGAGCTTCCCCGAATCAAGCTCGATCTGATCCGAACCCATAACAAAAGTTGATGCTCCAACTGCCAATCAAGCCCCTTCTTCGACATTCGTTACGTGAGATGATTTTGCACGTCCGTTCAGCAAGTTAGAAGAGGCTACTGCTGCCCTGGACGCTCAAAGGTAGGATAATGCAATGTTAAGGAATGATGTGGATACAATGGTCAGGCAATGTGAAGTGTTCCAAAGGCAAAGGACACCATCTCCACCACATCGCCAAACAGACAGAAGGCTCGTCGTTGTCTGAAGAGTGTGAACGACCACCACATCAGAGGAGACCATATGAAAGGCTAAAAAAACCTTAGCCAACTCCGGTTTGGTACACCACCTTCCCGGGAAGATGCAGCGATTCGACTCGTCCCTGATGATCCTAGTATGGCCAAACTCATTCTTATGACGATCCGATCTCAAGCTCCTCCCAGGTAATGTGGCACTTCACAGACTACTCTCGCACCCGTACTTCCACCCACTCGTCCTGTGACTGATCGGGACCATAGAGGGCACGGAAGTACCTCCCAGACGGTGGCTCATGTGACGTTGCCTAAAGTGGGAGCAGAGAGAGTTTGACGAACCGAAAGTGTCGAACCAGAACATGTGTTAACCAATGCAGAGGTAGAAGCAATGATAAGCAGAGGTTATACTAATGAGGACTGGGGCTTAGATCGTAGTCATACTCCTTTTATCGACAACATATTGGAGGCGCAGTTCTCGAGACGATTTAATCTGCCCACCATGAGTCATTATTCGAGAAGGACGGGTCTGCGACAGCATTTGATGTGTTATTCGTGATATATGAACACAACAGCTGCTCTTGATGCCATTATGTGTAAAGTCTTCTGGATATATTTTGAAGAGATGACAATGATGTGTTTTACCAGACTTCCTCCCCGATTAGTCCCAACTTCAAAGACCCAAGCAAGAAGTTCTTGACTCAATTTTGATTGCATGCATCAAAGTCTAAGCATGTGATGGAGTTTTCCGCGGTTAAGCAAGCCCCTGGAGAAACTTTGAGGGGATATCTCGACTGTTTCAGTATGACTATCACCGAAGTGAACAACCTTAACCCAGAGACTGTTCTAATGGCAATGGTCGACAGTGTGGACAAGGACTCGAAGTTAAGATATTTAGTAAGAAAGCCTCCTACGGCGATAGTGTTATTTTATGAAAAGGAAAACGTGCGCTTGCGACAAGAAGATGCATTTATGAATCGTAAAAAAAGGCCTAGTGAGGTTGTGAGAGGAAACTCAGAGTAACATTGCTATAAGAAAGTCCGGCGACAGTTTCGGAAAAGTGAAAGTCAATGTCGGGAATCAAAACAAGAAGAATTGTCACCAAGGAAAGAACGGTAACAAAGGAAATCGGAATCAAAAGGGGATGCTAAGAGGCGACCCTGATTCTAGTCATTCGAGAGTTATAAACCATTGGATGACACTTTGAAGAATATATATCTCGATACGTGCAATGTGATGCAGTATAAGAAGCTGCCTCACGGGATTCTACAGAAAAGGAATGAGAAACAGGAAAGTTTTGTTCCACGAAACCTATAGCCATTCTACGAATGAATGTCGCCATTTGAGGGATATGACTGAGAAATTATTGCGAGAAGGGAAGCTTGACGGATATAAGGTAGGCCCAAAGGACAGGGGCAGGGAGCTTCAACCACAAATCAAGATCAAGGGGGACCCAGAGTCACTACCCAACAGAAGGCAAAAGGAATTGTCATCAAAACGGTCATCGGAGGACCACATCCGGCTGGATTTGGTGCAAGAATGATGAAATAATATGTGAATGCTGCGAAGCATACGAAAGTTGAGGAATGCAGCACCCACGAAAACAATATTTCAATCAAGCAACAGAAAACGATGATGGACGATATCGTTTTCCACAATAGAGAAAGTTCGGGAGTGGAAACCCCAAGCATAGACCCATTGGTAATATCGGCCATTATTGGCCCTGCAACTATACGAAAGGTCCTGGTTGATTACGGGAGTTCCGTAAATATTTTGTTCAAAAAAGCTTTTGATCAGATGAAGTTGGAATCGAGAGACTTAAAGCCATGTACAGGATGGATACGTGGTTTCAATGGTTCAACCACTGAACCAATTGGTTTAGTTGAATTACCAGTCGAGATAGGTGAAGGAGATCGTCGGAGAGTACAAATCCTCTCGTTCCTTGTGATGGATGTTAACTCTTCTTATAATGCCTTTGAAACGACCCGAACTTCCCCGTAAAGGAAAGCCCGGATTGCTTTGAGAACACGAACAGAAGAACATTTCATTGCTTATTACAACAATTTCATCAGAATACAAGAATATTCCAGAGTATACGTGAATAATATACAGAAGAAAAATATCAGAGATTTAAATTACATAGAAGCGGAAAAATAATACAAAACACAAGGAATATACGGATACAGAGCTTTTCGAATATCACTTCAGCTGTAAACCAGGATCCTGTGAATATAAATCTGCAAAACCAAAACTACTAGTTGTCCGTGTGGAAAATATGGGCACCCAGAGTTTAGGTTAAAACAATAAACTCCAGGTCAGTCATGTGACTGGTGTGAGAACTAAAACAGTTATTAATTTGATTTTAAAGTTAGGTAAATCAAGGGACCACGCCGTATAACACGGAACGGGTTTACCCCTAAGAATACCAGTGCATAAAACAAACAACGCAATGCTAAATAAAAAACAATGAAGCTATTATAAGACTCAAGTCCCATCACATAATGCAACGCAAACCAGAGGATAGAGTTTTTACCTTATAATAGTCAAAAATGCTTGGTACGTGAAATTTCATCTTTTATTATTACTATAAGTGAAGAAATCAACTTCAAATATAAATGTATCAATCATAGACGGCATAGTGCCTCATCCCACTATGTCGCCATACTAGGCTCTACAATCAAAACCGCAAATACCACGTATTGGAAGTTGGATTTCCGTCTATGAACCAAGGCAAGGGATCGTCCTTACCGCTTCGAGACAATCTAGCCCATGTCTCAGGACTCAGACACAAGTGGACCCTTGGATCGTCAGGGCCGGTCCACTCGATGTGGATTAAAATGCCTGAACACTACGTTTCCCCGCCCTATGGGACGTAAAATTGGTCTGTATAAAGACCATATCATCCATCGGCCCCGCAGTGCCAATATATCTGAGGCGCCTCCCTATCCATTATCTGCATAAGTAAAACATCTGGGCACCGCTCCTAGCTAGAAGGAAACGCATGTCCTCCCTGAGGTCCTCTCCCGTTTCCGGTTTACACCGGGGTGTGAGGCTCGCAAATTAACGCTACACAAAGTTATGCTATATTAAAGCCGTGTTTTCATCATCAACCACAAGACTCTGCTTTTCAACAGAAGCTTTAATCATTTGCATCTCAGCATGCCACACAGGCAGTTCACGCTACGCAACCAATGTCTATCAATCACACAGAATGAAATCTGATGTCAGACACACATCCATTTACAAGTTCGTTCTGAGTCTGAACAAAACCGGAGGCACCTTATTCCTCGTCCCATATGTCCAATACAGGAGAGAGGTCCTCGCATATCTGGTCGATCTTCAAGTACGTCTGGACGATCACCACTTATTACCTTGTCTTGAGTGTACAGCCCAATCCATACATCAGTAATCATCCAAACGATGTGAAGACCTCCGGTCTTCAACCACCGTCTTCGTTGTCGACTTATCGTCGAATCAGTTATTCAGAATGGGGTAAACCCGGTCTTTCTGAATAACTTGCGTATATAATAAACAAGTGCTATAAAAACATAACATACGCCTCATTCCAATCCAGAATATTCCTTTATTCAAATATTCTTATACTTTGGCAAATGTTCCCATTAATTTTATCAAAGATAAATTCTTTAAATTTATTCTTTAATCTTCCTTTGGATTTCAATTCAAACCAAATTATGGTTTATCCAAACTAGTCAGGATTAGCAAATTTCACCGAAGTAATCATTTGTTAAATTCCCAATCCCAACATATTCATCCCATGAAGTAAAACTGGTAATACTTCATATCTAACACCACAGTGTTATCGGTAAAATTAATTACCATTTCACGTTCAAATCTAATTAAAGATTTAACTATCGCTTGGAGCAAAACTGGTGATACTCCATTCTCGATCATCTCTTGAATTTGATAATTTTAGTTATCAAATTCACATTTCAATCTATTTAGAGATTCATTAAAACTATAATTCAGTTTTAATTTCCAAAAATCATTACTTAATGATTATTCAAAGTTAAGAAATTAATCTTATCTTTAACTAGGTTAAAAAACTAATATCATTTAAAACACAGTTCACGATAAACTCAAAATCACATTCCATTACCAATAGAATCTTCATGGAAAACAGATCAATATATATAATCGATATGAACTTCTATATCCAACCGATAATATAAATGGAATAACGGCAAAGCCTCTTAAATTCCATATATAGTAACAGTCTTCCTCCACAAAAGTCCACTTCGATTATTACCAAATCGAATTCCATTCCATTCCAATTTATTTTATTAAATTGGAAAACTTCACTTTGGAAAATTTCCTTTAAATCTTAACAAAAGATTTATAAATTCCAAATTACATTTCATTGTAAATCGGGTTAAAGAACGAATATCGTTAAAAACACAGTTCACGATAAACCCAATTCACGTTCCATTTTATTCCAATTATTAAATATAATTGGAAACTCTAACAATCTTAATGAAAAGATTTAATTCTCTTCACATGGGGTTCAAGAACAGTGTTAATAAAGACACCGTTCACGAAAAAACCCAATCTCATTTGATATTAAATACAAGGCTCTGAATAGAAAATATATCGGCTTATATTCAGTATCAAATTCGGAATTCAACAAACATCATATTGGAATAACGATATATATATCATCTAAATTCCTCCACAATGTCCCTATAATCACAGAATCCAATATCGAAATATTCTGAAGATAATTTCGATCCAAATCCATTCCAATTCATATATTGGAAATTCTGGTTATTTTTAAAACCGTTTCAAATCCAATTTATTTATTTAAAAATATTGGATTATAATTCTAGTTCATAACTAGTTCATTTCGATAAAAATATATTCTTATCTTTTCAAATATGGAATTTTTCATCCCAATTCTTTTCAAATCATTTCTTATGATTTTACACTAATTATTGATATTTTTAATAATTTTATCAAGGCCCATACAGTCGATTTCCATAAACGGCCATCGAACTGCACTTACAACGACCTTTTCCAAATTTGATTTGGACATAATTCCAAATCCAACCGTTAGATTTCAAATCTCTAATATTCGTTAGAAAGCTCTTTTCGATATGAGCCCAACGGTTCCAGTTTTAGAAGAATCCGACGGTCGGATCTCCCGTAATGTCCATTCGAAGTCAATGGTTAAAATTCGCGAACTGCCGCAGCGCGGCGCGTTCTATTCAGGCCATTATTATATATATATATATATATATATATATATATATATATATATATATATATATCGTCGATCTCCATTTAAAACGTATTTTATAAATCGTTTTCAAAAGGATTTCAACTTTATATTCAATTTCAAATCAAAATTGAATATTCCATATCATTAATATATAAATGATAATATTTTCAAAACATTAGATTTTGAAATCAATTGTTTTTCAATATTCATTATAAAAATGAATAAAATCGATATAAATATCGTTCGCTTCAAAATGGCGCAAATCTAATCAAAACGGCTATATATATTTTCAATATTTTCGTGTCCATCCCAAATCGGACATCAAAATTATATTTTGATCTTTTATTGAATATTATTTTGAAATATTCGTTATTTTATTTCATTCAACACATGAATATAATTTATTCAACACACGAATATTATTTTAAAAATATTCTTTATTTTCCACATTGGAATGAGGCCCAATCAATTACCACATAAGGTTAATTATATGGATTCCATACAACACATGTATATAATAACAGTGATGAACAATCATCCATCATTCAAAGTGCATTCTACACTGCATAAGCATTAAATATAAATATTTAATGCTTACACAGTCTGTCAACCAACCGATTCTACACAAATAATTGGGATTAGTGTACGTTAAATATCATCCCAATACACGTGTGGGGTTTCAATCAACAAACACTGAATATTGTTTGTGCAGTTGGAGATGTGTAAAATTTATCGTCCTAATCCATATCAGTCAAATCGGTGTACATAACAAATCATCTGATTTGTTTATGAATATTTATTTCAACACATGAGTATTTTATCCAGTTCATATCTACAATAAAGATGATATTTTTATTGTCTAAATATTTTATTCAACACATGAATATTTTTACACAGTCTATTTCACATCACAAACAATATTCACAACACAATCAATCAAACAAACAAGTCGTTCATGGTCTGTGGACGACGGTGTCGGATGCTGCTAAACACCGTCTGCATCCTAGTATATATTTTAACTAGAAAATAAAATCTAAGTGAGGAGTTCTCACCTTGAGTTTCCCCTCCTCCATTCTTTCTAAACGATTTGGATTTCATTTCTCGTCAGTTCCACCGCAATCTGTTTAATGCGGTATATGTTAAAAATCACATTTTTACTACAAAGCTATTTATATAAAAATTATATTTTTATAACGATGTTTATATTATAAAAATCATATTTTTATCTTCATAAAAATATTTCAAACATACGATAAAAATCATATTTTTATTTCAATGCTATGTATATAAAATGCATTTTTATCATAACGCAATACATATAAAAATCCTGTCTTTCTAGAAATAAAAATCTCATCTTTATGTATAAAAAATCTCTTCTTCGTGTATATAAAAATCGTATCTTCATAACGCTCCTCACAAAATAAAAATCATATTTTTATTTCAAAGTTAAATGGATAAAAATCATATTCATATTTTGCTCTTCCCATAATAAAAATCATATCTTTTAAACCAATGCTTTTCATGTAAAATTTAGATTTTTAAAACAATGATTTTCATGTAAAAATTATATTTTTAATCCTATGATTTTCTTGTAAAAAATATATTTTTAAAACAATGATTTATATTAAAAAAAACTGAATTTTAATCAATGTTGATTTAAATCAAGACAATCGCCTTTCTCTGTATGTTCCCGTTCAAAAAAGCCTGGAAACCGTCGTTCCAAACTTTGACCGGCTGCCTCCGACGATTTGCTCCACGGGGCTCCGCTTAGATGCGCCTACAACAAAGCCGACAACGCCGCCTTCCACCTCGCTCAGATCTGGCGAACTCGAACTCGCCGCTGCCTCGAAAATGACGCTCGAAGTCGATCTCTTTCCAGCGAAAAATCAAACCCCATGCTCCACGGTTCTTGATCAGACCAGTGCGGATGTGAAGATCACGAAGAGTGCTTTAATTTTTGTTTATAATTCACCATCCAATTCGAATTATATTTGGGGATTTTTAAAGGGAAAGAATCGAGCAGGAGGGTCCGTCGATTTTGAAAAAAGGCGGGGCGAGTTTGAGGGTTGACCGATATGAATGTTTGACTAGGGTTTTGACCCTTTGAGGATTATATACAAATGTTTTGTTCAATTTAATTCAAATAATTGGTTCTCTTTCATTCGAATTTCAAATCTAACTTAACGATTGTCACCCCTAGCTAAATACCCCCATTCCAAACGCAATGGGATATGTTTCGTAAGCCCGTTCGACTGTTTCAGTTAGTTATTCTTCAAATTAAAATATAAATCAACATATATTTAATTTAAACGCACATTTTAATTTACCGAGGCCACATACTGACTCCGAAAATTCCAAAAAAATAAATCTGACTATGTTTTGACGATACGGTCATAACAAAACTAATTTCGTCAAATTTGGAGACCGTTTGAAAAATGGTCATTTTCTGGTCGATCCAAATTGACTGAAACTGCCAAAACACATTTTCTTGTGCCACGCTCACATATTGATTTCAACAATTATGAATTTTGGAATCTAGCAATAATCTGACATCCTGGATCCAACAAAAGTGGTTTCATTGAAAACGGAGGTCATTTGCAAAATGACTATTTTTAAGGGCTATATTTCCATAGCGGCTATTCTGAATTTTCAACTGAACATAACTTTTTATTCCCGCTATGAAATTTCAATTTTTTGGATTCTTTGGAAAGATATTCAAACAGATTCAAATATTTTTGGTTTCGCTAAAATCCGGTTTATTTTGAATCCTGTACATTCATTTGAAATTTGAAATCGAATATTCAAACTACCGCGCCATTTCCAATTCCTTTTATAATTAAAATAAATATTTATATTCTAACTTCGATTTAAATAAATTTATACGTTCTAATTTTATTCAAAATAAATTTCTAGTCGTTATTATTTAAAATAAATCATTTTAAATATCCAAAATTCATTAAAATTGCCAAAATAAAAAATTTAAATTGGTTCCGATTTTTTGGGTTGTTACAGCCTTTCTGGGTAGGCTGACTAAGGCAAAATTCGGAGCGTGTATAGCTCCTTGGTGTTTGCTCCTGAAATCCCCGACTGAGGTTGGAGTGGAAATGGTCAAAGGAGATCAAGTAGTAGGAAGGGCATGCTATTTGGCGGAGTGGAATGAAATCCGCAATGGAGAAGGCGAAGAACTACAAGACGCCTCCCTTCCTGCCAAGGAGGCGACAGCATAGCAAGTTATGGACACATCCCAACCAGGATCGCCCATCTATCAGTTCGAGGATATTGATCGGAGAGAAAATGAGGAGTTGGTATGTTGGAGGACGACACATAACGAAGCTACGATAGAAGTTCTGATCGATAACGATGACCCAACTAGGGTCTTGAGGATCAAATCTCATTTGGATTCCCTCCGAACGAGGGAATTGATTGATTTTCTTAAGGCAAATCTGGATGTGCTTGGTCCCATGCTGATGTGTGTGGCATATCTACATCGATTATGAGCAATTCGTTAAGCATCGATCCAAAGTATGTTCCAGTTAGGCAGAAAATGTGCATGCTTAGCCTAGAGAGGTCAACAACTCTAAAAGTGGAGGTTGAAAAGCTGAAGGGTAACGAATTCATTCGAGATGCAACATACTTCAAGTGGTTATCAAATCCGGTCCTTGTGAAGGAAGCTAATGAGAAATAACGCATGTGCATTGACTTCTTAGATCTGAACAAGGCATGCCCGAAAGACAGCTTTCCACTTCTGCGAATTAACCAGCTAGTAGATTTGACAGCCGAACACGAGCTTCTATCATTTATGGACACGTAATACGGATACAACCAGATTTTGATGCATGTTTCGGACCAGGTTCATACTAGCTTTATCATGGACCTTAGGTTGTATTGCTACGTAGTGATGCCTTTTGGATTGAAGAACGCTAAGGCGATGTACCAACGTTTGGTTAACCGTATGTTCCATAATCAGGTTGGGAAGTCGATGGAAGTGTATGTGGATGACATGCTTGTAAAGTCGAAGCAATCGGCCAATCATGTTAAGGTCATAGCAGAAATGTTCAATATCCTAAGACATTACATGATGAAACTCAACTCTTTGAAATGCTCTTTCGACGTTGCGTCAGGGAAGTTTTTAGGGTTCTTCGTCAGCTCGCATGCGATTGAATCAACCCAGACCAGATTGCAACAATCAAGAACATCCACGAACCCCGAAAGATCAAGGATGTACAGAGTTTGTCAAGAAAAGTGACAGCTTTTGAGCAAATACATCTGTAGAGCAACCGATAAGTGTATTCCCTTCTTTGACTTAATAAAGCGAGGGAAACGCAACTTTGAATGGACCTTAGATTGTGTTGAAGCTTTGCAAAATCTGCTCAGTCACTTGGAGAGACCCCCAATATTATCCAAGCATGTAGATCATGAGGACTTGTTTGTATACTTAGCTGTATCATTGCATGTTGTTAGTTCAACACTCATCTGAGAGGAGGATAAGGTCCAGAGACCGGTGTACTATGTGAGCAAGAAGTTGACGGGGGAGGAACCCAACTATCCAAAGATTGAGAAGCTTGCTTACAGCTTGGTGATCGCTTCAAGGAAACTCTGTCACTATTTCCAGACTCGTCCAATTATGATATTGTTAGACCAAAAAGTGTTCTAACACCCAAATTAGCAATGATTCTACTAAAATGAAATCAAAAAGCAAAGAAAAACACATGATTTATAGTAGTTCGGCGTTAAAGAGCCTACGTCCACTTTATACTCGTTGGATTGATGATTTGAATGCAAGTACAATAATGATTTTCACTCAATTTCACTCATACCATACATAGATTCACTCAATTTTTTCAAAAATATACTTTGAAATATGATTGTAATATGAATAAAGTGATGGAATTCGGTTATGGAGGAAGCTTGGGTTGATAGGTTGCCAAAAGATCCTTTGAAATGACCCTTGGTGGTCTATTTATAGGCGAAAAATCTCTCTGAAATGGCTCCGGTTCGGATGCACGTGGCACTCATCCCTTAAGAGTCGGGTTCGGATGGAACGAGATGGTGACAGCACACAACAATCGTGGGTGAACGTGGGGGAATGTGTACACAACCGCTCTGCATCTCTAGGGATCATGAGTTGTAACTGATGCTGCTTCCTGCTTCGGATCGGACGTGTATAGGAGAGGAGGTGCGGATCGGTATACTCCGATCCGATCCGATTCTGTCTGGGCTCTTCAGCTCCTCATTGTTTTGGCTTGGCCAAATATTGTCGATCCAATCTGAGCTTCGAGTGCATGTTCTTCTAGTCAACATCCTTCATAATTGGTCTTCTAACTTTGTGTAGCCTAATTTACAAAGTAGGCTAACATTTTGCTCCCCCGAAGAGCACTTCTATTAAAGATAGTGTCTGCTTCGAAATTGTTTGTCCATTGGTTTCTAAATTTAAATCGTTGACTAGTCGCTTCCATTCGTTTGCAAGGTTGCGTTGCTTCATAAAGTCACATCTCTTATTGTCTATATATACACAATAGAGTGCACAAATTGCTTCCGTGTTTAAAATAACTTTGAGAACTTTGCTTGATATCCAAGTAGCTCCTTCAAGTAAATTCTTATAATATATGCTTGTTAGCTTGTTATATCTTCTTTCGGGTTAATCTTGTATGTTGAGTCAACCTTCGGATATTGCATGTTCGTCCGATCCGACCTGGAATTAACCCACACAGCATCACAAGGTTGGAAGGGTGTGGGCTTCTCCTCTAATGGGTCAACCCAAGCACTGGGGGTCCACAGGATATACGAAGAACCCCTTCACTTTATATAAATTTGCTAGAATCCTCTTTTCTCTCTTCACTTTAGTTCGCCCTCTTCTTTATAATTCAGCACAAACCCTAACCCCCAAATTCTTATAATTCCCTCTGATTTTCCAATCGAATCAACAAGTGGGGTTTCAATCTTTGATTAGCTCTGCTTTAACCGAATCTAATCTGGATTTAGGAGCAATTTAAATGATTTCGTTCGTTGTCACATTAATCTCGATGTTGTGTCTTCCATCCCCTCGCCATCGTCGTTGGTGGCCTTGTCGCCATCTCAAGATGGTCGTGGAGGAGGTCGGAGTCAACGATAGACATATTAATTCATGGGCGCTTCGCTGTGAGTGAATTTCCAAGAAAAAATAGGTTCGGTGACGCTGAGAAGGTGAAACAGGAGTAGAGGAAGAAGAAAGGAAGCCGGATCGGATCGAGGCAGAATAAATGAATCCAGAAAAGCTTGGGTTTTAACACATAGCGTTGGTTCGGATCAGTGTTGTCTTATCCGCTGGCAATGTGGGTCTTCGATCTGATCCATTGCTCAAGGATGCTCGAACCGATCCGATTATAACATGCGCATCCCAACATGTCCACTCATGACCTACACATCTGATCCGATCTGAAATCAGCACATATATCTGAACCCACTTGCTCTAAAACAACAATTAGACTAATTTGTCTTTACTTACATATATTTCCGAACCGATGCGCATGGATGAAGTATTTAGACCGATCCGATCAAGACTTGAACAGTTGAAACGTCGCTAACTGTGACCTATTACTCTTACGAACAGTTAGGATAGAGCCTTATGATCATGCCTAAGCTGTCGAAGCCGTCGCAAATACATGACTTCTTTGCCAGTTTCTTGCTTTGCGTGCTTATATGCTTTCTTTGTATTATTGTGTACACACTTGCACGCTTTAGTTAACACACACGCACAGGGAGACACGGGCAACTTTACTCAAATCCTTGCTATTGTTTCTTCAATAATAAACCAGACATAACCGAGAGACGCTCGTCCAGATTAGCAGGGAAAAGAGAAGCCATGAGAACATATGAAAATCCCATTGAAGATGTGTCTTCTACTTCAGATCCAGATTGGGACAGTGAGGGCCCAGACTACGAAATGGGTACTCATGATAGTGAGGTATCATCCGGGGGTGACGTTTCTTTAGGCGAGGAAGAGGAAGGAGGGGTAGGAGATAACCGTGCTCCCGACGAATTTGGAAATGTCACTATTTTGGAATCGCCTAAGGATTCGGTCGAGTCAACAATTGACAATGACATACTTTTACGGATACGCCTAAAGCATAGGATTCTTCAAAGGGATACTCAGTCGCCTTCGAAAACAGATCGTCCCCATAGACCACCAGAAGGATATATGGCTATCACCAGATTAATGTGTCTAGTTGGGGCAATACCTTCGTTTTCGCCTTTTATCGTCGATTTTCTAAGACAACTGCAGATTGCTCCCATGCAACTGCATCCCAACTCCTACGCTTATTTGTGCACTCTGTACATAGCCTACAAAGAGGTTCTGGGCGTAGAGCTTACTTTTGACGACGTTCATTTCTTTTATAATTTCAAGTATCGGACCCAAGAGACTCCATCCTTTTCATACTTTGAATCAGTTCCAAAAAGGAAACTCATCACCGTCCCATATAGCAGCAAGGCTGGTGACTCAAAACCCGAATGGTTTTATAATAAAGAGTAACCTGGGTGCGCCCGGAGATGGCTCAAGTCAAGGCACCAATTTTTTGGATTTCAACTTCAAATACTTGAGTCAGCACATTAAATGACTCTTATTTTTATTCGCAATTCCTAATCCAAAGCAAGTGATGGGTCAAGTATACCTCGATCGCTTGCATCAGCTACTCACCGGTGATCAAAGGTTCTTGACCATCGATGAAGTCCTTAAAGACGAGTACCTCCATCGTCATGGGTTGTTATCTATCACTCGCGGTATAGGCCATGGGAAAGGCCCTTATGTATACATACCCCCATTCGATATTATTCCTGAGACGGGAGGAAGCTCGAAAGGTCCAACGATACCCCTTAGGGACCCCCCCCCTCTCCATCTTCGACTCAGGATGATGAACTAGCAAACATAGCCGAGAAAGACAGAGATAGATATATCACTCCTGAGAACGCGACTACCCCTGAAAGGCCAATTTCTCCAAAAGAGTTGTCGTTAGTCATTCATTTAGGAGATAGTACTACAGTGCATGACTTTATATATCGGGGTTTAGAAAATCTTCCCTTACCCAAGACCCTTTATACTGCAGGAGATTTCACAACAAATCCTCTTGGTCTCACCTCTAAGGAAGAGGTTACTCCCGTAAAGTCCAGGGAAACTACACATACCAGCCTCAGTCCGGGCTCTGGTCTGTTTGGAGGGAATCACCACTTAGGAAACACACTGCACTCTAGTACTGCACGTCACAGCACCTGAGTTTTATGTTAATGTTGATTCTAATATTCTCTCATTTCTTCTTATAGGACAAATAGTGAGGCAGTGCTACTATATGAGGGATGTTCGTTCGAGTATGCCTCCAATGGATCCTAATGAGAGGCATGACCAACATGAGAGTAGAGGAAGAGATAATAGGAGGGATCGACCTCCGAGGCTTTATCGGTCCTCCCGTTCTCGATCCCCACACCGCAAAGACTCAGACAAACGTAAGAGTCAACCTTCACATCACGAGAGGGAAAAGCATAGCGTCAAACCTTCTGCCTCATCCAAAAATAAAACTCCTCAAGATAACTCTTCGAAGAAAGTATCCGATCCAACAGAAAAACAAAAGGAATCGAGGAAAGAAATAGGAAAGGATAGGCCTATCGTGAAACTCAAGCGTCGCACCGTCAACATCACCACTACGAGGCAATTTATTCTGTTAGATCGAAATTTGGACCTAACACCCAAATTGTTATGAACTGTAGAGAATTCTAAATGAGGGACAAGGAAAAAGAAAATAACACTCAGAATTTATAGTGGTTCGGCGTTAACGAGCCTACGTGCACTTTATATCTTATTGATTATGCTTTACAAACTAGTACAACAGTGATTTCTCTCAATATTTCAGTGGTTTGACAACAATGGCGGACTCAGTATTCACTATTGCTCCAAAAGATCCTGAAAAATGCCAAGCTCTGGGCTATTTATAGCTGATTTTGTCGGACGGATCGCTGACACGTGGCACGAATCCCGAGATTTTCGGATCGCATCGCCACCATTGAAGAAACAGTCAAACTAGCCGTTGTGAACAGGTGTCGTCAGATCCGTGCGATTCGGATCGCTGAAGACCAGCTCGTGGTTGAACGGGTCAGGGGATTCAGTTCGTTACAAGGGATCGGATCGCCTGGAGGTGACGCTCGTCGACGAGATGAGAGCGATCCGTTCCTGGGCGAGTCGATAGAGCGCGATCCATTCCTGGGCGAGACGATGGAGCGCGATCCATCCCTGGGCGAGACGATGGCGTGCGATCCCTCCCTGGGCGAGACGATGGCGTGCGATCCATTCTTCCACTTTCCTGGGGGACTTGGTTTCCTGATTTCCCTTCATGAATGATCCTGGATGGCTTGGTCAAAAAGCGAGCCAACATTTTGCCCCCTCGAAGTATGTTTTATTGATGATGAAACATGCTTCGAAGATACTTATTGACTCTCTCCCGAAAGGATGCAAGTTTACAGTCGCATTGGTTCAAATTGACACATGGATGGATCGGATCGTCATAGGACGACACGGTCCGATTTGGTCATCTGCTCGTCGCGTGCTGAGTTCCTAGAGTCTTGTGCGATACGGGGCGCATCTTCCTTTGAGTCGTATCGGGCTCTGAGTTTTGTGGGCCATCATTTCAAAGCGATCCGTGGGCTTCTTTGCGATTCCATCTCTGGATCGTCGCCTGTGGGGCGCTTCGTGGACCGAATAAGACAAAGGAGGGGAGACAAACGGTCACCTTCTTCGCCTATATAAGCTGACGCTCCCCTCTTCATTCTCCTTCTTTCTCTTCTCTGCTGAATCGTCTCGCGCGAGCTATCGAAAAACGAATCCAACCTTTTAAAACTTTCGAAAATCCAAGAACTCTCTCAGCTTTTAGAAAGGTAACTTTATAGAAAGCACTCTCATACTTCTCTCCTGAATTTCCACAGCTGATTCCAGAGAGAAACAAAAAACAAATCCGCTACTTTCCGAATAAATCTCCAAGTCGCCATGGCCATTGAGCGTGGAGCTCGGAGCTTGAGGATGGAAGGAGATGAGGAAGAAGAAAGATGCAAAAGGAGAAGGAAGGCCGACTCGGATCGTGGTCAACGGTCGAGGACGGAAGCAAATGGCGAGACGAAAGATCGAGATGGCAACCAAGGGTCGTATCACGGCAGTTGCAACGGTTCGTGAGGGAACCTTCCCTTCGTCCGGCGATCCGACGAGGAGCGAACTCTCTGCTCTACGATTCGGAAAGGGGCGATCCCTCTGCCATGCGAGTCGGAAGGGACGATCCATCTGCTATGCGAGACGAAGGGGGCGATCCCTCTGCTATGCGAGTCGAAGGGGGCGATCCCTCTGCTATGCGATCCGTCTCACGGCTGGTGATACGAAGAAATTTCAGTCTTTAATCAGCGCCTTGTCGCTACAAAACTCTGGACAGTTAGGATAGAGCCTTGACGTTGATCTCTCTGGACTAAATGACTTCATGATTTGACTGCATATGACGACTAACGACCTTTAATAACCTCGACTGCTTTCATGTTTTATTATCGTTTTTAATAATGCGCACACACAAGCACACACAGCAGCACTTGCACACACGGGGGACGGGTAGTGTTGATCTTATCGTTCATATTTTCTCGTCCTAGCAGCAATGTCGAACGATCACTCTTCCTCAAGATCTGTAGCCGAAACGGAATCCGAGACTCCTGAACAGCATAATCCTCAAATTCCTCCAATCAATCCAGAAGGTGAAGATTCTGGGTCTGAATACGAAGCCACAGAATCAAATCCGACAGAAAGCACGTCATCCAGCAACAACTCCGAGTCTGACGAGCGAGCTCCGGACGAAATTCCAGGCGCAGTCGGGATAGATAAATTCTCTGACTCTTTAGCGTCCAAGCTCGACGAGATAAAACTCAAGAGAATCTGCTTAAGACACGGCATTCCTTGGGACGATGTTTTAACACCTGGAAGTGAAGACAGACCCCATCTAGCACCGGAAGGGTATATGTCGATCAGTCGGACAATGTGCCTAGTAGGAGCTATTCCTCCGTTCCCTCCAATTGTCATTGAAACTCTGAGACGATTGGGCATTGCCCCGATGCAGCTTCATCCAAACGCCTACGCGTCTCTATACTCTTTATACATTGCTTATGCGGAAATCTTGCACGCCGAACTCAAATTCAGAGACCTGGTGTTCTTCTTTCTCTTCAAGCACCGCTCTTCTGCAACTCCCAACTTTTCCTTTTTTGAATCAGTGGCGAACAGGAAAGTTCTGTATGACGGATACAGCAACATCGGGGATCCTAAGTCTGACTGGTTTTACATAAGAAGACAGGCTGGATGCTCACGGAGATGGCTCAAATCAAGTAAATTTTGATCGCCTAGTTGAATATCTTGCTTGGAGAGTCTAAGTAATAACACTCTTCTGCTTTTTCCTTTGTTCTAAACAGATCATGTCTTCCCGAAAACAGAGGGTGCATTATACAACAACCGGTTATCCATTCTTTTGCAAAGCAGATCCGACTTTTTAAGGATTAAAAAATGCATTACGGATGACAACCTTCACAAGCATCGCCTCTTGGATAGGAAATTTGGACTTGGAACTGGCGACAAACCTTATAAATATGTGCCCCCGACGGAAGGAGAGGGAACTTCACAGGCGGTGGAAACAACCAAATTTCACAAAAGTCCTTCTCCGATAGTCATCCAAGACGACGAAGACTTGAACGTATATAGGGGGGATGAGTCCCGTGGTGATGTGTCGAAGGAAATCCCTACCTCTGCTCCAATGGAAACCGTCGGTGATGACGAATTGACAGAAGAACAGTTATTCGACGAGCTGAATAAAATCCCTTTGCCCGACATTGAATACACGGAAAAAGACTTCGGCGAGGAGCCTTTCTTTTCTGCTCCCAAAGAGGCGGCTGATTCAACAAGGGGACGTGAAACGGGCCAAACGAGCCTGTCTCCAGGCCCGGGTCTGTTAGGGGGGATTATATGGGATGCACACCTCACACACACTGCCTGACCGTGCACTATTATGTCGTGGATATTCAATGTGATAATATGCTCTTCTTTTCTTTTTTGCAGGAGCGATGTCACGCAGGAAATCTTATTCGTTCCGTTCTCTTCGCGAAGGCACCCCCAGCCTTCGTTCGGGTACTGAGCGCCCTCGCGGTCCTTCTCACAAGCCGAGCTCTTCGCAACCTCGATCTCCACCCAGATCAACCTCTACCAGGCCTTCGAGTCATCCAATAATTCCGACCGGGGGGAAGACACTTCCAAAAGAGTTGACACCTCCAAAGAGTGCGCCTTCCCACAGTCGGTCGTCCAGAAGGCGCCACGAATCCAAAGACGGGGACAGGGATTCATCCAAAGACACTGAGCAGGAGAGAAGCAACATAGTCCCCACCAGCCAACCAGAATTAGCTGCCTCCGGTTCACGGGACTACGTTCACGGTCCTGAAATCCAAGGTAGGCTGGAAAAATTACGGGAACAATTTCCAGGAATGTTCTTCGATAGGATGGTCTTTGTTCCTGCCTTGGAACTAGTTCCTAAAAACTGGGATAAAGAAGTTATCGGGCATATCCGTCACGTGGCCAAGCAGTACGAGGCGATGAAAAAGCACGCACTTAATCTTTCAGAGGTCATCCGGACACTCGAAATAGAAGCTCACAGGTCTAAAGCAAAACTCGAAAATAATGAAAGGGCTAGGACAAAATTAGAGAAGGATCTGGAAGGCGCTCAAGCCCAGCTCGCTCTGGCACAGAGAGACGCCACAAACTATAAAACTGAATTGGAAAATGCCAAGCAGCGCTTTCATTTAGAACTGGATTCCAATAGCCAGGAAAAAATGGCCTTAAAAAAGGAAGTTGAAGACCTCAGAATGGCCAACATCGAACTGGTAACGGCACAAGGCCATTTTTTGATGGAGAAGGCTGCTTGGGAGGCGGAAAAAGCGAGCCTAAAAGAAAGGTTGGCTCTGGCAGAGGCGGAAAAAGTGATTTTGAATAATCAGGTGGCAGACGCGGAGGGACGGGCAGCTCTTGCCGAAAAGAACGTTGAGAGCGCCATTGAAATGGCCACTACCTCCAACAACAAACTCCTTGAAAGAGAGAAAGAAATCGAGGGGTTTGAGGAGATGATCTTTGATTTCCTCGGTCAGGTTCTCAAGACTCGCAATATCTCATGGATCCCGGATTATCATGTCACTTTGGCCAATTTATGGGATGCCATCGTCGAAGGTGAAAAACATAGGCTAGGGGTCGAAGAGATCGATGAAGATGAATTGATGAAAAGCATCCTAAGGGACAACGAGCCTGAGGATCTGGCAGAGGGCCGTCGCTTAATCCTGGCGGAAATGGAGAAGGAGAGAACCATGGCTAAAGGCAAAAGCAAAATTGACGAAGGTTCCAGCTCCACCCCGAAGTCTAAAACCTCCGGAGTTGAGGAGTATCACCCTGACGATCCGCTAATTCCCTTAGGCTTAACTCCCGTGGTTGTTGGAGCATCCGGATCTACTCAAGGAGTATCTGCTGAAGGTACCTTTCTCTTTTCCCAACAATTTTGCTAAAGCGATTGCGAATTGTCGTCGTCTAACCGGACAACCCATTGAATTAGCAATGTGTGTCTCTCATAATGCAGGTGGCGAGCCCGCCGACAAGGGTGTTGGAAAGGAGAGAGAAGAGGAGGAGAGGATCGTCCTGCCGGGTGCTGAAATCGATATTTCAGAGCGAGTCGAGGCCGCAACAGCTGAAGGAAGCATCTCGGTGCCTAGCGCCGACCTACCCAAAGATGCTGAGACTATCGAGGTTTTAAAAGACTTGGATGGTCGGCATGTGGATGACGAAGAAGATACCACCGGCACCAAGAAGGACGACGATGATGATGATGATGAGGAACCCCTGGCCAGCCGAAAAGCCAGACAAGAGAAAGAGTTGGCTTTGAAGAAGGTGGGGGATGAGGCTTTGGATGTGGTCCCTCTTGCAGAGTTCGATCCCAAAACTGGGATGATCATGAAAATTCAATCCAAGTCTATCAGCCGGCAACTTCACTTTGCAAACCCTGATGACTTCCCGGCCTCCCTCTCCGGCAGAAGCAAGGGAAAAGATGGGGGAGAGGAGACCTCAGAGGAGTCAGATGCTCCCCTCGTGGACAAATGAAAAAGGAAGAAGGGGGATCCATCTGAAGCCGACAAGGAGAGGCTGGAGAGGCAGAAGCGAGAGAAGATATCAAAGCATAAATAGGATGTTCATTGATATTTTGTCTTTTAAGTTTCCCACTGGCCAGGAAGTGTAATTGTGAGACTGGTCCTCACTTTTGTTTCTAACTTGTTTTCACTTTGCTGATTTGCAGTACATAAACAAGGATTTGTTTCTTCTTACATCATTGCGTACCTGTATTCATAGAAACTTTCCACGTTTAGTCGTTAGCCAACTATTAATAATTATAAGTCAGTCAATCAACAGGAAGAAGAATGTTCATGCTATGTTACACTTGCTATATCAAGGTTTAGTGTCCGCATAGGAGTGCATGATGCCCCCTAATCAATTGTTAGAGTTTTATACTTGGCGATTCGTTCGTTCCCCGATCCTTCAGCGGGGAAGGAGCTATTTCTCAGCGCTCAATCGGAGACGCCTTTATACTCTCTCTCTCTCTGGAGAGTTAGAGTTCGAGCTCGGCAATTCATTCGCTCCCCGATCCTTCAGCGGGAAAGGAGCTCTTTCTCAGCGCTCAATCGGAGACGCTTTTATACTCTCTCTCTCTCTCTGGAGAGTTAGAGTTCGAGCTCGGCGATTCATTCGCTCCCCGATCCTTTAGCGGGAAAGGAGCTCTTTCTCAGCGCTCAATCGGAGACGCTTTTATACTCTCTCTCTCTCTGGAGAGTTAGAGTTCGAACCCAGCGATTCATTCGCTCCCCAAACCCGTCTCAGGTTTACATTTTAATCCAAGCTCCGAGGATTAAAACCAGTCGGACAAGCAGCTAGAGCATTGACCAAGGCTTTGGGTTCTTCTAATTAGTTTACGATAGGAACTGTCGGCACTGGACTTCGGGTACCTGCAATATTCACACTGATTTTCATAGGTAAATAAATAAAGACGCAGTAAAGGTAAATGACACACAGTATTTTTATAGTGGTTCGGTCGAATCATGACCTACGTCCACTTTATAATCTCTTGCTTTAAGAAATCAGACTGTTCTAGGCAAGTCATGCCCTGTACATAGTTTTTTTTTTTTTTTTTAACAAAACAAAAGAATAGGTTTGAAACTTCTCATGTTAGATATGGCCGTAGATGTTAGGCATTCCACACTCTGGGGATCTCCTTTCCGTCTACGGTTGTCAGCTTGAAGGTTCCGTTATCAAGCTTGCTGAGAATAGAATACGGTCCTTCCCACTTCGCCCCCATATGAGTTGGGGGTGGAAAGACACGTTTCAGAACCAAGTCTCCGGGTTCCAAAGTTCGGGCTCGGACCTTTTTGTTGTAGTATCGGGCGACCTGTTGTTTGCATCTCAGAGCACGCAGGTCGGCTTCATCCCTCTTCTCTTCGATCATATCCAGGGACTCAAGGAGCAATTCATTATTGGACATCGGATCATAATAGGTCACCCGATGAGAAGGTACCTTTATCTCAATCGGGATGACTGCTTCTGTTCCAAAAGCAAGGGAGAACGGGGTATGTCCTGTTGCTGATTTATATGTCGTCCTGTAGGCCCATAGTGCCAAGGGCAATTCGTCAGCCCACATGGCTCTAGCCCGCTTCATTCTTCTTTTCAGAATAGACTTAATTACTTTATTCACAGCTTCGACTTGCCCGTTCGATTGTGGGTGTGCCACAGATGCGTATCGATTCTCGATGTGGTATTTTTGGCAGAAGTTTCTGAATTCAGCACTATCAAATTGAGTTCCGTTGTCTGTTATCACAATTTTTGGAATCCCGAATCGACAGACGATGTTTCTCACGATGAAGTTGATCACCCGTTTGGTTGTGATTGTAGTTAGTGGTTCTGCCTCGACCCACTTAGTGAAATAATCTACAGCCACAATGGCGAACTTTGCTCCACCTCTTGCTATGGGGAGACTTCCAATGATATCAATTCCCCACATAGCAAATGGCCACGGGCTCATCATTGTTTTTAACTGGCTCGGAGGCGCTCTGGGTATCTTTGAAAATCTCTGGCATGCGTCACATCGTCGTGCATATCTTACTGCATCCTTGTTTATGGTAGGCCAGAAGTAACCATGCCGTAATATCCTTTTTGCCAAAGTTTGCCCCCCGGTGTGGTCGCCACATTCGCCTTCGTGGACTTCTTGCAGCACACGTTTGACGTCATCGTGGGCTATACACCGAAGGAGGGGCATTGAATACCCTTGTCTATAAAGGACTCCGCCTTGCAGTACGTATCGGGCGGCTTTACGAATCACTTTACGCCTCTCGCTTTTCCTGGTTGGAAGCGCTCCATCCATTAGGAAATTCTTTATAGGGGTCATCCACGACTCCTTTTCCGGTTCCGTCGCTAGTACTAGGTCGATTTCCATCTGATCAATGCTGGGAGACCGAAGTACTTCAACGGGGGCTAGCCCTATCACTTCAGGATCGTTAGAACTAGCCATCTTTGCCAACTTGTCTGCCTGCTGATTTTCTGACCGCGGAATATGAGATATGCTGTAGTGATCAAACTCATTCAGCAGTTCTCTCACTTTCTTTAAGTATAGAATCAATCTTGCACTTTTAGCTTGGAATCTCCCAGTAACCTGGTTCACAACTAACTTGGAATCGCAGAAAATGTTCAGTTTTGTGACTTCTAGCACCTTTGCAATCTTTAATCCGGCTATCAGAGCTTCATATTCAGAATCGTTGTTAGTGGCCTGAAATTCCATTCGGATGGCATAAGTTATCAATCGTTTCTCGGGGGGTTTCAAGCACTATTCCAGCGCCGGATCTTTCGTTATTTTTAGCACCATCAGTATATAATCTCCAGACATCAGGATCAAAAAGTAATTTTGAGGGTTCCACTTCTTCGTTTGCTATGTCTTCTTCAGGAACAGTGAATTCTGCTATGAAGTCAGCTATCGCTTGCCCCCGAATTGATCGTCTGGGCTGAAAGTTCAAGTCAAATTGACTTAACTCAATATTCCATTTGAGTAACCTTCCAGACGCCTCCGGTCTCTGTAGAACTTGCTTGAGTGGGTGATCAGTATATATGATAATAGGATGTGCTTGAAAGTAGTGCCGAAGTTTTCTGGAGGCAATCAGTAAACTATACGCCAGTTTTTCCATCCGTGGATAATTACGCTCTGCCGCTGTTAATTTTTTACTCACGTAATACACAGGTCTTTGGACCTTCTCCTCTTCCCTTACCAATGCTGAGTTGACTGCATGAGATGATACTGCCAAATACACGAATAAATCCTCGTGGTCTATTGGTTTAGATAGAATTGGAGGTTTCTCCAAGTGTCTGAGCAGGTTCTGAAACGCTTCCACGCAGTCAGGTGTCCATGTAAAGTGGCGTTTTCCCCGCTTTATTAATTCGAAGAATGGGATGCACTTATCCGTAGCCCTGGAGATAAATCTGCTTAGTGCGGCCACTTTTCCAGCAAGGCTTTGCACGTCCTTAATTTGCCTAGGTTCCTGAATGTTCCTGATTGCCGTGATCTGATCCGGATTAATCTCGATACCGCGCGAACTGACAATGAATCCTAAGAATTTTCCAGAAGCAACACCGAATGAACATTTGGTGGGATTGAGTTTCATCCCATACTTCCGAAGAATGCCAAACATCTCTGTCAAGTCAGTAGTGTGTTGAAAGGATTGCTTGGATTTAACCAACATATCGTCGACGTATACTTCCATCGTTTTCCCGATTTGGTTAAAAAACATTCTGTTGACCAGACGTTGGTACGTAGCACCTGCATTCTTCAAACCAAAGGGCATTACTACGTAACAATATAATCCCAGATCAGTGATAAAGCTAGTATGCTCTTGGTCCGGAACGTGCATCGGAATCTGATTGTATCCTGAATAAGCATCCATGAATGAAAGAAGCTCGTGACCTGCCGTCGAATCTACCAACTGGTCAATTCGAGGTAATGGAAAACTATCTTTGGGACAAGCTTTATTTAAATCCGAAAAATCGATACACGTTCGCCACTTCCCATTGGCCTTCTTTACCAGGACTGGGTTCGAAATCCAATCTGGGTAAGTTGAATCTCTGATAAATCCATTGCTCTTTAGTTTCCCAACCTCTTCTTTCAAGGCAGCGGACCTCTCTGGGCCCAGCACTCGCCTTTTTTGCTTCACTGGAGGATGTTTGGGGTTAATGCTCAAAGAATGACTCATGATTGATGGGGATATCCCGCACATGTCCGCATGGGTCCAAGCGAATACATCCAAGTTGTTCTTTAAGAAAGTCGTCAATTCTTCGGCAAGAGTCGGACTTAACTGGGATCCAATCTTAAGGACCTTCTCCGGATCACTGTCATCGATTGGCACATCCACAGTTGCTTCGTTGGGAGTTGCCGTTCTGCCCCCGGGTTCTTGATCCTCTCTGGGATCCATATCCTCGGGCATCACTCTAGGCAACTCTCCAACAATTATCCTCTTTGATTGCTACAAGGTTTCCGCCCCCAAAGGGGGAGGAGTGCCTTTAGTTTCGATACCCCCGCCGTTGCGAAGCAACTTTAATTCGGCAACATAACATGCTCGCGCAGCAACTTGATCCCCTCTGACGATACCAACGCCGGCTTTTGTGGGGAACTTCAATAGCAAGCACCAGGGGGCTATACAGGCTCTGAATTTTGCGAGGGCCGGCCGGCCCAAGAAGGCATTGTATGGCGATTCGACATCCAAAACCACAAAGGGAAGGATTCTCACTCTCTGGCGTTCTCCTTCCCCAAGTGTAACTGGCAATTCTACGTAACCCATAGGTGCGGTGGATGCTCCGTTGAATCCACGAATCCATCCTTGGCAGGGCTTCAAGTCTTTTATCTCAAGATTCATCTGGTCAAAGGCTTTTTTGAAAAGGATATTAACGGAACTCCCGTTGTCCACCAGTACCTTATGAACAGTGGCTGGCCCAATGGGTATTGTGATTACAAGTGGATCTTCAGTTGGAGCATGGACCCCAATGCTTTCTCGCTCTCGGAAAACAACATCATCAGTCATCATCTTTTGCTGCTTCACCGGAACATTGTCCTCGGGGTTGCTACATTCCCCCACTTCGAGGTGTTGTTTGGCTGCGTTGACATATTGATCTAAAGCTTTGGAACTGTGCCCAGCAAGGTAAAGTCCACCGATCATGGTGTTGATTACAATATTCTTTCCCTTTTGCTGAGCAGTTGGCCTAGCAGCAAGTTGATTTTGATTCTGATTCGGGGCCTGCACTGCTTGCCCCCTGTCCCTAGGCGCTACTCTGTATTCGTCTAGCGTCCCTTCTCGAAGCAACCTTTCGACTACGTCCCTTAGGTGACGGCATTCATTCGTTGAATGGCCGTGAATTTGATGAAAGAGGCAAAACTTTCCTGTCTCACGCTCTTTTTCTGTCGACTCTCTAGGAGGTGGCCTCTTATTCTGGAGGACTTCATACGCATCCATGAAGATATTCTCCAGAGTATCATTTATGGGTGTATAACTTTCAAAGGCCCTGGGACGAGTTCTTCTCTGGGAGTCGTTCCCTCGGCCCCTCTTCCGGCTGTTGTCGTTAGCATTGTTGTTGTTGTTACCCGGTCGGCGACCGCCCTGGTTCTGATTTCCGACGTTAGCCTCAACTTTCCCCGGGCTGTCTCCAGTCTGTTTGATGGCGACATTACTCTGAACTTCTTCCTTATCAGTTGTTTTAAGCTTTCGGTTCGCGTATACCTCTTCCCGGCGTAGATGTACGTTGGCTTTCTCATAGAATAATTCTCTGGTGTGGGGTGGTTTGCCTGCCAAGTACCTCCCGAATTCAGTATCCTTATCCACTCCATCAATTAGTGCTGCGACAATGGTCGGCTCATGAGGATCTTTGACCTCAGTGGCGGCCAAATTGAAACGATCCAGGTACATCTTTAGACTTTCGCCTGGTCGCTGTTTGACAAGAAATAGATCGATCACGCTTTTCGTCTTCTGTGCGTAGATACGGAATTGCTCTACGAACTTCTCGCTTAGTTCCCTGAAGCTGGAGATCGATCTTGCCGGCAGGCGAGTAAACCATAGCAAAGCCACGTCTTCCAGGAATATGGGGAATGCTTTACACTTAACTGCATCAGAAGCGGCGGCAGCAGTCATCGACCAAGAGTATCTCATCAGGTGTTGAACAGGATCAGATCTTCCTGCATATCGATTCATCTGCGGCATGTTGAAACGCCTTGGAAAAGTTGCATCCAAAATATCGTCAGTAAAAGGAGTATGACTACGGTCAATCCCCCAATCCTCGTTCCGCTGTCCACGGCTGTCGGCCAAAATCTGGTGAACCATGGCTGCAACGTTTGCACTAGTCAAAGGAGGTTCAGGATCAGTGTCTCTGGCCCGACGAGGCTCTCTGATCTCTCTTCGGGGAGCAGCCACAAAATCTAGGGCTTGGACGGGGCCTCGCTGCCCCCTGTTATCATGAGCATGTGTACGGCGACGAGGCTGAGGTGGTCTGTCATGCACAGGACTGTTCATGCCTCGAGTCCTGAGGGTCGTTGCTTGACCATCCATATTACGGTTTGTGGGTCTTGCCCCTAGTTCTTCTTCTTCTTGTGAGGGCAGGGTCCCGAACCGGAGCTGTTCTATGTTTTCGGCTCTTTCATACGGTCGCCGCGGAGGTCTCGGCGATTCTTCAGACGAAGAGGAATATGCTGGGGTGAGTGGACGAACTGGCGATGTTCTTTGCCTTGTTAACTCATCAAGTCTTCTATCCATAGCCGTCAGGTTTTGCCGTAGGATAGAACTTTCCTGCCTTTGGGCGGCTAACTCATCAAATAACCTATCCCACATTTCGACAAAGCGGGAAAGATCCCCCTCAGTGACAGGAGCAGCAGGATCGTAGTGGTCATCATCATCCTCTCTTATGGGCAAAGCGCTCGGACCGGGTCGAGCAGAAGCGCCAGGACGATAGGAGTGGGTCATAGGTTCTTTTCCAGGTCGAGTGGTGTTCTGACCATCAGTTCGGGTAGTTGCGGTTCGTGGAGGACGGTTCGCTGCGCCCCCCTGAGATCGACTCGTGGTCGTGGTGCGCGGGGGCTGCGAGGTATTGCCCCGGGATCGAGTAACGACCCCCTCAGTAGCACGGATCGTCTCGTTCTCATTGACTCGGAACGAGGTGTTTTCATCGGATCGGATCGCCCCCTGCGCTCCGCGATCCAGAATCTCTTCGTTGCCCAGCTCGTGTACACTCTCCTCGATCGTTTCATTGGTCTGCGAAACTTTAGATCTTTTTCCAGCCATGGAATCCGAATCGCTGGAATCTTCAAGAAAACGAATGACGAAACTTTAAGGCTGAGTTTCTCAGTGAAAGCACCAAAAATGTTAGATCGAAATTTGGACCTAACACCCAAATTGTTATAAACTGTAGAGAATTCTAAATGAGGGACAAGGAAAAAGAAAATAACACTCAGAATTTATAGTGGTTCGGCGTTAACGAGCCTACGTCCACTTTATATCTTATTGATTATGCTTTACAAACTAGTACAACAGTGATTTCTCTCAATATTTCAGTGGTTTGACAACAATGGCGGACTCAGTATTCACTATTGCTCCAAAAGATCCTGAAAAATGCCAAGCTCTGGGCTATTTATAGCTGATTTTGTCGGACGGATCGCTGACACGTGGCACGAATCCCGAGATTTTCGGATCGCATCGCCACCATTGAAGAAACAGTCAAACTAGCCGTTGTGAACAGGTGTCGTCAGATCCGTACGATTCGGATCGCTGAAGACCAGCTCGTGGTTGAACGGGTCAGGGGATTCAGTTCGTTACAAGGGATCGGATCGCCTGGAGGTGACGCTCGTCGACGAGATGAGAGCGATCCGTTCCTGGGCGAGTCGATGGAGCGCGATCCATTCCTGGGCGAGACGATGGAGCGCGATCCATCCCTGGGCGAGACGATGGCGTGCGATCCCTCCCTGGGCGAGACGATGGCGTGCGATCCATTCTTCCACTTTCCTGGGGGACTTGGTTTCCTGATTTCCCTTCATGAATGATCCTGGATGGCTTGGTCAAAAAGCGAGCCAACGTATTCTTAATGACGAAACCAGGCCAGATTGGAAGTTTTGAAGCAACAATTTCCCAATCACCATTTCGGGCACATGCACTTCGTCCCAAAACTCAAACCGGTAAATCCTGATTAGGCCAACGACGTTAAGGCTTCCATAGACTTTGTGGATGAACAATATAAGGAGATGAAAAGGTATGCAAGGAGTCTCTCCAAAATCATTAGCGATCTGATGGCAGGTGTAAAAACCATGGCTGTTGCCCCTGAGTATAACGCAAGGGCTATCGAAAATTCTAAGAAAGATCTGGAGGATGCCCAAGCTAAACTTGCTCTTGTACAACGCGACGCAGATAATTATAAGAGGCAACTCGAAGAATTACAAAAGCGCTATCATTCCGAGCTTGAGTCCCATAGTCAAAAGAGCGAATAGATTTAAAGAAGCAGGCTGAGAATGCTAAGTCTGAGAGCACTCGTCTCGCCCAAGAGAAAGCGGACTTAGTCAAAAAGAACGCAGAGCTTGAGGCTAAATTACTGGAGGCTAAAACGAGAGCAGCTCTTGCCGAAGGGAATGCAAACACGGCTTTGCAACAAATTGAGAAAGTCAATGAACAACTTAAAGACGCTCAAAGGGAGCTGGATGAAAGTAGTGAAACCATGGTTGGAATTTTTGCTCAGGTGATCCGTCACCGAAATCTTGCTTGCCTTAAGGACTATCCTATTTCCCTTGTGTGTGCATGGGACCAATTGGTTGAATGGGAAAAAACAGAACTTGGAGTGGATTCGATCGATGAGGACAAGTTGATGGAGAAGTACTTGAGGGGCGAAGAGACACCCCGCTTAGCTGAAGGGCGAAAACTTATTGTTGCCGCTATGGAGGAGGAAAGACGTCAGGCCAAGGGAAAGGATACCTTTGAGGTTGGTTCTTCTTCTTCCACATTTGAGGCTGCTGTAGTAGACGGGTATGATCCAGAAAGGCCAGAGATCCCTGGGGCTTCTTCCTTACCTTCTTCTGCCGGATTGACTCCCGAAGTTCCTACTGCTCAAGTCGAGAGATTTGCGAAGGGTATTTCTACTTTTTCACCTCAGTTTGCCAAAGCTATCTCAACCTTTCGTCATATTATTGGACAAACAATTGACGGTCCCGCGTTTTCTCCTGAGTTAATAACTATTACTTCTCGTTCTGTAGGTACCAAGCCAACTGAGAGGATTGATGATTTACAGAAGACAACTCCAGGTGAAGGGTCTACTGAAGAGACTCGGGGGAAACGGGATGAAGTCATTGCTACAAAACCAGGAAAGGGATATGAGGGCGAGAAGGAGATTATCGACAAAGCTCTCGTACCGCCTAACACCGAAACTCCTCATGATGAGGAGATAATAGTTGCTTTGAGAGACGACGGTGGTGATGACGGTCATGAAGATGCCGATGTTGTTGTGGCTAGAGATTCGGGAAAAGATGACAACATGACTTTGGCGGAGATAAAAGCCAAACAGGATATGGATCTGATAGCAAAGTGTGAAAATGTGGAACTCGAAGATCCCAAACCTCTTGCGACGGTTGATCCCAAGTCTAAGATGATTATCAAATTATCAACCAGGTCGATCACTGGGGAGCTCGCCAAAAAGTCTCCAGCTGGTCCTAGCTCTCCAATTTTGGGAAAAAAGAAGCAGAAGCGCCTTATGTCTGATGCTGGAAAAGAAGCAAAAGATGCTCTTAAGGCTGCTAAAAAGGCTAAGTCTACCCCAAAGTCCTAGTGAAAACGTGCTTTGTCTTTTGTTTTGATATTCCACTGATCCGCTATTGTTGTAGTGAGTGCGGCCCTCGCATCTTTTGCTTAGTCTTTATGTATAAACTCAATTGTTTGTGAATAAAGTAGTTTGTTCCCTGCAATGTCCAATGTTTGCAAATTCATTATTTAAGTAAAAATGCAGATAAACAACATGTCATATCACAGTTATACAATAAAGTCATAATTACTAAACAGTAAACAATATACATTGGGGACATGTGTATGCCCCTAATCAATCTTGAATAGACTGACTGGCTAAGGCTTGTTCGAGATTGATTAAGCTTAGCATTCAGTTGCCCCCGACTCTCTGGCGGGGCTAGCTTTCCTTTGTCGTTGATGCTTATCCTCTTAGCATCTTTATACTCTCCAGTTTCATAACCATGTTAAAGTATCGTTGAGGCAGTCTCTTACCAGAGTGCACCTTCACGCCTCGAAGGACGTCTTCCCATCCTTTATACTCTCCCTCGTTCCATGAGAGTTAGAGTTAGGAATGTCGTCTTCCCATTCCTTCTATCTTGTTATGCAAACGGTCGTTTCGCTTGCTCCTGCACATTAATTGTCCTCAATCTTTTAAGCTTAATTTAATGTTTAGCATTTCATAATCATGACAGGATAGTCACAGAAGATAAAAATAATGCAGAAAAATAAATGACATACGATATTTTTATAGTGGTTCGGCTAAGTCATAGCCTACATCCACTTTATAATCTTTTTTTCATATAAACAGATTTTTCTAGGCAAGTCGTGCATTTTTACATAGTTTATAAAAACAAAAGAAAACACTACGTTTCTAACTCAAATATCGGCGCAAATACTGAGCATTCCAAGCTCTAGGAACTTCTTCACCGTCCACGGTCGTTAACTTGAAGGCTCCCGTTTCAAGTTTCCGTTGGATGGCGTATGGTCCTTCCCATTTTGGGCCTAGATGGGCTGGAGGTGGAAAGACTCGCTTCAGTACCAAGTCTCCTGGTTCGAAAGTCCTAAAGCGAAACTTTCTGTCATAATAACGTGTCACTTGGCGTCGATGCCTTGAAGCACGCAAGTCTGTTTCGTCCCTTTTTTCTTCAACCTCGTCAAGGGACTCCAGGAGGAGTGTTATATTCGTCATTGGGTCATAGTATGTCACCCTATGAGAGGGGACTTTAAGTTCCACGGGGATCACCGCCTCTGATCCAAAGGAGAGTGAAAAATGAGTATGGCCAGTAGCCGTCGTAAAAGGTTGTTTCATAGGCCCACAAAGCTAGCGGCAACTCATCCACCCACATGGCTTTGGCCTGCTCCAACCGCTTCTTAGAATAGACTTAATGAGTTTGTTTATTGCTTCAACCTGTCCATTCGGCTGCGGCTGAGCTACAGTGATATACCTCTTATCAATCTTATATTTCTGATAGAAGTTTCTAAATTCAGCACTGTCGAATTGGGTTCCATTATCAGTTATAATGGTTTTCGGTATCCCAAATCGGCAAATAATATTTCTGACCACAAAGCTTATCACCTTTCTTGTCGTGATCGTGGTTAAGGGCTCGGCTTCCACCCACTTTGTGAAATAATCCACGACGACGATCGCGTGCTTCGCTCCTCCTTTGGCGACTGGTAAAACTCCAATAATATCGATTCCCCACATGGCAAACGGCCATGGGCTTACCATTGAATTAAGCTGAGTCGGAGGTGCTCTAGGAATTTTAGCAAATCTCTGACACTTATCGCAGCGTCGTGAGTAATCAGCCGCATCTTTATTTACGGTAGGACAAAAATATCTGTACCGCAATACTTTCTTTGCTAGGGTTTAACCCCCGGTATGATCTCCACACCCACATTCATGTACTTCTCTTAGTGCACGCTTGATGTCGTCGTGTGCAATACACCGTAACAAAGGCATAGAAAATCCTTGGCGATAAAGGACGTCGTCCTGTAAAACGTATCGTGCAGCTTTACGTGTTACAGCTCGTCTCTCGCTCTTTTTCGATGGGAGAATTCCGCTCTTGAGGAAGTTCTTAATTGGTGTCATGCAAGACTCCCTTTCTGGCTCAGCTTCTAGGGCTAACTCGACTTCCATTAGGTTGAAGCTTGGTGATTCCAATATCTCTATTGGAACCATTTCGGTTTCTTCAGGGTTGTCAGAACTCGCTAGCTTAGCCAGTCGGTCTGCCTTCTGATTCTCCGCTCGTGGAATGTGTGTTATACTGTAATGTTCCAAGTTGCCCAGTAACTCATCTACTTTTCCAAGATAAGTAACAAGTCGAGGTCCCTTGGTCACAAATTTCTTCCAAACTTGGTAGACAACTATCTTGGAGTCACAGAATATGTCCAGTGTTCTTACCCCTAATTCCTTAGCGAGTTTCAGCCCGGCAATCAAGGCTTCATACTCGGAATCATTATTGTTTGCAGCAAATTCCAATCGTAGGGCATAATAAATGGATCGTCCTTCATGATTGATTAAAACAACTCCAGCGTCGGATCTTCAATCATTCTTAGCCTCGTCCGTATATAACTTCCATGGACTAAGCTCTAACTCATGTTCTGAAGTAACAACTTTATCATCCACTGTTTCTTCTTCGGAAATCGTGAATTCTGCTATGAAGTCGGCTAAGGCCTGCCCCCTTATTGATCTCCTTGGTTGAAAATTCAAATCAAATTGGCTCAACTCGATATTCCACTTAAGTAAACGCCCCGATGCTTCGGGTCTTTGTAACACTTGTCTTAGAGGTTGATCAGTGTTTATGACTATCGGATGAGCTTGGAAATAATGTCGGAGCTTTCGGGAGGCAATCAAGAGGCTGTAGGCAAGCTTTTCTATTCTTGGATAATTACGTTCCGCTGCCACTAACTTCTTGCTTACGTAATATACTGGTCTCTGGACCTTGTCTTCTTCACGCACTAAAGCGGTGCTGATAGCATGAGATGACACCGCCAGATAGACGAACAGATCTTCATGATCCACCAGCTTTGACAATATCGGGGGTTTCTCCAATAAATCCAATAAGTTTTGGAAGGCCTCTACGCAGTCTGGAGTCCATTCGAAATTACGTTTCCCCCGCTTGATTAAGTCGAAGAATGAGACACACTTGTCTGTGGCCTTGGAGATGAACCTGATTAATGCGGCGACCTTCCCTGCCAAGCTTTGAACATCCCTAATCTTTCGTGGTTCTTCTATATTTCTTATTGCCGCTATCTGGCTAGGATTAATTTCAATTACTCGAGAACTCACAATGAAACCGAGAAACTTTCCAGACGTCACCCCAAACGAGCACTTTAAGGGGTTCAACTTCATCTCGTACCTCCGTAAGGTATCAAACATCTCCGCTAGATCTTGTGTATGACCAGAGGATTGCCTGGATTTCACGAGCATGTCATCTACATAGACCTCCATGGTTTTTCCAATCTGGTTATAAAACATTCGATTTACCAGACGCTGATATGTGGCTCCGGCATTCTTTAGTCCAAACGGCATCACCCCATAGCAGTACAATCCCAAATTCGTTATAAAACTCGTGTGTTCTTGATCTGGCACATGCATGGGGATCTGGTTATATCCTGAGTATGCATCCATGAGGAAAGGAGCTCGTGTCCGGCTGTTGAATCCACCAGCTCGTCAATCCTAGGGAGCGGGAAGCTATCTTTTGGACAAGCTTTATTTAAGTCTGAAAAATCAACGCACGTCCGCCATTTTCCATTTGATTTCTTGACCAAAACAGGATTCAATATCCAGTCGGGATACACTGAATCCCTAATGAACCCGTTATCTTTCAACTTCTCCACTTCTTCCTTTAGGGCTACCGACCTTTCCAGACCTAATGTAGGTCTTTTTTGTTTAACAGGTGGATGCTTTGGGTTGATACACAATGAGTGGCTCATAACGAAAGGAGATATTCCACACATGTCAGCATGAGTCCAGGCAAACACATCCAAGTTTGCCTTTAAGAAGTCAGTCAATTTCTTTGCTCGAAACGGATCCAGTTGGGATCCAATCTTTAACACGTTTGTCGGATCAATATCGTCAATGGAGATGTCCACAGTCGTTTCATTGAGGGTCGTCTTTCTGTCTCCAGGCTCTTCATCCTCTTTGGAATCTATGTCCTCGAACAGTCGTCTGGGCGACTCCCTCTGGGCCGGTCCCTTTAATTGCTATGCTGAACCCTCCCTCGGGGGAGAGGAAGCCCTTTAGCATCTATACTTAATCCCTTCATCAACATCTTCAGTTCGGTCATGTAGGAGGCTCGTCCGGAGACCTGGTCACCTCACATTACTCTCACCCCGGCTTCGGTTGGAAACTTCAGCAATAAGCACCAGGATGCGACGCAAGCCCTGAATTCCGCGAGAGCCGGTCTACCCAAGAAAGCGTTATAGGGCGAGTCGATGTCCAAAACTACAAACTGAAGAATTCTTACTCTCCGGCGGCCTCCTTGTCCCAACGTCACTGGCAATTCTATATATCCTAGTGGAGCCGTCGATGCCCCCATTGAAGCCGCGAATCCATCCCTCACAAGGCTTCAAATCTTCCGGTTCGAGTTTCATCTGATCGAACGCTTTCTTGAAAAGAATATTGACTGAACTTTCATTGTCCACCAATACCTTATGAACTAGAGCGGGACCAATAGTAGTAGTGATGACCAATGGGTCTTCAGTAGGTGATTGAACTCCAACATCGTCTCTGTTACGGAACACATCGTCAGACATCGTTTTCTGTTGCTTCACCGGAGCGATATCTTCAAGGTTATTGCATTCCTCCATATCGATGTGTTTAGCTGCATTAACATATTGGTCCATCGCTCTGTAACTATGACTGGCTGGATGAGGCCCGTCTATTATATTGTTGATGACAATCCCTTTACCTTTATGTTGAGCTGCGGACTTAGGAGCAGGTTGATTTTGGTTCGGGGTATGTCCCCCCCGCCCCTTGTCTCTTGGAGCGACTTTATTCTCGTCTAACATTCCTTCCCATAATAGCTTTTCAACGTCTCTCAGATGCCGAAATTCATTAGTTGAGTGTCCGTGAGTTCCATGAAACAGGCAAAATTTTCCAGTCGCGAACTCTTTTTGGGTTGAGTCTCTAGGTGGCGGCCTTTTATATTGTAAGACGTTGTAAGCATCTAGGTAGATGTTTTTGAATGTGTCATTTAGCGGCGAATAGTTCTCAAAGGTTTGGAATCGAGCCTTTTGCTGGAGTTGTTTCCTCGGTTCCTAATCCTCCTATTGTCATTTCCATTTCTATTGTTATTACCTTCGTTCTTGTTGCTAACGTTCACCTCAACCTTCCCCGAACTATCGCCGGACTGTTTTACAACGACATTGTTTTGAATATCTTCCTTAGAAACCCCTTCAGATTTTCTCTTTCTATTTGCATAGGCTTCCTCTCGCCTCAAGCAAATATTGGTCTTTACGTAGAACAATTCCCTAGTGTGAGGTGGTTTTCCGGAGAGATAATCCCCGAATTCTATGTCAAGGTCGACTCCTTCTATTAAGGCCATCAAAATAGTGGGTTCGGGAGGGTCACTGACTTTGGTAACAACCAGGTTGAAGCGGTCAAAGTATGATTTCAAAGATCCACTTGGAGCCTGCTTAATCCTCGACAACTCAATGATGCTTTTGGATTTTCAAGCATGAAGTTGAAACTGGTTCATAAAGCGTTCACTCAGTTCTTTAAAGTTGATATTGATCGTGCAGGGAGTCGAGTGAACCACATCAACGCCACATCTTCTAGATAAATTGGGAAGGCCTTGCATTTTACAGTGTCTGGAGCTGTTGCGGCATTCATGAACCATGCATATCTCATCAAATGTTGTCCTGGGTCGGTTCTCCCAGAATATCGATCCATCTGTGGCAAATTAAATCGCTGGGGGAATTGAAAGACCAGTAAGCCATCTGCAAAGGGGGTGCGACTTCGTTCAATGCCCCAGTCCTCACTGGTATAGCTTCGGCTATCAGCCATGACTTGGCGCACCATTGCCTCTACATCAGCATTCGTTAATGTTGGTTCAGGCTCTCTGGCCCTGATGTTTGGATTGCCCCTGGGCTCCTGACCAGGGGATGCTCCTGTTTCTAGCAGCGGCTGCTCTGCTCTGTTCCCTACAATCCCGGTCATTCAGGGAGGAAGGGGTTAGAGGAGTTGTCCTTGTGTGGAATTGATAATATTAGCATCCTGGGTAAGACGTGAGATCCACACATGGGCAGCAGCATGGGCTCTCTAAGGCTCGGGTCGTCAGGCCCTAGCACACGAGCAGCGTCTTCACAGGATCCCAAAGATCCAAAGATCAGCTGATCAAGATTTTCAGCTCGCTCATACGGCCTTCTTTCACGAGGGCGCTCTTCATCCGAAGAGGATGACTGGTCTGCTGTGAGGCGGCGAGTTGGAAAGGGTGTCTTCTGCCTACAAAGTTCACTAATTTCCCTACTCATAGTCATCATGTTCTCTTGCATGCGAAGACTGTCACGTTTGTGAGCTTCCAAAGCATCCCTAGTTCTCTTAAGCATATCAAGGAAGCGCAAAAAGTCTCCATGCGTGACTGGTGCAGATGGAGCGGGTTGTTCACTAGTCGTCGCGGTCGGTATCGTTACATTAGTAGGTGCTCGAGTAGATGTACCAGTTTCAACCGCGTTCGGATCGGAGTAGGGTAGCAAAGCCGGATCGGTTCGGAGGGGGGTACGAGCAGCATCAGAGCCTCTGGATCGGTTCGGGTTCATGTCATCAACCTGGTGCAGAGCGCCCCGTTCGGATCGGCCTATTCCAGAGCCCTGTCCCCGCGACCTCGTCACGACTATGGCCTGCTGATCTTCGCTAGCCTCATTCTCCCGAGCGCCTTGTACTTCTTTCCCTTTTCCTTTGGTCATAATATCCAATTCCTTAGAGATTAATCAGCAAATACTCGAGAATGCTGGAAACAAAGGATTAACTTCTTTGAACTTGAGGGTCCAAATAGTAGAATAATAAGCCCAAATAACGGAGAATTCAAAAACCTCTCAGTTAAAGCACCAAAATGTTAGACCAAAATGTGGTTCTAACACCTAAATTAGCAATAATTCTACTAAAATGAAATCAAAAAGCAAAAAAAAAACACGATTTATAATGGTTCAGCGTTAAAGAGCCTATGTCCACTTTATACTCATTGGATTGATGATTTGAATGCAAGTACAATAATGATTCTCAGTCAATTTCACTCATACCATACATAGATTCACTTAATTTCCTCAAAAATATACTTTGAAAGATGATTGTAATCTGAATAAAGTGGTGGAATTCGGTTATAGAGGAAGCTTGGGTTGATAGGTTGCCAAAAGATCCTTTGAAATGACCCTTGGTGGTCTATTTATAGGCGAAAAAATCTCTCTGAAATGGCTCCGGTTCGGATGCACGTGGCACTCATCCCTTAAAAGTCGGGTTCGGATGGAACGAGATGGTGACAGCGCACAACAGTCATGGGGGAATGTGTGCACAACCGCTCCGCATCTCTAGGGATCATGGGCTGTAACTGATGTTGCTTCCTGCTTCGGATCGGACATGTATAGGAGAGGAGGTGCGGATCGGTATACTCTGATCCGGTCCGATTCTGTCTGGACTCTTCTACTTTCTGCTCCTCACTATTTTGGCTTGGCGATATATTGCCGATCCGATCCGAGCTTCGAGTGCATGTTCTTCTAGTCAACATCCTTCATAATTGGTTTTCATTGTGTAGCCTAGTTCACAAAGTAGGCTAACAGATATAAACCGACCTATCGCTACGACGGGTCCTTCAACGATCTGAGGCGTCTGGTAGGTTACTTAAATGGAATATTGAACTAAGTCAGTTCGACCTCACTTTTCTTCCGAGAAAGTCAATCTGAGGGCAAGCATTAGCTGATTTCATAGTCGGGTTTACAACTCCTGAGGAAGATGTCTTGGATGATGATGATGCAAACCCTCCTGAGATTAAGCTGGAATCGAGCATTTGGAAGCTATATACAGACGCTGCTCGTAATTATCGACATTCTGGCGATGGGGTTGTCTTGGTAACTCATGAGGGATGGTCGATCTATTATGCCTTAAGGCTAAATTTTCTCATTACTAACAATGATTCCGAGTATGAAGCCATGATTGCCAAGCTGAAACGCGCGAAGGAATTGGAAATAGTTGCGTTGGATATTTTCTGTGACTCTCAAATTGTTGTATTTCAGGTTCGGAAAGATTATCAGACAAAGGGATCATGGCTTGCCGCTTATCTGGAACGGGTGAAAGAACAGTTGGATGGCCTCGAGCACCATAGCATTTCCCACATTCCATGAGAGGAGAATCAAAAGGCCGACAGGTTAGCCAAAATGGCCAGCTTTGATAGCCCAAAGGAAACAGAAATGGTTCCGATTGAAGTTTTGAATGCGTCGAGCATTAACCAGATGGAAGTTGATCAGATATTGGAAGCTGAGTCTGAAAGGAAACAATGGATGACCCCTACAAAGAATTTCCTACACCATGGATCCCTTCTAGAAAGGAAGAAAGAAAAGTGTGTCATTATCCGCAAAGCTTCAAGATATATTATGCAGCACGACTCACTTTACAGAAGATGATTTTCAGTTCATTTGCTCCGGTGCATCGCTAATGACGACGTCAAGCACGTATTACGAGTAGTACACGAAGACGGTTGTGGCGACCACACCGGAGGGAAAACTTTGCGAAGATACCATGGTAGGGTTATTTTCAGCTTATTATGAATCGAGACGCGGCTGATTATTCACGACGCTGCGACAAATGCTAGAGGTTCACTAAGATTTTAGGGCTCCTCCTAGCCAACTCACCCAGATGGTGAGTCCTTGGTTATTTGCAATATGGGGAGTGGACATCATTGGAAGCCTTCCAATATTGGACGGAACGAAGTATGCAATCATGGCAGTGGATTACTTCACGAAGTGGGCTAAGGCGGAATCATTAACCACAATCAGGACCAAGCGGGTGATCAACTTTATCGTCATAAACATCATATGTCGATTTAGGCTCCCCAGAACCATCATTACTGATAATGGAACCCAATTTGATAGCTTGAAGTTCAAAGATTTTTGTCGACAGCATCACATTGAGAAGAGATACACAACGGTTGTGCACCCGCAATCGAATGGACAAGTAGAAGTCGTGAACAAGAACATCAAGTCCATTCTGACGAAACGACTGGAGCAGGCAAAAGCCAAGTGGGTTGACGAATTGTCATTAGCCCTTTGGACGTATCGAACTACCCACAAGTCAGCGATTGGGCATACTCCTTTCGCACTCTCCTGTGGCTCAGAGGCAGTCATCCCAGTAGAGCTTGAAGTCCCCTCTCACAGAACGACGTATTATGATCCTTTGACTAACAAGACTCTTCTCCTAGAATCGCTGGATATGATCGATGAGAAGAGAGAGGAGACAGACTTGTGTACTTCAGAGTATAGACATAAGGTCGCTCGATACTATAACCGGGAAGTACAACCTAGGACCTTCGAGCCTGGCGACCTCGTTTTGAAGCATGTTTTCCCGATCCCCGTCCACGTGGGCCCGAAGTGGGAAGGACCATACGTCATTCATCGAAAGCTTGCTAACGGAGCTTTCAGGCTAATGAACGTTGAAGGCGATCATCTTCTAAGAGCATGGAATGTCGAACATCTACGATACTATTTGACTTAAGCTTTTATTCTGTTTATTCCCAAATTATGTAACGAGGCACGATTAGCCCGAAATTGTTGTTCATAAATAAAAGCTCTTTCCATGCTCTATGACTGTTTGTTTTGATACAGCTAAGTATTGTAATTTGATTGGCCTGAGCCAAACATGAACGAAGGGAGTGATTATCTCCTTAACGACGTTCACTCGCTCACGTTTCGACGAGCTAACCCAATTCCGTGACTAATTAGACTTGGGCTAACCGAATTCGAGCTCGACATCGACGCTCGATAAAGCAATTCCCACTTTGCAAACCAAAATGAGGGAGTGACACTTGAACGACATGTTCAATTCTTCCACATCTCGATGGGACGAGTACAAACGATAGCGGTGGAATCCGACCATCCCTGATAGCAACCTATTCCCTTGACATGGGGGCAAAAGGACGATGCTCGGACAAGTGTCACCGACCACTTGTCCTACTAAAACTCCATTCCTTAGAACTTGGAATGGAGTATTGACTGAATTCGAGTATGACATCGACATTCGAATTGACAAATCTCACTTTAAGACTTAAAAAGTGCAGAGTTGAGGCCGAAGCGAATGATATGACTATTCGCATGATTAACTCTAACTCTCACGACTTGAAAGCGAGTATAAAAGTTAGGGTAAGCGTGAAATGGTGCAGCACGACTAAAGACCGTTATAACCCGCGACTCTAACCTGAATTCACGATAGGAGAGTATAGAATATTTGGATCGAACATCCAAAAAACTTGGCTCATACCCCATGGAAGGTTTAGGGCCACGAGTTTAAGACTTTGCTTAAGATCCCCACTAACGCTAGGGGCATTGGCGCAGACTTGCAAATTAACCTCAAATATACCACAGATTTGGCACATAATTCAAGGTTAATGGGGGCATATACACTATACCTTCGAACTAATAACGACCTTACTTGATTGACCCTACCTCAAGTGACTCTTTTCGAGCAAGACAACTTGTGAGTTGAACATGGGTCTAAAAAATAATAGCAAGTACGTTGAATGGAAAACTAATGAAAGAAATGAACTACTTTATTAATTACAGGTTTTGTACAGAGCTGTGAAGCAAAAGGCAACGGTCGTACTCGCAACAACCACAGCAAGCCAGTGAAAAACTAAAGAAACAATTTGGAAAACATCTAAGACTTGATGTTTTGATCTTCTTGAGATCCCTGAGCTTCTTCTGCTCGTCCTTTTCAGTCTCACTAAGAATGTGCTTCTTCTTTTTCTTCTCACTCGAAGACTCTTCTGGTTCGGGCGTAGGCTTAGAGCTTGTATCCTTCAGAGGCAATTTAGGAAGCTCAGCGGAGACCTATATGCTAGAAGGGATGACCATACTGATGGGATCGACAGGAAAAGGCGTGGGCAAGACCTCGAACTTGATTTGCATGAGATTGCCAGTATTCATCACCTTGATTTCTGCAAACGCTAGCTCCACGGTCTTGCCAACCTCTCCAGTGTTGATGATATCATTGTCGCCTTCCTTGCCATCGAGATCTTTCAATGCTACTATCATCTCTCCTTCCTTCGATGCATCGTCATCGGGAGGCATGCAAACTCCTCAGTTGGCTTAGCTCCCTTATCCACGGTAGCATCAGCAGGCTTGGTACCTAAAGCAGGGAGAGCAATGGTTATTAGCTCTGGAGAAATAACGGGCCTCTTAGTTGGAGACCTCATAGCTCGACGACACGCCATAATAGCTTTAGCAAACTGAGGGGAAAACGCGGAAATACCTTCAGCATATTGGTCTCCTGGAGTTGCAGGAGTCTTAGCCTCAATAATCGAAGACAGACGTGCGTGTGATGAATCCTGGATCCTCTGGATCGTACTCTTCTGTCTTTCCAGTCTTGGATGTTGCAGAGGAGGAATCAGGACCACCCTCAGTGATATCTTTGCCCTTAGCCTGACGCTTTACGGCATCCTCTGCTTCTTTTAGCAGTCTCCTTCCCTCCGCCAGACGTTCGGGTTCGTCGTCCCTCAATAACGTTCTCATCAATTCCTTCTCATCCACAGTCTCAACTTACAGTTTGCGCCTCTCATTCTCGACCAGTTCACCCCATGCATTAACTAGAGTAGTGGGATAGTCTTTCACCCATAATATGCCACGATATCGGAGAACTTGTGCAAAGAAAGAAAGGGAGGTCTCATACCAAGCAAGTCTTGTTTGGCCTCGGCAAGTTGTTTCTGCAACTCAGCCTTGTCAACCTCAAATTGAGTCTTAGAGTTAGAGGCGGATTCAAGAGCAGTGCTAGCATGCTCCTCGACCCTCTTTGCCGTCTCCCCAGCTTCGGCCAACTTGGCTCTCACATCGACATTTTCCTATTCAAGTTCAGTTTTCTCGTGCTAAAGGCGAGTGCAAGACAACTTTAGATCAGTGTTTTCAGCTATAACACTCTGACACTTCTCCTTAAGGTTCGTGCGCTCCTTGCTATTAACATCAAGTTCATTGTGGCAACGCTATTGCAACTCATCGTGCAATTTTTTGTATTTTTCAACTTTGCATTCTGCAAGTGCAAGTTTAGCCTGAACTTCTTCATGTTCTTTCTGGACAGCCTTAACATGTGACATGTCACATTCCCACAAATGCCTCTGATTATTCAAGTCCAAATGGAGACTTTGTACAACCTTAGATAGCTTCCGAGCATACTTGCATGTCTCCTTGTATTACTCGTCGACAAAGTCTTTTTCTTGACATAATCGGACCAATTTTCGGGAACTGGCTAGAGATTAGGCACAAAGTGCATATGCTCGAAAAGGTTCCGAGGAAATTGCTTATTCAAAACTTTTATCCTTTCGGCAGTAGAGGCATCAAGTACAATGGGCTTTGACGTAGAGTTATCAATGGATTTGCGTTTGGACGAAATGATCGTTGCACCATCCTTATCCTTGGAGTCAGAATGCTTTTTAGGATGTTTGTCTTGTGGTTGTGACTCTTTTGGAGGAAGTGGGGCCTTGGTATTTTGTCTATTACCTTCGTGATGGTCCTGATAGCTCTTATGCTTGTCGATATCGGAGCAAACCGGAGATCGAGAGCGTGAAGAGGGATAATACTTCTGCTGGTAACGTCTTCTCTCTTCTCTGTCGCGGTCATGTATATATTCACTCTTAGGATCGGAATAAGATTTTAAGAGACTACTACAGAGGTTTCTAGGGACATAACCTCGATGAGATATAGTTCCTGCAAATCAAAGTAAGCTAGTATTAGAAGCAGAAATTAATGCAACATACAGGTGATGTGACGTGCATTGCTCGTGTCGTGTGTGTCTTAGTGACCCCCCCCCCCACCCCTCCGAAGGACTGAAGCCCGGAGTTTGGCTAATTCGAGTTGTCTGCACCACCTTTGTGGGTGTAACTTCCTCTTCGGAAGTCGGGAAGAAGGTGCCTAAGCCAAGATCTTGAGAAGAATATATAGTATCTGACAAAGAAAGACCGCCTAAGCCTCAAAATGGATACACTGATTTCTCTTGGTGAGAATCATGAATTGGCAATTTAGTTGGAGGTGAAGTCTTGGGAGAAGACCGCTTCTCCGCAGTTGAGGTATCTTTTCGAGAAAGGTCCTTAGCCTCTTCCTCAACGGTCATTTCTAAGAGCTCATATGTGAATACATTTATGAAAGAGGGACTCTTAAGCTTTTCACTAATCACTTTCTCGGGAGACTTTTTCTTCTCCCCCGGCTGAGGTACCTGCCTGGAACTTGCAATATCGTTGCTCTGTGGGGATCCCTTGGCTTCGAATGAAATTGATGCATGCCCCCCGACTGGGGGCACGCCTTCTATCCCCATGACGTAGGAGGATTCTAAGTCGAGGGCATGTACACAGGAGCACGACCTCCACCAACTCTCATACTCTGTTGTGGACTGAGAAAATGGAATCGATAAAGAAATTTGTCCACAAGACAATTCTTGAAGCTTAGCGAGGTGGTGGAGCGTTTAGTAATGCAGTCAAGCAGTCCTGATACGCCTGACCATACGACTTCTTCGGGTTCGGAACTGATAGTGAAAAGATAGGTTAAAAATCCTGCGCATAAGGTTAAAGAGAAGAGACTGGAACTCGAAGCTTACTAAATTGAAGTCGTCTCCTTGCGCATCCCGCTTGATGACGGACATAAAACCAACTGGGCTTTATGTCACCCACGTTGTTGTATCCTTCGGTAATCTTCCTCTTAGGCACAGACTCGAAATAAAGGAATGAAGGAGTCACTTGTTGACGATGCTTGAAGTTGTAGAAAAAGACTATACCTTCATAGGTGGGCTCCACACCAGGATCTCTATATATGTTATGAATAAAGTGTACAGTATGAGTATGCTGTTGGATGAAGCTGCATGGGTGTTGTATTCACTCGTCGAAGGAAATCGACGACGAATGAATGAAAGGAATGCTTCCGACTAAGAACATTTGTCAACTTATTGCCATGTATCCTTCCGGATGATTATGAGGTCTCTCTAGGACATCAATGGCATGGACGTTTTCCTAGAGAATTCTATGTTTCAAGCATAATCGCCTCAACCTTGATTCATCAGTGGTGGACACACAAGAATCCTTAGGCTCTTCCAACAAAATTGCATCTTGAAATGTATCAGGAGCCATGTTATCTCCTACTCCGACCTCGTCATCCAAAAAAGTTCCTCCTCCGAAAGATTATATTCCCTCATGAAGGTCGACTTTGAATTCCAGATCATCGCCATCAGAGTTAGAGTCCGGCGAAGGGATGTTCGGATCAGTCTCTGTCTCTAAAGCCTTTGCCTTTTTCAGCTTCAGAACATCTGGTGGGGGTATCTTCTAGACATGATTGTTGTGTTATCCAAGAAATATTGGTAGTTAAGAGTAAAATAACATGTGTCTTCATGTGTATGTGTGCTAGTGTGTGCAGTGCAAGTGTATTGAAATGCATAAAGGAAGGAAGTATCGAATGCATATAATTGTTTGATATGTGCCGCAGTGTTGCGAAGAATCATATCTCTATGTCCAACCCGTCTGAAGTCATACGCTATGCCACTTTGATTTGGATCTGGGAAGGCTCTACGCTAACTGTCCATATATGTTTATTTGTCCAGTTTGATGTTGGATTGTTTATCAGTTATGTGTTATGATGGTCATTCACTCAGATAAAGGCATTTAAAGGAAGTGTCTCGAGAGTTTAGATTCCCGGTCGAATGTTGTTTCGGATCGGAGCATCCGGATCGAATAACATCGGGTTCGAATAAGACTCTGGTTCGAGGATTCCAGTTCGGATTCATCGGATCGAGAATTTTCGATTTGAACCAATGTGACTCCCATAGGCTACTGAAATTCCTCCTGCCTAATTCTTTGATCCCACCAAGCCTCTTTGCTTCCAAATTTCCATCAACCCGAAGATTCCATCGGTTCGAACAACCCATTCAATCCGAGGTTTTTGAACCCATCTAGTTCTTCACCCACACTTTCCTTCTCCATCCACTTCGTCAGACCTCCACATATCATTCTAAAGGCCTCGCACACCCTCATCTCCAGATCCACCACTGAACATTACTACAGTGAGATTGGAACCACCCTGGATGGCGATTCCGACGCCTAACAGAGCGGTGGTGAACCCCAAGACTCGGTACGACAGCCCCGCCACGAACCAAACCCAATTCCAACACAAATCGAAACAAATCTCTCGAATTCGAGGACTAACCCGTGTGAATTCTTGGTTAACTCAACGAACTACAAAATGAAGCCACCTTGAATGATTTGGTGTTGGATTTGAGGGTGAATCAGCGATTTAGGGTTTTTGATTTTTCTCGATTCGAGATTGATGACGATGAAAGCAAACAGTGAAAAGTAAAAGTGACGAGCGACTGACTTATATATTATGCCAAGGCGACTATTCGTATCCCACCGAAACGACGGTATGACTTGGTCTTCGATTCAAGAACCGAAGAGTGTGGGGTGGCTTCGGACCCGGATCGAATTACTCGATCCAAAGGGTGACCGGAATTTTCGATCTAGAAACCGGCATCCAGAAAAAAAATGGAGAAGAACAAAGGACATTCCTTACCGACCATTTCAGACATTTTGCAACATGATGGACTCATATGATTTGACTCGATTCCGACGATCATCAGAAAAAGTTGTTTGGAACGACTTGTATGTGTATATTCATGTACGAGAGCCAATTATTCAGTGTGCTATGAAATAGGCGAATCTAACTTTTTGATTCGACAAGGGTTTGAAGAATTTGCTTATGTGCCTATCACCACTCCAGTCAAAGACTTTGGCTTGCTAATTACAACAAAGACAATTCTAGAAATGATCTTCTATTTATACATAGCGCAAGAGATCGAGAATTACGACTTTACAAAAAGACACAATTATCGACCATTGCTTACATAGGAATGGACAGCTCGACAAACTCAAAGCACACTCATCTACGATAAGATGTACTTTGGGGGCAAGGCCGTCAAAGATCCAGATAACCATGATCAGAAGCTTTAGATCTCAGTAGCAAGACTGACTTAGGATTTAGCCTCGGCTCGAAGCGGCTCAGATCGAACAAAATCAAGGCCTCGGCTCAAAAAACCTCCGGATCGAATGCACATCAGCTCGAGATCGTAAACCAGGATCGAATGTCCCAATCTGATCCCATTCGATCCAGATGAAGCAACTGCCTTCATCTCCACTATGTCCCTCACAATTTCCTGATGACGCGGAGATGATGCCGCGTTTCCACGATTCGAACCGATTAACCACGATCTTCTGATGGCTCGAAGATTTCGCCATGTGTCTCTGTTCGAGCCGACACCTCTCGAACCCGTTAACCAACTCCTATGTAACCGCTTCCTAACTACCTCCACTATGCTCCGAAAAACATGGCCTGGGTTCCACGTGTTCGATCCGAGAATCGCATGTTGCTATGCCTATAAATATACAAGTTTGAGGAGATTTCGAGGAATTTTGGCATTTATACACTGCACACGCGCTTCAAACCAGTCATCACCAACATCAATTCAAGCCACATTTCAACTCTTATCATCAAATTGTGAGAGAAATAGTGGTGTATTGCGAGTTTGTAATTGTAATTGTAATTTCTCATTGAATCAAGGAATTATAAAGTGGACGTAAACTCGTTAACGCCGAACCACTATAAATTGTGTGTGTTTGTTGTTTTTCTCTTATTTTTATTGTATCTCTTCATTTTTCTCTACAAATTCTCAGTAAACACAAGTATAATTTAAAATTAACCTAACTCAGTAAACTCATCATAGATTGCATGATAAATTACTATTTCTTGACCGTTATATAAAATATTAACATTGTACCTTATAACATTACTATGCGTAAATCATGGGTTCTGCACTAGTAATAGCTCAATCGTGATCATATTTTATAATGATGCGGCGTTCCGTTAATTTTCTACTAGATATTTATTTCACATTTCTCTATGGATTGAAATCTGAGACCACAAGTTCGAGTCTCACCAAAAATATTTTACTGTATTTTTATCTCTCATTATTCATATATCTATCAAACAATAGTAAACTAACAGCATTTAATCCACTTTTCTTGGTTTTCTCCTTGTATTTAATTAAATCCCTAGTAAATTTAAATTCACATTAATTTTCAAATTGTCTATTTTCTTTGATCCCTTCCCTTCACAAAATTTTTGACTTCAAATTGTCAAAACCATCAAAGTTCTCAATTATTTTGTTTATTTCCATTATTAGCATTTCAATCTATGGCCTTCACATTATCAAACGTATCTCCTACTTAAATAATTAAAATAAAACATTGAAATTATGAACCATTTATTTTTACATAGAAGTAATGTATCAAGTAACATATTTAATATTGCTTCAATCTCAGATTGATTAATTTAAATTTTAAATAAATGAAACCAACATAGTTGATATTTACTCGTAGAATAAATATTATATTCTAAAAAGATCAATGCACATATAATTTTACAATATCATCATTTGTAACGCATGATTTACACAATAGTAATATAATAATGTGGAACGTAGGGTAAAGTGTAAACACACTGGTTTGATATTTGGTTACTGTTAATTTACCAACTATGCCAATAAACTCATTACCGACTGTACTAGCATACCAGTTTTGTGTGTGTGCAGTTACCAATGGCTTGGTAATGGTATATTAATGTTACTTACAGAGCCATAGACGTCAAAACTGTTCTACTTCATCAGTTTGGGACAAAGCATGCTAGTATATGTCCAACGTTGACGAAATAGTTCAACAAAGATGGGATCAAACAGGACACATCCGTAGTTCTATAAACATCACAAAATTTTACCACTTTATATGCAATTCTTTGATAAATGGTGTTACATAACAATATATCCAATTTGATCAGCATCATCTACTATTGTTGAATATAAAACAATCGTTCTATTATTAGTTTGAGTTCATATTAAGACAGGCGATAGCTCAAATCAATAGGTGTATTTTGATATATATTCTGAAACTTAAATATAATCAGAAAATTGCAATTATTAAATTAACGAGTCAATTCATGTTCCACCCAAAGTACATATCTGATCACTGTCCTATGCCCTAAAGGTTTTTAGAAATAAAACTTTAGAATTGTCTAGTCCAATACTCTATCTTTACCTCAAACAATTGTTTGAACATTCAACTTTATGTTTCCTTGGGAAAAAAATATTAGCGCATATATGAAATAGTAGAAGCTGGCTATGATAAAATTGCAAATTTTGGAAGGCGGATGAACACTAAATCGATTCAAGGCCTAAAGGGCTTTTATCCACTGGATCTTGTAATCAAAGAGTCAAAGAACAACAAAATTAGTAACACGATTAAATCATGGTTTGAAATAAGCAAGGATTTTGCTTCAATCCTGTAACTGATAATTAATGAAGAGAACATTCACCAATTACAGTGAGTTGTTATGCTTTATATCAAATAGCACACATCTAAGATGTAAAAATAATTTCACCGTTATACCATTTAATCTTCGAATCTGTACAGTGTAAACCACGATTAAGTAATTCTTATTCATGAATAAAACTATGCTTTAACAACCAGATGATATAATGGTATTCCTTTACTAAGGAGAGGAAAATGGAAAAATGAAATCAAATTTATGTTTTCTCTCACCCTCTGCAAACCACTTTCAGTCCAAGCGCGTTTACAATTTGCATATGCCAACCATAATATAGAGGATTTCAATGAGCCCATTTAATAACCTTCTTACATAATTTTTAAAAAAAAAAGAAACTTAGAACCTTGTTGGGACTTCTGTGTTACGGCCTTACGGGCCATTTATTAATTATGTACGCTGAGCTTGTGATATAAACAAAGCATGTAACCATAAAATATTGGCAGTGAATATCGTAAGCTAATTAACAAGAATATATAGTTCAAAAGAAGTATCGATCAAGAAGTATTGCTCAATCACAAAACATACCATTGATCAGTTCATGAAATCTTATAATTGATGGCCTATGTTTTTGTTCTAAGTAATCATTTTGATCAGTTCAAGAAGTATCCTAAGATTTCAAAATTTTATTTGAGTTGACTATTTTGACAAATTATATTTTCAGAATTCGAACTTTTTTTTTCCTTCTGAAAACTAATAATAAGAGGATTATTTAGTTTGAAATTTTGGAGAAGTTACCTTTGACTTAACCCAGTTTAAAACCTTTTTCTTTTAAACAAAACATTTCCACTTTAGATTTCATTTTAGTAGCTCACATCGTTTCTAAAATGCATTTAAGAAGTATCAAAACTCAACTTATGCAGGAAACCATAAACAAAATGGACCTTTAAATTTTCGAATGAAAGGCCACTTTAGTTTTAGCCTAGACAAACAAGTGACAAAGCATGATAAAAAAGTAGGAAACCCACAGAAAAACCCTATAATTGACATAAAGAGGCTTTATATACTGGATCCTATTCTATTCTTATTCCTCACTTTTTAGCCACTCTTTTTTCTCTCTCCTACCAGTTAGAGAAAAGGTAAATGATTCATCTTGTTTAATACATGGAACATATCACTATAACCACACTAGTTTAATTTTTATTTTCACCATTATGAAACATTAATACCACTTTCTTCAACCCTTTCCTGTATTGAAAAGAACAGGAATATATCATGTATCAACACACTACTCCTCCCTACAGATAAAAATAACACCTCACCCTTTTCCACCTGAAGTATCACAGACATCAAATTTGCAAATGTTCAACTCAAAACTCTCAATTCTTGTCTACCACCTTTCTCTTATCCAAATATCTAACGCAGCAAACGATTTCATATATGCAGGCTGCTCACCATCAAAGTTCGAACCAAACTCTCTGTACAAATCTAGCTTGAACTCCCTATATACCTCTATCGTCCTTTTCTCATCCCAATCATTCTACGACAGCTGCTCTACTAATAGCAGCGGTGTTACTATATACGGACTCTACCAATGCCGAATCGACTTGAGTTTCTCTGATTGTGCGGCATGTGTGCAGAGTGCAGTTGGGCAGCTCAGCCTTGTATGTGGTCAATCCTACAGTGCTTCTATTCAGCTTGAGGGATGTTTCGTTCGGTAAATTAATACTAGCTTATCTTATTTTCCTAATTATATAAAGTTAAAAGAAGAAAAGTTTTAACATTAGGCCTCCAAAAAAGTTTATCTTGACTTTACATCTCTGTGAAAACTTAATGTAAAATTATGCTTGTTTTTCACTATATCAGCCTTACCTACTTGTGCACTTTGAAAATGAGCAACCAGAAAACCTAACTGGGCCAGAACCAGAATTGTATTTATAATGAGTTTATTTTCTAAATTTGTCCATTAACATAACATTGTGGTAAGAAGACGTGAATGTTTTAACCAGGTATAGTAACCAGAACTTCCTCGGAAAATTAGATACTACGCTATCATACAAGAAATGCAGTGCGAGTTCTACGGATGACTCTGAATTCTTAAGAAGGAGAGATGATGTGTTGGGGGACCTAGAAAAGGGAGCGAGCTTTAGGGTGGGCAGCTCAGGGACTGTGCAGGGTCATGCACAGTGTTTAAGTGATTTAAATGAAGGAGATTGTGCCAGCTGCTTGGCGCAGGCTGTTGGATATTTGAAGAATCTCTGTGGCTCAGCATTGGCCGCAGATGTGTTCTTAGCACAATGCTATGCTAGATATTGGGCTTCGGGTTACTACCTTCATCATTCATCAGAAGGTAACATTCTATTTTTATTTGTCTAACTTTTTGATCTATTGCAGACACAAAGAACTAGCCATCCACTGGAAAAAAAGTCAAGAATGTTAAAGAAGACTCATTTTATGTTAAGGTTCAAGGACGGATCACCATTTAGAATCAGCCTAACACTTCTCAAAAATATTGAAGATGAAAATTTAATCCATAACCACAAGAAACACATCAATCACTCGTATCATTAAGCCAATTTCTTTCTTTTTTTAGTCGTTCATTTGAATAAATATTCAAAATGGTTGCAAGGAGGCTAGAACCCAACACCAGTAGAATAAAATTGGTTTTGCTTGATTGGATGCCTCCCTATCCACATCAAGATTTTCTGAAACAAATCCATAAGGATTGATTGGATTAGTCATCAGTACGCACTAGTCCTGATAGAATCATAGGTTTGGAAGTAAACATTGGAAAAATGAAAGGTAAAGAACAAGATAATGATTCCTTTTTATTGTCACATTAGTGCATATATGTTATAAAGAATATCATCATAATCTACTTGATGATAAACTTTTGTATCATCTTTTGAAAAGAAATGGCAAACGAATTTATACCCTTAAAAAGTAGATAATGATAATTTGGGTAGAATCCAATCTAATATATGTTCCAGCCAAATTATAATGGTGAGAAATTGTGTTCGTTCATTTGTTACAAAAACATCAGGGTGTCATATCTTACTAAATTAAATGCACGAGATGAAGATGTAAATTAAATGCAACTGGACACATTCGGCAGTACTTGGTTAGCAGCATAATTCTTCTTTGCTCATGGATATAATTGTTCTCTATCAAGTGCAGGGGATTCGGATGATGATGTGGGAAAAACAGTAGCAATAATAGTAGGCATATTAGCAGGAATTGCCCTTCTAATCATCCTACTATCCTTCCTCAAAAGATCTTGTAAGCTTATTACTGAAATATTTCTTGAGTTCTTGCATCAATCTGATTAATACATGATATATTTTCTGTTTGCAGGCTAGAACGATATACTGGGGACTAACAAAGGGGATGACGCAAAATTCTCTCTTCGGCCTATGGTATCAAGACAAGTTCCTTTTCCAGTCAGCATGGAGTAAATTTATACCAACCACGCATAGCTAATAGCCAGAGAAAAGTTACCAAGTGTGAAGTTCATCACTAATAAAGTCCGGTCCTCGGATAGAACTACTTCTAAGCTTAGATTAAGTACCATATGGCATAATATCCAACGAAGGTTTTTAAATTCGCTTTTAGATTACCATTCGAGAAGGTAAAGTTAATATCATTGATTCAAGCAGAGCAATATTGTACCTTCTATTTCCAAATATGAGGCATTGCCATTAAAAATTTTGGTTTGAAATTCAATTCTTATAAATCTTGCCTGTAGGCCAAAAAAAACACTATTTCAACTTTAGATCTCAATCAATACAAAAATAGGCCTAGTTTTCACTAGCGAGGAATTTATACTTGCTGAAATTTCACCAGCAAAAAAAATCTCAATTGCACAAGTGTTATTTTTTTTGGAAAATTCTTTAATGCTTGCACAAATTCAGAATGCCCAAGTGTAATATTTCAAAGAAAAATAAATCCCGCAAGTATCCAATGTTATTATATGAAAAAATGCCTGTTTTTGTAGTAAGTTTTTATTGGGAAACAATGGCTGAGTCGCGGGCTAGGTCGCTTTCTTGAAGACGATTCGGCGATCTGGTCAGAGGTGCAAACCAGTCGTTCTCTATCACCGACGCCTCTAGGATAAAACAGCCTCGAATAATAATTGATTTGCTTGTACAACAAATCAATTCAGATGTGCACTTTCGCATAAAATATAACTGTTCATTTTGATTTTTGTTTTTTAAGAATTTTTAATGGTGGAGGAAGAAGAAGAGCTAGAGATAAAAAATCGTTTTTTTTTTTTTTTTTGAGTAGTTCAACAAAAAAAACGTGGTAATACTTGTAGAGAAAGTTGGTTCAGATCAAAAAAAATGGATCTCAATTTTTTACCAAATCAAATAAAAATTTGTTCTTTCATATAGTCTCATGATGTGGGACTATTCATATATGAATCACCTCACACTTATCCAATTTTTAAATAATTCGTCTTTAAAAAATGAACCATTTGTCCAACAATCCCCCACTTGAATTTTTAAAAATATTTTCCGAGCAGTTTCTAAAAACATAAGATTATGCATAAACAAAGGTGTCATCCGACTTGAACCTTTGCATAGTGAATAAGATTCAGTTTTTACTAAAGTGACACGTAGTCTTGAACTATATTCCTAACATCAGACCACACACAACATTTTCCATAGTGCAATCAAATAAGGCCGTGCATTAATGGTCATGCACGTCTATCCCAGTTTAGTGAACGCTCTAGGAATCTTGCCCAAAACTCCATAGGAAACGGCCACATTTCCACATTCACATGGGTGAGTCTATCAAGAGTACTCCTGAAGGTAGGTACTCCACTCCAATTAGAGTATAGATCTCACTAAGAGTTTCCATCAACTCATCCTCTAATCACTTCAGGAATACATGCTTCTTAATATAAAAATTTAGCATGTTCATCTACTATCACTACACAACTTGTTTTTACCCATTGAACCTAGTTCTTGGGATCTTCAGTCATTTAAGTCGGGTAACCATCGTGCGTGATTCCATAATCTCTGAGCAATAGTCTCAATCTTTTAGAATCATTAAGGACTTTCTTTCTGGTCAGTCCTTTCGTCAAAGGATCTGCCAAATCGTCATCACTTCATATGTGATATTCCCTAACAATATTGTGCATACGACTGACATTTCTTACCGTTGTAGTATCGGCTCTGTTCTTCTTTCAATAGTTGTCAAAAATTTTAATCACTATATGTGTGATGTTCTTTTACAGTATTGTGCTTACGACTGTCGTTCTCTACCGTTGTTATAACGGTTCTATACTTTTTGCAATAGCCGCAGAACTATCACAATTGATTACACCACCGGTGTCGGTTTTTCCCATATGGGAATCTCAACTAGCAGATTTCTTTAGTTCTCTGCTTCTTCACTAGCTGTGGCCAGTGCTATTATCTCAGTCTTTATAGTAGATTGAGTCAAAATATTCTGTTTCTTGGGTTTCCAAGAGACATCCTCTCCAGCGATACTAAATATATAACCACTGGTCTCTTTAGAATCACCAGATAAAGTATTCCAGTCTGTATCAGAATATTCTTCAAGTACAGCTAAAAACTTTTCATAATGTAATCCAAGGTTCATAGTTTATTTTAGGTATCTTATGACTCTCTCAATAGCATGTTAATGCTCTATACTAGGTCTACTGGTAAACTTGCACAGTAATCCCACGACATAGGCAACGTCGGGTCTAGTACAATCAGTGGCATATCGAAAGCTGCCAATGATGCTCGCATAATCAGACTGTCTTACACCTTCACCGGTGTTCTTAAATAACTTTACACTAGGATCATATGGTGTACATGCAGATTTACAGTCAAGATAATTGTATTTCTTTAGTATCTTCTCAATATAATGAGATTGAACCAAACAAAGTCTCTTTTTACCTAGTAATCTTAATATCAAGGATTACACTCGCCTCACCTAGATCTTTCATATCAAAATTGGCACTTAATAAAGATTTGACTGAGTTTATGACATAAATATTTGACCCAAAAATGAGTAGGTCATCTACATAAAGTCATATAATAGTGCAAATGTCATTATCATATTTGTAATAAATGCATTTGTCACTTTCATTAACTTTAAAACCATGTGAAATGATAAAGTTATCAAAAAAAAAATCATGTCATAGTTTAGGTGTTTGTTTTAAACCATATAATGATTTATCTAATTTGCATACTTTATGTTCTTGATTGTGTACTACAAATCTTTCAGGCTGGTCCATATAAATTTCTTCTTCTAATTCACCATTCAAAAATGTGGTTTTTACATCCACTTGGTGTATTAGTAAATTATGAATGAAAGCAAGTGAGATTAATACACAAATGGATGTAATTCTAGTTACTGGTGAAAAAGTGTCAAAGAAACCTATATTTTCTTCTTGCTTAAAACCTTTCGCTACTAGTCGTGCTTTATATTTATCAATAGTGCCATCATGTTTTAATTTCTTTTTAAGTACACATTTACAACCTACAATCGGGGGTAAATCTACCAAATGTCAAGTCTTATTTGGATTCCAGAGAATCCATCTCATCATTTATAGCCTCTTGCCAAAAATGAGCATCTAAAGAAGATAAGGCCTCTTGGAGGTTTAAGGGAACCTCCTCTATAGTAAAAGCACAAAAATCCGAACCAAAGTCTTTTACGGTTCTTGCTCTTTTACTTCTTCTAGGTTCAGCTTCAGAATTTTCATTAAATTCTTTTCTAATAGGCGTACTTGAAGTGACCCCACTATTCCTTAGTTTAAAACAAAATTTTGTTTCATAACAATCGGCATCATTTGTTTCAATTATATTATGTGTATTTAGGTCAAAAAAACTGTATGATTTGCTATTAATAGCATAGCCTATAAATACACATTCATATGCTCTACTTGCCAATTTTATTCTCGTAGGGTTTGGAACGCAAACATATGTTAAACAACCCCAAGTTCTAAAGCATGATACATTGGCTTTATAATCCTCTAAATTTTCATAAGGTGAAATTTTATTCTTAGATTTAGGGATCCTATTCAAAACATAGCATACGGTTAATAATATATCCATCAATCAATGTTTTTGGTGCACCAGAATTTAATAAAATGGCAATTACTAATTCGGTAAAGGTCCTATTTTTTATTTCAGCTACACTGCTCATTTCAAGTGAATATGGTGCAGTTCTCTCATGTATTGTACCATGTAACATATAAAAATTCAGAATAGAACTAGATTAATATTATGTTCCTCTATCACTATGAATTCTCTTAATTTTCTTATTTCTCAATTTCGGTTTTGAATGTTTCAAACATGTCAAATGCATCACATCTTTAAGAAACACTGTCTTTTCAATTGTAAACTTTATTTCCACATTACCAATCTCTATAGCTTTAGTGGTGTGAGGATCGCCCAACAACACTTTCTGATCATTAGCAGCCGTGTATGTTGTGAATATATCACGATCATAGCAGACATGGCGAGAAATACCAATGTCTACCCATCAACCCTCTGATTCACCAACAAGGTGAATCTCAGTAATCATAGCCGTAAGAGGCTCCTCAGTCAGGTTAGTCTGCGGTGCAGGGCCTGGCCTGTTCCGACACTTTCGTATCATATGACCTGCTTTTCCATAGTTGTAACGTAGATAACTGTCCAGAATCATTCTTTTGGGTTGGTTGCTGCTGTTATTTATGGTTTCCTTACAGATTCCATTCTGTTTTTTTTTTTTTACTGACCATTTGTGGATGTTTACTATTGTTAAAGATGTTCATATGTTTGAGAATTCATATTTTTCTTACAGAAAAATATACAAACTCGGAGAATAACATAAGTGAATCACAAAAAAATATTATTTTCTGCATTTTCGAAAATTCAGCATGTTCTTTTGGTTTGGCTCAAGGAGTCACAAATTTAAATCAAACAATTTACATTACGTACACAACTAACGTTTTCATATTACATTAAGATATTTAAAAAAAATTGTGTGCTATAGTTCACTTGTATGCAGCAAAGGTGTTCTATATTCTATCTGTTTGTACCACATCCAACTTTTTGACTTGATATCATACCTTAGTATGGTAACAGCACTGACCAACTAGTACTGATTAGAAGATAAGACAAGGGTAATCTGGTAAGTTGTTATGATATTAGATATCACATTCTTGTTACATGCACAATTAGAAAGTCATAACTTTCAAGTTATCAATGGTGGATACCCAGTGCCGAAGGCTCCCGTACTCAAGCGTGAGGACTTCCTAGACAGTCTCCCATCTGGTACTATTCCCACGGCTTTCCGGGCTCTGAGGGTGGTCGATTAGCGCGCGCAGTCTTTCCCTCACATTATGTGAAGAGGCCGGGGCTCGATTTCAAGTTATCAATGAACACCAAAAAATTTCTACTAACAACAACTACCGTTTAAATTTCCACTTTAATTGTTAAAAATATTGTAGTCACTGCTACGCAAGACCTTCTATCATGTATTTTAATACACGGAGCTTATTTTCGATGTTGCAAAAACAAATGTTTTGACTTCTTATTTCATGTGAAATTCAGTACTGTTAAAAAACAAAAAAAAAAAAAAAAAAAAAAAGGACCAAACCTGAGTACCAGATTTTACTGCATCTTATAATCTGGACCTTGTAGCATATCTCTTATTCCATTCATTCCGTTTCCGAAAACAAGGTGCTCGATTTGTCGAGTAGACTGCAACATTTGGACACGGTGCAATTGTCCTAGTATAGACATCGATTGCAGCCCCCAATCGTTCTTTTCTGAAGTAGAGCTTTCCGTCAGACAACCAACTGCCCCTAGCAACCTTAGTATATCTGGAATCGACAATCATCATGCATGAGAAGTCGGAGCCGTCCGATCCCGTTGGATACCCAGCTGATGATTTCCGCTCCATTTTTTTCGCTTTGTTAACCTGAGCAACAACATTGAGATTGATACGTCCTAATTTAAAATTCATCGTTTGGAGCAGAAACTCTAGGTTATTTCCTTCCTTCGCAATGTAGAAGAATGAAGAAGATCGCGCTTGAACGGTTTTGGGGCAATCGGTTCAAATGGATACAGCTGCTTATTGTGCTGCTAGTGGAACACCATCTTTCTCGATTACGCATATCATCGAAGCCATTGTTTCTAATCGTCTTCAAATTGTTGGGAAACAAAGTCGCGGACTAGGTCGCTTTCTTGAAGACGATTCGGCTATCTAGTCAGAGGTGCAACCCAGTCGTTCTCTATTATCGACGCCTCTAGGATAAAACAGGCTCGAATAATAATTGATTTGCTTGCACAACAAATCAATTCAGATGTGCACTTCCGCATAGAATATAACTACTCGTAATGATTTTTGTTTTTTAAGAATTTTTAATGGTGGAGAAAGAAGAAGAGCTAGAGATAAAAACTCGTAATTTTTTTTTTTTTTTTTTGAGTGGTTCAACAAAAAAAAAAAAACATGGTAATACTTGTAGAGGAAGTCGGTTCAGATTAAAAAAAAAAAAAAAAAAAAAGTTGATCTCAATTTTTTACCAAGTCAAATAAAAACTTGTTCTTTCGTATAATCTCATGATGTGGGACTATTCATATATGAGTCACCTTACACTTATTCAATTTTTAAATAATTCATCTTTAAAAAATGAACCATTTTCCCAACAGTTTAGAATAAAGACTAAAGTTGAAATAGATTTTTTTTTTTTTTTTTTTTTTTTTTTTTTTAAGACCTACCAGCAAAATTTGTCCAATAAATTATAATCTTGGTAGGGATCAACTGTTCTATATTCAAGTATTCAAACTGTTTTCAAATTATTTGCAGCCCAGACAGATGTTAAAAATACCAGAGTTGATTGTATGTACCTCTGTACTTAATTTATATTAGATCAATCCAGGAAGAGATTCATCTTAATGATTAAATCTACAAAACATTTAGCATAAGTTTACTTTTCATATTCACATACCACTTTACACTAGTCAAATGCTTTAATAATTAGCAATATAATAAAAGATACTATATAATCTCGTTTTTTCAAACCACTTTTAGTCATTAACTGGTTAATTGCTACAAAGATTGTAGACATTAACCAACATCATCGAAATAGTTATGATCAAACAACACACCAAGTCCTAAGCAACAAATTAATTAACCAATTACAATCAATTTTAATCACCTGATTCCTGTATCTTCCATTGCCTTTACAATCAGCGACAAACACGTGCCACCTCGAGCAATAACGTCAGCACCGCCATCCACCATTTACATTTTGATTAGTGTGTCCCAGTGCAACTGAAGCATAAGAATATAATGTAAAATCGGGTGATAAAGCGAACGAAAGGCGTGATTGCAGAGTTATAATTAAAAAATAAATTTATAATCACAGAATTTAGGGCCGACCCAACATTGTTTCTATGAACGAGGGCTGCTTTTTCTTTCTAGGAATCGTCCTTTCAGCTTTCTCGCCATTTTGTGTTGAATGTCTTAACGCGAAGTGCTCATACATGAGCTGGGATCAAATAACAAAATCACATGAATCCAGAGGCCACCAGAAAACTAGTTTTGCTCAGGAAAGATCCAATAGCAGAGATTAATTGCATCTGTTAAAATTTTGTATCCAAATGACTTTCCTTTTTTTTAATTAAGAATGGGAAGCTTGAGTTAAAACTCATCAAAGTAGACGTGTTCACTCTTGTAATTGACAAATATTTTAACACTTGCTCCTAATAAGCATCTTCAAACTTTTGGATGCTCCTATGATATGATAATTCAAGGTTATCTTTCGAAACATATACGATGATTGCTTTAGCTCATTTTTATCTTGGTAAATGTTGCCACTAAAACTTATTATACTAAAATAAGAAGGCAAACTCTATTAAACACAGAAAAATGTTGAGTAGTACACATTTTTATAAAGATTATCAATGACAAAACTGCTCATTTTCAGTTTTTTTTCCGGTCTATCTCGTACTGGCTCTACGTGGTATTGTAGGAAACCACGCATGGTCACTAATAGGTTCATAAGCATACCTTATAAAGCCCCTACGAGGACGTATTAGACCTGCGTGGTTTCCTACAATACGACGTAGAGTCACTACGAAGAAGAGTATTATTGAGTTTTTTTTTTTTAAATTAAACGGGGAGCTATTCGGCAAAATGATAGATTTACTTGTTTTTGCGGAATTTTAGGGGGCTACTCAGCAATTAGCTGGGTTCAAATAGAATTTGCCCAATGAGAAATCCGTTAAATATATTTGTATCATATTAGAAATGACTCTCTCTCCTCATTAAATATATTTTTAGGAAAACCAAATGTAAAAAATTATAAATCAAGAAAAGGGTGCAACTTGTTAAATCATAGATATCATACTAAAAATGATATCCCTTCAAAAGCGTTTGATACATCAGGGTCAAAATGATGCCTCATCAAAAAATCTTACTAATAAAAACTCCATGGGGAAAATCTCAGTGAAGAAAAAATATACAATAACATATTTTTGATATCTTCTTTCATCAAAATGAGTTCGATACCTTTGGATCAGGATAATGGCTTGTCAAAAACCTTAGTAAGAAAAAACTCAGTGGAATGAATCTTGTTGTAGAAAGAAGAGTACACTATAGTATGTCATATTTTGAAATTTTACTACATCAAATGATGTTTAATACTTTTGAATCAGTGAACTACCTCATCAAAATCTTAATAAGAAAAACCTTATGTGGAAAACTAGTGAAGGGAAAAAAGTAGAATATAGTATGACATATTTCAATAGTTAAATGCATCAAGTGGAGTTTAATACTTTTAGATCAATGTAATACCTCGTTAAAACCTAACTAGAAAAAAATCTTATGGAAAAAAATTTAATGGAGGAAAAATAGCACATTATAATATATCTATGTATGCTCCCCCTAGTTTTATAATTTTTCCTTTAAGTTTTAATACATGGCTTGGTAGTTCAAATCAGCTATAAACACTTTTGATTCATATAATTTAGAAAACCATTAAAATAATTAAAATCAAATTATAGTGATTCTATTTTCTCATCTTTATATACTTATCATTTATAAATAATTTTCTTTAACACAATCGGTTCTTTGGAGATTGTTTCATTTAAATATTCCTTGCACTTTATGCACTTTGTATATTAGTTTTATGAAAAACACTTTGTGTGCTTCGATTTTGGTGCTTGACATCAGTTTTACTAATTGGAATTATATCCTCATTGGATATTAAGATTTTCATTGTAACATGTAACGAACCGACGGATTCCTGACCCTGAATCTGATCATCGACACCAAATACCATGTCAACTAACCAAACACCAGAAATTATCGCGTCATTAATAAAAAGAAGTTAATGGGTGAGAAATAGAAAGAAAGAAAAATTAGAATAGAAGAAATGAAGATTACAATATCACAACACAATCAGAGCAGACACAATCTCACAGCGGAACGAATAAAATATATTATATAACATAACTTTTGAAATACAAATCAGTAACTGAATACACAAGCCATCATCAAAGTACAATACATACAACATAGAGAAAATAAATTATAGTTATCAATGTTGAAGCCACCCACTCCAAGCTCCTCCAAGTATATCCGTAAAATCCTGACAACTAGACTGCCCATACAAATTTGGGCATCCAAGAGTTTAGGGTAAAAACAAAACAAAATAAACTCTAAGTCGGTCATTGGACTGGTGTGAGTAAACTCCAACCACATGGTTTAACTTTGAAAAATCCTTTTAAAAGAAAGGATAATCGTAAGACCGATCCACACATAAGCTCGGATGGTTTTTACCTTATGACGACCCAAAATATTCTTTATATCAACACTATTCTGATATTATATAGTTTCTAATTAAATAAATAGAAATCTAGTAGAACGCTTGCATCTCCATAGTATACAATTAAAACTGCGGGTGCTTACTGAGTAATGGACTTCCAACTATGACAAGGTATGGAACCACCTTCCGATAGTATATCTCTATAGAGGTATACACAAGGTTCAACAACAACACCTAGTAACCCAAGCCATACATGACCTGCATCTTATTTGCTTTCAGTGTACCGAATGTATTATCATCAACGGTTGGGATGAACAACCGTTATCGAAGCATACACCTGCAATAGAATAAAGAAGCAAATAGATGTTTTTCTATATTAGGTGACAATACACCCTAATGAGAGTGACGCACTTAGCCATGTTGCCTGTCCGATTTTTTTCATTTCTCGGTTGTGAGGCTTGAGGCCATACTTACCTTTTTAACACCATTGCATCATTCCACATCGTCAAAGATGCCAAATCATTTATTAATTTCCCCAAAAATATTATGGGCATAAAGCTAAGAGAAACGAATTCCTACGCCATCAACGTAAATACGTTTGAAGAGATCAATATAGATGATCTGTTAGGCACACTCTGTCAGACATCCGACCATACAAGTTGTCCTAGGACTGGACAAACTGAAGGATCTATTCCATCAATCAAACTTAGACATATTAGATTCGCAATGCTTATGCGCATACGAAGTGGTTTTCAGATAATAAACCTAATCCCAGTTTCTCCGTATTGACAACGGAAATATAAAATGGGCCAAAACTTTGATAACCGATTATTTAACTATCAAAGGAACATTCAAACAACTAATGATCCTATTTCCAAATGGAAATTCTATTAATCAAGCATCAATCGACACTTAGTCCTTTAAATTAATTTATTATTAATTTATCATTTCCTAATTTCTCATTTTTTCCATTTTCCATCTCTTTCTCCAGATATTTCTCAAAAGCCGTTTAGCCTCTAATGATTCATTTCCATATGCGATAAACTATGTATTTTCTATATTCCAGTAAATATACGATATTATCATTGGAAAATATTTCCATATCTATTCACATTTCTTATTTTCTATATTTAGAAAATATACATTTTTAACATCGGAAAACATTTCCTTATATTCACATTTCTAATTTTCTAATCAACCAAAACATTCCATTTTCTATGCTAAAAAAGCATCTCTGATTATATTTGGAAAACATTTCCAGAACTAATTTAAATGGATTTAGATGAATGTTATATAAAACATCGTTACAACTCAACCTATTAATCACTCATTAACTAACTGTACTTCTAGCCAACCCTCGCTATCGAACCCTAACCATTTCTTAGTTGAAAATGAAACCAATCAAGTTAGGGTATAATTACCTCTCAGACCCTAACTGACAATATTCTTAACCTCTAAATAAACAAAGCTCACAACTTCAAATATCAACCAAAACATCACTCAGGAAACTTTCAGATTCAATTTAGGAATCCTTTTCTTTAACAGAAATCACTGAATATATCAACAGGGTTATAATCCATGCTCCGAGATATTAGATATTAATAATATAACTTTTATTCACTAATTTGAATAAATAAAATATTAACTAATAAATAAATAAATCTTAATTAAAACGGAAAGTGAATAGTAGTTTCCTGAATTTGATATGGTCGAATTTCAATGTATAACTCTCTTTTGAATAACCTTCATTCGATAACTCTCTTTCGAATAATCGCTATTTCTTTAATGTTCCAAACTTCAGAAAAATTTACTATTTCAGGTTAACTCAATTTCTATTTTCATTTTAAATTCACCTTTGAATTTATTATTTCCAAACCATTACCAATTTCCCTTGTAACTATTCCAATATGCAAAACGTTTTCTTTTAAAACATTATCCATTTTAAACTGTGAATATTATTCCTTTATATTAATCTAGACTCATTATATCAAATTAGTCTTGATTTATTCATATATACAATTATAGGTTCGAACCCCATTTATCGAGTCATTTTATAACTTCTAATTCATTGTCAAATCTCGTTTACATATCAACCTTTTAGACTATTTTATTTAACAAGTTTATAATTTCATATTGACTTCATATTCAAATATGAATTATTGATTTCTAACTGAATATAAATTCCCTTATCAAGTTCTATATTGTATAATATATAATTTCAAAAAATAAATTATTTTTAAAACATTCAACATAGTCGAAGTCCAACTATAAATCTGTATGGATTTATTTTTATTCTATTCACTTTCCAATCATCAAAATTAATTTCATTGTTTCCTTTTTAAAACGATTCCCAATTTCTATTTTTAATTTCACTCTTGAGTTTAAATTCCCAAATTATCTAGTGATAATTATTCCTTTTCATTTATAAACATCGTTTACAAATCAACTACTTGTTTTTATTATTAAAACAGGTTATTATATTTTGGCCCATTCGAAATTAAATTTCTATTTTGAAAAAATAGATTTTCCCTTTAAAACCCTAAATTCATTTCCATTTCATTTGAATATATTTTTACAGTATTTTAGATACCAATTATTCTAGGGCCAATGCTATTTGAACATCCAGCACAATAAAATTTATTAAAGGACATTTAGTACATCATATATCACAATGTCTGAAAACAAATAGTTATAATTTTGAGGAATCCAGTCGAATCCCTCTTACATGTTTCCCAGTATTCGTAGATGTTAATGACAATAAATAACGTCAGTTTCATTTCAATATGAGACATCATGATAAATAGAATCAATATTTAGCCATCGGTTTATATATATATATATATATATATATATATATATATATATATATATATATATATATTCAACCAATTGATTTGCAATCGATCCAAACAACCATCACACAACATTCAATCATCATTTATCAATTCCAAAATATGTTTATAAAATTATAAAACTGCATAGATTTAGTTAGTTTACTCACTTTGGTAGTTTATCACAATAACAGTAACGGTCAATAGATCCGATCAGCCGTTTTATTCTGCTATAAATTGAGATGAGCTCCAAATCGCTCCAAACCAGTTCCAATGCGTAGCCTTCATCCATACGGTCCCAACATATCTTGTTGTTGTATATAACAATATGATTTTTGTTTGATGATAACAAACATATATATTATAATATAAATATGTTTGTAAATGTATTATTCTATACTACATCACATACAGAAATAAATATTTATATTTGAATAGAATACTATTGCACAAGAATTTAAATATTCAATCAGTGTTTATTAAAATATAATATTTTATTTCAACATTTGAATAATACAAATTTCTAACTCCACTATTGTACATTTCTCTGTAATATATACAATCAGTTCACATATACATTCAATTTCATATACATTGGCTCCTCACTACATTTCTCTCAGTTCACTCTGTTACATACACTTAGTCACTCATTTCACTCAGTTTCATATACAGTTTCTTATACTGACATACACAATCTGTCTTTACTTTGCCTCATAGTCTGTCCAGTCACTTGCACTCCTGTCACAGAAACATACACAGCAAACAGGAACAAAAATAGATTTACATTCTAGCAGATATAATTTTATTTTAAATTTTATTTGCCTTATAATTTTGGTGTGTTTCTCATCATATTTCTTGACTTGTTCTGATATGTATATACATCTATTTATGTCTAGGCTGCTTGTGATATTCATAATGATTCACTGTAAATACCACAAAGTAGTCAATATATCTTGTGCCTGCAGATCAGCCGCAACACAACTATAGTAGGCTGCTAATCAAGACCAGCCTCAACTCACATTTGTGATCTGTTGATCTTGACAATCATGACACATCATATAGTGGTGTGCTGATGTAAATAGAAAGTATAATTGCACGTGCACAATACATGTGTATGTATATACACATATATTTATTATCTATAGAGGCAATATGGTCAAACATCAGTGAGTGCACACAGTGCAAGCCCAATCTCGAGTCAACAAAATATAGGCAAGTGACAAATATACATTTACATGGTCAATGTTGCCACATGGAAAGCAAATGGCATGAGCATAGCAAAGTGAAATTAACAAGGGTGCAAGCAGCATGCACATGATTCAAGCAATATAGCATTCAAGTATATATGTACAAGTACATGGCAATACAGATGTACCTCAAGCCATGGAGACATGCACAATATTCTATGAACACAGTGGACATTAAGCATGCATAAACAAGTGTGCAGGCCTCAATATTCAGGTCAGACCAGCAAAGAGATGCAAGTGCACGAGATTCAGCAAGTACACAATGCACCAGGCATGAGTGCACAAAACAACAATGAACAAGGCAACTGACACAGGTGCAACAAACATGTTTTAGCATGCATAAATACATGTAGCGTTCAAGACAATGGCAACAAAGTGTGGAAACTGGAGCTAACACAACATGACACAAAAATTAACATGGCACCGGCTATAATTGAATAATAAAGATGATAGGATTAACATGAAAAGAATCAGGTGCACAAAAGATTTAAAAGTACACAACTGAATGCATCCAAAAGCAATATTCAAGCCATACATGGATTTGGGGAAGAATTCGATATGGTCCAGATTTGTGCACATGCAAGTACCCCCACACACAGAGACTATACAAACTAATATATATATATATATATATATATATATAGGTTTTTCCTTGGTGATGCTTCTGATATTTCATGGCTGTTGTGTCATTAGTCAATTTGGAGTGAAGTGCGCTATTGTGCAGTTAGCGGAACAAAGTCGACCTCATCATGGGTCTTAGTTAGCAAATATTCTATGTTTTACTTGTAATTTTATTTTTTATGCATGTTTTTGTACTGTTTTTTCGTCAGTTAGTAAAAGCATACCAATTTTCAATATATATATATATACACACATACATACATACATACATACATACGTGTGTGTAATGGTGGCAGTATACATGAATACTTCAAATATACTCAACACCAGAAATACACAATGCCATGTATGCAAACAAGTGCAAATCAATGAGGTGAAACTGCACAGCAGTGCAAAGGAGCACATGGATATAGTGAGCATTCAAAGCATGAATCAAAATGGTGTCGAATCAACAAAACTGGAACAAAACAGGTCATGTAATCAAGCCATAGGTTTAATTGCTTTAAGTGTGACAATGCATACAAGAAAATGGGAAAGAGATTAAAATTACAATCTCGACATCTTTTGCTTTTTGGCAAGAAATATTCCACTGATTCAAAGACTCTCCAAAAATGTCAATCGATCAATTTTTGGCATGAAAATCATACGAATTGTTTCCTGAAATCAATTTGTAAAACACAACAAGAACATTACATGTTTCCATAAATCAAGTGTGGATACATGAAAATTTAATCACGAAAAAATCATGCACAAATTTTACCCAATCAATACATTGAAATCAGAGTGGATTAAGGGTTTTTAAACTCGATAAAAACACGCAATTCATCACAGGATATTATCGAAAACTACAAACAAATCAGTCGAAAAAGTAGAACAGAGATACTTACATATTTTCATTTTCTATCGAATAGCAAATCCAAATCGCCGATCACAGATCAACATGCATCGAAGAAATCTGTGAAGCTATTACATCAATTTTCAAGTATCGCAATTTTGGAAAAGTGGCAAAAACCTATTTCCTTTCGGCTACCATCAAGAAATATAAAGGATGCTTTATCTTAAAGTGTCAAAACAAAGAAAGGGAGGGACGACATTTTAGTTTAAATTGGGTTCTGTTTGTTGTTTTTATTTATTGTATTTCATTTGTAATCTTTCTACAGTTTTCTAGTTTACTGTAAACTAGGTTCTAGCTATACGGTTTATAGTTAGGTTTTACGAGTTACAGGTTTGTAATTTGGGAAAAATCTGATCTTCGGGATAAAGATTAGTACATGGTTTTGAGCATAGGATTAGAATAGTTGGGGGCGGGTATCGCAAGTTTACAGGGTTTTTGTAAGCATAGAGATGTTTTAATTCTAGTAGAAACCTTGGGAATGCAACAATAGGCAGGGTTTGCCGAAGTTGGGTAAAATTTATGCCATTTATTTTCTCTACTGTAATCTATGGTGTGATAATTCTAATATCTCATGAAACTGCAATAAACTCTATTCACCCTCCCTCTGGGGTTAATCTAGATCTTACAAGTGGTGTCAGAGCAAATATATTTAACTCTAGAGTATGGATCTCCCAAACTGTGATTATTCTAGTTTTAGGCTAGCGAGAGTCGATGCAGTAATATTCCAACTATTTTCAATGGAATAGATTTTTCAAATTGGAAATCAAACGTTAAATTCTATTTAAAATTTGTTAATTCTGGATATTAGAATATTAGTGAAAATATAGGCGATATGCTAGATAAGAGGAATAAAGTTATTAATGCTCGTGCTTTGCATATTATTTATTCTCATCTTAGTAATGATCATCAGCTTAATCATATCTCCCACTGTTTAACTTCACAGGATATTTGAAAAACTCTCGATGCGAAGTATGAAAGAAATGACAACAGTCGCTCAAAACCCTCAAAGGCCAACTCAAGCTCAAATATGTGCTTAACAAGAGTTAAAGATGAAGACTCATCGAACGATGGAGACTTTTCATATGTAGATCTAGTTCATCTTTGTAATAATTTAACTAAATATGTTGATAGTCTCAAATCTAAAAATAAAACTCTAAAATCTGAAAACTTGAGTTGATCACCAAAAATAAAACATTGATTGCAAAAATTGTTTAAATTTGGAAAACAATCTTGTTCATCTCAATGAAAATATTCAAAAGCCTGAAAAGGAAGTTCTTGTTGTAAAAGAGAACAAGATTGAGCTAAAAAGTAAAAACAATCTTTTGCAAAAGGAGTTAGGAAATTTTTATACTATTAAAAATTCCATACATAAGATTGCTGAGAAAAAGAGTTTATTGAAAATCGAAAAAAATCTAAGTGAGCTTGAAATTGAAATCGAGAGAATTAGAAATCTCATGTGCAATAAATGTACTAAAAAGAACCGTTTGAAATAAAAGAGAATCTTAAATCCCTTGAAAATGAAAACGTGATTTTGGAAAACAATAAGATTGAAATTTCACAAATAAATCACGATTGGAAAGTGAAATTGAAAAACTCAAGGATTTTGAAAAAACTCAAGGATTTTGAAAAACTCAAGGATTTGAAAAAGAAAAAACAATTTAAATCTGGAATTTTTGAGTTTAAGGCCAAAATTGAAAATATTGAAAATGTGAATTTGGTCTTAAAATGAAAAGATGCCGAGAAAAGTGAATTTGCCATAAATCAATGGTCAAAGCTAGTAAAGGAGAATGATCTTTTGAAATCCAAAATCAACGGTCTTGAGTCGAGTTTGAAAAGATTTTCAATTGGAGAAAAAACTTTGAATATGTTGCTGAAAAATCAATTTGTTGTCGAAAAAAGGAGTGGACTTGGTTTTGGAAAGATTGATTCAAATAATCTCAAAAATTCTTCAGTTGGCTTTGTTTGTGATCGTTTTGAAAATTTGAACTCAAATGGGTTTGATGGTATTTCTAAGTATGTGATTTGTGGTGAGATTGGGCATAAATGAAATAAATGTCTGTTTAAAAATAAAAACCGTCCAGTTGCACAAATGTAGGTCCCAAAAGGAAATAAAAAGTGTATCGTTAAATTTAAACAAATTTGGGTTCCTAAGGAAACAATGGTAAATTCTGATGGTTTATTGTTTAAACAAGTTTGGGTACCAAAAATCTTGAATAAAGTTATGAGTGGTTTTACAAATTTTGTTAGATCACTCAATCCCACAAACATTTAGGTACCTAAGAAGGCTAAGGAACGACTTTTCGAAAGAAAGATAATATTCAAGTTGTTCCATATTATTTAAGTATTCAAAGTTCCTTAGCTAAGATTATTGAGTTAGAGATCCACAACGTCTATTGTAAATCAGGTAAGATCTCATAACTTACATATGTTTTCTATTTCTTTCTATTCCTCCTTTTACTCTTTCTTTTATCCTCTTTTCTGTTAGTATTGATTTTGTATTGACACTACCACATTTTTGTTTTGACACTTCTTGAGCTTCTTAAACTTCAACTTGCAAAATTCTTGATTTTATGGAAATTAAATTCATATATCTAAAGCTCTCATGTTTTGATGATTTCCATATTTTCGAACTTAAATTGTAAATATCTGCAATTCTTTTTAAGTTAATTTTTTTAATAGCCTCTGAATTTCTAATAGTACTGTAATATCTTGAACACTATTTCTTGAAATTCTAATTGTAGTTCTGAAAAGCTAATGAAATTTTTCACAGCTTTGTTGTTTTTGAGTTACTTGGATAGACTTGAAAAACTGCACTCATTACAACAAATTTCCTCAAAACTGCTTTTAATAAGTTGTGATAATTTCAATTGTTTGTGGGTGGATTGACCATTTTTGTATTGAATTTCATTTGGCATAGATTGTTGTGTTGCATTTTGAAACCTACTTTTTAATCATGATCATTTGGTTTGAATATTTAATTTTTCGAAATCATGTGAAATTAATTATATCATGAATCTCACACACTTCTTGGATTTGAAATTGATCATCTTGTGTGATTGATTTATCGAATCTTGGATCATGATCTGTCTCTTGTGCTTGTTACAAATAACTATGAAAAACTCTCCTGTGAATTCTGTTTTGAAATTGAAAGTTTGATGCTCTAATAGATGGGATTGAATTGTTAGTTTTGTCAGCTTAGGATTGATTTGTTTTGAACAATCAGTGTATAATTTTTCATTGATTTCTATGGGCAATTGGGAGCTCCAAGTGGTATCCAAGTAGCATCTGTCTTAGAAGTGTTTCATATTCAATTGATTGATTTGATTTAAGTTGATTCTCATCTTGTATAGCCCTCTTAGAATCCCTCTTGTTATTGATATTTTCATATTTAAAATCATTTTTGACTATTTATTCAAAAATTGAAATCGTTACCCAAATTGAACTCTATTTGGAACTCATCAAAATTATTATCAGTTTTTTGAAAGTGTGATGAGTCGTGACTATAGTATATTTCACAACAAGAGGAGATTTTATTTAAATTCCTATGATGTTTGAACAAATGTTATAATATCTTTGAATTGGTGCTTATTTCACGAACATCTTCTTTTTCTATCACTTTTCTATCATCCATCATTATTTTATTTAATGTGGAGAGTTTATTTTTTCATCATTAAAGAATATACAGTTTCAAAATTTGTGATGGAAATGTGACTATATTACCTTTTTAGAAAAAGAGATAATTGAATATCTTCAAAAATCTCGGTACAGTTGAACATATTTCATAATATAAATACTTTAGAAATTTATTTCATGGTCGTCTCTGTATCTATCACATTTCTATCATTCATTATTGGTTTTATATACCGAGAGGATTTTCTATATAATAAGTGCTTCTCTAACCTCATTTAAAAAACCTAGATATAATCATGCATGGTTAGAGATTACTTATAATTTAAGTTGCAATTGATCCCATTTAAAAGTCCTCATAGGCTATACGTGGTTAGTATGCTCGTAAAATAAAAATAAAAGAAAATTATATATATATAATATATATAGTCCTCCTTGTTGTGTAACAACCAACCTATCAGTCTATTTTATGAATTGTGAAATGTGTTTCTGTTTTATAATTTATTATTATTATTTGGTTGATAGTTTTTGGGATTTGCAATAATTTGATTTGTTTTATTTGAGTCATATATATCGTCCATTTCCTTTACTATTTTATGCTTAATTTTTTTTAATTTTATTTGAAAATAATTGGAATTCATATGTTTTATAACTCTCTCCATTTTATAAAATCCATCATAAATGCATCATTCTAAAATGTGAAATTTGCCACAAATTTGAAGAATATTATGATTTTTATTTGATTGAATGAGAATTATGATTTACATTCTCTCTCTTAATCTGATTTTATATTTCTAGTCTATATTTCATCATATTTCGATTTCTATATCTTTTTGATGATAACAAAAGAGGGAGAATGGTTAAGATTTAGATTGATGAGTGAATATTTCATGAATATTTTAATATTGTAAATTAATTCATTTATTCTTTTTACTCATATGCACATATATAGGGGGAGTTCTGTTGTAGGGGTAGCATACATATAGGGGAGTTCTACACTTCACTGTCAAACGCATTTATTGTATTCAAAATCTTAATATATGTTTGTCATCATCAAAAGGGGAAGATTGTTGTATAACAATATGTTTTTTGTTTGATGATACCAAACATATATTGTTAGATCCAAAATTGGGTCTAACACCCAAGTTGTTCTGATCTACGAAGAATTATAACTACAATATGAAGAAAAAGCAGGAAAACACACGAAATTTATAGTGGTTCGGCGTTAACGACCCAACGTCCACTTTATATGTAGTTGATTATATGCTGAATGCAAGTACAATCAAATGGTTTCACTCAATCTTGCTCTAACAATTATGATGCTCTCAATAATTTCAGGGTAGCTCTAAGTAGAATCAATGGAGATATGATAATGGTGGGGTCAGATCTCTCAATTGCCAAAAGATCCTTAAAAATGTCAAGTTCTGGGCTATTTATAGTTGATTTCTTCAGACGGATCGCGGTCATACGTGGCACACATCCCGAGGATCTTGTACTGGTTCGTATCTCGATGAAGAAATTGTCAAATTAGTCGTTGTGGACAGGTGTCGCGAGATCCATACATTTTGGATCATGGTTGAACAGGTCGTGATCTTCATTTTCTAGCTTCTGGAATTCGATCGGGTCGAGCTAGTGTTGGACGGGTCGGATCGCGAGACATGGGGGCGATCGCGATTGTGGTGATGTAGGGCGATCCGATCGGGTCTTCGACGGCCAGAGGAGTGAAGTTCCACATTTTCTTCGTATGTGTAGACCTTGGTGGCTTGGTCAAAAAGCTAGCCAACATTTTGCCCCCTCGAAGTATGTTCTATTGAGGATGGAACATGCTTCGAAAGTTCTGAGTTGTCTTTTTATGAAGTGGCGCAAATCAAAGGTTGTGTCTGTCTGTAGCGTCGCACTGTTTCTGTTTCCAAAAAGTCGTGTCTCTCGATTAGTATAAATACCCAGTTGAATCTTCGATCATTTCCTTGGCTGTCCAGAATTTCTCTTTTGGAGGTTTCATTGCGAAATTGTCAGGTAAACTCTTTAATTTCCATGAATATTTCTGAAATTTCATTTTGACGAGTGTTTGTTGGATCGGATCACCCAGGTCCTTCACGGTCCATGGTTCACGATCTGAGGCGCTCATTCTGCACCGATCCTCGTGTGGGCTCGAGGTATGATGGGCCAGTTTCTATCGTGGGTCGATCCAGGGATCGACCTCCTCTTTTTCTGATGGGCTCGGATCCACAGCCCGCTAGCCCCCCACGGGTCGAATAAGACAAAAGATGGAATGCCAAAGGCCACGGATCCGCTTATATAAGCCCGACCTCTCTTCCTTCTTCTCTTCTTCTTCTTTCTTTGCCCAGCCGCTTGAAGCTTTGACCGAACCCATACCTTTTTCGATTTCAAAAGAGAAAAAATTACATTTCTTCACTTTTTAAGAAAGGTAATCATATCATAAACACAACCTCATGTTCCTATTCTCGTTTTACTGGAGTTCTCGTCGATTTGAGCAGTGAATTGGAGAAATTTTGTGAAAATGGTGGCTTTTGGGAGGACAGTGGCGATGGGTTTAGGCACCGGAGTTCGCGAGTAAAGAGGAGGAGAAGAAAGGAAGGTGTTGGATCGTTTCGTGGATGGGGGACTTTGGTTCGGATCGCAAGGAGGGTGAAGATAGGAAAGTGGGAGCAGGCGAATCGGGTCGTGGAAGCAGCAGTGGGTCGGGTCGAGGAGGATAAAATGGATGTTCCCACGTTTGGGTCATCGGATCGGATCGTGGCGTGCGAGGCGGATCATGAGAGGTTAACGCGATCCGTTCTGATTTCCACGATCCAACGCTCCTTCACGAGTTGGCACTTCTGCTATAAGCCTTGCTTCACTATTCGATGGCGCTCCACGATCCACTCCTCAACTCACGATCCGAGGAGACATGCGATCCAATGAGACATGCGATCCGATCAGACATGCGATCCGATCAGACATGCGACCCGATTTACTTGTTAAATAAGCAATACAACTTGAAATTAATACACCAATGGACAGTTAGGTTTAGGGCCTTTAAGACGAACTTTCTGGACTGATCAGCAGCATAACTTAACAACGGACAACTACTAATATCTCGATGATCTTGTTAACTTTTATGCTTTCTTCCTATGCATGCACAAACACACACTTGCACTTGCACACACGGGGGACGGGTAATTATATTCTTATTTCTCATGTTTACTCGCCTAAACAGTAATGTCGGATAATCGTTCCCCTTCAAGATCTGATATAGAGATGGATCCCGAGACGTCTGAGCACCACAACCCTGAGGTTCTTCCAATTAACCCAGAAGGTGAGGATTCTGAATCCGAATATGAGGCAGAAACGGAATCGGGTTCATCCGAGAGTACCTCGCTTGATGAGGAGTCTGAAGTAGACGACCGAGCTCCCGACGAGATTCCTGGTGCACTAGAAATAGAGAAATTCACTGACTCTTTAGCTTCCAAACTAGATGACATAAAGCTTAAGAAAATCTGCTTGAAACACGGGATCCCCTGGGATGATGTGAGAACACCTGGTAGCGAAGATAGACCTCATCTGGCTCCGGAGGGTATATGACAGTCAGCCGACTCATGTGCTGGGTAGGCGCTATTCCTCCGTTTCCTCCAATCGTCGTTGAACCCTTAAAGCGATTGGGTATTGCTCCGATGCAGCTTCATCCCAATGCCTACGCAGCCCTATACACTCTATACATCGCATATGCGGAAATCCTGCAAACTGAGCTCACGTTTAAAGACTTGAAATTCTATTACCTTTTCAAGCATCGTTCTACCGCAACTCCAAATTTTTCTTTCTTCGAATTGGTAGTAAATAGGAAGGTCTTGTCTAATGGTTACAGCAACATAGGGGATCCCAAGGCCGATTGGTTCTATATAAAGAGACAGGCTGGGTATGCAAGAAGATGGCTTAAATCAAGTAAATTTTAAACCTTTGAATGAATAACATGTTTAAGAAATCGAAGCGCTAACATGCTTCTTTTCTTTATGCAGATCACACCTTTCCAAAGACGGAAGGCTCGGTGTATAGTAATCGACTATCCCTCCTTCTGAAAAGAAAATCCGACTTCCTAAGGATCAAGAAATGTATTACTGACGAGAATCTCCACAAGCACCGCCTTCTGGATATAAGATTTGGACTTAGCACGGGTGGCAAACCTTATAAATACGTGCCCCCGGCCGAGGGAGAAGGAACGTCACAGGCAGCAGAGACAACTAAACTTCATAAGAGTCCTTCGCCAATAATTAACCAAGACGATGAAGATTTAAATATATATAGAGGAGATGAGGCCCGTGCTGACGAGTTTAAGGAAATCCCAGCCTCTCCGAGGGGTTCCCCCTCAAGGGCCTCTCTACCGGTTGAGCCTGCCGCTCCCGATGATTTAACAGAGGAGCAGTTATTTAAAGAATTGAGCAAGATTCCTATACCCGACGATGTATATACACAGGAAGACTTCGAAGGGGAGCCATTTTTTCCTATCTCTGAGGAAACAACTGTTCCAGTTGAAGAACGGGAGACTACCCAGACGAGCCTAACTTCGGGCCCTGGTCTGTTAGGGGGAATTATATGGGATGCACAAATCACATGCAGTCTGACCCCACACTTTTATACCAACAGTATTCAAGGTTTTAATATGTACTTGTTTCTTTTGCAGGAAAGATGTCTCGCAAACAATCTTATTCTTATCGCTCTCTTCGTGAAGGCATAACTAGTCTTTATCCAAATCCTGCTCGCAGAGATAGTCGGGGAAGGGACAGTTATCGGCCTCGCGACCCTCCTCAAGCTTATCCTACACGATCTCGATCTCCTTCCAGGTATGGTCCTGGGAAACCTCATAGTCGTGCATTGCCACCGGCTAGGGGTAAGCAAGTTCCTAGGGACTTAACCCCTCCAAAAAGTACTCCCTCTCATGTCCAATCTTCCAAGAAACAGCGCGAGTCAGAGGTCAAAAATAAAGACGAGGACAAAATTACGAAGAAAGGAAAAGAAACTCTGGTCTCTCCTGACGATCACGACTCCGACAGTCTCGTTGCGCGAGATGCTACACATAGTCCCGAGAATCAGGCTAGATTGGTGCGCTTGCGCAAGGAATTCCCCGACATTTTCTTTGAGAGGATGATGTTTGTACCAGATCTTGAGCCAGTTCCCAGGGACTGGGATACTGAGGTGATAGGATATGTGTGCCATGTAGCCAAACAGTATGAGGTAATGAAAAAACACGCCGTTAACCTTTCGAAGGCCATCCATCAGCTAGAAACAAACGCGGCCAGATCCAAAGTGAGAATTGAGAATAATGAAAGACCCAGGAGCAAAATGGAAAAGGAACTGGAGGATGCACAGGCTCAACTGGCTTTAGCTCAGCGAGACGCAGAGAACTACAAGACAGAATTGGAGGAAGCTAGGAAGCGTTTTCGTAGCGAGCTGGATTCTAAAAGCCAAGAACGATTATCTTTGAAAAAGGAAATAGAGGATCTTAGAATGGCCAATACTGATTTGAGGACAATGCAGAGTCATTTTGATGCTGAGTAGCCTGCTTGGGAGAAGGAAAGAGCGGATTTGAAAAACAGTCTTGCGGCTGCTGAGAAAGAAAAAGAGGTCTTGAGTGACCAACTCGTTCAAGCGGAGGGGCGAGCGGTTCTTGCCGAGACTAATGCTAACAGCATTCTTGAATCAGCTTCCACCACTGCTAACAAGCTTGCCGAAGCCGAAAAAGAAATAGAAGGTTTCGGGGAGCTGATATTCGACTTCTTAGGCCAAGTCATCAAAACTCGAGATATTTCTTGGATCCCAGACTATCACGTTACTCTCGCCAACATATGGGATGCAATTGTCGAGGATGTGAAGCAGCGATTGAAGGTCAGTGAGATTGATGAAGGCCAGCTAATGCAGAGACTCCTCAAAGGAAAAGAACCCAGGATTTGGAGGAGGGGAGACGCCTAATCCGAGAAGAGGTGGAAAGGGAGAAGACAGAGGCCAAAGGCAAGAGCAAACTTGACGAGGTCTCGAGCTCAGCGACGGAACTCAAGGCTCCCGAAGTTGAGGAATATAATCCTGACGATCCGTTAATTCCCTTACGCCCAACCCCTCCGGCTGTCGGAATTTCTGCTGTAAGCTTAGATGAAATATCAACTGAAGGTATATCCATATTTTCCCCGCAATTTGCCAAAGTAGTTGTGACTTTTCGCCGTTCTGCGGAGCAGCCCATTGAGTTACTAACATGTGCCTCTCATAATACAGGTGATACATTGACCGAGAAAAGGGGAAAAAAGAAAGCAGAGGCAGAGAAAGTTGATATCCCCTTAGGCACCGATGCTAAAATTTCTGAGACTTCAAAGCGAACTGAGGGTGGTGAAAAAGTAACCATGGCATCTGTGGTACCTAGCACTGATGTTCCTGCAGATGCCGAGGTCATTGCTGCTTTGAAGGACACGGAAGGTGGTCATGGGGATGAAGAGGATGATGTTGTTATTACAGACGAAATCAAGGGTGGTGGTGAAACCTTGGCTGATCAACAGGCTGAGGAGGAGAGGCAGTTGCTCCTTATGAAAGGGGAACAGGACCCAGTATATGTGCCCCCTATTTCTGAAATCGATCCCAAAACTGGGTTGGTCATAAGATTTTCCTCTCGATCAATAACTTCACAACTAGCCTCTCAATCCTCTAGTTCTTCGCCAGAGCCTCTTGTTGATAAGAGGAAGAGGAAAAAAGGTGATCGTTCGGATGTTGACAAGGAGGAGTCGGGGAAGCAGAAGAAGAGCAAGAAGCCAAAATAACCCCCAAGCATGAGTAGGATGCAGATATTAGTTCATATTTTGTTCTTAGGATTTTTAGACTTTCCACTGGCCAGAAAATGTAGTTGTGAGAATGGCCCTCACTTTTGTTTAGCTATCATATCTTGTATCCCTGCATCTTAGTAAATAAAAATTGATTTTTGTTGCCTTTAAATTAATATGCAATGCAGTGATTCCAAGTTCCTTGCATCTCTGTGCAACTTCCTGAGTAGCCAACATAACGGCATGGGGGATGATTCGTCCTGGTCGACCTTGACTTTCATCCTTGTCGTGATACGAATAAAAGTTTCCCTTCAGGACAAATTAGTCACATAAAAAGGAGAACTAGACCTGCGAACCTGCAATTTTAATTTACTACATTAGCCACGAATATTTAAACCATAACTAATCGAAAATTAATTCATGAATCGCATTAGTAAAATTTTAAATTTTTGTGTAGAGATGTGATGTGCGTGTATATGCCCCCAATCAATCATTTAATATGATGCCTGGCCATGACTTATTAATGATTGATTAGAGTCATGTGTGTTGCCCCCTATGAAAGGTGGGGGGTAAAGATTCTTTTAGCGCTAAATTTCTAACAGTTTTATACTCTCCCGATCCTTCAACGGGTTAGAGTTCGAGCTCGTTCTAGGTCTGCTCTCTGATCCTTCAGCGAGGCAGAAATTCTGGGGGCGTTAAATCTCTAGCGCCTGTAACACCCCACCCCGAGGCCCACCCTAATAAAGAGCATTACTAGGTAATGTTGTCTATTAGAGCGGAGAATAGGGCTGGTTAGGGGCGACCACTCGTAGATTTGCATTAGCAAGTCTTAAATATGTCGATAAAGTGGTTGCTATTTTTTTTTTTTAGAGGCTCGACATACTTAATACTTTATTTTGTACAATTCTACGGTGGCTCCAGAATCAGCTCAGAATACAGTACATATTATTACACCATCACAGATCACAGAACAGTTACATAATATTACATCGTTAGAGTACAACAATTACATGTGCTACAAAAGAATAGATAAACTTCTCTCGTTTACAATATGATACAACAATGAAATATAGAAAGCTCTACTATTCGAACTCGACTACATAAGCTCGAGTGAATGAAGTTACGATAAATATGGACTAAAGAGAACCTGCTAACCCCAAGCTCAGCAACTACACCTGAAATACCTCGGTCTGACCCGAGGAATACACACACGGGTCAGTCTAGTTTACAAATCAGTATAAGAAATAGATAAGCACAAGATAGACAACTCTTCACCCTAAGAGTTGTGAATATGATGACATAGAGGGATTAATTAGTTTCAGTTACATGACATATAGAAGGGATAAATATACAAGTCTCGAGGACTAGATCTTGGCTAAGTATATCCCCATACTCGAGCCACAAAGGAAACATAACACCAAAATCATCATATACATCTCAAGCGAGTTAAATTATCAATAAAGGGAGTACCCCACTTCAAGACATCTAAATCTCGAAATATGATGGATTAGAAATCCAAATGCACTTTGCAAATGTACGATCACTTCGATCGAGTTAAAATCATCAAACCCAAATCATAAAAGAAATCATAAGAAATGTACACATGCCATAATGATAAAGCCCATCCCAAGCTATAATGTTGCTCATCCCGAGCAATAGCCATGTATTATCAAATGAGAATCATGAAAATCATCATATAACTCGAGTGAGTCAAATATCATAGAAGGAGCATCACACTCCAACATAGGAAATCACAAAATATTTATGTAATTTATAATCCCACAATCTTCAACGTACGATCGTATAGATCAAATCACAAGATATCATCACAATATGGATCCAAAAAATAAATATGCACGTGCAACCTCATGATAATATAGCTCCCCCCGAGCTTAACCCAGTACTTATACGTATTCAAGTTAGGCGCCTACCACTGCGACCCCCCTGGCCGAGTGTATCTTGACCACCCCGGTCAAGTGAATACGTATACGCGACTCCCCCCGAGTCTCGGCTTCCCCCCGAAGCAAAGTACTGGCTCAACAAACACAATATGCGTCACTGACTCACAGTCAGTAACCCAAGTAGTGGTAACAGTGCGTCCCATACCACACGTTCTCACTACTAGTTTACTAGCTGCTCGTCAACTCCGCACTGGAAACTCAGAAATCTTCAATCACAAAAATCTCATAAATCACAACAATAACTCAATAGCTTCAATCAGACGAAATAGGAAATTAACCAATCTCGTATACAACCGTGTCCCATACCACGGGGTTTACGACATTGTTTAATATCCATAACGTCATCTCGAAGGGTGCGGAAAAGTGCGGTTTATAATGAGAAAATACTTTTTTTTTTGACAAAACAAGTTTATAAAACGATTTTTCCCAAAAATGATTACTTTGTTTATGAAAACAACATATTTACGAAAATAATTTTATACTATTGTTTTGAGGCCATTTAATTTTTAAAACTAAGACAATAAAACTCATTTAGCCTCAAAACTATAGTGAAATTCATATTTATGTATATATTGGAAGACTAGTTAAAATCGTGTACGTGTACTCAATGTCAATGTAAATCTCATCAAAAGTCTCAACAATGAATCATCATAAATTTTTCCCATAATCCGAAGTTCGGATTGTTTAAAATATAAACTTCGTTTCTCGAATTAAAACAGTAGTAAACGAAGTCACAAAACCACAGAAAATCACGAAAAACAAGTATCAAAGCACAAAAATGCATCAAGAAAGCAGTTCTGGTTGCGACTTTGAGGTTAGTTCTGAATGACCAAACGATGTGCGATTGGTTTAAAATTTGACAGGCACGAACTAGAATAATATATCTTTCAACAAAAAAAAGATTTGATAAATTTCGACATCACACGAAAAAGTTATAAAGCTCCGAACTTGGACTCAGGACTGAATTTCAGCCGAGGCTGAAATCACTTCCAGGTCCAACTTTTGGACCTGGTTTGAGCGACCAAACGACTTTGGACTTAACTAAAAATTTGCAGGCATGTAGAAAAAGTCTCAAGCTTTAAAGAAAAAAAAGAATCATCTCGAACGGATCAAGGATCATGAAGTTATAACAGCCCAAAGTTACACTTTGGCTGTGATTTCAACAATTAGAACAAAATGAACAACAATCACGATGAAACCCCAACTTTAGCAACATATTTAACCACCCAAATCAACACAGAATGATACCAAAATTTGCAGTCTTATAGATAAGATTCCAAGCTTCGAAACAAAAAAAGAATCACTCAATTCCGATCAATAACGAAGAAGATACAGCACCTCAAAGTTGGACCTGGGTGCTGTTTTGTTTCAGGTCAAAATCCCAGCGAAACCTCTACTTTGGTGACCCGTTTACCCACTCAAATCAACTCGAAATGACACAAAAGTTGCCAAATATATTCACAAGAAGATGTACAACAACATGCAAAAAGAATCAAGTGAAAACTCTTCGGGATCGGAAAGTTATTAAGGCTCAAAGTGGAGGTTTTGCTGTGTTTCAGCACAGCAGCAACAATAGATCAAACAACGGAATATGCTACATATTTTCTCATCAACACAGCATAACCTTATAAAAAAATTAAATAAAAATAAGGTAAACTAGAGTGTGTGAGTCAATCAACTCACCTTGATTGGATTTAAGGAAGATTTCCATTGATTTGGAGCTGTAAGAGGCCAAATCAAAGCATAGAATCGCAAAAGAGGAACACGCAGCAGCCATGGCTTCTTGAAGCTTATAAATCTTGATCTTCTCTTCATTGGAGAATGCTTTTGGGCTGAAATTGGCTAGAGAATAGATTAGAGAGCAGCTAGATTGATTTTGAACTCAAAATTTCTTCATGCAAGAGGTTAGAAGGAAGATTGGGAAGAAGGAGGCCGTTTTGGTTTTCTGATTTTCTCCCGTAAGAAGAAAAAGAACGGTGAGGAGGAAATGAACGTATCTCCCTTGAGAAAATTTTCCAGAAGCCACTATAGAAAGGTAAATGGGCTAAAACACCCCCAAATCAAGCCCCAAAACAAGTTATTATGCTAATTAAACATAATAGCACTACTTTAAGTATTAAAACTTAACACAAATTTGTGTTTGATTTGCAAAACTCAAACACACACTACAATGATCTCTAAAACATTAAAAAAATATTTTAGACACATTTAAATACAACAAAATAATATAATCATGTTTAACACTATAACTATTTACATAAGAAATATTTTTATGTTTCAACAACAAGTTTGCATCCTCCATAAATCATTAAGTTAACCCAAAATTTAATTATCAATTTTTTTGAAATAAAACATTAAAATAAATATGTTTGTTGAAATTATATTTATTTATACTTGTGCAACCTCTACAACACACAAGCAATTCTCATCAATGACTTATGTTAACAAAATAAGTCATTAATGTGTCACACATTTATTATTATTATTATTATTATTATTATTGTTATTTGTTTACAACAATCTATTATAGCCCAAAATTACGATAATTGTTTTGCAATTCAAACATTTACAATTATTGTTATCAAACCACAATAAATGGTTTTAACTCTATATTTGCAACATGGTTTAAATATTCATTACAACATTATGCACCAACATAAATGTGTTTTGATAAATAATTAACTTTATTTAAATATATGCACAATCTCTAAACGCAAAGACAATTGTCATCAATGACACATTTAACAAAATATGTTATTAGCATGTCAAAACACATATTTTTATTTTTTATTATTAAACAAACAAATTTGAACACTTAATATTTATACAACAATATATATCATAACACAAAATTATAATGATTGTTTATGAAAATAAAATATTTACAATCATTGTCATTGCCCATCATAAGATGGTTTTAACTTGATAATAATCTCACAAAAACACTTTTACTCTTTTATTCTTATTCCACAATACATATATATTTATAAGTATTATTGGCATTTAAAACACAATTTTCACAATTTATCAATACAACAACATTGTTGTACATTTATTAATTAAACAAATTAAATTCATTATTAACGATAATAAAATGCACAAAGATTATAAATATTGATTCACATCAATATTTATATTCTCACACAATCAACAACCCAATTAACTCATTGATTAACATGTTAAAAGCCCCATGTACACTTTAAATTAATTATGATAATTTAAACACAATTTCTCTATTGAAATTATTATCAAAGATACATCTAATATTTAAAACCTTGGTTAAAAATTTAAGAATTACAACCAACAATTAATCTCAAATATTGAAAATATATTTTCCCTCTTAAGTATTGATTCCCAATCAATATAAAAATATATATTTTCAATATGCCCTCAATTATATAATTACAATCTTAAAAATCACAAAACGCAATAAATCTGCATTTCCTGATTACCCGAAAATCCGGGTTGTTACAGACTTCCCCCCTTAAATAAATTGCGTCCTCGCAATTTGCTAAGATTATTTCTTCATCAATTTTAGATTCTACTAGTAATTTATCTCAATTTTTTTTCTTAAAAATTTCTCAATTTAGAAAGCTATCACATGAAATATAGACATTTTCATCATATAAAATTTTTAACCTCAAAATCTCACTTGAACTTATCCAAACCGTAGATAGAGCTTTAATCATATTCATTAACTCACTAATATCAAGCTTTAAATAACACAACTTATCTTTCATAAAGCGTTATTTGAAATACACACTCAAGATTTTTCGCTCCCCGTCATTACTTGACGCTGCCTTCCCATTGAAGTTATCTAAATTTCCTTAAAATATGGCTGCTACTTGGACTTTTCAATCATCAAATAGCTTCGCCATTTCTCGAGGTTTATATCCATCTCTATGGCGGCAACTAGCCAAGTGAATGTAATTATGAATGTGTATCTCAAAAGTGACGCGCTTATTTTAGAAATTTGTATACTTAAAACGCTATTATATTCAACCCATTTTAATTTTTTTTTCATTCATAATTCAATTGGAATAACATTAAACCACTATTTTCCATCAATCGCTCTGAGTAGTTGGCTGCGATGTCGACAAATCATCGCCATCGCCTCGCCAAAGTCTCTATACTCTGCATCCTACGTAGTGGTTTAACATTATCCCAACGTGGTAATCTCGTATTTTAATTTTTGTATTCAACTTCATTTTTACTACTCATCTTCTGTGTTGGATAGTCTCGAATAAGTGTTTAAGTAATTTTTATCGATATCGTTGATCAGACGTATCGACCAAAACCCTTAAGACACTCATAAGACCATTCAACACTTAAAATAATTTCCAATTTAACTTTTTAACTATCGGTTTACAAAGTAATTTGCTCATCGATATTTGTAATTCCTCATTATTCTCATCCCTTATCCCATGACTAATTACGTCAAAATTTTAGCACAACCAAAGTGATTCTCCTGCTTCCGCTGCGCACTCTGATTTACTTTATTTAAACTCTAGCATTCCATCCTTAAAGTAAAATTCACTTTTAAATTTTAAGTTACAAATACACTCATATTTTCTTTTACCAAACCCAACAACCAACTCAATCTATCCTCTTCTTCTTCTTTTTTTAACCCAAACGTTCAAACTTGGAAAGATAAAGAGGATGGAAAGATTCTCTTATCAAATCACATTACGAAAAGAGATATTAATAATGGACTACCTATGGAATAATCCTCTTATTCCAAGATGTATCCCTCAACCACAAGTATTTTCGTTACAATCAGATAAGGAACTCAAGATAGGATAACAAAGGAAACGATAAAGTAGACACCATTATTATCCTTCCACGTTGTAACACATGTACTATTCCGGTTCTGTTCGGTGTCTAATGTACTTTGTTCTGAACATCTGCTCTGATACCATTTTGTAACACCCCACCCCGAGGCCCACCCTAATAAAGAGCATTACTAGGTAATGTTGTCTATTAGAGCGGAGAATAGGGCTGGTTAGGGGCGACCACTCGTAGATTTGCATTAGCAAGTCTTAAATATGTCGATAAAGTGGTTGCTATTTTTTTTTTAGAGGCTCGACATACTTAATACTTTATGTTGTACAATTCTACGGTGGCTCCAGAATCAGCTCAGAATACAGTACATATTATTACACCATCACAGATCACAGAACAGTTACATAATATTACATCGTTAGAGTACAACAATTACATGTGCTACAAAAGAATAGATAAACTTCTCTCGTTTACAATATGATACAACAATGAAATATAGAAAGCTCTACTATTCGAACTCGACTACATAAGCTCGAGTGAATGAAGTTACGATAAATATGGACTAAAGAGAACCTGCTAACCCCAAGCTCAGCAACTACACCTGAAATACCTCGGTCTGACCCGAGGAATACACACACGGGTCAGTCTAGTTTACAAATCAGTATAAGAAATAGATAAGCACAAGATAGACAACTCTTCACCCTAAGAGTTGTGAATATGATGACATAGAGGGATTAATTAGTTTCAGTTACAAGACATATAGAAGGGATAAATATACAAGTCTCGAGGACTAGATCTTGGCTAAGTATATCCCCATACTCGAGCCACAAAGGAAACATAACACCAAAATCATCATATACATCTCAAGCGAGTTAAATTATCAATAAAGGGAGTACCCCACTTCAAGACATCTAAATCTTGAAATATGATGGATTAGAAATCCAAATGCACTTTGCAAATGTACGATCACTTCGATCGAGTTAAAATCATAAAAGAAATCATAAGAAATGTACACATGCCATAATGATAAAGCCCATCCCAAGCTATAATGTTGCTCATCCCGAGCAATAGCCATGTTTTATCAAATGAGAATCATGAAAATCATCATATAACTCGAGTGAGTCAAATATCATAGAAGGAGCATCACACTCCAACATAGGAAATCACAAAATATTTATGTAATTTATAATCCCACAATCTTCAACGTACGATCGTATAGATCAAATCACAAGATATCATCACAATATGGATCCAAAAAAATAAATATGCACGTGCAACCTCATGATAATATAGCTCCCCCCGAGCTTAACCCAGTACTTATACGTATTCAAGTTAGGCGCCTACCACTGCGACCCCCCTGGCCGAGTGTATCTTGACCCCCCCGGTCAAGTGAATACGTATACGCGACTCCCCCCGAGTCTCGGCTTCCCCCCGAAGCAAAGTACTGGCTCAACAAACACAATATGCGTCACTGACTCACAGTCAGTAACCCAAGTAGTGGTAACAGTGCGTCACATACCACACGTTCTCACTACTAGTTTACTAGCTGCTCGTCAACTCCGCACTGGAAACTCAGAAATCTTCAATCACAAAAATCTCATAAATCACAACAATAACTCAATAGCTTCAATCAGACGAAATAGGAAATTAACCAATCTCGTATACAACCGTGTCCCATACCACGGGGTTTACGACATTGTTTAATATCCATAACGTCATCTCGAAGGGTGCGGAAAAGTGCGGTTTATAATGAGAAAATACTTTTTTTTTTTGACAAAACAAGTTTATAAAACGATTTTTCCCAAAAATGATTACTTTGTTTATGAAAACAACATATTTACGAAAATAATTTTATACTATTGTTTTGAGGCCATTTAATTTTTAAAACTAAGACAATAAAACTCATTTAGCCTCAAAACTATAGTGAAATTCATATTTATGTATATATTGGAAGACTAGTTAAAATCGTGTACGTGTACTCAATGTCAATGTAAATCTCATCAAAAGTCTCAACAATGAATCATCATAAATTTTTCCCATAATCCGAAGTTCGGATTGTTTAAAATATAAACTTCGTTTCTCGAATTAAAACAGTAGTAAACGAAGTCACAAAACCACAGAAAATCACGAAAAACAAGTATCAAAGCACAAAAATGCATCAAGAAAGCAGTTCTGGTTGCGACTTTGAGGTTAGTTCTGAATGACCAAACGATGTGCGATTGGTTTAAAATTTGACAGGCACGAACTAGAATAATATATCTTTCAACAAAAAAAAGATTTGATAAATTTCGACATCACACGAAAAAGTTATAAAGCTCCGAACTTGGACTCAGAACTGAATTTCAGCCGAGGCTGAAATCACTTCCAGGTCCAACTTTTGGACCTGGTTTGAGCGACCAAACGACTTTGGACTTAACTAAAAATTTGCAGGCATGTAGAAAAAGTCTCAAGCTTTAAAGAAAAAAAAGAATCATCTCGAACGGATCAAGGATCATGAAGTTATAACAGCCCAAAGTTACACTTTGGCTGTGATTTCAACAATTAGAACAAAATGAACAACAATCACGATGAAACCCCAACTTTAGCAACATATTTAACCACCCAAATCAACACAGAATGATACCAAAATTTGCAGTCTTATAGATAAGATTCCAAGCTTCGAAACAAAAAAAGAATCACTCAATTCCGATCAATAACGAAGAAGATACAGCACCTCAAAGTTGGACCTGGGTGCTGTTTTGTTTCAGGTCAAAATCCCAGCGAAACCTCTACTTTGGTGACCCGTTTACCCACTCAAATCAACTCGAAATGACACAAAAATTGCCAAATATATTCACAAGAAGATGTACAACAACATGCAAAAAGAATCAAGTGAAAACTCTTCGGGATCGGAAAGTTATTAAGGCTCAAAGTGGAGGTTTTGCTGTGTTTCAGCACAGCAGCAACAATAGATCAAACAACGGAATATGCTACATATTTTCTCATCAACACAGCATAACCTTATAAAAAAATTAAATAAAAATAAGGTAAACTAGAGTGTGTGAGTCAATCAACTCACCTTGATTGGATTTAAGGAAGATTTCCATTGATTTGGAGCTGTAAGAGGCCAAATCAAAGCATAGAATCGCAAAAGAGGAACACGCAGCAGCCATGGCTTCTTGAAGCTTATAAATCTTGATCTTCTCTTCATTGGAGAATGCTTTTGGGCTGAAATTGGCTAGAGAATAGATTAGAGAGCAGCTAGATTGATTTTGAACTCAAAATTTCTTCATGCAAGAGGTTAGAAGGAAGATTGGGAAGAAGGAGACCGTTTTGGTTTTCTGATTTTCTCCCGTAAGAAGAAAAAGAACGGTGAGGAGGAAATGAACGTATCTCCCTTGAGAAAATTTTCCAGAAGCCACTATAGAAAGGTAAATGGGCTAAAACACCCCCAAATCAAGCCCCAAAACAAGTTATTATGCTAATTAAACATAATAGCACTACTTTAAGTATTAAAACTTAACACAAATTTGTGTTTGATTTGCAAAACCCAAACACACACTACAATGATCTCTAAAACATTAAAAAAATATTTTAGACACATTTAAATACAACAAAATAATATAATCATGTTTAACACTATAACTATTTACATAAGAAATATTTTTATGTTTCAACAACAAGTTTGCATCCTCCATAAATCATTAAGTTAACCCAAAATTTAATTATCAATTTTTTTGAAATAAAACATTAAAATAAATATGTTTGTTGAAATTATATTTATTTATACTTGTGCAACCTCTACAACACACAAGCAATTCTCATCAATGACTTATGTTAACAAAATAAGTCATTAATGTGTCACACATTTATTATTATTATTATTATTATTATTATTTGTTTACAACAATCTATTATAGCCCAAAATTACGATAATTGTTTTGCAATTCAAACATTTACAATTATTGTTATCAAACCACAATAAATGGTTTTAACTCTATATTTGCAACATGGTTTAAATATTCATTACAACATTATGCACCAACATAAATGTGTTTTGATAAATAATTAACTTTATTTAAATATATGCACAATCTCTAAACGCAAAGACAATTGTCATCAATGACACATTTAACAAAATATGTTATTAGCATGTCAAAACACATATTTTTATTTTTTATTATTAAACAAACAAATTTGAACACTTAATATTTATACAACAATATATATCATAACACAAAATTATAATGATTGTTTATGAAAATAAAATATTTACAATCATTGTCATTGCCCATCATAAGATGGTTTTAACTTGATAATAATCTCACAAAAACACTTTTACTCTTTTATTCTTATTCCACAATACATATATATTTATAAGTATTATTGGCATTTAAAACACAATTTTCACAATTTATCAATACAACAACATTGTTGTACATTTATTAATTAAACAAATTAAATTCATTATTAACGATAATAAAATGCACAAAGATTATAAATATTGATTCACATCAATATTTATATTCTCACACAATCAACAACCCAATTAACTCATTGATTAACATGTTAAAAGCCCCATGTACACTTTAAATTAATTATGATAATTTAAACACAATTTCTCTATTGAAATTATTATCAAAGATACATCTAATATTTAAAACCTTGGTTAAAAATTTAAGAATTACAACCAACAATTAATCTCAAATATTGAAAATATATTTTCCCTCTTAAGTATTGATTCCCAATCAATATAAAAATATATATTTTCAATATGCCCTCAATTATATAATTACAATCTTAAAAATCACAAAACGCAATAAATCTGCATTTCCTGATTACCCGAAAATCCGGGTTGTTACAGTGCCTTTATACTCTCCCGATCCTTCAGCGGGTTAGAGTGGTGGCAAGGCGGTTTTATCATGGTGCACCTTCACGCCTTGCGGACGTCATCTTCGCGTCCTTTATACTCTCTCCTGATTCTGGGGAGTTAGAGTTTGGTCGTGGAGTGATTTACTTTGCTGCACCTTGTGGTCCTCGATTATGGTTCCTCTTTCACCTCGTGGCAAAATGCATTGGATGTTCCAATGTTGCTGCATAATCTGTGACAGACTCAAAAAACAACAATAATTTATATTAATCGAGATAAGGAAAATAGGTAATGGTGCAATAAAGGTAAATGACACACGATATTTTATAGTGGTTCGGTCGAATCATGACCTACGTCCACTTTATAATCTTTTGTTCAAGTAACCAGACTATTCTAGGCAAGTCGTGCCTTTTTACATGGTCCTAAAAACAAAAGAATGAAACTGACGATTTTACGTTAGGTAAGGCCGCAAATGCTAGGCATTCCACACTCTGGGGATTTCATCTCCATCTATGGTTGCTAGCTTGAAGGTTCCATTATCAAGTCTTCGCAGGATGGAATATGGTCCTCCCCATTTCGGACCCATATGCTCTTAGCATGGGAAGATACGTTTTAGAACCAAGTCGCTCGGACTTTCTTGTTGTAATATTGAGCTATCTGCTGCTTATGTCTTAAGGCACGTAAATCGGCTTTGTCCCTCTTCTCTTCGATCATGTCCAAGGATTCAAGGAGCAACTCATTGTTGGTCATCGGGTCATAATAGGTGACTCGGTGAGAAGGTACTTCTAACTTGACCGGGGTGACCGCTTCGGTTCCAAAGGCGAGGGGAAACGGCGTATGGCCCATTGCCGATTTATAGGTCGTTCTATAAGCCCATAGTGCCAAAGGCAATTCATCGACCCACATGGCCTTGGCCCGCTTCAATCTCTTCTTCAGGATAGATTTAATCGTTTTATTTGTGGCCTCCACTTGGCCGTTTGCCTGCGGATATGCCACGGAGGTGTACCTTTTCTCAATGTTGTATTTCTAGCAAAAATCTCTGAATTCGGTGCTGTCAAACTGAGTTCCATTATCCGTTATGATGATTCTTGGGATTCCAAATCGGCATATAATGTTTCTAACAATGAAGCTGATTACTCGCTTGGTTGTTATTGTGGTTAATGGTTCTGCTTCTACCCATTTGGTAAAATAATCCACGGACACAATAGCGAATTTTGCTCCGCCTTTCGCTATGGGGAGACTTCCAATGATATCGATTCCCCACATAGCGAAAGGACACGGACTCGTCACCATCTTCAGCTGGCTTGATGGGGCCCTATGGATCTTAGAAAATCTCTGGCAGGCTTCACAACGTCGCGCATATTTGGCCGCATCCTTATTTACGGTTGGCCAGAAATAACCATATCGTATTATTTTCTTTGCCAATGTTTGGCCTCCCATGTGATCTCCACAATCGCCTTCATGTACTTCTTGCAATACACGTTGAATATCGCTGTGGGCAATACACCGGAGGAGGGGCATTGAAAATCCTTGTCTATACAGGACTCCCTCTTGCAACACATACCGAAAGGCCTTCCGAATTATTGCACGCCTCTCACTTTTCTTCGCAGGGAGCGTTCCATACATTAGGAAATTCTTCAAAGGGGTCATCCACGACTCCCTTTCAGGTTCAACATCTAGTACCAGATCAACTTCCATCTGATCTATACTAGGTGACTGTAAGACTTCCATCGGGACCAATTCTGTGTTTTCAGGACTATCAGAACTGGCCATTTTAGCCAATTTATCTGCTTTTTGGTTCTGTGTTCGAGGAATGTGGGATATGGTGTGATGGTCGAAACCACCCAACAACTTTTTCACTTTCTCTAAATATGATATCAGCCTAGGACTTTTGGCCTGGAATTTTCCTATGACCTGGTTCACAACTATTTTGGAGTCGCAAAAGATGTCTAACTTCGTAATCTTCAACTCCTTTGCTAGTTTCAAACCAGCAATCAGGGCTTCATATTCCGAGTCGTTGTTAGTGGCGCGGAACTCCAATCTAAGAGCATAGTATATCGGCCGTTGTTCTGGAGTTTCGAGCACCACTCCGACACCAGATCGTCTATCGTTTTTTGCTCCGTCAGTGAACAACTTCCAGGCACTGGGGTCGAGGAGTAGCCTTGGTGGATCGACTTCTTCGCTCATCGTGTCATCTTCTGGGATGTAAACTCTGCTATGAAGTCTGCCAGCACTTGCCCCCTTATTGATCGCCGGGGTTGAAAATTCAAATCGAACTGACTTAGTTCAATGTTCCACTTAAGTAATCGTTCCGAAGTCTCTGGCCTTTGAATAACTTGTCTTAATGGGTGATCAGTATATATAGTAATCGGGTGAGCTTGAAAATAGTGGCGAAGTTTCCTCGATGTAATCAACAAACTGTACGCAAACTTTTCTATCCTTGGATAATTTCGTTCAGCTGCCGCCAACTTCTTACTAACATAATATACTGGTCTTTGCACCTTATCCTCTTCTCTAACCAAAGCCGAACTGACCGCATTGGATGACACCGCCAAATATACAAATAATTCTTCATGATCTACGGGTTTAGACAAAATCGGGGGTTTTTCTAAATGATTCAAGAGATTCTGGAATGCTTCAACACAATCAGGGGTCCATTCGAAGTTTCGCTTTCCTCGCTTTATTAATTCAAAAAACGGGATACATTTATCTGTGGCTTTGGAGAAAAATATGCTCAATGCCGCTACTTTCCCTGCGAGGCTTTGCACATCTTTAATCTGTCTAGGTTTCTGAATATTCCGAATTGCTGTGATCTGATCTGGGTTAATCTCGATCCCACGCGAATTGATGATAAACCCTAAAAAAAATCCCGATGCTACCCCAAATGAACATTTCAAAGGGTTCAATTTCATTCCATACTTGCGGAGAATTTCAAACATTTCTGCTAAATCGGTAGTATGGTCGGATGATTGTTTGGATTTCACTAACATGTCATCGACATACACCTCCATCGTCTTCCCAATCTGGTTATAAAACATCCTATTAACCAATCGCTGATATGTAGCACCGGCGTTTTTCAAGCCAAAAGGCATCACTACATAGCAGTACAATCCTAAATCTGTAATGAAGCTTGTATGTTCTTGATCGGGGACGTGCATAGGGATCTGATTGTACCCCAAATAAGCATCCATGAAAAAGAGGAGTTCATGGCCGGCTGTCGAATCCACCAGCTGGTCAATTCTTGGCAACGGAAAACTGTCCTTTGGGCAAGCTTTACTCTGGTCCGAGAAATCAATACAGGTGCGCCACTTTCCATTAGCCTTTTTTACCAAGATTGGGTTGGAAATCCAATCTAGATATGTTGAGTCTCTGATGAACCCATTACTTCTCAATTTCTCAACTTCCTCTTTCAAAGCAGCCGACCTCTCCGGGCCAAGCATTCGCCTTTTCTGTTTGACAGGAGGATGCTTTGGGTTGATGCTCAGCGAATGACTCATGATCGAAGGAGATATCCCACACATGTCTGAGTGGGTCCAAGCGAATACATCTAAATTGGCTTTCAAAAAATCCGTTAGCTCTCCGGATCGAATAGGGTCTAACTGGGATCCAATCTTCAGGACCTTCTCTGGGTCTCCATCATCGATTGGAATATCCACAGTTGTCTCATTGGGAGTCGCCATTCTGCCCCCAGGTTCTTCATCCTCTCTGGGATCTATGTCCTCGGGCAGTTCTCTGGGCGACTCTCCCATGGTTATTTTCTTTAGTTGCTATAACATTTCCTCCCTTACCGGGGAGGAAGCACCTTTGGTTTCTACATCTTTTCCTTTGCGGAGCATCTTCAACTCTGCGATGTAGCATGCTCGAGCCACAACTTGATCTCCTCTTATTGTACCTATACCAGCTTCAGTTGGGAACTTCATTAATAAACACCAAGGGGCTATACAAGCTCTGAACTTTGCTAAGGCCGGTCGGCCTAGAAATGCGTTATATAGGGATTCGACGTGCAGAACCACAAAATAAAGGATTCTTACTCTCTGGCGCTCCCCCTCCCCAAGGGTTACCGACAACTCTACATATCCCATTGGAGCAGTGGATGCTCCATTGAATCCACGTATCCACCCTTCACATGGTTTTAAGTCCTTTGGCTCAAGTTTCATTTGGTCGAACGTTTTCTTGAACAAAATGTTGACCGAGCTTCCGTTATCTACCAGAACTTTATGGACTATGGCTGAAACAATTGCGGCTGTGATTACTAATGGGTCTTCGGTCGGGGAGTGAACGCCGACGCTATCCCTGTCATGAAATATGATGTCATCGGTCATTGTCTTCTGTTGTTTGGCTGGAGCAATGTCCTCAGGGTTACTGCCTTCTCCTGCCATGAGGGGTTGTTTAACTGCGTTAACATACTGGTCCATTGCCCTAAAGCTATGCCCGACCAGATGAAGCCCTCCTACTATGGTGTTAATGACAATGTTCTTCCCCTTTTGCTGAGCAGTCAGCCGGGGAGTAGGCTGGCTCTGATTCTGGTTCTGGTTTTGATTTTGGTTTGGGGCAGATGTGGCTTGCCCACTGTCTCTGGGTGTGACCCTGTACTCATTGAGTTTTCCTTCTCGGAGAAGCCTCTCGACCAAGTCTCTCAAATGGAGGCATTCATTTGTGGAATGACCATGGATTTGGTGAAATAGACAGAACTTTCCGGTTTCACGCTCTTTGTCTGTCGACTCTCTCGGAGGAGGCCTTTTATATAGAAGGACGTTATAGGTGTCCAGGAAGATATTTTCCAATGTATCATTTAACGGTGTGAAACTCTCAAATGGCCTGGGTCGAGATCTTCTCTGGGAATCATTTCCTCGGTTTCTCTTCCGATTATTGCTATTATTGTTTCCCGGTTGGCGACCATTTCCTTGATTTTTATTCATAACATTGACTTCAACCTTTCCCGAGCTATCTCCTGTCTGCTTGATGGCCACATTGCTCTGAATATATTCCTTATCAGTAGCCTTCCTTTTTCAACTAGCATATATCTCTTCCTGTCGTAAACGGACATTAGCTTTTTCATAAAATATTTCTCTGGTCGGAGGTGGTTTGCCGGCCAGATATCTTCCAAACTCGGTATCCTTATCGACACCGTCAATTAAGGCCATTAACACAGTTTGCTCATGTGGATCTTTAAATTCTGTGACTGCTAAATTAAAACGATCCATGTACGATCTCAAGCTTTCGTCTGGTCATTGCTTAATAAGAGACAGCTCAATCACATTCTCATAGAAGGCGGAATTGGTTCACGAACTTCTCACTCAATTCCCTAAAACTGGATATTGACCGGGTTGGCAAGCGGGTAAACCACACTAATGCCATATCTTCCAGAAATATAGGGAATGCCTTACACTTTATCTCGCCTATTGCTACGGCGGCATTCATGGGCCAGGAGTATCGCATCAGATGTTGGATTGGGTCAGATTTGCCCGCATAGCGATTCATTGTTGGCATATTAAAACGTCTCGAGAATGTGACCTCCAATATATCATCAGTAAAGGGCGTATGACTACGATCTATGCCCCAATCTTCATCCCTATACCCTCGGCTAGCTATTATGCTTTCCCTTATCATTGCTTCAACATCTGCTCGGGTCAAGGTGGACTCAAGATCGGCACTTCTTGCCCGATGGGCTTCTTCAGCATTTCTTTGACGTGCAACTACGCAGTCTGGGATTCGGGCGGAGCTTCCTTGCCCCCTGTTGCCGAGGTCAACTACGGGACGAGCGGGGGGATTGGGTCGATTCTGAGCAGGGTCAACCACGTTTCCATTCCTCAGCGGTAAAGAAGGTTCATTCTTGTTACGATTGCTAGTTCCCTGGTTAAGCACTTCTTCTCCCCGGGATCGAAGTTGCTCTATGTTCTCAGTTCTTTCTAGCGGAGGCCAACGTCGGTTTCTCCGGGGCTCCTCAGACGAGGATGTGTTCCGGGGAAGAAAGACGGGTTGGTGAGGAAACCCTCTGCCTTATGAGGTCGTCAATTCGCCTATCCATAGCAGTCAGATTCTGTCGCAATACTGAACTCTCTTTCCGCTGAGCAGCTAACTCGTCAAATAATCTCTCCTACATGTCAATAATGCGAGAGAGATCCCCTTCAATAAGAGCTTGTGCCAGGTCGAGCAGATGTGCCAGCGTGAGCAGAGCGGGACAGAGGTTCCTTCCTGGGTCGAGCGGTGGTTCGCTTATCGGATCGTTTCGCCCCCTGATGTCGATGGCTCATTGCGCCCCCCTGGGATCGGTCGTGGTGATAGGTGCAGGTGGGTTTGTGGCGAGGTCACGCCATCTAGTGGTCACCCCTTCAGTGGATTGGTTCGTGGCTCCTATATCGATCGCGATCGCCCCCTGCGCAACGCGATCCTTGGGCTCTTCCTCGAACTGCTCATGCACACTCTCTTCAATCGCCTCGTTTGTAGCCTCTTCGGCCTGCGATGCTTGTGCATCTTTTGACTTCTTTCCAGCATGATATCTGAATTTCACTGAAATCTTCAAAAACTGAGATAGTGGGGTTTTGGACTGTCTTCTTCGCACTTGAGTATCCAAACAACGGAAAAACAATCTAATGTGCTAAAAATTCATTCTCAGTGAAAGCACCAAAATGTTAGATCCAAAATTGGGTCTAACACCCAAGCTGTTCTGATCTACGAAGAATTATAACTATAATATGAAGAAAAAGCAGGAAAACACACAAAATTTATAGTGGTTCGGCGTTAACGGGCCTACGTCCACTTTATATGTAGTTGATTATATGCTGAATGCAAGTACAATCAAATGGTTTCACTCAATCTCGCTCTAACAATTATGATTCTCTCAATAATTTCAGGGTAGCTCTAAGTAGAATCAATGGAGATATGATAATGGTGGAGTCAGATCTCTCAATTGCCAAAAGATCCTTAAAAATGTCAAGTTCTGGGCTATTTATAGCTTATTTCTTCAGACGGATCGCAGTCATACGTGGCACACATCCCAAGGATCTTGTACTGGTTCGTATCTTGATGAAGAAATTGTCAAATTAGCCGTTGTGGACAGGTGTCGCAAGATCCATACATTTCGGATCGTGGTTGAACAGGTCGTGATCTTCATTTTCTAGCTTCTGGAATTCGATCGGGTCGAGCTAGTGTTGGACGGGTCGGATCACGAGACATGGGGGCGATCGCGATTATGGTGATGTAGGGCGATCCGATCGGGTCTTCGACGGCCAGAGGAGTGAAGTTCCACATTTTCTTCGTATGTGTAGACCTTGGTGGCTTGGTCAAAAAGCTAGCCAACATATATATTATAATATAAATGTGTTTGAAACTGTACTATTCTATGCTACATCACGTACAAAAATAAATATTTATATTTGAATAGAATACTATGCACAAGAATAAACACTCAAACAGTGTTTATTCAAATATAACATTTTATTTCAACATTTGAATAGTACAAACTTCTAACTCCACTATTGTACATTTCTCTGTAACATATACAACCAATTCACATATACATTCAATTTCATATACATTTGTCGCTCACTACATTTCTCTCAGTTCACCCTGTTACACACACTTAGTCTCATTTCACTCGATTTCATATACAGTTTTTTGTACTGGCACACATACACTCTGTCTTCAGTTTGCCTCATAGTCAGTCCAATCACCTGCACACCTGTCACAGAAACACATACATTAAACAGGAACAAAAATAGATTTACATTCTAGCAGATATAAATTCATTTTAAATTTTATTTGCCTATGAATTTTGGTGTGTTTCTCATTATATTTCTTGACTTGGCCTGACATGTGTATACATCTATTTGTGTCTAGACTGCTTATGATATTCAAAATGATTCACTGTAAATACCACAAGGTAAACAATATATCTTATGCCTGCGGATCAGCCTCAAAACAACTATAATGTTCTACTGATCAAGAACAGCCTCAATTCTCATTTGTGGTATGCTGACTTTGACCAATCACGACACATCGTAAAGTGGTTTGCTGATGTAAATAGAAAATATAATTGCATATGCACAATACACATATACACATACATGTGTATGTATATACACATATATTTATTATGTGCAAAGGCAACATGGTCAAACATCAGTAAGTGCACAGTTCAAACCCAATCTCGAGTCAACAAAATATGGCAAGTGACAAGTATACAATTACATGGTCAATGCTGCCACATGGAAAGCAAATGGCATGAGCACAAAAAAGTGAAATTAACAAGGGTGCAAGGAACATGCACATGATTCAAGCAATATAGCATTCAAGTACATATGTACAAGTACATGGTATTCAATGAACACAGTGGACAACAAGTGTGCAGGCCACAATATCCAGGTCAGACCAACAAAGAGATGCAAGTGCACGAAATTCAGTATGTACACAAGGCACAAGGCATGAGAGCACAAAACAACAATGAATAAGGAAACTGACATAGGTGTAGCAAACATGTTTTAGCATGCACAAATACAGGTAGTCTTCATGACAATGGCAACAAAGCATGGAATCCGAAGCTAACACAACATGACACAAAAACTAACATGGCATAGTTACAAGTGAACAAGTAAGATGACATGATTCAAGACATGCAAAGAATTAGGTGCACAAAAGGTTTAAAAGTACACAACTAAATGCATTCAAAAGCAATGTTCAAGCCATACATACATTTGAAAAAAAAGCAATATGGTCCATATTTGTGCACATGCAAGTGCCCCCCCCCCCCCCACATAAATATATAAGCATATATATATATATGTGTGTGTGTGTGTGTGTGTGTGCGCGCGCGTGCGTGCGTGTAATGGAGGTAGTATACATGAATACTTCAGATATAATCAACATCAGAAATACACAAATGTCATGTATGCAAACAAGTGTAAATCAATGAGGTGAAACTACCCAGCGGTGCAAAGGAGCACTTGGACATAATGAGCATGCAAAGTATGAATAAAAATGGTGATGAATCAACAAAACTAGAACAAAACAGATGTAACCCCACATATTTGTAATGACCCGCAAATCTGTACTGTCTAGTTGATTAAAAGCACCACATGTCCAACCCAAATTGCATAGAATTACGAATCATTATGAAATAAGAAGAAAAAGATAGAAGAAGAACAGAAACAATAACACAGAATCTCACATCGCAGCGGAATAAAATAAAATATATATATAAAAACTTTTGGTATACAAAATTTTAATTGTATACACATATCATCATTAGAGTACAACATTTGTTCATCACATATACAACACAGCGGAATAAACTCTCTATATATCTAATATTGAAGCCTCCTGCTCCAAGCTCCTCCAAGGATATCTGAAAATACCCGAACTACTTGATTGCCTGTACAGATTTGGGCACCCAAGAGTTTAGGGTAAAACAAAACAAAATAAACTATGGGTCAGTCATGGGACTGGTGTGAGTAAACTCTAATAATTGGTTTAACTTTTTTTTTAATTCTTTTCGAAAGAAAAGATAATCGTAAGACCGATCGACACATAAACATGGATGGTTTTTACTTTACAATAACCCAAAACATCCTTTGAAATCAATATTATTCTGATATTATAATAGTGTCTAAAATAAATAAATATCAATCTAACGGAACGCTTGCATCTCACGCTCCACATACATAGTATACAATCAAAACCGCGGGCTTTTATTGGATAATGGATTCCAACTAACAAGGTATGAGATCACCTTTCGACAGTGTATCTCTAGAGAGGAATACACCGGGTTCAACAAGAACATCTTACAACTCAGGCTAAACATGACCGACCCCTCACTTCGCTTGAGAGAACCAAAAGTATTTTTACCAACGGTTAGGATCAGCAACTGTTTCGAAGCAACAACAGCTATAAGATAAAGAAGCAAAAGGATTTTCTCTAGATCAGGTGACAATACACCCTACTTGGGTACGACCCACTTAGTCATGCGAACTACCTGATTTTATACCATTTCCCGGTTGCAAGGCTTGAGGTTACGATTACTTACCTTTCATTTATAGCACAATCACTTTGAATGCCACATTGTTAGATCCGTTAATCACTAATTGGTTTGCACAAAGATATTCTGGATATTATGCTAAGAGAATAAATTCTCCGCCACCAGATATATATTTGTATACACCAACATATGTGATCATTAGAAATACTCTGTCAGACATTTGTCCATACACGTTCATTCTAGGACTGAACGAAACCGAAGGCACAATTTCTATCAATCCATCTTAGGCAGTTTCTACCTAGGATTAACAGAAAAAGTCCTTGCACTTTACTCCACCTTCAGCTGTCCTCATATAATCTGATTCACAACGCTATTGCCAATACGGAGTGGTTTTCAGATAGTAATCCAACCGATCTATCCATATTGACAGTGATATTGGTCAGTACTTTGATAGTCGATTATTTAACTATCGAAGAAAAACAAACATTTATCCAAAGCATCAAACAATCACAGGACCCCTTAATTAATGTTTTATTAATTAAATCACTTCTCCATTTCCTTACAATATTTGATAACCAAATATTTTCAACAATCCTCTTGACCTCTTACATTATTTGGAAAACATTTTCACATATAACCTTATACTTAGAAAATATCTTATATCTAAAATTGGAAGACATTCCTGTTACTTGTCTCTTTCCCGAATTCATTTATTTATATACTTAGGAAATAATTATTTTTATATTTTCAAAATTCCACTTACTTGGGTTAAAACGAATGTTGTGTAAAACATCATTACAACAACCCAAAATACTGCATCCAACTAAACCTTATTTAAACATTTATCTTCGAGATTGAATCTGTCTACTTATCGGTTAATAATGAAATCGATCAAGTTGGGGTATTACTATCTCTCAAACCTTGACTGAATAACATTCCTAACTTCAAAATGGACAAGGCTACTTATCTCGAATAATCAACATCATACAAAAAACAATTATCCATTTTTTTAAATGTATATACGTTCCTCTTTTTACTCTTACTAGATTTAAATTTATAGATTTTCTTTTTGTTTATAATGTTTTGTTTTAAGTTCGTTTCCTTATCGAATTCTATATATATTGGTATATTGATTTCTAGTTATCAATTTTTCTTAATAATATTCAAACTCCTTAAATTTCTGTAAAATTTCGCCAGCACCTCCTTTGTATGGCTTAGTAGCTCGATAGATCAAACCCCAACTCATCTCTCTGGGCCTATTCCTGTTACGACCCGAACTTCCCCGGTAAGGAAAGCCCGGATACTTTGAGGACAAACCACATCAGAATGCAGACAGAAGAACATTTCATTGCTATTTTACAACAATTTCATCAGATTACAAGAATATACAGAGTATGAATGAATAAAATACATTCGATAAATATCAGAGGTTACAATACATTACCTAGCAGCGGAAAATAATACAATACACAACTAGAAGTAATACACGGATACAGAGCTATCCGGGTATCGTTCCCGCTGTAAATCAGGATCCAGTGAATATATATCTGCAAAACCAAAACTACTAGCTGCCCGTGTCAAAATAAGGGCACCCAGAGTTTAGGTTAAAACAATAAACTTCAGGTCAGTCATGTGACTGGTGTGAGAACTAAAACAGTTATTAATCTTTATTTTAAAGTTAGGTAAATCAAGGGACCACGCCATATAACACGGAACGGGTTTCTTCCCAAGAATACCAGTGCATAAAACAACAGCGCAATGCTACATTAAGAACAATGAAGCTATTATAAGACCCAGGTCCCATCACACAATGCAACACAAGCCGGAGGATAGGGTTTTACCTTATAATAGCCAAAGAATGCTTGATACGTGAAATTTCATCTTTTATTATTACTATAAGTGAAGAAAACAACTTCATATATAAATGTATCAATCATAGGCGGCATGGGTACCATATATCATGTCGTTGTACTAGTTCTACAATTAAAACAGCAAAATCACGTATTTGGAAATTGGATTTCCATCTGTGAACCGAGGCAAGGGATCGTCCTCACCGAATTCGAGACGCTCTAGCCCGTGTCTTAGGAACAGAACGCATAGTCCCTTAGGAGCCACAGGGCCGGTCCACCGATGTGGATTAGAATGCCTGAACATTGCGTTTCCCCGCCCTTTGGGGGCGTAAATGAGCCAACGAATGACTCCATCGGACCCGGATCGTCAATTCAAACCGAGGCGCCTCGCAACAGCAACAACCACACAGGTGAAAATAATATAAATGTCAGCCAGTTTAAGCACTGACACCACCTCTAGCTAGAAAGAAACGCATGCCCTCCCTGGATCCTTCTCCCGTTTCTGGTTCACAACCGGGGTGTGAGGCTCGCGAATCAACGCTACACAAAGCTATGCCACACAGGCCGTGCTTTGATCATCAACCACAAGACTCTGCTTTTCAACAAAAGCCTTGATCATTTGCCACTTAGGCATGCCACACAGGCAATTCACTCCATGCGATTGATATCCATCAATATATAACCCCTGAGCTCATACGTCTTAGAGAAGGGCGTTAAGCAAGAGAATAAATTCTCCGCCGCCAAACAAATGTATATTTAATAAAAATCAATCACACAGACTAAAACCCAATGTCAGACACACAGTCCATTTACAAGTTCGTTCTGGGTCTGAACGAAACCGGAGGCACCTGGTACCTCGCATACCCATCGATCTCCAAGTACGTCTGGACGATCACCAACTGATTCCCTCCTCTTGGGTGTACAGCCCAATCAAGATCATCAGTAATCACCCAAACGATGTGAAGACCTCCGGTCTTCAACCACAGTCTTCATCCTTGACACCATGTCGAATCAGTTATTCAGAATGGGATAAACCCAGTCTTTCCCATTCTGAATAACTCGCGTATATAATAAACAAGTGTTACACAAACACAACATACGCCTTATTCCAATTCAGAATATTCTTTTATTCCAATATTCTTATACTTTGGGAAAGGTTCCCATTAATTTTATCAAAGATAAATCCTTTAAATTTATTCTTTAATCTTCTTTTGAATATCAATTCAAATTAGTCGGGATTAGCGAACCACACCGCAATAATCATTTATTTTATTTCCCAATCCCAACCTATTCATCCCATGAAGTAAAACTGGTAATACTTTATATCTAACACCACGTGTTATCGGTAAATTCATTTACCATTTCACGTTCAAATCTAATTAAAGATTTAACTATCGCCTGGAGCAAAACTGGTGATACTCCATTCTCGACCATTTCAATCTAATTAAAGATTCATTAAAACTCCACTTGGTTTCAATCTCCCAAAAATCAATATCAATAATTATTTAACTTGGGAAATCACCTCCTGTCTTTAATTGGGTTAAAGACACGGTTCACGATAAACCCAAAATCACATTTGATATTAAATACAAGGCTCTGAATAGAAAATATATCAGCTTATATTCAATATCAAATTCTACGACCAACAAATATCGTATTGGAAATAACGATATAAATATATCTTTCAAATTTCCATAACAATATCTGTATAATCATGAAATCCAACATCGAAATATTCCAAATATAATTTCGTTCAAATCCATCCCAATTCACTTATTGGAAATTCTAGTTACTTTTAAAACCATTTCAAATTCACTTTATTTATTTTAAAAATAAATAGAATTATAATTCTAGTTCAAAACTAGTTCATTTCGATAAAAACCAATTTTTATCTTTTCAAATATGGAGTTTTTCATCCCAATTCTTCACAAATCATTTCTTATGGTTTTACATAAATTATTACTATTTTTAAAAAATTTATCAAGGCCCGTACAGCCGATTTCCATCAATGGCCATCGAACTGCACTTATAGTGACCTTTTCCAAATTTGATTTGGACATAATTCCAAATCCAACCGTTAGATTTCTAATTTCTAATATTCTTAGAAACCTCTTTTCGATACGAACCCAACGGTTCCGGTTTTAGGAGAATCTGACGGTCGGATCTCCCGTAACGTCAATTCGAAGTCAATGGCCGAAATTCGCGAACTACCGCGGCGCGACGCGTTCTATTCAGGCCATTCTATATATATAATATATTATATATATATATCGTCAATTTCCTTTTAAAACGTATTTTATAAATCATTTTAAATTCGTTTTCAAAACGATTTCAACTTCATATTCAATTTCGAATCAAAATTGAATATTCCACATCATCGATATACAAATGATAATATTTTCAAAACGTTATATTTTGAAATCACTTACTTTTCTACATTCATTTTAAAAACGAATATAATCGATATAAATATCGTTCACGTCTAAATGGCGCATATCTAACCAACACGGCTTTATATATTTCAATAACTTCGTTATTCTATTCAACAAATGAATATTTTCTTCAACACATGAATATATATTTTATTCAACACATGAATATATATTTTATTCAACACATGAATATATATTTTCTATTCAACACATGAATTTATATTTTCTATTCAACACATGAATTTATATTTTTTATTCAACACATGAATTTATATTTTCTATATTGGAATGAGGCCCAATCAATTACCATATAATGTTAGTTATATGAATTTTCTACAACACATTTATATAATAACAACGATAAATAATCAACCATCATCCAGAGTGCACCACACAACTGCATAAGCATTAAATATAAATAATTAACGCTTACACAGTCTGTCAACCCATCGATTGACATACAACTAAACAATCGGGATTAGTGTACGTCAAATATCATCCCAATACCCGTGTGGGGTTTCAAATCAACAAACACATATTTTATTTGTGCAGTTGGGCGATGTGTAAAATTTATCGTCCCAATCAATATCAGTCAAATTAGTGTATATAAACAAATCGTCCGATTTGTTTATAAATATTTATTTTATACACACGTTAAAAATTATATTTTTAACTATAAAATATTTTCCACTATAAAATATTTTATTTCATTCCATATCACACAATCAAATTTCGCAACATAGCAACCAAGCAAAGAAGTCATCCATGGTCTGTGGACGACGGGTGTTGGGTGCTACTAAACACCGTCTGCATCCTAGTATATATTTCAACTAGAAATAAATTAAAGGTGAGGAGTTCTCACCGACTAGCTAAACCAAACGCCATGACTCTTCATATGTCGAAATCTTCGTCATGCTCGCCTTTTGTCACTTTCGTTGTCCGTAGCCACTACATATATAAAAATCACATTTTTATATTGTTGCTATGTATTTAAAAATCACATTTTTATATTCACTCTATATGGATAAAAATTCTATTTTTACACCGCTACTATATAGATAAAAATTCTATTTTTACACTGCTACTATATAGATAAAAATTCTATTTTTACACCGCTACTATATAGATAAAAATTCTATTTTTACACCGCTATTATATAGATAAAAATTGTATTTTTACACCGCTACTATATAGATAAAAATTCTATTTTTATAACGGTGCTCATATAATAAAGATTATATTTTTATATCGCCACTCATATAAAAATCACATCTTTGCTTCTTCTACATAATAAAAATCATATTTTTATATCTCCTACATAATAAAGATCGAATTTTTATTATCTATCTAATATAAAAATCATATTTTTACATGGCTACTTCTATAAAGATCACATCTTTATTACTTTACATTATATAAAATCATATTTTTATTCTTTCTATAATATAAAAATCATATTTTTCTATATTAAAAATCGTATATTTTCTATATTAAAAATTAAATCTTTATATTGTTAACATATAAACTTTCCTAATATAAAAATATAAACTTTTAAATAAATAAAAATCCAATCTTTGCATGGTAGATCATCTAATAAAACTGAATTTCTATTTGCAATTTACTAACTTTAAATTAAACAAAGAAAACAAATATAACAATGAAGAAACTCACAGCGTTTTAGAAGGGGGAAATGGCGTTGGTGGTCGTTGCCAGAGAGGGGGCTTCAGGTGGTCGTGGTTGCATCTCTAAGGGGGTCTGGGGTTGCGGGGTTTGTGTTGTCGGTGGGGGCGTATAGGGTACTTGAACGGACTGGAGGAGAAGAAGGGTCCGATGAGGTAAAGGGGGCGGAGCAGGCGACGGAGGGGGGGGGGGGGTGCGTGGGGTTTGGGGGAAATAGGGGGCCGCAGATCATAAAAGAAGAAGGGGAGGAGGCAGAGAGAGGGGGTGACCTCGGTGGTCGGCGCTGCCACCTGGAGGGGAGCGCGGCTCCCTCCCCGCCCTTCATTTTTTTATTTTTTCTTTGAGTTGAATCTGAACGGGGGGGGGGGGGGGGTGCTGAGGGTATAGGAGAGAGGGGTGAGGTTTTTATTTATTTATTTCCAAAATGCAACTTTTAATTTCGACCTCTAAACGGGACCCAACGCCTGTCGTCCATAGCTAATTACCCTCATTCCGAACACAATGGGATATGTATCTTAGGCTGATTTTGACCGTTTCGACCAGTTCTCGTCAAAATCAAAATATAACTCTACATATTGAATTTGAACGCATATTTCAATTTACTGGGGCCACATATGAACTCTAAAAATTCACGAAAAATATTTTCTAGCTTCGTATTGACTATATGGTCTTAACAAAACTAATTTCATCAAATTTGAAGACCGTTTGAAAAATGGCCATTTTCCAGTCGATTAAAAGCAATTGAAACTGGTCAAACGCGTTTTCCTTTGCCACGCTCACATATTGATTCGAAAAATTACGAATTTTGAAACCTAGAAATAACTTGACATCACGGATCCAACAAAAGTGGTCTCGTCGAAAACCGAGGTCGTTTGCAAAATTTCCATTTTCAAGGGCCAGAATTCCATAGCGACTATTCTGAATTTTCAACTGGACGTAACTTTTTATCCCCGCTATGAAATTTTGATTTTTCGGATTTGTTGGAAAGATATTCTCAAATAGATTCTAATATTTTTGGTTTCGTCAAAATCCGGTTTATTTTGCACCTGGTACATTCATTTGAACTTTGAAATCGAATTTTCAAACTACCACGCCATTTTCAATTCCTTTTATAATTTAAAATAAATATTTATATTCTAGCGACGATTCAAATAAAACTATACGTTCTAATTCTATTCAAAATAAATTTCTCGTCGTTATTATTTAAAATAATTCATTTTAAATAATCGAAATTCGCTAAAATTGCCAAAATAAAAAATTTAAATTGGCTCAGATTTCCGGGTTATTACAATTCCATTCAAAAAGAAAATCATAAAGCCAAGCGGCTTTCCCAATAGGCTCATAAAATCTCATATGGAATTTAAATGTGTACCTTTTTGTCGAACACTCGAATTATAATCTTCATTTTCTTCATTCCATACTTATTTAACAAATGTACATCCATTCCCAATTTATTCCAACTCAATCCAATCACTTTTGACTCAATTCGCTAATTAATTATTTAATTAGCTCTTTTGCCTATTTCACTTTTTATTTGAACATATCACGTTCAAATATATTTTTAATTGACTTATAAACCAATCGAATACCATTTTTATTCTAGTTTCATATTCGATTTCGAATATGAATTCACAAATCAAATTCACTTATCCAAAGCCCAATTTTGATTCAAAATTCCATTAACTGATTATTCTTTAAATTAGTTAATTCTATTCAATAATTGAAATTTTGATTTTTGTTTCAAAAAACAATCCATTCACTCCACTTGAGTTCATATTTATTTTATAACTTAAATCTGGATTTTTCTAACAGAAATTCAGATTTTATTTACTTAAAATCCTTTTATTAATTTAAATAAACCGTTATGGTTTAGTAACGGTTATAGCGATGTTTTTCTGGAAATTTTATTTTGACTTAACTCAAAATCTATAAGAAGAAATCCAGGTTTTTTTACGATCCATTAGAGAACTATTATTCAATCAGTCCCGACGATTCTTGTTTCAAAGAATTTGACTTAAATTGAGTTCTATATACTTAATCGAAGTTCGAAACATCAAAATTACAAACTACCGTGCTACGGCAAGCTCGTTTTAATTAAATTCAAATATAAATGTTTAAACTTCATTTATTAATAAATTCCAACTCCATTCTCCCATATTTTTAGTATAAATTATCTAGTTTTCCAAATCCAACTTAATATTTCCGATTATCCTTAATCGTCGATTATTTCATTACTTGGTTATAAATTTATTTAAAATTCATTCTTCAATAATAAATTCCAATTCCCTTGGAAATAGATTATTTAATAAAATTCGATATAATCGATTTCCAGTTTTAAATCCCTTGGATTTATTTCAACTCATTTTATATTCCGAATTCCAGAATAAAATCTATCGTTTGCTTTCTGAAACGATTTCCAATTCCCTTTTTAAATTCATACTTGAATTTATAATTCCAAATTATCCAATGATAATTATCTCACTTAATTTATAAATGTCGTTTATAAATTTGGCTTCCTTATTTTATATATATTAAAACAAGTTTCCATTACAAATTCATTTGAAACCCAATTCCTATTTTGGAATGTTTTATTGTTACAACTTATCTATATATAACATAGAATCTATTCTAATATTTAATTTTATATTTTAGTTTATAATTTAATACAGTTCTAATATTCTTTCTGGAAATAATTTTAATAAATTCGAAATAGTCGAATTCAAATCATAAATCCGTATGAATTTATTTTAATTCAATTTACATTCAGAACATTGGATAAATTTCATCGTTCCTTTTTCAAAATAATTTCAATTCCCTTTTCAAATTCACAATTAAATTTACATTCCCGAAATTTTCCAATGATAATTTATTTCACTTCATCTATAAATATCGTTTATAAATGAACTGCTTGTTTTTATTTTTCAAAATAAGTTAATATTTCTAGTCCATTCGAAATTCAAATTCTATTTAGAAAAATAGATTTTCTTTTTAAATATCAAAATCCCTTTTCACAATATTTTTATATATTAATATTTAGGGCCAGTGATATTTAAACATCTAATTATCAATCACAGGTTTTTTAACACATCATATATAATAATATATGTGAAAACAAACAATAATAAATTTTGAAGAATCCTGTTGGATCCCTCCAATCTGTTTTCCTGCATCCACAGATGTTAGACAACATAAATAATACCCATCCTGCTTCAAGGCAAGATATCGCCGTATAGTAGGTCATCCACTATAATATATTGGGGGGCGCATAGAGTCATCTGCTAATGATATTGCGGGCATTCGCTAATGGTACCGTGGGAAATATCCAATCACCAATATATATATATATATATATATATATATATATATATATATAATAGACAAAAACACCAAGCCTAAATATAACTAATATATATAATAGCCAAAAAAAATTAAATGCATCCAAACAACCAACAAACATCATATAACATTATGAAATAAATATTCGTTTATAATAAATTATAAACCAATATAGAGAGTGATTTTACTCACCTTGATTTTTAATTGTTGAAATAGCAATTTATTTTTGATTAAATTAAATGGATGTTTAATTTAACCAAAAATTCCCAGTGAGTTCTAATCCTTCCAATATAGCTTCTAGGCATAGATAACCGTGGTGCGAGTCAAACATAACAAACCGTGTTTAAGTGTATATATATACAATTAAACATTCTTAATAAATTGAATTAGCTAATTTTTTTTACCTTACTTCACTGTGAAAAAAATTCTAGTTTGTCGAATTGCCGAATCTTGCAGCAGTACAACCACCATTAATGCCACCTTCCAACTCATCCTTCTGCCTTTCCTCTTTATTGAATTCAACATGACTACAACCCATTTGATTGCCTTCCCGAACCGTATCTCCTTAAACCCAAATAATCCAACTTGAGCTCAATATGTCATCACGACTCCGCAACCCAACCCGTCATGCTACTGTGAAGTAGTTAACGTTTTCTTCACCAAACTTCACCAACTTTTGGCAATAGGTGCGTCTCCACCCCACGAGCTCCACGTTATCGTCCATTTGACCAATCCCTACCCCTATTTCTTCGTTTTTTATCTGACCACACCCAAACCTTAAAACCAAATCGTAAGCTTCTAGTTCCCTAAAATCGAACAACTTCGTTTTCGATTTGCAATCCCCGGCTGATCCATTTCCAATCATAGAAAAATCGGCTCCTTCGTCTTCTTTGATTTGCTGAAAGCGTTGTGTTTTCTTTGGTTTTGAATTCGTTTGTTTTGAACGTTTGAGAGAGGAGCTAATTTGGTTTTTTGAAGCTTGTGATTGAATTTATCTTTTGTAAAATGAAATGAAAAAATAAAAAATAAAAAGCGGGTCACGATGTATAACACAAGGAGAAAGGGAACAGAACGTATGTGATATTAAATGGTTGTCTAATGAAGTACAAGCAAATTTAATATCGATTTGATTTTATATTAATGTGATTTGAAATAAAGAGATTTTTATTCTATTTAAAACGATATTAATTTGATTTCGAGCTTATCCACTAAAAATATCTCGGGGTACATAACTTGAAATTACGAACCCCTATTTTAATGTAACGATCGGCATTCCATTGTTATAACATTATTCTGAACTCAACGTAATAGATTATTAAATTGTATTTCGAATGCATCTATAAAATAACCATATTAAATCAATATAATATGATATAAATTAAGAAATAATCAATTCTTCGATAATAAATTGTTATTATTATCATTTATAGTCACATACAATTTATATTAATTATCTGAATTGTTTCAATTCAGTTTTATCTTTGAATTCAATTATTAGTTATTTTTAGTATTACAATAATTCAATATACTTGAAATTATATTGTAATCGATTATTAAATCGATAACTCAATATAAAAATCCATTTACATTATCAACTCAGCATTTAATTTTAAATGTAAAATTAATCAACTAAAAATATGGATCATTACAATATTTAACGATAATATATTTAATATTTTATTTAAATACAACGTTGTTAATCGGGTGTGTACGTCCAAAAAGTCACATTTTGCATACAAATGAATTTGAACTCGAAATCACTTCCATTGAGTTCAAAGGGCCATTTATGTGATTAAAAACTGTAAACATTGATATGTTTAAAGTTTGTGAATTTAGGGACTTTGGGTAGGGCTTGGGTTAGCCAATCTAGCCCACACTCTTATAATCCCACAACCCCGTCTCCTTTCCATTCACTTTCAACACTTCAAAGAAAATAAAAATAGGGAGAGGAAAGGGAAATTAAAATTCCTAAGCCTAGGTTTGCTATTAGGAATTCAAATCAAGAGGAAATCAAGTGTAGAAGCTTGAGTAAGCCTCCTCTTCATCTTCTCCAACTCAAATCCTCTTAAATTTCTGAAATTTCCTAAATCTACTTTCTAGGAAATTCATTTATATGAGTATAGGTTGGAGATTAGCAAGCCATATTGGAATAGAGGTTGATTTAGCTAACCTTTGGATCGATTTCTCGCTTCTTGCAAGCAAAGATGAGTTTTTGTAAACTCACATCTAAGCCTCAAGCAATTATGCATGTCTAGTGTGCCTATGGCACGTTTGTATTGTGAATATGTTGTGTGCATTTTGTTATGTTGCTTAGTTTATGTTTTAACATTTTCCAATTTATGAGTTTCGATTCCAATTCGATGATTTCACCTGTGAATCTTTGTAGTGAATTGAGTTTGGTGTTATAGGTTGTTTTGGCAAGCCTTAGATGCTTCATTGCCGCTTAGGAAACATCATACACTATCACCAATGGTCCAAGCCTGACCAAAGCCAATTGCACATTCATTGCCCAGGCTTCAGCACAGACGTCTGACCAAAAGTGTTAGATGTCTGTCCAAGCTCTCGGGAAAAATAAAAAAAATTGCAGATTGTTAGCTCAGATATCTGTTCTGAGTGCTCAAACGTCTGAGCAGCAAATTTATGCTCTTGAACGGTGGAAACCATGGTCAACAGTTTAGATCCATCCATGCTCTTTCCCAGTCGAGTTTCATCCCGTTTGGTCTTTTTTGTGACTTTACAGTTTCCACGATTCACGGATTTCTGCATTTCAATTTCATGGATTTTCAATTCAATAGTGATAAACGAATTTATAATCGATAGTCCTGATATTTAATTTACATTATTTAAACGTGAATCCTTAGTTCGGTCATTATTTCTATTGTTATTCCATGAGATTTGCCACTTCGAAACTACATAAAAGGGTTTTAAACTATTAGTAGATACCAACCTTTTACTAAACGGTTTCTATCTCTACTTCATTATATGAAGTTATTTTCCAAAATTGGTTTCTAATCCGACTTCATCATATGAAGTTATTTTATAAAAATTTATTTACAAATCTATTAGTATATATTTGATAAACCTTTTTCTCGTTCGTGTGAGAAATCTATTTGAACGTCTTAGTAAAAGCAAGGACTATGAACCCTTGCGTTTGCTTCGACTGTTAATTCTTGGACTCGTTCGATTGAACACTGTGGTAATAATTGTTTCGTATTTCTAGTTGAATATACAACTTGTTTGTAAATATTCGAGTAGAGCAAGTGGTTATAGGACATGTAGCTCGACTCTTATATTTACTAGCTTGATGCTGTTTACACTATACTTGATTAATTTTGATCATATCGATGATCTTCTGATCATCCTGAGGATCTTTGGATCATTTCGACCTTTGGGTCACCTTGACAATCTTCGGATCATCCTAAGGAACTTCAGTTCATTTTGGTTGAGTCTTTGGACTCCCATAATGAGTTCGTTGAGTCTTCGGACTACCACAATGAGTTGGTTGATTCTTCGTCCTCCCATAATGAGTTGGTAGAGTCATCAGACTCCCATAGTGGGTTGGTTTAGTCTTCAATCTCCCATAATGAGTTGGCTGAGTATTTAGACTCCCATGTTGAGTTGATGAGTCTTCGGGCTCCCTCTTTGACCTAGGCCTTCCCCTTCTTTGGGATCTTCTGGATTTCGAATATATAGATTTCTGGAATTTTAGTTCTATTGATACTATGTTATCAACCCTAGTTCTATTGATACCGTGTTATCAATCTTTATTTCTTTGTTATTGAGATATCCTTACATATCTCCGAGATTTCTTTGCTATATTTTTTGGACATATTGAGCCTTCTCATTACATGTGAACATTGTTATTATTTCTTATATGTCATTTTCTGATTATATCTCTTATCCTATTTCAATTTATTATGATGAGTACAATTGGACTGATTCGTTTATTGTTTATTTTCTTATAAATAATACTCTGATATGACCGTGGTATTACAGTGCGTCTCATGTCTTCTAGCGGGGGCCACTTCTTGGCTTTTTGCTATCTACATTAGAATTGTAGTTTGTTTTATATCTATGTATATGCAACCTTCATGTATACATATTCTTTTGGTTAGAACTTGTACCTTTTCTTTTACTGTATAGTGGATAGACTATGACCACTATCTTTGTATTTATACTCATGTATTATATTCATGTCTATTTCTTCCTTAGTGATGTGAATATATGTTTCTGACAATAATTATATTATTATGTATTTTATATTGATTCCAAATTATATATAGCCATTGCGTAGTAGAATTGGAATTGAAGTAGATGTGACGTATTTCTTCATGAGATTCAAAAAGTAAGACCACATTGTCCGACATATTTAACACTTGTTCAAAGCTAATATAAAGATCGTCTCTCCTCAACTGCCTTATTCTTTAGGTTAGTTGACACCATTACTTGCAATGGCTTTGCTAACGCAAGTATAGAGGTGAGTCATTACACTTGGTATCAGAGCCACGTTTGGAATGATATAAATTATTATGGCAAGGATTATTATCCTAAGTTTCTTAGGAAATCATGTTTAGGATTTTATTCGAGCCTTAGACTCGTCATATCCTATCTTATATTATGACTCCTTGTTCATTAATTTGAAATTGCTGGAAATTCTTTTGAGAGTAACATTTTTATTCCTTCTTTTCTTAGAGAAAAATGCCTAAGCATACCCGCACGAACGTCTTCCACCCAATGCCACTCCGATTGGAGGAGTGTATATTATGACCCAGAAACTTCTTGATCTTATGACAAATTCCCAAGCGGTTGGAACCACTTCCATATCTACGCATCCCAAATCTAGATTTTCTAGCTTATGCAGCGATTACACCAAGATCAATGGAATTTTTTTTAAGGGTACCGAAGGCGTTAAGGAATTTTAAGCTTGGGTCAAATCGTGCGAACACATCTTTACTCGCATGAATCTAGAAGATTTTCTTCGAGTCCAGGTGGCTTCTATTATGCTTTTGGAATGAGCATTGGATTGAAATGAGGTTTTTGACCTATGAAATTCAAGAGAAAAGTCTAACATGGAAGCAATTCCAAAAAAAGTTTGAAGCAAAGTTCGTACCCGAGAGTGAGAAAGAGGTGCTGGTCCATCATTTTATGGACCTTTTTCAAGGTAGCCCTTCCATGGCCTCTTTTGACTCTTTATTCAAATATGGGCTTGAGTACATTGACACTACAAAGAAGAAGAATTGGAAATTTGTTCGTGGGCTCAACAAGAATCTCAAAAAGTCTTTACTTCTTAAATTGGCAAAGCCTTTTGATGAGCTAGTTGATATCACACTTAGTCTTGAGGAAGCCAATAAGGATAGTGATGGTGATGTCGCGGTTGCTAGTAAAGGAAGGGGTAATTCGACCATAAATCCCAAGACTCCTACCCTAGGAAGAAAGGGAAATAAGTAGCTTCCACGGAAAATAATTCTACTCGAGTTCGTGGAGAGTGTCACAATTACGGTGCCGAAGATCACTATTCTAACTGGTGCCCGAAGCCTCTCTCTTTTGCATTGTTGCAAAAACTCGGGTCATGTCTTGCCTTCTTTCCCCAAGCTTAAGGATAAGAGGAAATAGAACTAATATATATATATATATATATCAAGGTACCTTTCTATCTATTTTTATGTGATGATGTTGAATTGCCATAATAATCTTATTCGAGACTTTTAAATTATGATTATCTACATTCTTTGCATCAAAGGAACTTGAGGACACCATGTCCTTAGGTAATATAGGGTGCTTACTGTATATCTAAGTATGCCAATTTTCCAAACCTATGTTTTTTTTTTAAATTCTTGCAAGCTTACCTTAAGCGTTCATTACCCATATATTTTGATATCAATATGTCTTTAGCTTTCTTTGGGTAATGATTGGGTATTCTCATTTTCTTTGGATTAATACCTGTTTCAAATAGATAATTTCGTCTTTATATTGAATAAGTAATTTAATTAAATGTCTTGGTAAAAATGAGTTGGTTGACACACTTGCATTTACTTCATCGGTTAATTTCTGGACTTAGTCAGTTGAGATTCGATTTCATTTTCGGATGAAATCTGAGGATGACATGTGATGTGTATTCTATATACATCTTCTTTTGAGATCATACGTGCTGAACTTTCTTTGCAGTATGGAGCCACCACATCTTCTTACGAAATGCTTCGTATGGTATTATGCCACCTAGTCCTCGGACGGAATTGCTTCGTATGGTGTGGAGCCATCTAGTCTTATGATGGAATGATTCGTATTGTGTTAAGCCACCTAATCTTACGATGGAATGCTTAGTCAACTTTCTTTGCGGTGAGGAGCCACCACGTCTTCGGATGGAATTGCTTCGTATGGTGTGGGGCCACTGTGACGGCCCGCCCCGCGCTTTGCCGATATCCAACCAACATGGGAGAGTCATCAAAGGAAAAGAAAGAAGACGATGAATCATCAAAGAACCTGTAGTATATCTCATAGAGCATGGAAAAAAATATAATAATAACATAACTTGATATAAAACAGGCGAGACAGTGCATAAGCTAAAAACTAAATCATCATAGCAGCGGAAAATTCAAAGTACAGCTTATGATCTAAACCATATTTATTACAATTTTTAACACTGTCTCTAAAGCAAAATAGGAAGGTACACTACTAATGCCCAAAGTAGCGACCAGCAACAACACATGGAGAATATATGGGAGTAATATGTGTAAGCCTCCTGCTCGTCTCCGGACAGCTACTCGTACATAACCAGCTAACATGTCTCTAGTCTACTCATTTAGGAGCACCCAGAGTAATAACAAGAGACATAAAACCCTGGGTCAGACAAGTCTGGTATGAGCGATAAGCAGCAAAACAGAACTATAACATGTATACATAACCATACCTAAACCTGGACCTGCAACCAAAGAGTTAGCACAACAGGATGTACAATACTCTAAGGTGACACTAACACATAGTGTGAAAATAATAGGGAGGGGGTGTGCATGTCATGGTGATAGAAAACATCAAACATAGCAATCATCCTCACATCTCTCACTCAGTGCGTAAAGCATACGATATCTACCACTTTGATCACCCAATTCTTTGTTACGATCACTCTGCCCCATGGAGTCATGACGGCTCCAATGCACTAATCCGTAACCACTAATACTTTGCTATGTCCACTCTTCCCCATGGAGTCAAGATAACTCCACTGCATTGGCTCATAGCCCTGCTATGATCACTTTGCCCCATGCAGTCATAACGGCTCCACTGCACCGATCCATAGCCAATTTTTGTCTCTCAGTGGTGAGTCAAAGCTATAGACATCGATAACCCCTTTGCACATGTCCCGCAACAAAGCCCAACTCATGAAGTTAACTCGTTGGTTCCCATCTGGATACTGAGCTATAACTTCCCACTTGGACTTCCTTTTCATCTCGGGTTTTGGTCGAATTGGAGTTGATCTTCAGAAGAGTTGTCGCATAGTAGTAGTGGGGGCTTGAACTCGGTTCGGTTCGGTCCGTGGTTGAAACGACCCGAACTTCCCCGGGAAGGAAAGCACGGATTGCTTTGAGGACAAGACACATCGGGACGCAAACAGAAGAACAGTTCATTGTATATTACAACAATTCCATCAGAATACAAGAATATTACAGAGTATGAATAAATATTACACAGAAAATATCAGAGATTTAAATTACATTTAAACACATCCCAACGGAAAATAATACAAAACACAACTAGAAGTAATACATGGATACAGAGCTTTCCGAGTATCGTTCCAGCTGTAAATCAGGATCCTGTGAATATAAATCTGCAAAACCAAAACTACTAGCTACCCGTGCGGAAAATAGGGGCACCCAGAGTTAAGGTTAAAACAATAAACTCCAGGTCAGTCATGTGACTGGTGTGAGAACTAAAACAATTATTAATCTTTATTTTAAAGTTAGGTAAATCAAGGGACCACGCCGTATAACACGGAACGGGTTCCCTCTTAAGAACACCAGTGCATAAAACAACAATGCAATGCTAAATAAAGAACAATGAAGCTATTATAAGACCCAGGTCCCATCACACAATGCAACGCAAACCGGAGGATAGAGTTTTTACCTTATAATAGCCAAGAATGCTTGATACGTGAAATTTCATCTTTTATTATTACTATAAGTGCATAGTGTCAAAACAATTTCAATCATAAGTATCAATCATAGACGGCATAAGTGCCCCATAACACTATGTCGCCATATATAGGTATACAATCAAAACCGCAAAGGCACGTATTGGAAGTTGGATTTCCATCTGTGAACCAAGGCAAAATATAGTCTTTATCGATTCCAGAGCCTCTATCCCGCCCCTCAGGACCCAGACACAGGTGAGCCCTTGGATCGTCAGGGCCGATCCACTGATGTTGATTAAAATGCCTGAACACTGCGTTTCCCCACCCTTTGGGGTCGTAAATGAGTCCAATGACTCCATCGGCTCCACACAGTCACCGATATATCTGAGGCGCATCGCAATCCAACAACCACATAAGTCAAACTCGTCAGGGCGTGTAAAACCACTGATGCCACTTCTAGCTAGAAGGAAACGCATGCCCTCCCTGATGTCCTCTCCCGTTTCTGGTTCACAACCGGGGTGTGAGGCTCGCAAATCAATGCTACACAAAGCTATGCCACACAGGTCGTGCTTTGATCATCAACCACAAATCTTTGCTTTTCAACAGAAGCCTTGATCAATTGCCACTTAGGCATGCCACACAGGCAATTCACTCCATGCGATTGATATCCATCAATATATAACCCCTGAGCTCGTACGTCTCAGAGAAGGGCGTTAAGCAAGAGAATAAATCCTCCGCCGCCAAACAGATATATATTTAATAGAAACCAACCACACAAAATAAAATCCAGTGTCAGACACACAGTACATTTACAAGTTCGTTCTGGGTCTGAACGAAACCAAAGGCACCTAGTACCTCGCATATCCATCGATCTCCAAGTACGTTTGGACGATCACCAACTGATTCCCTCCTCTTGGGTGTACAGCCCAATCAAGATCATCAGTAATCACCCAAACGATGTGAAGACCTCCGGTCTTCGACCACCGTCTTCATCCTCGACACCACGTCGAATCAGTTATTTAGAATGGGATAAACCCGGTCTTTCTGAATAACTCGCGTATATAATAAACAAGTGTTACACAAACACAACATACACCTCATTCCAATTCAGAATATTCTTTTATTCAAATATTCTTATACTTTGGAAAAGGTTCCCATTAATTTTATCAAAGATAAATTCTCTAAATTTTTTCTTTAATCTTCTTTGAATATTAATTCAAACCAAATTATGGTTTATCCAAAATAGTCAGGATTAACGAACCTTACCGAAGTAATCATTTATTTTAATTTCCCAATCCCAACCTATTCATCCCATTAAGTAAAACTGGTAATACTTCATATCTAACACCACGGTGTTATCGGTAAATTCAATTACCATTTCACGTTCAAATCTAATTAAAGATTTAACTATCGCTTGGAGCAAAACTGGTGATAATCCATTCTCGACCATTTCAATCTAATTAAAGATTCATCAAAACTCCACTTGGTTTTAATCTTCCCAAAAATCAATATTAATGATTATTTTACTTGGGAAATCATATCCTATCTTTAACTGGGTTAAAGAACCAATGTCATTTAAAACACGGTTCACGATAAACCCAAAATCACATTCTAATCCAATTCCAATTAAATCCCATTTAATTGGTACACTTCATTAAATCTAAATAAAATGATTTAATCTTTTTCTCAACTAGGTTTAAGAACAGTGTTAATGAAGACACCATTCACGACAAACCCCAAATTCCATTTGATATTAAATATAAGGCTCTGAATAGAAAATATATCAGCTTATATTCAATATCAAATTCTACGACCAACAAATATCGTATTAGAAATAACGATATAAATATATCTTTCAAATTTCCATAACAATATCTGTATAATCACGAAATCCAACATCGAAATATTCCAAAGACAATTTCAATTCAAATCAATTTACAATATATATATTGGAAATTCTGGTTATTTTTAAAACCATTTAAAATCCACTTTATTTTTTTAAAAATAAATGGGATTATAATTATAGTTCAAAACTAGTTCATTTCGATAAAAATCTATTTTTATCTTTTCAAATTTGGGATTTTTCATCTCAATTCTTCACAAATCATTTCTTATGATTTCACACAAATTATTACTATTTTTAATAATTTTATCAAGGCCCGTACAGTCGATTTCCAACAACGGCCATCGAACTGCACTTACAGCGACCTTTTCCAAATTTGATTTGGACATAATTTCAAATCCAACCGTTAGATTTCAAATCTCTTATATTCATTGGAAAGCTCTTTTCGATACAAACCCAATGGTTCTGGTTTTTGGAGAATCCGACGGTCAGATCTCCAGTAATGTCCATTCGAAGTCAATGGTCAAAATTCGCGAACTGCCACGGCACGGCTCGTTCTATTCAGGCCATTATATATAAATATTATATATTTCATCGATTTCCTTTCAAAACGTATTTTATAAATCATTTTAAATTCGTTTTCAAAACGATTTCAACTTCATATTCAATTTCAAATCAAAATTGAGTATTCCATATCATCGATATATATAAATGATAATATTTTCAAAACATTAGATTTTGAAATCAATTCCTTTTCTATTTTCATTATAAAAACGAATATAATCGATATAAATATCGTTCACGTCAAAATGGCGCATATCTAACCAACACGGCTTTATATATTTCAATAACTTCGTTATTTTATTCAATAAATGAATATTTTCTTCAACACATGAATATTTATTTTTCTATTCAACACATGAATTTATACTTCTATTCAACACATGAATATTTATTCTATTCAACACATGAATTTTTGTTTTTCTGTTCAACACATGAATATTTATTTTTCTATTCAACACATGAATATTTATTTTTCTATTCAACACATGAATATTTATTTTATTTCAACACATGAATATATATTTTATTTCAACACATGAATATTTATTCTATTCAACACATGAATATTTATTTTATTTCAACACATGAATATATATTTCTATTCAACACATGAATATATATTTTATTTTCCAAATTGGAATGAGGCCCAATCAATTACCATATAACGTTAATTATATGGATTCCCTACAACACACGTATATAACAGCAACGATAAATCATCAACATCATCCAGAGTGCACCACACAACTGCATAAGCATTAAATATAAATAATTAACGCTTACACAGTCTGTCAACCTATCAATTGACATACAACTAAACAATCGGGATTAGTGTACGTCAAATATCATCCCAATACCCGTGTGGGGTTTCAAATCAACAAACACAGATTTTTATTTGTGCAGTTGGGCGATGTGTAAAATTTATCGTCCCAATCAATATCAGGCAAATGGGTGTACATAAACAAATCCTTCGATTTGTAAATGAATATTTATTTTATTTCAACACTTTAATATATATTTTATTTCAACACATGAATATATATTTTATTTCAACACATGAATATATATTTTATTTCAACACATGAATATTTTTTTTCACATCACAATCAACAGTCAAATTTCACAACACAAACAATCACACAAGTCGTCCATGGTTTGTGGACAACGGGTGTCGAGTGCCGCTAAGCACCGTTTGCATCCTAGTATATATTTCAACTAGAAAATAAATAAAAGTGAGGAGTTCTCACCTTTAGGATCCACTCCTCCATTCTTACTTCTGAATTTCTAAACCGTTTGGATTTGTTTGAAATTCCAATGCAGTCCTTACCACGCTGTTCATAATAAAAACACATTTTTAAAATGATGCTTATTTATAAAAATTCTATTTTTACTTCGCTAAAAATTCTATTTTTACTTGAATAAAAATCTCATCTTTATTAAAATAAAAATCAAACCTTTACAGTGTTAAAAATCGAACCTTTACTGTGTTAAAAATCTAATCTAATGTAAAAATCTTAACTATTCTATTTTAAAAATATAAACTTTCCTCTTTTAAAAATATTTTTTTTCTATATTACTAATCAAATCTTTTTGGTTTATTAAAAAAAAATCGAATTTAAACACAGTACTACTCTTATGAAAACTGAATTTAAAATCCAAAATTTCTTCGCTAATATCACATATAAAAAATCCGACTTTTCTTTGCTAATATCACATATAGAAATCCGACCTTTCTTTGTATAAAAATTCAAACTTTATTCGTTATTCATATATAAAAATCCTATGTTTATATAATAAAAATCCTATCTTGAAAATAAATAAATAAAACATAGAACCTCACCTTTCTTCTTTGTAAAAACTGATTTTTTCCGATGTAGTGGCCACCGTCGGAGGAGGGGTGCTGATTTGCGACGATCGAAGAAGGGCTTTGGGATTGGAGATTCAAAGTGGAGGGAGGAAATGGGGGTGCTGGACCGGAGCTGGGAGGTTCGAGGGTGGAGTAGGCGGTCTGAGGCGGCGTCAGGCGAGAGGGTCGGCGCGGGGTGGTTGGCTGGGGGGCGGCGCAACTGATTTGGTGCTAGGGTCTTTGGAGTTGGCGATTTAGAGGAGGAAAGGGGTGCAGTGGGGGTTACGTGGAGGAGGCGCGGAGGATGGGAGAGGTCCGGCGGTGGAGCATCTCCCCCCGGCGGCGGCGGCGAGGCCCCCCCTCTGCGATCGTCGATCGCGATTCGCCCCCCTCCCTTTTTTTTTATTTTTTTTATTTTTACTGCATCATGTTCTGAAGAGAGAGAGAGAGAGAGGGGTATGGGTTATAATTATTATTTTATTTATTTATTTTCTTTTTAATTTAATAACAGTTGACTTTTATTTCAAACTCCAATTGGGACCCAACAACTGCCGTCCCTAGCTAATTACCCCATTCTAAACACAATGTGATATGTTTCGTAACCCAATTCGGCTGTTATGATCAGTTTCTGCTAAATTAACAATATAAATCTATATATATTCAATTCAAGCGTGCTATTTAAATTACCAGGGCCCCATGCGGACTCTAAAAATTCCCAAAAAATTATTTCTAGCTTCGTATTGATGATACGGTCCTAATAAAACTAATTTCATCAAATTCTAAGACCGTTTGAAAAATGGCCATTTTCCAGTCGATTAAATTCAACTGAAATTGGTTAAACACGTTTTCTTCCTCCACGCTCACATATTGAATCGGAAAATTATGAATTTTGGAATCTAGCAATAATTTGATATCCCGGATCCAACAAAAGTGGTTTCGTCGAAAACAGAGGTCGTTTGTAAAATTTCCATTTTTAAGGGCCAGAATTCCATAGCGACTATTTTGAATTTTCATTTGGGCATAACTTTTAATCCCCGCTATGAAATTTCAATTTTTCGAATTCGTTGGAAAGGTATTTTCAAATTGATTCGAATATTTTTGGTTTCGCTAAAATCTGGTTTATTTTGAATCCTGTACATTCATTTAAAATTCGAAATCGAATTTTCGAACTATCGCGCCATTTTCAATTCCTTTTATAATTAAAAATAAATATTTATATTCTAACGACGATTTATATAAATATATACATTCTATTCCCATTCAAAATAAATTTCTCGTCATTATTATTTAAAATAATTCATTTTAAATATTCAAAATTCCTCAAAATTGCCAAAATAAAAAAATTAAATTGACTCGGATTTCCGAGTTATTACAATCTCCCCCACTTAAAACTTTTCGTCCCCGAAAAGGAACGAAGCCGAAAGTTGTTTCACAAATCAACTCAACTTTCTTTATTTTCATTACGGCTTAAGTTCTTCAACTTTTCAGTTTTTAAGAACTTTCCAAATTTTTCAAAAATTTGGCTAACACCTTAAATTTTCGAAAAATTTCGCCGTAACCTTCCCTGCACCGGGAGCTTCGGGATATTTCAAATAGCCTCCCATGGACCTCACCAATCAAAAAAGAAAAAGAAACAGCCAAGCGGCTAGCTAATCGGCTCATAAAATCATCAAGAACCCAAGAAATACAATAAACATGTACCTATTTGTCGGGCAAACAATTATATTCCTCTTCTCTAGCCTCCTTGCTATGACATGTTCAATGTAAGTACATGTACAAGCATGCAAATGCGATAAATTTTCAATACAATCCACTATTTGGTTCAATTTGGATAAATGGTTCAACATTTAAATAATCGAACAATAATCAAATAAAACAACCAGCAATCAATTAGTTGATTAATGTTTCAAATTCATAACTTTGATATATAGTCAAAAATCACATTTTTGATGCTAAGTCACAACAATATATTCTAACTATATTTTGATTCTCACACCAGTCTAATGGAAATATATAGATATCACGCTTTCGGCACTCGAATATAAATACTGATGATGCGGCAGCATCATCAGAATTATCCCTGGGCGACTAGAGTGTGACTCTATATCCATCCAGTATATTGGACACTTCCAATACATGTGGATCAGACGTATATTAAAATCTATATATACCTGATAGTCCAAATCAATATAAATAAATATTCAAATACGAATAATTGAAGTAATTTTTCAAAACAAAACTTGTTTTCAATTTTATTTTTCAAAACAACACTATTTACACTCGTTCTAGGATACTACTGATCCAATCTCTAACGAGTCATTCTCATGGCATATTACTAATCCAATCCCTGATGAATTCTTTCATTTGGTTCTAACGTGTCTTATTCTACGAGCTCTGTAAACCAAAGCTCTGATACCAAAATGAAACGACCTGAACTTCCCCGAGAAGGAAAGCACGGATTGCTTTGAGGACAAGACACATCGGGACGCAAACAGAAGAACATTTCATTGTATATTACAATAATTCCATCAGAATACAAGAATATTACAGAGTATGAATAAATATTACACAGAAAATATCAGAGATTTAAATTACATTTAAATACATCGTAGCGGAAAATAATACAAAACACAACTAGAAGTAATACACGGATATAGAGCTTTCCGAGTATTGTTCCAGCTGTAAATCAGGATCCTGTGAATAGAAATCTGCAAAACCAAAACTACTAGCTGCCCGTGCGGAAAATAGGGGAATCCAGAGTTTAGGTTAAAACAATAAACTCCAGGTCAGTCATGTGATTGGTGTGAGAACTAAAACAGTTATTAATCTTTATTTTAAAGTTAGGTAAATCAAGGGACCACGCCGTATAACACGGAACGGGTTTCCTCCCAAGAACACCAGTGCATAAAACAACAGCGCAATGCCAGGTCCCATCACACAATGCAACGCAAACTGGAGGATAGGGTTTTTACCTTATAATAGCCAAGAATGCTTGGTACGTGAAATTTCATCTTTTATTATTACTATAAATGCATAGTGTCAAAACAATTTCAATCATAAGTATCAATCATAGACGGCATAAGTGCTCCATACCACTATGTCACCATATATAGGTATACAATCAAAACCACAATGGCACGTATTGGAAGTTGGATTTCCATCTGTGAACCAAGACAAAAGATAGTCCTTACCGATTCGTGAGCCTCTAGCCCGCCCCTCAGGACCCAGACACAGGTGAGCCCTTGGATATTCAGGGCCGGTCCACCGATGTGGATTAAAATGCCTGAACACTGCGTTTCCCCACCCTTTAGGGCGTAAATGAGTCCAATGACTCCATCGGCTCCACACAGTCACCGATATATCCGAGGTGCCTCGCAATCCAACAACCACATAAGTCAAACTCATCAGGGCGTGTAAAACCACTGATGCCACTTCTACCTAGAAGGAAACGCATGCTCTCCCTGATGTCCTCTCCCGTTTCTGGTTCACAACCGGGGTGTGAGGCTCGTGAATCAACGCTACACAAAGCTATGCCACATAGGCCGTGCTTTGATCATCAACCACAAGATTTTGCTTTTCAACAGAAGCCTTGATCAATTGCCAATTAGGCATGCCACACAGGCAATTCACTCCATGCGATTGATATCCATAATATATAACCCCTGAGCTCGTACGTCTCAGAGAAGGGCGTTAAGCAAGAGAATAAATCCTCCGCCGCCAAACAGATATATATATATATATTTTATAGAAATCAATCACACAGAATAAAATCCAATGTCAGACACACAGTCCATTTACAAGTTCGTTCTGGGTCTGAACGAAACCGGAGGCACTTAGTACCTCGCATATCCACCTCTTGGGTGTACAGCCCAATCAAGATCATCAGTAATCACCCAAACGATGTGAAAACCTCCGGTCTTCGACCACCGTCTTCATCCTCGACACCACGTCGAATTAGTTATTCAGAATGGGATAAACCCGGTCTTTCTGAATAACTCGCGTATATAATAAACAAGTATTACACAAACACAACATACACCTCATTCCAATTCAGAATATTCTTTTATTCAAATATTCTTATACTTAGGGAAAGGTTCCCATTAATATTATCTAAGATAAATTCTCTAAATTTATTCTTTAATCTTCTTTTGAATATCAATTTAAACCAAATTTTGGTTTATCCAAACTAGTCGGGATTAACGAACCTTACTGAAGAAATCATTTGTTTTAATTTCCCCATCCCAACCTATTCATCCCATGAAGTAAAACTGGTAATACTTCATATCTAACACCACGGTGTTATCGGTAAATTCAATTACCATTTCACGTTCAAATCTAATTAAAGATTTAACTATCGCTTGGAGCAAAATTGGTGATACTCCATTCTCGACCATTTCAATCTAATTAAAGATTCATTAAAACTCCACTTGGTTTTAATCTTCCCAAAAATCAATATTAATGATTATTTAACTTAGGACATCATATCCTGTCTTTAACTGGGTTAAAGAACCAATGTCATTTAAAACACGGTTCACGATAAACCCATAATCACATTCTAATCCAATTCCAATTAAATCCCATTTAATTGGTACACTTCATTAAATCTAAATAAAAAGATTTAATCTTTTTCTCAACTAGGTTTAAGAACAGTGTTAATGAAGACACCATTCACGACAAACCCCAAATCCCATTTGATATTAAATACAAGGCTCTGAATAGAAAATATATCGGCTTATATTCAATATCAAATTCTACGACCAACAAATATCATATTGGAAATAACGATATAAATATATCTTTCAAATTTCCATAACAATATCTGTATAATCACGAAATCCAACATCGAAATATTCCAAAGACAACTTCGATTCAAATCAATTTCCAATATACATATTGGAAATTCTGGTTATTTTTAAAACCATTTCAAATCCACTTTATTTATTTTAAAAATAAATGGGATTATAATTCTAGTTCAAAACTAGTTCATTTCGATAAAAATCTATTTTTATCTTTTCAAATTTGGGATTTTTCATCTCAATTCTTCACAAATCATTTCTTATGATTTTACACAAATTATTACTATTTTTAATAATTTTATCAAGGCCCGTCCAGTCGATTTCCAACAACGGCCATTGAATTGCACTTACAACGACCTTTTTCAAATTTGATTTGGACATAATTCCAAATCCAGCTGTTAGATTTCAAATCTCTTATATTCATTGGAAATCTCTTTTTGATACGAACCCAACGGTTCTGGTTTTAGGAGAATCCGACGGTCAGATCTCCCGTAATGTGCATTCGAAGTCAATGGTCGAAATTCGCGAACTACCGCGGCGCGGTGCGTTCTATTCAGGCCATTATATATTTCTTCGATTTCCTTTCAAAATGTATTTTATAAATCGTTTTAAATTCGTTTTCAAAACGATTTCAACTTCATATTCAATTTCAAATCAAAATTGAATATTCCATATCATCGATATATATAAATGATAATATTTTCAAAACATTAGATTTTGAAATCAATTCCTTTTCTATATTCATTATAAAAACGAATATAATCGATATAAATATCGTTCATGTCAAAATGGTGCATATCTAACCAACACGGCTTTATATATTTCAATAACTTCGTTATTCTATTCAACAAATGAATATTTTCTTCAACACATGAATATTTATTTTTCTATTCAACACATGAATTTATACTTCTATTCAACACATGAATATTTATTCTATTCAACACATGAATTTTTGTTTTTCTGTTCAACACATGAATATTTATTTTTCTATTCAACACATGAATATTTAATTTATTTCAACACATGAATATATATTTTATTTCAACACATGAATATCTATTCTATTCAACACATGAATATTTATTTTATTTCAACACATGAATATATATTTCTATTCAACACATGAATATATATTTTATTTTCCAAATTGGAATGAGGCCCAATCAATTACCATATAACGTTAATTATATGGATTCCCTACAACACATGTATATAACAGCAACGATAAATCATCAACCATCATCCAGAGTGCACCACACAACTTCATAAGCGTTAAATATAAACAATTAACGCTTACACAGTCTGTCAACCTATCGATTGACATACAACTAAACAATCAGGATTAGTGTACGTCAAATATCATCCCAATACTCGTGTGGGGTTTCAAATCAACAAACACAGATTTTTATTTGTGCAGTTGGGCGATGTGTAAAATTTATCGTCCCAATCAATATCAGTCAAATGGGTGTACATAAACAAATCCTTCGATTTGTAAATGAATATTTATTTTATTTCAACACATGATTATATATTTTATTTCAACACATGAATATATATTTTATTTCAACACATGAATATATATTTTATTTCAACACATGAATATATATTTTTCACATCATAATCAACAGTCAAATTTCACAACACAAACAATCACATAAGTCGTCCATGGTCTGTGGACAACGGGTGTCGGGTGCTGCTAAGCACCATCTGCATCCTATTATATATTTCAACTAGAAAATAAATAAAAGTGAGGAGTTTTCACCTTTAGGATCCACTCCGCCATTCTTACTTCTGAATTTCTGAACCATTTGGATTTGTTTGAAATTCCAATGCAGTCCTTACCACGCTGTTCATAATAAAAATCACATTTTTAACATGATGCTTAATTAATTAAAAAATCTATTTTTACTTCGCTAAAAATTCTATTTTTACTTGAATAAAAATCTCATCTTTATTAAAATAAAAATCAAACCTTTACAGTGTTAAAAATCGAACCTTTACTGTGTTAAAAATCTAATCTATTGTAAAAATCTTAACTATTCTATTTTAAAAATATAAACTTTCCTCTTTTAAAAATATTTTTTTTCTATATTACTAATCAAATCTTTTTGGTTTATTAAAAAAAATCGAATTTAAACACAGTACTACTCTTATGAAAACTGAATTTAAAATCCAAAATTTCTTCGCTAATATCACATATAAAAAATCCGACTTTTCTTTGCTAATATCACATATAGAAATCCGACCTTTCTTTGTATAAAAATTCAAACTTTATTCGTTATTCATATATAAAAATCCTATGTTTATATAATAAAAATCCTATCTTGAAAATAAATAAATAAAACATAGAACCTCACCTTTCTTCTTTGTAAAAACTGAATTTTTCCGATGTAGTGGCCACCGTCGGAGGAGGGGTGCTGATTTGCGACGATCGAAGAAGGGCTTTGGGATTGGAGATTCAAAGTGGAGGGAGGAAATGGGGGTGCTGGACCGGAGCTGGGAGGTTCGAGGGTGGAGTAGGCGGTCTGAGGCGGCGTCAGGCTAGAGGGTCGGCGCGGGGTGGTTGGCTGGGGGGCGACACAGTTGATTTGATGCTAGGGTTTTTGGGGTTGGCGATTAGAGGAGGAATGGGGTGCAGTGGGGGTTACGTGGAGGAGGCACGGAGGATGGGAGAGGTCCGGCAGTGGAGCATCTCCCCCCGGCGGCGGCGGCGAGCCCCCCTCTGCGATCGTCGATCGCGATTTGCCCCTTCCCTTTTTCTTATTTTTATTTTTTATTTTTACTGCATCGTGTTCTGAAGAGAGAGAGAGGTAGGGGTTATAATTATTATTTTATTTCTTTTTAATTTAATAACAGTTGACTTTTATATCAAACTACAATCGGGACCCAACGACTACAATCCCTAGCTAATTACCCCCATTCCGAACACAATGGGATATATTTCGTAACCCAATTCGGCTGTTACGATCAGTTTCTGCTAAATTTACAATATAAATATATATATATATTAAATTCAAGCATGCAATTCAAATTACCGGGGCCCCATGCGGACTCTAAAAATTCCTAAAAAATTATTTATAGCTTCGTATTGACGATACGGTCCTAACAAAACTAATTTCATCGAATTATGAGACCGTTTGAAAAATGGCCATTTTCCAGTCGATTAAATTCAACTGAAATTGGTCAAACACGTTTTCTTCCGCCACGCTCACATATTGATTCAGAAAATTATGAATTTTGGAATCTAGTAATAATTTGACATCCCGGATCTAACAAAAGTGGTTTCGTCGAAAACAGAGGTCATTTGCAAAATTTCCATTTTTAAGGGCCAGAATTCCATAGTGACTATTCTGAATTTTCATCTGGGCATAACTTTTTATCCCCGCTATGAAATTTCAATTTTTCGGATTCGTTGGAAAGATATTTTCAAATTGATTCGAATATTTTTGGCTTCGCTAAAATCCGGTTTATTTTGAATCCTGTACATTCATTTGAAATTCGAAATCGAAATTTCGAACTACCGCGCCATTTTCAATTCCTTTTATAATTAAAAATAAATATTTATATTCTAACGACGATCTATATAAATATATACGTTCTATTCCTATTCAAAATAAATTTCTCATCATTATTATTTAAAATAATTCATTTTAAATATTCAAAATTCCTCAAAATTGCCAAAATAAAAATTTTAAATTGGCTCAGATTTCCGGGTTATTACAGTGGTCATTGCCTCGGTTCGTTCGTGAAACTCAATGGTGCGGATCGGTTCGGTCCCTCAAGGTGCTCCTCCCTAAGTCGGTTCGGTGTTCCTTCATCTCCAGATCCCAGTTCGGTTCGGTGCTCCTGCCTGGGTTCGGTTCGGCCCTCTAGTTCCCCAGCTAGTCAAATCCGATCCCATACCAAGCTCCGGTCCGATTCCAACTCCAACTCAATGCAAGTGGCGGCCTTCCTTCTTGCCGTGACCCAATCCAATTCAGTTCAGCTCATCCGACCCGACCCCTAGCCGATCCGGTCCCCCTTTAGTCGACCCGATCCGGATTGCTCCAGAATTTCCAGCAAGCTTGTATCGTCCATTCTCGCCATACGACGGCGTTTTCAACCATTCTATCTTTACTAAACAATCATGAAACATCCCAACAACTAACAATATATGAGTTCAATCAAAAAGATCAAAACATCAAGCATATAGGTCATTTTAGATCAAACGTACCAAAAACTCATGGTTTTCCCCTTAATCATGTTTATCCATAAATAATGATAGGATTAGCAAAACTTATCCAAATTAATCCAAATTTCTATCAGAGCCCTAAAATAGTATTTAAGAATTTTTACATATTTTTCCAGAATTTTAACATGCATAATTTCACTAATTATCACTAATCACCCTAATTAGCCGTAATTAGTGAAAAACAATGCAAATCATTCACCTTAGCCACAAATAAAACTTTAGATCTGGAACTCTACTGATTTGGGTTGAATTCATATGCAGCACAGCAGCTCCAACTCTGATTGGTGCTGATTTGCCTTGATTTGATGTAGATCTTCTTAATTAGTGATTAGAAGGTGATTTGGGAGTGATTTAGAGGATGGAGGCCATTACTAGGGTTTCAAGGATGAAAAGTGGTAGTTGAAAATGACAAAAACTGAATTCTCTAACCCTATGAGCCCTCTCATAAGCCTAATACCGAAATGAGTTATGGGCCTAGCTGCTAATCACCTTAATTAGGTCCGATTAAGTCGTTTTTTTTACCTTCCAAACCTTATTTTAGCCATATCTCCCAAATGATAAGCCCGTTTGGTTAACGTGACCACTCTAGGAAAGGTAAACCATTATCCGAATCCAATGGAAGTAGTTTGAGGTCAAAACTCCTTATTAATCAAAAGTTATGGGCAAAACAAGATTCGCCAGGGGTAAAACGGTCATTTAAAAATCGGCAAAAATTGTGAACAAGGGAAATGACCCCAATAGTCGCTCCCCAAAAGTTACACGACCATACGACTTCGTATGTGAATGAAATAAATATTCTACGATCCTTTAATGCGTAGAATGCGGGTCGTTACATTCTCCTCCCCTTAAGAAATTTCGCCCCCTGAAATTCCTTAACCAAAACATACAATGGGCCCCGCATGCCTATCAGCTATTTACAAATAATCAAACACATATAATAACATAACAAGTCTATCCTAGCATGCGGAGTAACTAAATCGCAATTTAAAATCTTACCAGGCAAAGAGTTCTGGATACGACTTCCTTATGCTCTCCTCTGTTTCCCAAGTACAGTCATTTTCATTCTCGCCCCACTGAACCTTGACCAGTTTCACCGCCTTCCTTCGAAGTTGCTTCGTATCATATTCGACAATACGGATCGGTCTGCGATTCCCAACCGCCTCAGGTTCTACTTCGACGTCATCCAACTGATCCGGTGAAATAGCCATATCTGGGTCGTGTACGAACTTCCTTAACTGGAAAAACATGAAATACATTGTGAACTCCTACCATCTTGTCAGGTAACCCAACCTTACAGGCTAAATTCCCAACTTGTTCGAGGACTGGGAATAGACACACAAATCTTAGTGCTAACTTGCCTCTCATACCAAATCGAATCACGCTCTTTAACAGAGAAATCTTGACAAACACTAAGTCGCCAATGGAGAATTTCAATTCTCTTCGCCTCTTATCAGCATAACTCTTCTTCCTATCTTGGGCAGCCTTCATTTGCTATTGGATAACCTTGATCTTGCCTGTAGTTTCTCTTATTATATCTGGTCCAAGCACAAATTTCTCACCAGTTTCTAGCCAACACGATGGTGAGTTGCACGGTCTTCTGTACAAAGCTTCATATGGAGCCATACTAATACTGGACTTATAACTATTATTATATGCGAATTCAACCAGATGTAAATGGTCATCCCATGACCCTCCAAAATCTAATATGCAAGCTCTCAAGAGATCCTCCAATATACGATTCACCCTCTCTGTCTAACCGTCGGTTTGAAGATGGTACGCGGAATTGAGATGTAACTCTGACCCTAAAGCCTCTTGTAAGCTCTTCCAAAAGCCACTTGTAAACAACGGATCTCGGCCACTCACAATGCCTTTGGGTATTCCATGAAATCTCACTACCCACTTCATATACAGTTCCGCTAATTTAGCTGTCGTTCTATTTGACTTGACTGGTATAAACCTTGCACTCTTGGTCAGTCGATCCACAATTACCCAAATGCTATCATGACCTGATCTAGTTCTTGGTAAACCATCAATGAAATCCATTGAGACTTTTTACCATTTCCACTCGGTAATTTCCAATGGTTGTAGCAAACCACTAGGATTCTTTTGCTCGGCTTTAACTAGCTGGCAATTCATGCGTTTGGATATGAACTTCCCAGCGTCTCTTTTCATCCCTTTCCAGTAGTAGTCTGCTTCATGTTTCGATACATCAGTTTTGAGTGATGACATTCTCTAAGCACTTCATCTCTGAATCCATTGACACTTCATCTCTGAATCCATTGACATTGGGTACAACTAGTCTCCCATTCTTTCTAAGCCATCCATCTCGATCAAGCCCATACTTGTTCATCTCCTCGTCGATACCCACATCTAACTTGGAGATGATTTCCAATAGGTTAGGATCGTCCCCTCTTACTGAAACCAATCCGCTCAATCAAAGTGGGTCTGATCGTCAAACTTGCTAACATTTCTGGATCCAATTCACACTTTGGTCTGAAATCATACCTAGTGATATACTCCAGTTGCTTCCATTCTAGAAACATAGCCCCTAAACTGGCATGTCTTCTACTCAATGCATCGGCTGCCGCATTGCCCTTTCCTGGTGTATATGCGATATCGAAATCATAGGAAGCCAAGAATTCTAACCATCTTTGCTGTCGGAGATTTAGATCCTTCTGAGAGAAGAGATACTTTAATGACTTATGATCGGTAAACAACTCGAATCTTTCTCCCAAGAGATAATGTCTCCATATCTTCAATGCTAATACGATCGCTGCCAATTACAAATCATGGGTAGGATATCTTTTCTCATGCGGTTTCAGTTGTCGACTAGCATAAGCTACGACTCTTCCTCCTTGCATCAATACAGCACCTTGTCCAGTACCACAGGCATCTGTGTATACCGTCATCTCTTCATTCCCTTTAGGAATAACTAACACTGGCGCACGCGTCAACTTTTCCTTTAGACTCTTGAATGCATTTTCACACCTTTCATCCTAAATGAAAGCTTGATTCTTCTTGGTCAATTGAGTTAATGGTGACGCTATCTTGGAGAAGTCTTGGATAAACTTACGATAATATTCAGCTAATCCCAAGAGACTTCTTACGTCTGTTGCATTCTTGGGCGTAGACCAATCCTGTACCGTAGCCACCTTCGCAGGGTCCACGACAATACCATTCTCTGAAATAACATGGCCCAAGAATCTCACTTCCCTCCTTCAGAAGTGACACTTAGAAAGTTTTGCTTTCAATTGGTGTTTCCTCAACACCTCCATCACTGTCCTTAAATGTTCCTTGTGTTCTTCCTCTATCCTCGAAACAAAGATATCGTCCACGAACACAAGAAAAAACTTATTTAATTGATCGCTGAATACCCTATTCATAACATCCACAAAATATACTGGTGCATTGGTCTACCCGAATGGCATGACTAACCACTCATAGAATCCAGATGGCGTCCGAAATGCCATTTTTGGAACACTCTCAGCTGCTACTCGGAGCTGATGAAATCTTGTCGCGAGGTCCAACTGGGAGAACACTCTTGCTCCTTTCAGCTGATCAAACAAATCATCTATCCGTGGAAGAGGATACTTATTCTTCCTAGTCACCTTATTCAACTCGCGATAGTCTGCACACAATCGAAGGGAGCCATTTGCCTTAGTGGAAAATAAAACTGGTGCTCCCCACTCAGAAACACTTCTTCTGATAAATCCCTTCTTCAAAAGATCGTTTACTTGCACCCCGAGCTCTCGCTGCTCCCTTGGTGCCATACGACGAAGTGGCATTACTATAGGTCTGACATCTTTCACTAAATCAATACAGAACTCAATCTCTCGGTGTGGTGGAAGTCTGGTCACTTCCTCGAAGATATCCGGATATTGGCCAGCAACGGGAACCCCTAATAACTCGTCCTGCGGGATGTCGAGGGAATTTAGAAAACTAGCCATCACCTCATCACTAGGTAGGCCACCAAACACTACCCTCTGCGCCATCATCCGCCCTAATAGTCACCGTAAATCCCTCGCAGTCTACCACCACCCCATATCTTTGGAGCCAATCGACTCCTAAAATAATGCCAAACCCAGTAAAGCCCAAAACAAAGCAATCACAAGTAAACATACATACATGACTCGATAAGACCAAATTTCGACAAATCATACTAAGGCTAGTCGAACCACCAATCGGGTTCGTCACCACTAAAGGTCTATCGATTATCTCGGGTTCCAATCCCAACCTATCTACCAGGTCACTAGATATGAAGGAACAGGAAGCCCCAGTATCAAACAATACTCGAACAAGAACATCATAAACAGAAAGCATACCTTGAATGACGACATTCTTTCCTTTCCCCACCGCAGTTGGAGCATTCGACGAAGAAGGAACAATATTAATAGCGTATGCTTTTACAATATGCTTCTCTTTAGGGGGTTGCGGACATTTATCCTTGTGAGGTCCCACTTGGCCACAGTTGAAGCACTTCCTATCCGCTGGCTTTGCTCGACATTATTTGGCATAGTGGCCCTTCTTGCCACAGCTAAAGCACTCAATATTTTTCTTATCTTTCTTTTTCTGACCATCCTTGGTTTGATTCTGCTTCTTTTTACTCTGACAATTATTCTTGCCTCCACCGCTTGCTTGCGGTTTTGGCTCCCATGCAGATGCAACAACGACTTCAGTCTTGGGCTTAGGATAAAGGCTCTCTGATCTCAATGCTTTCTTAATAATCGATACAAAAGTTTCATCAATATGGTTTATAAGCCTTTCCCCTAAGTACTGATCTAAGCCTGTTATGAACTTCTCATTCCCCTTCTCGGGAGTATCGATAAGAGACAATCCATACTTCGATAAAGTATCGAACTCAGCAATATATTCCGAGACTGCCCTACCATTCTGTTTAAGCTCCAAGAACTTTCTAAACAACTCTGACTTCTGGGCAGCTGGGATAAACTTGTCACTGAAATGAGCTTTAAATTAATTCCATGTAACTTGATCCTCAGGAGTAGCTGCCTTAATAGCATTCCACCAATTCATAGCCCGTCCTTGCAGCTGACGGGATGCTAGCTTCCTCTTCATCGCGTCTTCGATTCCTAGATCCTCGAAGATACACACACAACTATCAAGCCAATCTTGAACATCTGTAGCCGATTCCGTTCCGTGGAACGTCTTCCCACCAAGACTAGTGTAGTCCTTACAGAGCTTGGCGAAATCGGCCCTAGGCGCCTGCACCGCTACACCACCACAATTTGCAGCGTTAGGAGCTACCCTCTGAACATCCGTAAGCATCTCTTTCATGAAGTCAGTGAACACCGTCCTCATATCAGGAGAATTCCTATTATTGGATCCTAAACCAGTGTTCCTCGTATATCGGCTCATCGTTCAATCTGTAAGGAGAAAATGATTAACCATCTCTTCAGTGGTGCCAGTTTAGTGTTGCTCCATCCTTAGATATACTAGTAGTGTATATATAGCTTTTGAAAAGCAAAATATCACAAATACACGCTCTCATATACGTACTATCTCTCCCTGGTGTCTTTCCCTAGGTTAACTACGCAACCTAGAGCTCTGATACCAAGTGTGATGGCCCGCCCTGCACCAGCCGATATTTCCAATGAAACGCGTTATGTCGATATTCAACTAGCACAAGACGGTTGTCAAAGGAAAAGAAAGAAGACGATGAATCATCAAAGAACCTGTAGTATATCTCACAGCGCATGGAACAAAATGTAATAATAACATAACTTGATATAAAACAGGCAGGACAATGCATAAGCTGAAAACTAAATCATCATAGCAGCAGAAAATTCAAAGTATAGCTTATGATCCAAACCATCTTTATTACAACTTTTAAAACTGTCTCTAAAGAAAAATAGGAAGACACACTACTAATGCCCAAAGTAGTGACCAGCAACAACACAGGGAGAATATATGGGAGTAATATGTGTAAGCCTCCTGCTCGTCTCCGGACAGCTACTCGTGCATAACCAGCTAACCTGTCTCTAGTCTGCTCGTTTAGGAGCACCCAGAGTAATAAGAAGAGACATAAAACTCTGGGTCAGACAAAAGTCTGGTATGATCAATAAGCAGCAAAACAGAAAAATAACAGGTATACATAACCATACCTGAAACTGGAGCTGCAACCAAAGAGTTAGCACAACAGGATGTACAATACCCTAAGGTGACACTAACACATGGTGTGAAAATAATTGGGAGGGGGTATGCATGTCATGGTGATAGAAAACATCAAATATAGCAATCATCCTCACATCTCTCACTCAGTGCATAAAGCATATGATATCTACCACTTTGATCACCCAATTCTTTGTTATGATCACTCTGCCCCATGGAGTCATGACGGCTCCAGTGCACTGATCCGTAACCACTTATACTTTGCTATGTCCACTCAGCCCCATGGGGTCATGACAACTCCACTGCACTGGCTCATAGCCCTGCTACGATCACTTTGCCCCCATTGAGTCATAACGGCTCCACTGCACTGATCCATTGCCAATATCCGCCTCCCAGTGGTGAGTCAAAGCTATAGACATCGATAACCCCTTTGCACACATCCCGTAGCAAAGCCCAACTCATGAAGTTAACTCGTTGGTTACCATCTAGATACTAAGTTATAATTTCCTATTTGGACTTCCTTTGCATCTTAGGTTTTGGTCAAATTGGAGTTGGTCTTCGGAAGAGTCGTCGCATAGTAGTGGTGGAGGCTCGAACTCAGTTCGGTTCGGTCCGTGGTCATTGCCTCGGTTCGGTCCGTGGTCATTGCCTCGGTTCGGTCGTGAAACTCCGTGGTGCGGATCGGTTTGGTTCCTCAAGGTGCTCCTCCCTAAGTCGGTTTGGTGTTCCTTCATCTCCAGATCCCAGTTCGGTTTGGTGCTCCTACCTGGGTTCGGTTCGGCCCTCTAGTTTCCCAGTTGGTCCGATCCAATCCCATACCAAGCTCCGGTCTGATTCCAACTCCAACTCAATGCAAGTGGTGGCCTTCCTTCTTACCATGACCTAATCCGATTCAGTTCAGCTCATCAGACCCGACCCCTAACCGATCCAGTCCCCCTTTAACCGATCCGATTCGGATTGCTCCAGAATTTCCAGCAAGCTTGTATCATCCATTCTCGCCATACGACGGCGTTTTCAAACATTCTAACTTTACTAAACAGTCACGAAACATCCCAAACAACTGTAACAACATATGGGTTCAATTAAAAAGATCAAAACATCAAGCATATAGGTCATTTTAGATCAAACGTACCCAAAACTCATGGTTTTTCCTTTAATCATGTATATCCATAACTAATGATAGGACTAATAAGACATATCCAAATTAACCAAAATTTCTATCAAAGCCCTAAAATTATATTTAAGAATTTTTACATATTTTTCCAGAATTTTTGCATGCATAATTTCACTAATTATCACTAATCACCCGTAATTAGCCATAATTAGTGAAAAACAATGCAAATCACTCACCTTAGCCAAAAATAAAACTTTAGATCTGAAACTCTACTGATTTGGGTTGAATTCTTATGCAGTACACCAGCTCCAACTCTGATTTGGTGTTGATTTTCGTTGATTTGATGTAGATCTTCTTAATTAGTGATTAGAATGTGATTTGGGAGTGATATAGAGGATGGAGGCCATTACTAGGGTTTCAAGGATGAAAAGTGGCAGCTGAAAAATGATAGAAACTTAATTCTCTAACCCTATCAGCCCTGTCATAAGCCTAATCCCAAAATGGGTTATGGGCCTAGCTGCTAATCACCTTAATTAGGCCTGGTTAAGCTGTTTTTCACCTTCCAAACCTTATTTCAGCCATATCTCACAAACGTTAAGTCCGTTTGGTTAATGTGACCACTCTACGGAAAGGTAAACCATCATCTGAATCCAATGGAAGTGGTTTCAGGTCAAAACACCTTACCAATCAAAAGTTATGGACAAAACCAGATTCGCCAGGGGCAAAACGGTCATTTAAAAATAGGCAAAAATTGTGAACATGAGAAATGAACCTAATAATCACTCCCCAAAGTTACACAACCATATGACTTCGTATGTGAATGAAATAAATATTCTACGATCCTTTGATGCGTAGAATACGGGTTATTACAGCCACCTATTCTTCGGACGGAATTGCTTCGTATAGTGTGGGGCCACCTAATCTTGGGCGGAATTGCTTCGTATGTTGTGAGGCCACCTAGTCTTCGGATGTAATTGCTTCGTATGGTGTAGGGACATCTACTCTTCATACAGAATTGCTTTATAGGGTGTGAAACCACCTCATCGCGAGACGAAATAATTATTCGTTTCTCTTTGTGGTGTTGGACCACCTTGTCGAAAGAGAAAAAGTTCGTGTGATGATTTGCATCCTCGTGGTGGAAAAGATTGCTTATCCCTCTACCAGGTTTAAAACTTATCAACTTGGTGACTTGTGATTTGGAATCGACCATCTCTTTCTATTGTTCTTAATAATTCTAATTTAGATTCGTTAACTTCCTTGTGTTTCTAAAATTCTCATAGCAATGAGAATAACACTAAATAAGGCTTGTTTCATAAATCACATTATTCATGAACTATAGTGGATTTTGCAATTTGTTTGTAAATTCTTGAGTTAAGTCGGTGGTTATGGGACATTCGGCCAAACTCGCTTACTTACTAACTTAATGTAAAATTTCTCTTTTTTTGTTAATCGTTGAGAATCATATTGTGATATATGGATTTGTACGCTCGCACTTGTTGTAGTGTGAGTGTCATTCGATTTATATTTTTTCTAGATTTCTTTGTGTGATATCTAGAACTTGAGCGATTCAAGCTTTCAGATTATCTCTAATCATTTTTTGGAAAGTGGTAAGCTAAATTTGGCTTATTGAAATTAGCCTCTTGTTTTCCAAATTTCGAATTCGTGATCTCCGGGCTCTCTTGAATATGGGTTAACTGTTATTCCTGTTTATTTTGTTAACCTTGTTGAACTAAGTTTTTGAGATTGTAACCCGACTAATTTGACCTCATTCTTCTTGGAAATGTCCTTATAAATTTGAAAACCAAAAGTTGTTGAGTTTTATGAAATTCTTCCAACTTGTACCATTTATCGTGTTTACATGATTTAGAAGTTGTTCGTGAAATATTAGAGGACATGCTAATATTTCAAATTTGAATTTTTTTGGGTTTATTGGAAACTTAAGAGTTGCTATTTATTTGTTTTCAAACTATTAGAGAACGTGCTAATATTTCCGATTTAGGGTGCATTAATGTCAAAAAATGAACACTAACACTCCAAGAGGTGTGTGCACACCTTCAAGTTATTTAGATCTAGATTAGGGGAAATCACAAACAAAAGCAGTAAAAAAATAGAGAGCAATTATAGTGGTTCGGCCTGAGTTTTGGCCTACGTCCAGTTTAATGGAGGATTTCATTATCGTCTCGATTACAAGGTACACATTTTCTATCATTTCATACATCTTTTCTCTTTATACAACAAATCTCACTTCTCTTTCTATGATCTCTTCGATTTACCATGGAAATACTTAGATCTCTCTAGATGTGGAGGTTATTGAAGTAGAACTTCGATAATCTTGCACTTGGACGATCTTTGGCGATTTCTCAATGATTGAGATGATGGATTGGAGCTTGAAAGAGAATTAATGGAGTGTGAGATGGTTTAGGATGTTGGAGAATGAGAATGATAGCACTTCGTGGTTCAAGAATTCGGTCCCTTGAATGAAGGAAATTGAGGAGTATTTATAGGTGTGGAAACGAAGAGGAGAGGTCCAAAACTGAGTGTGCAGGTAGTCGAGTCATTGGGCGACCCGGCACTATGGGTCATGGGCGACCTTCCTCTAAACGCCCTGCTCCTTTATTTTCTTTACAACTCGTTTCTACGACCCGCACCGCATCTTGAGCCACAAGAAACGACCTTGGACCAAAACGACCCGCTCATCTGTATGTACACTCAATGACTTGGCTTAGCGCGACCTTCACCTTGAATGACCCTCATGCATGTGTGTGAGATGATAAGGCGAACGGTCTACCCTTTATAATAACATGCACATGTCTCCACGACCATCTTGGAACGACTCAAGGTCTGACGGCCTTATTGTGGACGACCAAAGGCTTTAACAACCCGATAATGCATATAAGAGCCAACGACAGAACTCAAGCACCTCAGAACGACCCGCTTCTGATATGTATAATGACCCATCACTTTATTACTTAATGCATCGATTATGAACCATATTTTTATGGGTTTAACATTTGCCTCTCGAAGCTTGCATCATTGTAAATGATGTGAGCTTCGAATTAAACAACCCCAATCATGTTGGCTTTCACACCTATTCATGATGAATCATTGGAAATCACTTTAATTAGTTTAGAAACGAGTTGGTTTTCAGATCAGCTTTTGTTTTCTTGAGAAAAGGTCAAGGCTTTCTATTGTCGAGTTTGTTGGGCCTATAGCCAAATTACATGCAGCCCATCTATATTAGCCGTTATAACCTTCCTTAGGTCATCATTCTTTCACTTTATCTCATCTCGCTGAAGGAACTTATTAATGGCGGCTAGGGTTTAGGAGAAATTCATCACTTAACTCCGACTTCTATTTCACCATCATCGACCAGGCCTAAATCGCTGTTGCTCATCAAGGTTTCAAGCTTCATCAAATTTATCATTGTCGAGTTCGGGAGTTTTTTTTACCAAATTTTGATCGTCTTTGATTATTGACAGCAACGTAGGTGATGTTTTTCCTCTTAGCATTGATGTCGAGTTCGATTTTATAGGGTTTGAGCGAGTTTTGAGCTATAAGCTTGGATTACTTATGTGCTGGGTTTAATCTCGTGCGAGTTTCCTCTTACTCTTGATTATTTGCATGTACTGAATAACTCATGTATCAAATCAATTTCAGTAAGATCATTCGATGCTCGCGAGCCTTGGTGTCGATTTTTGTTTTCATGTAACCATGGTATTGAGTTTTCTGATTTGTGCTTTGTTTTTTGCGTGATGTGCTTGGTTTTGTGTTCAGATTTGAATTCGATAACTAGGCATTCTTTATAGTTGAATCTAGCTGTTGTTTTGGCTGGATTTGTATCTATGAATCTGTACCTTGACTTGCGATTTTATGCAATAACATGGTGTTGAGTTTCTAATCTGCGTTGACATGTAAATTTGCGATTCTAACGAAAAATTCCTCCAGTGGAATGCTTTGATTTGATGAACGAATTTGTCTTTCGTTCCATGCTCCAACAATTTATGCTTTTTTATCAAATTAAAGATGGTGACAATTGAATTTGCATGCACATATTGATGATAAACCTTGCTTTGATCGAATATTGATAATGTTGTCACAGAGCTTTTTGTTGTTCGAATTTTCCTTCGAGTAGTGGATGCTTGTCCCCATGGGTCGCTGGACGACCCACTACTATCGGGTTGGTGACGATTCAAGCTCCTTGGGTCGTTGGAAGACCCACTTCTTCGGGTTGTTGAAGGATCCATACTTTCGGATCGTTAGGCGACCTATGATCTTTGGAGAAGCAATGCACTCTTTTAACTCGTGGTATTCAAGTGACCCGATCCTTGCCGCAACCCAAGACTTATGCGACCCCGGCACTTAAACGACCCGAGCCTTAAGACTTGAAAATTGAACTTACATGTTTCATGCCACCTGTTCTGTAATTACAACAAGTACTTGCACATTTTTGGGACTTATACTTCGCCATCAACCGCCCACATCGATAGCGGATTAGTTAATCAAAACATATTATGACAAATTTCAAGACTTAAACTAGATGACATATCTACACAAGACTATTTCATTCAACAATTTACTTTATAACTTGACAAACTCTGCCTGCATCGATATGACACTCTAGTACAAGTTTGAAGCGATGCTCGGGATCAACTAATTGACTCACGCCAACTGTGGATTTCAAGCTTCGCTTTAATATGACTTGTATACGACACTTCACACTTAGGAAATGCGTATCTGTAGTATATTTATGAATAACACTGTTTGTGTAGAATGGATACCCAAGGAAAGGATCACATCATTCTAAGGATGCGACTGCTTCTACACAAGTTGAAACTTCTACATCCACTTCTGAGGCTACGACAACTATAACTTGTGGAAGTCAGCCTGTTCCTGGTCCCCGCCCCCTTAGTACCACACCACCGGAGAGACACTCTACAACACTTGATCAACACACTTTTAAGAAGTTGTGTGATCAGTTTGGTATCCATGAGGCTGACGCAATACTACCGGAGAAGGATGTGTTCGTTGACTGCCTGCCATGTGGCTATGTAGCAGTTAGCCGTCAGATGTTAATGTGTGGCACTGTCCCTCCTTTTAATATGTTTCTATAGATAATCCTAAACGTTTGGCCATTGCCCCGTTCCAGCTTCACCCGAATGGTTACGCCATTTTATTAGGGATTTACGTGCTTTTTATGAAGGTGAGGGAATGTGCGCCTATGTTCCAGGACATCTACTACTTGTGCTCGTTTAAAAGGAGGAAGGACCATTCTTCCATTATAATTGTTGAAAGCGCACGAAACCGGAAGCACTTACTTGACTTTCCAGAGAATGCCTCAAGATTTCTGAACCATTTTTTCTTTGTTCATTGTCCCACGACTTTTTACAGAATCTGTATGGAAGGAGGTGAACATATTTGCTCAGATCCCTTCTCATCTGATTTTCTTGAGAAACCGAGTAAATTTTTTTATGAATGCATAAAATAAGTTCAAATGTGTAGTTAAAAAATGAGATTTAAGAGAGCACAACTATTAACAAAATGAAGACAGCTCAAAACCATACACAACAGGTGAAAAATGAAAACGTTTTCATTTTTTTTATCAAGGAATATGAATACTAACTACAAGTAAAAACTAAAATACAAATGCACAAGTAGAAACTCCAAACAGGAACACGACCAAGTGGGCTTTTTTTCCAAGAGCAGCGTGGAATTAGTATTTAAAAAGGTATCAGGTTAATCAATTAATTTTTTAATGTTAATGATCATTTAATGGCATTCAAACTTTTCCATACGTTATCAAAACTCAGTGAAACAAATGTAGGATCTAGACTAACCCTAGAGGGAGGGTGAATAGGGTTTATTGCAGTTTTACGAGATCTTAGAATTATCACAGCATAGATTACAACTAAGAAAATAAATGATACAGATTTTACCCAACTTCGACAAACCATGCCTACTGCTGCATTCCCTAAGGTTTCTATTAGAATTTATAACAATCTCTATGCTTATAAAATCCCTGTAAACTCGCGATACCCTCTCCCAACTGTTCTAATCCTACGCTCAAAACCCTGCACTGATCTTTATCCCCAAGATCATATTATCCCCGAATTACAAACCCATAACTCGTAAACCCTAACTATAAATCCTATAGCTAGAACCTAGTTTACAGAAAACGAGAGAACTGTAGAAAGATTACAAATGAAATACAATAAATAAAAACAATAAACAAAACCTAATTTAAAAATTAAATTTCCATCCCTCCCTTTCTTTGTTTTAACACTTTAAAATAAATCAACCTTTTTATTTCTTGATGGCGGCCGAAAGGAAATAGGGTTTTTCCACTTTCCCAAAATCGCGATATTAGATAAATGATGTAATAACTTCATAGATTGCTTCGATGGTTGTTGATCTCTGATCGACGATTTGGATTTGCTATTTGATCGAAAACATAAAAATACGTGTGCATCTCTATTCTTCTTTTTCGATTGATTTTTTGTAGTTTTCCTTAACAGACGTTGATGAATTGCGTGTTTTATATAGTTTAAAAACCCTTAATCCACTTTTATCTCAACGCATTGATTTGGTCTGATTTGTGCTTGATTCTTGCGTGATTAAATTGCCTTGTATACACACTTGAATTTAGGAAATGTGTAATGTTCTTGTTGTGTTTTACACATTGATTTTAGGAAAAAAATTCTATGGTTTTCATCCCCAAAATTGATCGGTAGACATTTCTGGAAAGTCTTTGAATCGGCGGGATATTTCTTGCTAAAAAACAGCCGAGATTGCAATTTTAATCTTATATCGCTCTGAACTTGGCTCTGATACCAAGTGTAATTCCCCACCTCTATACTTGTTAGCCAAGGTCATTGCAAGCAGTGGTGTTAATTAACACGAAGAATAAGGTTATTGAGGAGTGACAATCTGTATATTAGCTTTAAACGAGTGTTAAATATGTTGGATAATGTGGTCTTACTTTTTGAAACTCATGGCGAAATTTGACACATATAATTCAAGTCCAAATCTACTACATAGTGGCTATATATAATTTGGAATCAATAAAAAATACATAACAATATAATCAGAGTCAAGCACAGATATTCACATCACTAAGGCGATAATAGATATGAATATAACACACGAGTATAACTACAAAGATATCGGTCATAGTCGATCCACTATGCAGCAAAAGAATAGGTACAAGTTATAGCCAAAGGAATACGTATACATGAAGGTTGCGTATAAATAAAAAAAACTACAACTCTAATGTAGATAGCAAAAAGCCAAGAAGTGGTCCCCGCTAGAAGACAGGAGATGCACCTGTAATACCACGGTCTGACCCTGAGTATTATTTATAAGAAAATAAATAATAAACGGATCAGTCTAACTGTACTCATCATAATAAACTGAAATAGGATAAGAGATATAATCATAAAATGACATAAAGTAATAACAACAATGTTCACATGTTAAATTTGTAGGCTCGTTATGTCCAGAAAATATGCCAAAGAAATCTTGGCACTATATAAGAATATCTCAATAATAAAGAAACAAAAATTTATAACACGGTATCAATAAAACTAGGGTTGATAACATAGTATCAATAGAACTAAGATTACACAAATCAATAAATTCGAAATCCAAAAGATCCCAAAGAAGTGGAAGGCCTAGGTCAAGGAGGGACCCCGAAGACTTATCAACTCAATATGGGAGCCTGACGACACAACCAACTCATTATGGGAGTCTGAGGACTCAACCAACTCATTATGGGAGTCTGAAGACTCAACGAAAATGAACCGAAGTTCCTCAGGATGATTCGAAGATTGTCAAAGTGACTCGAAGGTGGAAATGATCCGAAGATCCTCAGGATGATCTAAAGATCATCGATATGATCAAAATTGATCAAAAATAGTTAAATTACGCCAAGATACTAATTATAAGAGTCGAGCTACATGTCCTACAACCACTTACTCTACTCAAATATTTACCAAACAAATTGTATATTCCACTAAAAATATGAAACAATCATTGCTACAGTGTTCAATTGAACGAGTCCAAGAATTAAATGTTGAATCAAACGCAAGGGTTCATAGGCCTTGCTTTTGCTAAGGCATTTAGTTATATTTCTCATATGAATGAGCAAAAGGTTTATCAAATATATACCAATAGATTTGTAAATCAGTTTATGAAATAACCTCATATAATGAAGTCGGATTAGAAACCAATTTTGGAAAATAACTTCATATAATGAAGTAGTATTAGAAACCGTTTAGTAAAAGGTTGGTAAACTATTAATAATCTAAAACGCTGTTATGTAGTTTCGAAGTGGCAAATCTCGTGGAATAGCAATCGAAATGGAATAGCAATCGAAATGATCGAATGAAGAATTCACGTTTAAATAACATAAATTAAATCTCACGGCTATTGATTATAAATTCGTTTATCACGAATGAATCGGAAGTCCATGAAATAGAAATACAGAAATTTGTGAATCAAAGAAACTAGAAAGTCACAAAAAGGATAAATAGGCCGAAACTCGCTGGGAAAGAACCTGAATGGTCCTAAACTGTTGACCGTGATCTCCACTAGTCAACAACAAAAATTTGGTGCTCAAACATCTGAGATAGCAATCTGCATTTTTTTATTTTTTCCGAGAGCTTAGACAAACGTCTGACACTTTTGGTCAAACATCTGTGTTAAAGCCTAGGCAACAATTTTCCTAGGCAATTAATGTGCAATTGGCTTTGGTCGGGCTTAGACCATTGGTGATAGTATATGATGTTTTCTAAGTGAAAATGAAGCATCTAAGGCTTGCCGAAACAACTTATATTACCAAACTCAATAAATACGTGAAATCATCGAAATGGAATTGGAACTCAAAAATTGGAAAATGTTAAAACATAAACTAAGCAACATAACAAAATGCACACAACATATTCACAATATAAACATGCCATAGGCACACTAGACAAGCATAAATGCTTGAGGCTTAGATGTGAGTTCACAATAACTCACCTTTACTTGCAACAATCAAGAAATTGATCCAAAGCTTGGCTAAATCAACCTCTATTCCAATATAGCCTGCTTATCTCCAACCTAAACTCATATAAATGAATTTTCTAGGAATTAGGTTTAGGAAATTCCATAAATTAAAGAGGAGTTGAGTTGGAGAAGAAGAAAAGAAGGCTTACCCAAGCTTCTACACTTGAGTTCCTCTTGATTTGAATTCCTAATTGCAAACCTAGGCTTAGGAATTTCAATTTCCCTTTCCTTTCCCCATATTTATTTTCTTTGAAGTGTTGAAAATGAATGGGAAAGAGAAGGGGCTGTGGGATTACAAAAGTGTGGGCTAGGTTGGCTAACCCAAGCCCCACCCAAAGTCCCAAAATTCACAAACTTTAAACATATCAATGTTTACATTTTTTTAATTACGTAAACGGCGTTTTGAACTCAATGGAAGTGGTTTCAAGTCCGTGTTCATCCGCATGCAAAATGTGACTTTTTGGACGTACAAGCCCGATTAACGATGTTATATTCAAATAAAATAATTAAATATATTATTATTAAATGTTCTAGTTGTTACAGACTCTTTCGTTAAAGAAATTGCATCCTCACAATTAATAAGGAGAAATCTAATATTAAAAACCACTTATGAATAATCTTATAAAATTATAACTTTTAGTTATAAATCACTATAAAACTTAATTTTATACCCTTATGCTCAAATAAAAGTCACGAATATATACGAGCATTAAATTTATTTTTGTCGTAAATGCTTTCAACAACTTTATAATTTTCCTTACTTAAATTCTAAATATTCTAAACCTTAATTTCAATTATTATTTAAATTTTAACCATGAACTACCTTACTGTGATTTCTATGAAAAATTGGTTTAGAAATATCTAAAAGTCTACAAGATGAAACTCAAATCTTTTTCTAAATAGAACTGGATAATTCTTGTTTCGAAGAATTCCGACATATATTGGATCCTACACACTCATTTGAAATTCAAATCGAAAATTACGAACTACCGCTATGCGATGAGCTCGTTTTAATTTAATTTAATTGATTCGTTTAATGTTCAATAAGTTTATAAATTATAAACCTATACTCTTGCATTATTATTATAAAATAATTAAACAATTAAATTAAAAATTGGAAATATTGACTATCCAAAATCGTCGAACATCCCCTAGCACATTTTAGCTAGAAAATTTCATCACTTAAAAATTTATTAGAAGTATTCTAGCTTACAAAATTTTCTTATATTGAAATAGATAAGCAATCTCGGTGGGGAAACAAGATCATGAAATAAAAAATCGGGTTGCCACACCCTTTTAAACCCATAAAAATATGGTTCATAATCGATGCATTAGTTAATAAAGTGGTAGGTCGTTGTACATATCAGAAGCGATCGCCTTGAGGTTCTTGAGTTCGGTCGTTGGCTCTTATATGCGTTATCGGGTCGTTAAAACCTTAGGTCGTCCATCATAAGGTCGTCAGACCTTGGATCGTTCCAAGCTGGCCGTGGAGACATGTGCATGTTGTAATAACAGGTAGGTCATTCGCCTTATCTTCTCACACACATGCATGCGGGTCATTCAAGATGATGGTCACAGTAAGCTAGGTCGTTGAGTGTACATATAGATGAGTGGGTCATTTAGGTCCAAGGTCATTTCTTGTAGCTCAAGACGTGGTGCGGGTAGCAGAAACGAGATGTAAAGCAAATAAAGGAGCAGGGAATTCAAAGGAAGGTAGCCCAACTACCCGACTACCTGCACACTTAATTTTGGACCTCTCCACTTCACTTCCACAATTATAAATACCCCTTCATTTCCTTTATTTAAGGGACCGAATTCTCAAAGTTCTACCATTTTCATTATCCAACATCCTAGACCATCTCAAACTCCATTAAAGCTCTTTCAAGCTCTGATCCATCATCTCAATCATTGATAAATCGCCAAAGATCATCCAAGTGCAATATTATCGAAGATCTTTTTCAATAATCTCCACATCTAGAGAGATCTAAGTATTTCCATGGTGAATCGAAGAGATGTAGAAAGAGAAGAGAGATTTGTTGTATAAAGAGAAAAGATGTATGAAATGATAGAAAATGTGTACTTTGTAATCGAGATGGTAATGAAATCCTTCATTAAAGTGGACGTAGGACAAAACTGAGGCCGAACCACTATAATTGCGCTTTTTTTTACTGCTTTTGTTTGTGATTGCCCCTAATCTAGATCTAAACCACTTGAAGGTGTGCACATACCTCTTGGGGTGTTAGTGTTCATTTTTTGACACTAACATTGTTGGTGCCCATCGTGGGGCTCGAACCCACGACCACAAGCCTAAGAGCCTTGTGGAGGGCGTCGAAGTTCGAAGCCTGTTTTCAACGATAGATTAGCGAAGTTTAAAATCCAGGCCAGTTGAAAGATTTTCTTCAAAGTTTAAAAGATTGTCTAAGATAATGGCTCCACCGAAGAAAGCTGGAAGTAAGTCTGGTAGAGGTTCAGATAATGTCGCCAAAGAAGCTACGCCACAAACTAATCGCCTTGAAATTGGTCAAAGTTCGGTAGGCGGAGCTGGCGTAACTGGAGATGAGTTGGATCTAGTTGTTGCCAGCTTGAATAAGCAGATGGATACTTCTAACAAGGCTTTGATGGATTCTAACAAGGATTTGATGGACAAGTTGAATGCTCTTTTTACCGCTCTAACCAATACAGCACCTCACCGAGTCCATATTGATCTTGAGGAGAATGCAAACTCATCAGCTTCTAATCATAATCATAATGATAATGGGGAAGATCTTGATGATTGGTTCAGTGATAAAGACGAAGCCAATGTTGAAGATTCAAAGCCAAAGGCTAAAGTTCATTCTGATCTATATACTACTTGCAAGGTTGCTAGTCCTGCCAAGGGGGCATTTCCCTAAAGTGGAGGTAAAGGACCTCGGTCCTCTAATCGCGATCACTTTCCAAGATAAGCATCCGACAAAGAGACTGAAGTCTGCCTTGTGGAATGACACGACCTCGAGGAGTATATCTTGGATATGATAAAACAAATCATGAAGGAGAGGTTAGCTCGCAATGACGACGAATGGTAATGGGATTTTGCTCCTAGCAAAACTCTTTTCACCAAAAGAATCTGTAAAGCAGAGTTCCCAAAGAAGTTTGTTCCTCCTACTCTGCCTCCCTACAATGGAATTGTTGATCCTGATTTCTTTCTGTTCAAGTACGAGTGGCACATGAATGTGGAAAGGGCAACAAATGAGATCAGATGTTTATACTTTCCTATCTACTTGGTGGGTGTGGCATCGCTGTGGTTCACGAAGTTACTGCCTAAATCTGTAGATCAGTTTGCCGACTTGACCAAGAAGTTTAAAGAGCAATTTAGGTTGCATGCCATGAAGGCCAAAGACGTTATGTCACTATCATCAATGGAGAAAAATCCAAGGAAATTTGTTAAGGCTTTTCTTATTCAGTTCAAAGATGCTTTGTCTGAAGTGGGGAATCCAAAATCGCGCATGATCCTAATGGCTCTAGTCTATAGACAAGAAGAGTGAGTTTGGGAGATGGATAAAAATAAAGGAACTAAATATACTTGGAAAATTCTATAAGAAAGCGAAAGAATACATTAGGGTGGACGATGATCCTACTCGTGGCCAGGATGTTGGCGGGAGCAACGCTGTTGAAGCCAAAAAGAATATTGATGCTCAGATCATGAAATCCTTCATTAAAGTGGACGTAGGACAAAACTGAGGCCGAACCACTATAATTGCTCTTTGTTTTTTCACTGCTTTTCTTTGTGACTACCCCTAATCTAGATCTAAACTACTTGAAGGTGTGCACATACCTCTTGAGGTGTTAGTGTTCATTTTTTGACACTAACATTGTTGGTGCCCACCGTGGGGCTCGACCCCATGACCACAAGGCTAAGAGCCTTGTGGGGGACGTCGAAGTTTGAAGCCTGTTTTCAATGATAGATTAGCGAAGTTTAAAATCCAGGCCAGTTGAAAGATTTTCTTCAAAGTTTAAAAGCTTGTCTGAGATAATGGCTCCACCGAAGAAATCTGGAAGTAAGTCTGGTAGAGGTTCAGATAATGTCGCCAATGAAGCTACGCTACAAACCAATCGCCTTGAAGTTGGTCAAAGTTCGGTAAGCGGAGCTGGCGTAACTGGAGATGAGTTGGATCTAGTTGTTGCCAACTTGAATCAACAGATGGATACTTCTAACAAGGCTTTGATGGATTCTAACAAGGATTTGATGGACAAGTTGAATGCTCTTTTTACCGCTCTAACCAATCCATCACCTCACGGAGTCCATATTGATCTTGAGGAGAATGCAAACTCATCAGCTTCTGATCGTAATCATAATGACAATGGGGAAGATCTTAATGATTGGTTGAGTGATAAAGATGAAGCCAATGTTGACGATTCAAAGCCAAAGGCTAAAGGTCATTACGATCTATATACTACTCGCAAGGTTACTAGTCCCGCCAAGGGGGCATTTCCCCAAAGTGGAGGTAAAGGACCTCGGTCCTCTAACCGCGATCACTTGCCAAGATAAGCATCCGACAAAGAGATTGAAGTCTACCTTGTGGAATGACACGACCCCGAGGAGTATATCTTGGACATGATAAAACAAATCATGAAGGAGAGGTCAGCTCGCAATGACGATGAAAGGTAATGGGATTTTGCTCATAGCAAAACTCTTTTCACCAAAAGAATCTGTAAAGCAGAGTTCCCAAAGAAGCTTGTTCCTCCTACTCTGCCTCCCTACAATGGAACTATTGATCCCGATTTCTTTCTATTCAAGTACGAGTGGCACATGAATGTAGCAAGGGAAACAAATGAGATCAGATGTTTATACTTTCCTATCTACTTGGAGGGTGTGGCATCACTGTGGTTCACGAATTTACTGCCTAAATCTGTAGATCAATTTGCTGACTTGACCAAGAAGTTTAAAGAGCAATTTAGGTTGCATGCCACGAAGGCCAAAGATGTTATGTCACTATCATCAATGGAGCAAAATCCAAGGGAATTTGTTAAGGCTTTTCTTATTCAGTTCAAAGATGCTTTGTCTGAAGTGGGGAATCCGAAATCGCGCATGAACCTAATGGATCTAGTCTATAGACAAGAAGAGTGAGTTTGGGAGATGGATAAAAATAAAGGAACCAAATACACTTGAAAAATTCTATAAGAAAGTAAAAGAGTACATTATGGTGGACGACGATCCTACTCCTGGCCAAGATGTTGGCGGGAGCAGCGTTGTTGAAGCCAAAAAGTATGTTGATGCTCAGATCAATCAAAAGAGTACTTAGGGGCAAAAGAGAGCAAATGATGGGAAAGGCAATAAGGTCAATAAGAAGTTTCGCCTTTTCGACTCAGCAGAATCGACGCCTCTTACTGATATCCCTGAGAACATCTATTTCACAACAAAGGATGCGGAGGATTACCCAGAACCGTGGCAGATGAGGATAGGCAACAATGGAGCTAAGTTCGGAAAGTTCTGTCGATTCCAAAATGAGCCAGGTCATAACACCAACGAATGTAAGCATCTGAAGATGTTGATTAAAGAGCTGATTAGGAAGAATCGGCTATAGCAGTATGTAAAGAAGCCGCAAGCTCCAAACTCTGCTCCAGCTTCTCAGGGGTAAGATGCATCCATTGATCAATCAAGTCTAAGGAATAGAGCTTCGGTGCAGAGAAATCAAATATCTGCGATTAATACCATATTTGGAGGTCCTCATCTAGCCAGAGGAAGTTGGGGGGATATTGAAGGATATGCTGGAGCCCTGAAATATGTCCCAAAGGAGGAGAGATGCCTGATTATGAGAAACACAATTCCTATGAAGCAGCAAAAGATCACTTATGAGGACATTGTGTTCGAGGAAAATGATGCAGATGGTGTGATAACACCCACTCTAGATCCCATGGTTGTAACAGTTGGAATAGGCCCGGCAATGGTCAAGAGGGTGCTTATAGACTGCGATGCCTCAGTCAATGTTCTATTCCCAAAGATGTTCAACCAAATGAAGCTCTCAATGTCAGACGTTCAGGCATGTCAAACGAAAATCCAAGGGTTTACGGGGGAACCCAAGCAGCCGACTGGAACCATTGATTTGCTTATTGAATTGGGAGAGGGAGACAAAGTGAACATATTAAAGCAGACTTTTGGGCTGGTTGATGAAATTTCTGCTTACAATGCATCCTTCAGAAGACCCACTCTAGGAGATTTCAGGATTGCTTTGGCGCCTTGCGCTTAACCATGAAGTTCCCTACAAAAAATGACGTTGGAGTGATCATGGGAGATCACGAGACTGCAAGGGAATGCTACCTCACTGAACCGCGTGAAGCCAAAAAGAAAGAAACACGGAAGAATGTGGAGGCTCTACTCCGCATTCAAGATCCCGCTTTACATTAACTAAGGCATGGCCCCTGCACTAGAGAGCATAGTGGAGCCTACTAAGAGATGGATCTTCGTAAAGCCAGTGCAGGGAATGATCGAGCGGCACCAGTTGAGATCATAATTCCTATATCAGTTCATCCTAAAGATCTTGATCGAGTGCTGAAGATAGGGTCTCAATGGTGGAAAAGGTTGCAAAAAAAAATTTTGGTTGTGCTTCTTAGAGCTAATCTTGATGTGTTTGCTTGGAGTCACTCTGACATGTGCGGCATATCCCTCGAAATGGCAGTTCGTTCATTAAATATCGACCCAAGCATCACAATAGTGAAGCATAAGAGAAGGATTCAAAGCCCCGAAAGACCAATGGCTCTCAAGGAGGAAGTGGATAGGTTAATAGAGAATCACTTTATTCGACAGTCTACGTATCATGACAAGGTGTTGAATCCTGTGTTAGTGAAGATGGTCAACGATAAGTTGCGAGTGTGCATTGACTATTCTGACTATACTAAAACATGTCCTAAAGACAGTTTACCGCTGCACTAATTTATCAGCTTGCGGTTGCAACAACAAGGCATGAGCTCTTATCATTCATGGATGCCTATTCGGGCTATAATCATATCATGATGCATGAGCCAGATCAAGAAAATACAAGCTTCATCACAGATGTTGAATTATACTGCTATAAAGTGATGTCGTTTAGGTTGCAGAATGCTAGAGCGACTTATCGGCGTCTCGTCAACTTAATGTTCAAATCTCAAATTGGCAAGACTATGGAAGTCTATGTGGACGACATGCTGGTAAAGTCGAAAAGAGCAGACGATCATCTAGAAAATCTGGTTGAGGTGTTTGATATCTTAAGTAAGTACGACATGAAGCTGAATCCTCTCAAATGTTCGTTTGGAGTCTCATCAGGGAAATTCCTTGGGTTTATGGTTAATGCCAGGGGCATCGAACCCAACCCTGCTCAGATTTCTGCGTTAAGAGAAATGCGAGCTCCTATGACAAAGAAAGAGCTACAAAATTTGAATGGGAAAGTTGGTGGACTAAGTCGCTTCACTTCTAAGGCAACATATAGGTGCATTCTGCTTTTCGATGCATTGAGAAAGGCAATAAAGGACTTCTAATAGACTCCAGAATGTCAGATGGCCTTTGAGGAGTTAGTCAAGCATATCGAAGCACCGCCAATGTTGTCAAAGTCTAAAGATGGAGAAGATCTATTTCTATATTTGGCAGTTTCATCTCATGCATTGGGTGCAACTTTGCTCTGAGAGGATTCAAAGATTCAAAGGCCGGTATACTATATCAGCAAGAGGCTTACCGGAGTAGAGATAAAATGTCCTAATTTGAAAAAGCTTGCATATCGTCTACTTATTGCCTTGAAGCTCAGACCATATTTCCAAGCTCATCCTATCAAAGTACTCATAGATCAGCTGCTAAAGCAAGTCTTGTTTCGTCCATAGACTTCAGGAAGGGTTATTAAAGTGGAACTTTGAGCTCAATCAATATGACATCACTTACCATCCGCGAAGGGCAATAAATGGACAAGATTTAGCAGACTTCATTGTTGAGTTTATTGACAGGGGAGATGAGAAGGAAGAGACTACTGAAGTGATCACTCGATGGAAATTATTTATTGATGGAGCCACGAACGAGTATTGCTCGGGGCAACAGTAATGCTAGAAACTCATGAAGGACGCTCATTGCGCTGTGCTTTGAGGATAGAGTTCCCATCGATGAATAATGAAGCAGAGTATGAAGCATTAATTGTTGGATTGAAGATCCCAAAGGAGTTGCAGGTTAAAGCCTTGCAAAATTTCAACGACTCATAGTTAGTGGTGTGTCAAGTCAAAAGAAAGTTTCAAGCTAAGTTAGGAATTTGCCTACTTACCTATCAAAAACTTGGGAACTGCTCAACAATTTGGACAACTACACCATCACTTACATTCCTCAAGAAGAAAATTTGAAGGCCGACTCAATTGCAAAGCTTGCTAGTACAAAAGATGCTTGGCTGCTGGGATTGGTGTCAGTCGAAGTCCTCTCAAATCCCAGCACTGAAGACAATGATGTATATTGGATCATGGAAACTGCTGAAGAACCATATTCATGGATGACTCCAATCAAAGATTATCTCCTCAATGGTGGGCTACCAATTGATCCGAAGAAGAGAAGGAAGTTGCTCCAAAAAGCTTCTATGTATCTCATCTAGAATGGTCGGTTATATAGGCAGGGTTTCTCTATGCCTCGGCTCCGATGTGCTACTAAAGAGGAATCTAAAGCAATCTTGACAGAACTGCATGATAGAGAGTGTGGAGGTCATATAGGTGGTCAGACACTAGCGAAGAAAATTCTGCGATACAGTTATTTCTGGCCTGATGTGAACCAAGACTCCACAACTTATATCAGGAAGTGCGACAGATGCCAAAGTTTTGCGAAGATCCCAAGAGCACCATCCACCGAGTTAACTCAAATGGTCAGTCCATGGCCATTTGCTGTTTGGGACATTGACTTGATTGGATCACTACCAACCGCGAAGTCTAGTTTCAGATATGCCATTGTAGTTGTCGATTATTTCACCAAGTGGGCTAAAGCAGAGCCACTGGCCACTATCACCTCAAAGAAAGCCACCAACTTTGTCTTAAAGAACATCATTTGTAGATTAGGTGTGCCACAGAAAATAATCACAGACAATGGGATGCAGTTTGAAAATGAGGAATTCTGTGCCAAGTACAAGATCCGAAAAAGCTTTGCAGTAGCGGCCCATTTACAGACAAACGGCCAGGTGGAAGCTAATGAATAAGATTATCAAGTCAATCATCAAAAAGCGACTCGAGAAAGCTAAAGGTGGTTAGGTAGATGATCTCCCTCTTACACTATGGTCATATAGGACGACTCATAAATCTTCTATTGGGCACACTCCTTTCTCCTTGGTACTCGGCTCAGAAGCAATGATTCCGGTGGAGCTATAGGTCCCTATACATCGCAAAATCCATTTCAACTAAGCAGAAAATGAGAAGTTACAGCTTAAAGCTCTTGATCAACTTAAGGAAAGACAAGATAAGGTAGAGCTTAGAGTTGTAGCCTATCAACGAAGGATTTCCAGGCATTTCATCTCTAAAGTTAGACAAAGGACCTTCGAAGTCGGGGATCATGTGCTAAAAATAGTCATGACAGGAACTGGAGTTTTCGGGCCAAACTGGGAAGGGCCATACATCTTAAGTCAAAAGCCACTGGATGGCACTTTCAAACTGACAAACATTGATGGCACTCCAATTCCTAGGGTCTGGAATAACAATCATCATCGTCGCTACTTTACTTGATGCTATGTTCAAAATTTCTTGTAAAAAGTCTGTAACTATTTTGCAAGCATTGTAACTGAACACCAGCTCTATGAATGAAAGCATTCCTGCCTAAGTCAATCTCTTATTAGCAAAAATTTTGTTAATTCAAAATTTTCTTAAAGATGATTTTATATTGCAGGCTACCCGATGAGCACTTTCTTCTTCAAAGTCTGACAAGACATGACGACCTCAACAACACTTATTTAAGCATTGAGTGCTATAAACATCAATGTACGCAAATGCAAGGATGAAAAGCACCGCCTAGAAAAAGTGAAAGGGAAGGGTGGAAAAGAGTCAAACGATGAAAGACGCAGCAAGCAAACATAGGGCTAAAACAAAAACTGCAAGTTCCACCAGGGGCACCTCCCCATAGCGGAGGTAAAAGGCCTAGTTCCTCTAGCTGTGTCGCTTGCCAAGATAAGCATCCAACAAAGAGACCGAAGTCCGCACTATGGAATGACTCAACAACAAAAGTCCTTCGCGTAGTGAAGGCGAAAGACCTCTTTGAGGGCATTCAATGGAGTCTCCGATGCTTGATTCAGTTGGCGGGAGAAGACGAACGTTTGGATATAAACGTCCTCCCACTAAGCGAGGCACCCAATGAAGTCTTCGATGTCAGAACTAGTCAACGGGAGTAGACCAACACTAGGTTACCAAAGTCCTTTGTGTAGTAAAGGCGAAAGTCCTTTGCATAGTGAAGGCATCCTCTCTACAGTAGGGGTAAAAGACCACTTCGGGGGAACTCAATGGAGTCTCCAATGCTTGATTCAGTCTATAGGAGAAGACGAACATTGGGTTATAAACGACCTCCCACTAACTGAGACACTCAACGAAGTCTCCGATGTCAGAACTAATCAGCGGGAGTACACGAACATTGGGTAGCAAAGGTCCTTCCCACAGTGAAGGCAAAAGACCTCCCAGGCGGGGGGTAAAGGGATCAAAGACTTCTCCAAGAAGAAGCTTGAGATTAATCAACAAAGCTGGATTTCTTTTTGAATCGGGAAACCTAGAGGCTCTAAATGCACTGGAAGAAGTAAAAGGACTTCATCAATACACTTCAAGCTTCTAGTGCCATAGTTCAAGTCAAAGGAACTCAGCAAAGTTGACCATATCCAGCTTTAGTGATTCATGATGACCCATGGTATGGGAGAAACAACACCACATTGAGATGGACCAATGCTCACAAGCTCACCACAACATCGCATCAAGCAAAAGACTTGTAATCTGTAAAGAGGAAAATGCATATTACGACAAAGTTAAAGTAAGAGCTAAAGTACAACAAGCAAAAGCAGCTTTATAACAGAAATACAAGTCTAAGTAGAAGTTTTCACAAAGTCATGAATGAGGGCCGGTACTCATACAACGTCTGGTCTAAGAAAAGTACATAAAAGGAAGCTACATAAAGCAAAGTAAAGCAATTTAAAAACACTAGTTCTTCCTTTTCCCGCCTTTAGAGGATTCACAAGACCTCAAAAATGGATTGCTTGCCCTGGCAGAAGAAGGGGGTGTATCAACAGGCTAATCTTTGTCTTGGTCTTCATTACCATCCTTTGGAACTACGGGGGAAGATAAAGTAATCACATTCATAGGAGTGATACACTTTCCCTTACGCCTTGTGGTTGGAGACTTAACATTCTTCCCTGAGCGACTTTTAGTACTCTTCTCCGGGCTCTCATTCGTGTCTGTAAGGTCCTTTATCCCTTCTGGAGTGTAATTTGGGTCATCCAAATGAGCAATGTCAGCAATCTTCTCCGCTTGTGACCCGAACTCAAAAGCAGAAGCAGGGGTAGAGGCATGGGCCAAGGAGGAATCTCCCGGAGGAGGAGTGGAAATCAAAGCAGAAGCATTCATTGACACCAGGGTTGAAGCAGTCATGATGGCTCCAGTTGTTGTCTCAGCCACAGCAGGAGAAGTTGTTGGTGAAATCAAGCCTAAAGCAGTCGAATTATAAGCAAGAAGTTCAATATACCTGTGTGTGGTACAAAAGTAATCTAAGTCTGTGACGACCCGTTTCTTCCCCGTCAAGGAAAGAGCGGATACTTTGAGAACAACACACAACAGAACGCAAACGGAAGAACATTTCATTGCATATTACAACAATTCCATCAGAATACAAGAATATACAGAGTATAAATGAATAAATTACATTCGATAAATATCAGAGATTACAATAAATTACATAGCAGCGGAAAATAATACAAAGCACAACTGAAGGTGATATACGGATACAGAGCTTTCCGGATATCATTCCAGCCGTAAACCAGGATCCTGTGAATATAAATCTGCAAAACCAAAACTACTAGCTGCCCGTGTGGAAAATAGGGGCACCCAGAGTTTAGGTTAAAACAATAAACTCCAGGTCAGTCATGTGAGTGGTGTGAGAACTAAAACAGTTATTAAAACTTTATTTTAAAAGAGAGTAATTCAAGGGACCACGCCGTATAACACGGAACGGGTTTCCTCCCAAGAATACCAGTGCATAGAATAAACAACGCAATGCTTTTTCGAAAAATGAAGCTATTATAAGACCCAGGTCCCATCACACAATGCAACGCAAGCCGGAGGATAGGGTTTTCCCTTATAATAGCCAAACATGCTTGGTACGTTTAAAACAAATCATTTGATACTATGGTAAGTGTATAGTGTCAAAACAATTTCAATCATAAATATAAATCATAGACGGCATAGCATCCCATGCTACTATGTCGCCATACTAGGCTCTACAAATAAAGCCGAAATATCTCGTATTGGAAATTGGATTTCCGTCATGAGTCGAGGCAAGGGGCAAGCTCCTCTCCGCGTTCGAGACACTCTAGCAAATGTCCCAGGGCTACGCATTCTGGGCAACCCCTGGATCTTCAGGGCCGATCCTCACTTACGTTAGAGGATTGGCAATTCCTGAACACACGTTTCCCGGTCCTTACAGACCTAAAATCGAGGCGCCTCATCCAACAACCACAAAGGTGAAACGTATATAAATGTCAGGGCTGGTAAGTCACTGACACCACCAAAGCTAGAAAGAAACGTCGTGCTCTCCCTGCAGTTCGTATCCCGTTTTTAACTCATACCGAGGTGTGAGGCTCGCGAATTCACGTTATACACAAAGCTACGCCACAGGGGCCGTGCTTTGATCATCAACCACAAGACTTTGCTTTTCAACAGAAGCCATGATCATTGCATCTTAGCGTGTCACACAGGCATTTCATGCCATGCGACTGATGTCCATCGATATACAACCTCTGAGCTCGTACGTCTCAGAGAAGGGCGTTAAGCAAAAGAATAAATTCTCCGCCGCCAAACAGATGTATATTTAACAGAAATCAATCAACACAGAATAAAATCCAATGTCAGACACACAATCCATTTTCAAGTCCGTTCTGGGTCTGAACGAAACCGGAGGCACTTTCCTCGCATATCCATCCATCTCCAAGTACGCCTGGACGACCACCAACTATTTCCATCCTCTTGGGTGTACAGCCCACTCAGGATCGTCAGTAATTATCCAAACGATGTGAAGACTTCCGGTCTTCAACCACCGTCTTCATCTTTGACTTATCGTCGAATCGGTTATTCAGAATGGGTATAAACCCGGCCTTTCCGAACAACCCGCGTATATTAAAAACAAATGTTACACAAACACAACATACGCCTCATCCCAATTCAGAATATTCTTTTATTCATAAAATCACATTTTTAGGGAAAGGTTCCCATTAATTTTATCCAAGATAAATTCTTTCAAATTTATCTTTTAATCTTCCTTTGGATGTCATTTAAAACCAAATTATGGTTTTTCCAACTAGTCGAGATTAGCGAACCACACCGAAGTAATTATTTATTTTATTTCCCAATCCCAACCTATTCATCCCATGAAGCAAAACTGGTAATACTCCATATCTAATACTATGGTGTTATCGGTAAAATTAATTACCATTTCACGTTCAAATCTAATTAAAGATTTAACTATCGCTTTGGAACAAAACTGGTAATACTCCATCCTCGCTCAATTTCTAAATTTGATAATTTAGATTATAGATTCACATTTCAATCTAATTGCAGATTCGTTAAAACTCCTTTTACTGGGTTAAAGAACTAGGTGTTATTTAAAACACAGTTCGCGACAAACCCAAATCACATTCTATTTGTTATCAGGTTAAAGAACTAGTGTTATTTAAAACACCGTTCACGATGAACCCACAAATCAATTCTAGTTCAATTTAAATCAAATATATTAGGAATTCCGATTATTTAAAACCCCTTTTTAAATCTAATTTATTTATTTAAAAATAAAAACCCGGGTTTTAAATTTAGTTCAATCTAGTTCATTTCGATAAAAATCTATTTTTCTCTTTTCAAATATGGAGTTTTTCATCCCAAATTTTCCCAAATCATTTTTTCTGATTTTACACAAATTATTACTATTTTTAATAATTTTATCAAGGCCCGTACAGTCGATTTCCATCAATGGCCATCGAACTGCACTTATAGCGACCTTTTTCAAATTTGATTTGGACGTATCTCCAAATCCAACCGTTAGATTTCAAATTTCTAATATTCGTTAGAAAGCTCTTTTCGATACGAACCCAACGGTTCCGGTTTTAGGAGAATCCGACGGTCGGATCTCCCGTAATGTCCGTTTGAAATAAATGGTCGAAATTTACGAACTACCGCGGCGCGGCGCGTTCTATTCAGGCCATTATATTATATATATATATAATATATATAATATATATTTCGTCGATTTCTATTTAAAACGAATTTTATAAATAGTTTTTAAATTCGTTTCAAAATTCATTTCTATTCAATTCAAATTGGTTTTCTATTCGATTCAATTCAAATTGGTTTTCTATTCGATTCAATTCAAATTGGTTTTCTATTCGATTCAATTCAAATTGGTTTCAAAGTCGTTTTCTATTCGGTTCAATTCAAATTGGTTTCAAAGTCGTTTTCTATTCGATTCAATTCAAATTGGTTTTCTATTCGATTCAATTCAAATTGGTTTTCTATTCGATTCAATTCAAATTGGTTTTCTATTCGATTCAATTCAAATTGGTTTTCTATTCGATTCAATTCAAATTGGTTTTATATTCGATTCAATTCAAATTGGTTTTATATTCGATTCAATTCAAATTGGTTTTCTATTCGATTCAATTCAAATTGGTTTTCTATTCGATTCAATTCAAATTGGTTTTCTATTCGATTCAATTCAAATTGGTTTTCTATTCGATTCAATTCAAATTGGTTTTCTATTCGATTCAATTCAAATTGGTTTTCTATTCGATTCAATTCAAATTGGTTTTCAAAGCCGTTTCAATTCAAATTGGTTTTCTATTCGATTCAATTCAAATTGGTTTTCTATTCGATTCAATTCAAATTGGTTTTCTATTCGATTCAATTCAAATTGGTTTTCTATTCGATTCAATTCAAATTTCATTTCCAAATATTCGATTTCAAATTCACTTTTCAATATTCATTTCGAAATCACTTTTCAATATTCATTTCGAAATCACTTTTCAATATTCATTTTAAAATGAATAAATCGATATAAATATCGTTCGCGTCAAAATGGCGTCAATCTAATCAACACGGCTTCATATATTTCTATTTTCAACAAATGAGTATTTATTTTTGTCAACACACGACTAATCTCAATGAATGAGTACTGTCCACGTGTGACTATTTTTGTTAAATTATTTCGTTCAACACATGACTAATCTCAACGGATGAGTACAATCAACACATGAACCTTTATTTTATAGTGATAAAGATATAAATTTTATTGTTAAAATATTTCGTTCTACGCATGACTAATCTCAACGGATGAGTACAGTCAACACATGAACCTTTATTTTATAATATTCTTTATCTTCTGAATTGGAATGAGGCCCAATCAATCACCATATAATGTTAATTATATGGATTTTCATACATCACACGTATATAATAGCATTGAAAAATAATCAACCATCAACCAAAGTGCACTACACTGTATAAGCATCAAATATAGATATCTAACGCTTATAACAGCCTGTCAATCAATCGATCGACATATTTAATCAATCAGGATGAGTGAACTTCAAATTTCATCCCAACACCCGTGTGGGGTTTCAAATCAACAAACATGGATTTTTATTTGTGCAGTTGGGCGATGTGTAAAATTTATCGACCCAATCAATGTCCTTCAAATAGGTGTACATAAACAAACCGTCTGGTTTGTAAATGAATATTTTATTTTATTCACTTTCACGTTAAAAATTATATTTTTAACGATAAAATATTTTATTTCAACACATTAATTTCTATCCAGTTCATTTACACAATAAAAATGATATTTTTATTTTTCTAACATATTTTAGAAAATTTCGGCGGCATAACGTCACGATACTAGAAACGGGACGAGGCCTAGCCTTATCCCCGGTCTAGTGAAGGCCCACACCATTCACACATCAATCAAATTCACCAAACAACCAAATTCAAATCAAATCATCTAACTAATTTTTGCAATCAAACAAACAAGTCCATGGTCTGTGGACGATTGTGTCGGGTGCTACTAAGCACCGTCTGCATCCTAGTATATATATAACTAGAAAAGAAATGGAAGAGTGAGAAATTCTCACAAATAGCTATCCAATCATCTTGACTCTTCTTTGATAGAAATCTTCTTCGTTCTCGCCTTTTTATCATCTTCGTTGCTGTAGCCACTACATACGTAAAAATCGAATTTTTACTTCGCTATTCAATATATAAAAATCGAATTTTTACCTTGTTATTCAATATATAAAAATCGAATTTTTACTTTGCTATTCAATATGGAAAAATTGAATTTTTACTTCGTTATTCAATATAGAAAAATCGAATTTTTACTATGCTATATGGATAAAAATGCTATTTTTACACCGCTACTATATAGATAAAAATTCTATTTTTACCTCGCTATTCTCTATATAAAGATTTCGCCTTTTCAAATATATCATTATAAAAATCACATTTTTATTTTTCTACACATATAAAGATGGTACTTCTAATATTCCTATCATGTAAAAATTATATTTTTACTTCTCTACATAAACAAAAATCATATTTTTACATCATTTATATAGTAAAGACTATATTTCTAATACTTTAAAAATATAGAAATCATATATTTATTACTTTAAAATTATAAAAATCGTATTTTTATTTCTTCTATATAAAAATCCTCTTATCAAATAAAAACCAAACCTTTATATTCACTCAAAATCGAACCTTTATACTTACCATACATCATATATACTTCAAACATTTTATATACTCTAATCTCAGATTTTAAAACTATTCTAATTTTTAAAACAATACGGAATAAGTTAAATATTAAAGTCTAAATGAAATAAAATAAAATAAAATAATTAAAGGCAGAAGACTTACTGTAAAAATCAGAAGAGGAGGGGGAAGAGTTTTTAGTCGAAGGAGAAGAGGGGGCGTCGGCGGTTTTGGCAGGCAGGGGGACGTCGGTGGGCGGGCGATGGTCTTGGGTTCCAGACGAAGAAAAGGGGGGGGGGTTCGAGATTGGGGCTCGCGGCTCCGGCGAGAAGGTGGAGGAGCAGTAACGGAGGGGGAGATGGGGTCGGCGGCTATGGCAGTGGTGGATCGCGAGGGGGGGGGGGGCGACTGGCAACGTCGATGGGTTTTTTTTTCTTTTTTTTTCTTTTCTGATATCGATTTCGTTTTTGAAATAATCGGGGGGGGGGGGGGGGGGGCAGAGTGATTTAAGGGGGAGAAGGGTTGACCTTTTTATTATTATTTAATTTCAATTTTTTATTCACATAAAGTAACTTTTTCTATCGACCTCGAAACGAAGACCACCGCCTGTCGTCCATAGCTAATTACCCCCATTCCGAACACAATGGGATATGTATCGCAAGCTGATTTGATCGTTTCGATCAGTTTTCATCAAAATCAACATATAACTCTATATATTGACTTTAAATGCGCATTTCAATTTACCGGGGTCACATACTAACTAGAAAAATTCCAGAAAAATGTTTTCTAGCTTCGTATTGACGATACGGTCCTAACAAAACTAGTTTCGTCGAATTCTGAGACCGTTAGAAAAATGACCATTTTCCAGTCGATTAAAATCAACTAAAACTGGTCAAACGCGTTTTCCTTTGCCACGCTCACATATTGATTCGAAAAATTATGAAATTTGGAACCTAGCAATAATTTGACATCACGGACCCAATAAAAGTGGTTTCGTCGAAATCCGAGGTCATCTGCAAAATTCCCATTTTTAAGGGCCTGAATTCTATAGCGACTATTCAGAATTTTCAACTGGAATATCTTTTGATCCCCGCTATGAAATCTCAATTTTTCGGATTCGTTGGAAAGATATTCTCAATTAGATCCTATTGTTTTTGGTTTCGCTAAAATCCGGATTGTTTTGCACCCGGTACGTTCAATTGAAGTTTGTAATCGAATTATCGAACTACCGCGCCATTTTCAATTCTATTTATAATTATATATAAATATTTATATTCTAACGACGACGTATATAATATATACGTTCGAATTATATTCAAAATAAATTTCTCGTCGATATTATTTAAAATAACCTATTTTGAATATTAAAAATTCGCTAAAATCGCCAAAATAAAAATTTTAAACTGGCTCAGAAATTCGGGTTATTACAATCTCCCCCACTTAAAACTTTTCGTCCCCGAAAAGGAACGAAGTCGAAAGTGGTTTGACTAATCAACTCTATGTTCGATCTGGCTTCCATCCTCCAACTTTTCAGTTTCTGAGAATTTTCAAATTTTCAAAAATTTGGCAAACACCCCAAATTTTCGAAAAATTTCGCCATAACCTCCCCTGCACCGGGAGCCACAGGAAAATCCTGAAATTGCCATACAGGCCTTCTGATCTCAAAAAGAAAAAGAAAAAGCCAAGCGGCTAGCCAATAGGCTCATAAAATCATCATCTCCCAAACAAAATAGGAAATTATAGTAAACATGTACCTATTTGTCAGGCAAACAAATTTTATTCTCTGCTCTAGCCTCCTTGCTATGACCTGTTCAATGTAAGTATATGTATATGCAAGAAAATGCGACTAATTTTCAATACAGTTCAATATTTGATTCAATTAGGCATAAATGGTTAAAATTATCAAACAAATAAACAAACAACACAAACATCAATCAATTAGTGAATTAGAGTTTCAAATTCATAATTTTGATATATATACAGAAAATCTTGTTTTTGATGTCAATTCACAACACTGTGTTCTAGCTATATAAGTTTTGGTTCTCACACCAGTCTAATGGAAATATATAGATATCACACCTTCGTCACTCGAATATAAATTCTGACGACGAGTACTCAATCATCAGAATCATCTTCGGGCCACTAGAGTATGATTCTATATCTATCCAGTATATTAAAACTTCGAATATACGTTCATGACGCGTATATGCAAAATCTTTATATAGTGGATTGTCCATATTCAAAATAAATAAATAATCAAATACGTATAAAACGATTTAAATTTTCAAACAAAATTGTTTTCATTTGAAAGATATACTCTTCACACTCGTTCTAGGATACTACTGATCCTATCTCTAACGAGTCATTCTAATTGGATATTGCTAATCCAATATCTGATGAATTCTTTCGTATGGTTCTAATGTGTCTTGTTCTCGAGCTCTGTAAACCAAAGCTCTGATACCAAATGTGACGACCCGTTTCTTCCCCGTCAAGGAAAGAGCGGATACTTTGAGAATAACACACAACAGAACGCAAACGGAAGAACATTTCATTGCATATTACAACAATTCCATCAGAATACAAGAATATACAGAGTATAAATGAATAAATTACATTCGATAAATATCAGAGATTACAATAAATTACATAGCAGCGGAAAATAATACAAAGCACAACTGAAGGTGATAAACGGATACAGAGCTTTCCGGATATCATTCCAGCCGTAAACCAGGATCCTGTGAATATAAATCTGCAAAACCAAAACTACTAGCTGCCCGTGCGGAAAATAGGGGCACCCAGAGTTTAGGTTAAAACAATAAACTCCATGTCAGTCATGTGACTGGTGTGAGAACTAAAACAGTTATTAAAACTTTATTTTAAAAGAGAGTAATTCAAGGGACCACGCCGTATAACACGGAACGGGTTTCCTCCCAAGAATACCAGTGCATAGAATAAACAACGCAATGCTTTTTCGAAAAATGAAGCTATTATAAGACCCATGTCCCATCACACAATGCAACGCAAGCCGGAGGATAGGGTTTTCCCTTATAATAGCCAAACATGCTTGGTATGTTTAAAACAAATCATTTGATACTATAGTAAGTGTATAGTGTCAAAACAATTTCAATCATAAATATAAATCATAGACGGCATAGCATCCCATGCTACTATGTCGCCATACTAGGCTCTACAAATAAAGCTGAAATATCTCAGATTGGAAATTGGATTTCCGTCATGAGTCGAGGCAAGGGGCAAGCTCCTCTCCGCGTTCGAGACACTCTAGCAAATGTCCTAGGGCTACGCACTCTGGGCAACCCCTGGATCTTCAGGGCCGGTCCTCACTTACGTTAGAGGATTGGCAATTCCTGAACACACGTTTCCCGGTCCTTACAGACCTAAAATCGAGGCGCCTCATCCAACAACAACAAAGGTGAAAAGTATATAAATGTCAGGGCTGGTAAGTCACTGACACCACCAAAGCTAGAAAGAAACGTCGTGCTCTCCCTGCAGTCCGTATCCCGTTTTTAACTCATACCGAGGTGTGAGGCTCGCGAATTCACGTTATACACAAAGCTATGCCACAGGGGCCGTGCTTTGATCATCAACCACAAGACTTTGCTTTTCAACAGAAGCCTTGATCATTGCATCTTAGCGTGTCACACAGGCAATTCATGCCATGCGACTGATGTCCATCGATATACAACCTCTGAGCTCGTACGTCTCAGAGAAGGGCGTTAAGCAAAAGAATAAATTCTCCTCCGCCAAACAGATGTATATTTAACAGAAATCAATCAACACAGAATAAAATCCAATGTCAGACACACAATCCATTTTCAAGTCCATTCTGGGTCTGAACGAAACCGGAGGCACTTTCCTCGCATATCCATCCATCTCCAAGTACGCCTGGACGACCACCAACTATTTCCATCCTCTTGGGTGTACAGCCCAATCAGGATCGTCAGTAATTATCCAAACGATGTGAAGACTTCCGGTCTTCAACCACCGTCTTCATCTTTGACTTATCGTCGAATCGGTTATTCAGAATGGGTATAAACCCGGCCTTTCCGAACAACCCGCGTATATTAAAAACAAATTTTACACAAACACAACATACGCCTCATCCCAATTCAGAATATTCTTTTATTCATAAAATCACATTTTTAGGGAAAGGTTCCCATTAATTTTATCCAAGATAAATTCTTTCAAATTTATCTTTTAATCTTCCTTTGGATGTCATTTAAAACCAAATTATGGTTTTTCCAACTAGTCGAGATTAGCGAACCACACCGAAGTAATTATTTATTTTATTTCCCAATCCCAACCTATTCATCCCATGAAGCAAAACTGGTAATACTCCATATCTAATACTATGGTGTTATCGGTAAAATTAATTACCATTTCACGTTCAAATCTAATTAAAGATTTAACTAACGCTTTGGAGCAAAACTGGTAATACTCCATCCTCGCTCAATTTCTAAATTTGATAATTTAGATTATAGATTCACATTTCAATCTAATTGCAGATTCGTTAAAACTCCTTTTACTGGGTTAAAGAACTAGGTGTTATTTAAAACACAGTTCGCGACAAATCCAAATCACATTCTATTTGTTATCGGGTTAAAGAACTAGTGTTATTTAAAACACCGTTCGCGATGAACCCACTAATCAATTCTAGTTCAATTTAAATCAAATATATTAGGAATTCCGATTATTTAAAACCCCTTTTTAAATCTAATTTATTTATTTAAAAATAAAAACCCGGGTTTTAAATTTAGTTCAATCTAGTTTATTTCGATAAAAAACTATTTTTCTCTTTTCAAATATGGAGTTTTTCATCCCAAATCATTTCTTCTGATTTTACACAAATTATTACTATTTTTAATAATTTTATCAAGGCCCGTACAGTCGATTTCCATCAATGGCCATCGAACTGCACTTATAGCGACCTTTTTCAAATTTGATTTGGACGTATCTCCAAATCCAACCGTTAGATTTCAAATTTCTAATATTCGTTAGAAAGCTCTTTTCGATACGAACCCAACGGTTCCGGTTTTAGGAGAATCCGACGGTCGGATCTCCCGTAATGTCCGTTTGAAATAAATGGTCGAAATTTACGAACTACCGCGGCGCGGCGCGTTCTATTCAGGTCATTATATTATATATATAATATATATAATATATATTTCGTCGATTTCTATTTAAAACGAATTTTATAAATAGTTTTTAAATTCGTTTCAAAATTCATTTCTATTCAATTCAAATTGGTTTTCTATTCGATTCAATTCAAATTGGTTTCAAAGTCGTTTTCTATTCGATTCAATTCAAATTGGTTTCAAAGTCGTTTTCTATTCGATTCAATTCAAATTGGTTTTCTATTCGATTCAATTCAAATTGGTTTTCTATTCGATTCAATTCAAATTGGTTTTCTATTCGATTCAATTCAAATTGGTTTTCTATTCGATTCAATTCAAATTGGTTTTCTATTCGATTCAATTCAAATTGGTTTTCTATTCGATTCAATTCAAATTGGTTTTCTATTCGATTCAATTCAAATTGGTTTTCTATTCGATTCAATTCAAATTGGTTTTCTATTCGATTCAATTCAAATTGGTTTCAAAGTCGTTTCAATTCAAATTGGTTTTCTATTCGATTCAATTCAAATTGGTTTTCTATTCGATTCAATTCAAATTGGTTTTCTATTCGATTCAATTCAAATTGGTTTTCTATTCGATTCAATTCAAATTTCATTTCAAAATATTCGATTTCAAATTCACTTTTCAATATTCATTTCGAAATCACTTTTCAATATTCATTTCGAAATCACTTTTCAATATTCATTTTAAAATGAATAAATCGATATAAATATCGTTCACGTCAAAATGGCGTCAATCTAATCAACACGGCTTCATATATTTCTATTTTCAACAAATGAGTATTTATTTTTGTCAACACACGACTAATCTCAACGAATGAGTACTGTCCACGTGTGACTATTTTTGTTAAATTATTTCGTTCAACACATGACTAATCTCAACGGATGAGTACAGTCAACACATGAACCTTTATTTTATAGTGATAAAGATATAAATTTTATTGTTAAAATATTTCGTTCAACGCATGACTAATCTCAACGGATGAGTACAGTCAACACATGAACCTTTATTTTATAATATTCTTTATCTTCTAAATTGGAATGAGGCCCAATCAATCACCATATAATGTTAATTATATGGATTTTCATACATCACACGTATATAATAGCATTGAAAAATAATCAACCATCAACCAAAGTGCACTACACTGTATAAGCATCAAATATAGATATCTAACGCTTATAACAGCCTGTCAATCAATCGATCGACATATTTAATCAATCAGGATGAGTGAACTTCAAATTTCATCCCAACACCCGTGTGGGGTTTCAAATCAACAAACACGGATTTTTATTTGTGCAGTTGGGCGATGTGTAAAATTTATCGACCCAATCAATGTCCTTCAAATAGGTGTACATAAACAAACCGTCTGGTTTGTAAATGAATATTTTATTTTATTCACTTTCACGTTAAAAATTATATTTTTAACGATAAAATATTTTATTTCAACACATTAATTTCTATTCAGTTCATTTACACAATAAAAATGGTATTTTTAACGGGACGAGGCCTAGCCTTATCCCCGGTCTAGTGAAGGCCCACACCATTAACACATCAATCAAATTCACCAAACAACCAAATTCAAATCAAATCATCTAACTAATTTTTGCAATCAAACAAACAAGTCCATGGTCTGTGGACGATTGTGTCGGGTGCTACTAAGCACCGTCTGCATCCTAGTATATATATATAACTAGAAAAGAAATGGAAGAGTGAGAAATTCTCACAAATAGCTATCCAATCATCTTGACTCTTCTTTGATAGAAATCTTCTTCGTTCTCGCCTTTTTATCATCTTCGTTGTTGTAGCCACTACATACGTAAAAATCGAATTTTTACTTCGCTATTCAATATATAAAAATCGAATTTTTACCTTGTTATTCAATATATAAAAATCGAATTTTTACTTTGCTATTCAATATGGAAAAATCGAATTTTTACTTCGCTATTCAATATAGAAAAATCGAATTTTTACTATGCTATATGGATAAAAATGCTATTTTTACACCGCTACTATATAGATAAAAATTCTATTTTTACCTCGCTATTCTCTATATAAAGATTTCGCCTTTTCAAATATATCATTATAAAAATCACATTTTTATTTTTCTATACATATAAAGATGGTACTTCTAATATTCCTATCATGTAAAAATTATATTTTTACTTCTCTACATAAACAAAAATCATATTTTTACATCATTTATATGGTAAAGACTATATTTCTAATACTTTAAAAATATAGAAATCATATATTTATTACTTTAAAAATATAAAAATCATATTTTTATTTCTTCTATATAAAAATCCTCTTATCAAATAAAAACCAAACCTTTATATTCACTCAAAATCGAACCTTTATACTTACCATACATCATATATACTTCAAACATTTTATATACTCTAATCTCAGATTTTAAAACTATTCTAATTTTTAAAACAATACGGAATAAGTTAAATATTAAAGTCTAAATGAAATAAAATAAAATAATTAAAGGCAGAAGACTTACTGTAAAAATCAGAAGAAGAGGGGGGAAGAGTTTTCAGTCGAAGGAGAAGAGGGGGCGTCGGCGGTTTTGGCAGGCGGGGGGCGTCGGTGGGCGGGCGATGGTCTCGGGTTCCAGACGAAGAAAAAGGGGGGGGTTCGAGATTGGGGCTCGCGGCTCCGGCGAGAAGGTGGAGGAGCAGTAACGGAGGGGGAGATGGGGTCGGCGGCTGTGGCGGTGGTGGATCGCGAGGGGGGGGGCGACTGGCAACGTCGATGGGTTTTTTTGTTTTTTTTCTTTTCTGATATCGATTTCGGTTTTGAAATAATGGGGGGGGGGGGCCAGAGTGATTTAAGGGGGAGAAGGGTTGACCTTTTTTTTTATTATTATTTAATTTCAATTTTTTATTCACATAAAGTAACTTTTTCTATCGACCTCGAAACGAAGCCCACCGCCTGTCGTCCATAGCTAATAACCCCCATTCCGAACACAATGGGATATGTATCGCAAGCTGATTTGATCGTTTCGATCAGTTTTCATCAAAATCAACATATAACTCTATATATTGACTTTAAACGCGCATTTCAATTTACTGGGGTCACATACTAACTAGAAAAATTCCAGAAAAATGTTTTCTAGCTTCGTATTGACGATACGGTCCTAACAAAACTAGTTTCGTCGAATTCTGAGACCGTTAGAAAAATGGCCATTTTCCAGTCTATTAAAATCAACTGAAACTGGTCAAACGCGTTTTCCTTTGCCACGCTCACATATTGATTCGAAAAATTATGAAATTTGGAACCTAGCAATAATTTGACATCACGGACCCAACAAAAGTGGTTTCGTCGAAATCCGAGGTCATCTGCAAAATTCCCATTTTTAAGGGCCTGAATTCCATAGCGACTATTCAGAATTTTCAACTGGACATATCTTTTGATTCCCGCTATGAAATCTCAATTTTTCGGATTCGTTGGAAAGATATTCTCAATTAGATCCTATTGTTTTTGGTTTCGCTTAAATCCGGATTATTTTGCACCCGGTACGTTCAATTGAAGTTTGAAATCGAATTATCGAACTACCACGCCATTTTCAATTCTATTTATAATTATATATAAATATTTATATTCTAACAACGACGTATATAATATATACGTTCGAATTATATTCAAAATAAATTTCTCGTCGATATTATTTAAAATAATCTATTTTAAATATTAAAAATTCGCTAAAATCGCCAAAATAAAATTTTTAAACTGGCTCAGAAATTCGGGTTATTACAAAGTCCGAGACGGCTTGATCGATGTCGACTTTATCCGAGGCAAGAAGATTCTTGTGCACCTCTACTTCATATTCATTTGGTTTGTCATCATCACCCTTGACATCACCTACGTGCTCACCAGCAGCTTTTTCCCTTCCTTCATGGATGGTAGTAGGATCAACAGAAGGCGTAATTGTTATATCTAACAATTCTATGATTTTTGTTTGATGATAAAAAAAACATATATTTATTATTATAATGTATTTGTAATTGTACTATTCCACTGCATCACAGGCAGAATATAATATTTATATTTATATAAAATACTAATGCATAAGAATTTAAATAGTATTTTACTAAAATATAATATTTTACTTCTACATTTGAATAGTACAGATTTCATAACTCCACTATTTTTACATTTCACTGAAATACAATACATTCACATTCAGTTTCATTTGTTCTTCACTACAACACTCAGTCACTCAGTTATACGAACACATACATTCCACTCTTTCACTATTTTATTTTCACTTTCTATTACATTTACGTTGATACTCTGACACAGTCTTGTCTTCTGCCTTTTACCAGCTTTAAGTCAGTCCAATCAGCTACTTACCTGTCACATAAGAACACATATAGTAATCTGGAACAAATTATTTTTAAATTCTAGCAGATAAAATTTTATTTTAAAAAATTATTTACCTCATAATTTTGGTTTGTTTCTCATCATATTTCATGACTTGATCTGATTTCTATGGAAATCCATCTGTGTCTAGACAACTTGTGATATTCATAGTTATACACTGTAAATACCAAAAGGTAGATAAATCCTCTAATGCTCACATATATAATCTGCACGTGCACTATACATGTATACAAATACATATGTATGTGTACACACATATTTCTATGCAGGGACAATATAGTCAAACATCGTGAATGGACGTGAACCAAGAAATCCAGTACATATGCAGACACAAAAACATATATGTACACATCTGTGCATACATACATACATACATACATACACACACACACACAGACACACACACACACACATAGCAGGAACAGTGGTTCAGCTAACTCAAAATATCCGAGTGTACAACATGATCAAACCAAAGTACAGATAAAATGGTGTAGCAAAAAGGGAGCCAAAGTTTACAACTCAGTCAAAATTCAGGTTTAACAAGTTATGTAACCCATAAGTGTACACTCTTTAATGCACAAGGCAAGCAACAACAAATGGACAAAGTAAAAGCTCAAACATGAAAAGTTTATGGTGTAGCAGCAAAACAGGTTGATCAAGCATGAAACAGGCCAAAATTCAGCATGCAAGAATTTCAGGAGATTCAAGAAATTACAATTAACAATTATGGCAGAAGACAATGGAGCAGCAAAGACTCAACCAACAATGAGATGGCACACATTTTATTCAAGTGCATGTCAGATTTCAAGTTCAAGTGCATCAAACAAGGCAGCATGGGAATAGTGAAAAGAATCACAAGTGCTCAAACATTTCAATGCAAAATGGCAAGACAAAAATAGGCATGCAACAACAATGAAGGAGTACAACAAAAAAAACAAATTTTCACTTCATTAATATGAGAACACATATATATTGTGTGTATGTATGTATGTATGTATGTATGTATGTGTGTGTGTGTATATATATAAGAGATCTATTCATTGCCAAAATATGGATGGCACAATTTTTTTTCCAACTGCAAGTCAATATGGCAAGGAGAAAATCATGCTTACACATGCAAGAATAAATTGGCATGAAAACAGGTGCATGTATATCCATATACACTTGCACAAGTTTGCGAACAAAATTGTAAATCCAAGCATCCCAAAATGGTTCCAGAAACACATGTGAATTCTTAGAGTACTGGAAATCATTTCAACAGGTTTTCAATCATGCAAGGGACATGGAGAATATTTTTAAGTGTTTCCAGATTCTCAAAGATATTTTCTTTCAGCCAGAAAGCAATGTCAATGATTTCCAGAAATGTAATCATTTAATTATGAATTTTTTTTCCGAACAAGTGCATGAAATTGATTTCCAGAAATTAACAAATATTTCTACGCAAATTATCAATTCAAATTTTCCTAAAATCCCAAATCAATCAAGTGTTCACCTGAGAGAGATTATTTTTTCCCGAAATCACTCAATTAAAATTGGCAAAGATTAAAGTCAACAATTTTGGCAAGAATGCATTTCCAGACTTTCGGCATCACATTATTTTGGTAAGAAAACATTTGATTTTCAGTAATACAATTGAGAATTAAATTCGGAAAGTATGTATCAATGGTTTCTAGATTTCAGTCTCAAAACTCATGACCACAAAAGTATTTTCCAGAAATCAATCAATGAATTCACTGCATGCATTCGATCACCAAATCATACAAGGCAACAGTCACGGCAAGAAATCCAATCAAGGAAGAATGTCAAAGTCGTTTCAGTTCAATTCAAGGCAACAAATCAAAGTTCACACAACAATCTTGCACAATCTGATCAACCATTTTATAAAATCAGTGAAGTCGATTTATGTTTAAAAAACCTATATATACTACACCTATTTCGTCATTGACAGGAATCAAAAACTACAACAAAAATTCGAGAGCAACAAGGAAGCAAAATCAGATTTTACTCACCGATTTTTTTATCGCAAGAAGCCCCAAATCATTGACCAAGGATGAATGACATCTCAAAGAATATCAGAGAAATTTCCCAAAAGACCAGAGTTGAAATTGCGAATTGATTTGGGGCAAAGAGTTGAAAAACCCTACTTTTTAGTTCGACTGACATTTTTGGGAGCAATGCTTTCAAATGATATAAAAGGAAAGGGGGCCAACCTATAATTGTTAATTAGAAAATGGATTTTTTATTTTGTTTTAATTTATTTGTATTTTCCTTTGTAATTTTCAATTTATAGGTTACTAGTTTTCCTGTAAAAATTTGGGGTTACTAGCTACGGTTTTGTAACTAGGGGAAAACATGATTCTGGGGACAGAAATCAGTTCATGGTTTTGAGCGTAGGATTAGGACAACAACATGTTCTGTGAGTGTACAAAACTGTATAGGCGGTTAGCGAGGGGTTCGCGAGGTTATAGGTTTTTTTTTGTGGGTGTCTATTTAATACCAAGTAAAAACCTTGGGGAATACAACATTAGGCAGGGTTTGCCGAAGTTGGGTAAAATCTGTGTGATTTATTTTCCGTACTTATTTTTTCCTCTGCTATATGTGCTGTGATTATCATTCTCTGCTGCGATTTGTTTTATATTCCACAAAGTTAATAAACCCTATTCACCCCCTCTAGGGTTAATCTAGATGCAACAAGTGGTATCAGTGCTTAGTTTTTATTAACTCTAGAGTCATGGTGTTTACTAATTTTCAGTCCATAGAGAGTCAGTCCAGTCGTATTCCAACTATTTTAAACGGTACATATTTTTTAAATTGTAAATCATAAATGGAATCCTATTAAAAATCTGTTAATTTTAAATGTTGGGATGTTGTTTTTAAGGGGTGTGATAAGATCGATAGAAATGATAATAGATTTAATTATTGTGCCATACATATTTTATACTCTTATATTTGTTCAACATAACCATATCTTCCACTGTTTAACTGCGTAGAAAATCTGAAATAGTCTCAATAGAAGTATGGAAGAATTGACAACTGCTCAAATCCCTCGAAGATCAACTCAGATTCAGATTTGTGCTTAACAGGTTGTACAGATGGAAGTTCAGATAGAGACTTATCAAGGGATCTTTCTTTTAAAAAATTGATTCATCTTCTAAATGGTTTAACTGAATCTGTTGAGCATCTCAAATTTAAAATAAAACTCTAAAATATGAGGAACTTGAGTTGATCAGAAAATAATATTTTTTAATCAAAACTTAGAATAGTCAAGAAGTCTTTAAACTCTAACTGCAAAAATTGTATAAATTTGAAAAATGATCTTGTTCGTCGAAATGAAAATATTCAGAAACTTGAAAACGAAATCTGTTCTTAAATGAGAACAATATTGAGCTTGAAAGCACAAACAATTTTTTGCAAAAGGAATTTGAAAATTTTAAGACTACCAAAAATTGTGAATATGAATTTGCTGAAAAACAAAATTTATTGAAAATAGATTTGATTTTGAATGAACTTGAAATTATAATTGACAAATTCAAGAATTTTGAAAAATGTGAGTTTTAAAAGCAAAAATAATTTGAATTTGAAATCTCTAAGTCCCAAACTAAAATTAAATTACTTGAAAATGAGAATTTGGTTTTGAAACAGTCCAATCCTGAAAAGAAGATTACTATAAATCATTGCTCAAATCTGATAAAATAAAATAGCGATCTTAAATCCAAAATTCAACGACTAGAATCAACTTTGCATAAATTTTCTAATGGGGAAAAATCGTTGAATATGTTGTTGCAAAACCAATTTTATGCTGGAAATAAGTATGGTCTTGGCTTTGGGAAAATAAATGTTTTTAAAAACTGGAATTCAAATGGTTTTAAAAATCCCTCAAATTGCTTCAAGAAGGATCATTTTGAAAATTTGAACTATGAAAATTTCAAAGGGTTTTTGAGTCACGAACAAGATAAGAATTTGTTTGATAACAATCTATATAATCCATTTTAGACCCCAAAAAGAAATAAAGTGAATTCGGCTAAATTCAAACTAGTTTCGATTCCTAAGGGTGCAATGATTGATTCAAATGGATTGTTATATAAATAGATTTGGGTACCTAAAGATGTGAACACAGCTAAGAGTGGTTTCACAAATTTTGTTAGACCACTCGCTTCTCTAAATGCTTAGGTACCAAAGAAAGGATGAGGAACTGTTTTGCAAAAGGAGAACTGAATTCAAATTGCTTCATATCATTGAATTATTCACAGTTCCTTAGCCATGTTTGCTGAGTTAGAGATCCATAACATCAACTGAAAATATGGTATGATCTCTAGACTCTTCTTTGTTTATTTTCCTTGTTTTTATTCTATTTCTCCTTCTATGTATTTTCTTTTGATTTTGGTGATTTGATCTGACACTGCCATGTTTTTCTTTCTTCCTTGAGCTTTCTTGACTTCAAATTGCAGAATCCATGATTTTGTGGAAATGTGCTTAATTTGTATAAAATCTCATGTTTTAATCATTTCCAAATATTAAATTTAAAATTGTAAATATATCTACAATTGTTTTGAAGTCTTTTTATTTCTGAATTCTTAACAGTGCTGAAACATTCATGTTATATCTTGAACACTGTTAATTTGAATTCTAAATTTTTGAAGTTCTGAAAAATTAATGAAATTTCACACACCTCTACAGTTTTGGGTTTCTTCTAATTCAATTTCGAAAGGCTTGAAATATTATACTCATTACAGAACACTGCTATTTTTTAGTTGTGATAATTTCGTTGATTTTTGGATTGGCTTAATTATTTCTGAATTGAAAAACTTTTGGCTTGAATCATTTTGTTACGTCTTGAAATTCATTATTATTCATGATCGTCTTACTTAGAAATTTGTTTGTTGAAATCATTCGAAATTTTTGATATTTTGAATCTCACACACTTCTTAGATTTGAAGTTATTAATCTTGTGTGATTGACTCATTATATCTAAAAATTTACATTTCTTCAAGTGATTTCAAATAAACTATTTTTTGGATCATGAATATCTCTCAAGCCTAATGTAAATAGTTTGAAAATTTCTCTTGTACTTATCAGATATAATTTTGAGAAATTCTTTGAAGATCTTGTATTTAAACTCACTGTTTTTTCATGATCATTTGACTTGAATATTTGATTGTTTGAAATCATTTGAAATTATTGATTTCTTGAATCACACACACATCTTGGATTTGAAATTTATAATCGAGTTTGATCTATTCATTGAATCTTGAGATTTTTATATTCCCTCAGATGATTTCAAATAACTGTATTTTGGATCATGAATCATTTTTTATGACTGTCGGAAATATATGTGAAATATTATCTTGACAAGGCTGCTTTGAAATTGTTTATTGTGTTGCTCTAATAAAAGAAATTGTTTTCTAAATGTTTTTTAATGACTCCTGGTATTGGTATCGTCTGCTTCTCTGATAAAATGGTCTGAACTGAATCATGATTTGTCCTCTTGGACTTGTTGAAAATTGTCTGAGAACTTTCTAGTGAAACTAATTATGAATGTGTCTTGCTTCTCTGGTTGATGGAATTGATCTGCTAGATTTAACTACTTGGGCTTGGTAATTTTTTCTTCCCTGAAAATCCTGTGTCGAGTGGTAGAATGTAAAATTAGTCTCTAAGATACCTTTGTTAGAGGGTGGTACTAAAATCCTCGTTGGCAGAGACAACAAGTGGTATCAACCTTAAATGCTTTGAAATTTTCTCACTCATTCGTTTTGATTCTTTTTAATTGATTTTTCATCTTGTATAGATCTTTTTTTAAATACGTCTTGTCATTGATTTTCAATTTTAAAATCATTTATTGATTATTTATTCGGAAATTAAAATGAATAACCAAAGTTGAACTGTATTTAGAACTCATCAAAATTATTTTTAGATAATTGAGATTGTGATGAGCTGTGACTATAGTATATTTCACAACAAGAGGAAATTTTATTTAAATTCTCATGATTTTTTGAACAGGTATTATAATATCTTTGAATTGGCGCTTATTTCACGAATATCTCCTTTATCTACCATTATTCTGCCATCCATTAAGATTTTATATTAATGTGGAGAGTTTAATTTTTTTAGAAATCATCTTAAATAAATAGTGGAAATATTTGTGATGGAATTGTGATTATATTATTTTTCAGAATTAGTGACAATTGAAAATTTTCAATGGTCCTGGTACAGTTGAGCATATTTCATGATATCATAAATTTACAAATTTATTTCACAACAATTTCTATATCTACCACATTTCTATCATCCATATTGGTTTTATATACTGAGGATTTTTTTGAGAATAATAAAAATATAATATTCATAAGTGTTTCTTTAACCTCATTTAAAAATTAAAGATCTGATCATGCATGGTTATAAGATTACTTATTTTTAAGCTGCAACTGAGCTTATATAAAAATCCAAGATCTGCTTATGCGTAGTCAGTGTGCTCTTAAATAAAAAGAAAAGAAAAAGGAAATAAATAAAAATTTATATGAAATTCTCCTTGGTGTATGAAAACCAGCCTATCAATCCATTTTCTATTTTGTGAAAATGTGTTAATATTTTATGATGTATTATGATTTGTTGATTGATAGCTATTGGGATTTGAAATTATTTAATTGCGTTTAATAATTGTAGTCCAATTCCATCACTATTTTTGTGCTTAATTTTTACAGTTTTATTGGAAAATAATTGGAATCATATATTTTAATACACTCTCCATTTTTATAAATGTCATCGTAAGTCCATCATTTTACAATGTGAAATTTTTCATTAGTTCTTAGAATATTTTGATTTTTATTTGACTAATTGAGATTTATGATGAACATTCTTCCTCTTAAACTGATATTATATTTTTAGTCAATTTTTCATCACTACTTTAAATTATGCATCCTTTTGATGATAACAAAAGGGGAAGAATGAGATAAGATTCTGATCGATGAGTGGATATTCTTTGAATATTTTAATATTCAAGTTTCAATTATTGTTTTTCACTCATGCTCATATTTAGGGGGAGTTTTGTTATAAGGGGAGCATACAAATAGGGGGAATTCAATAATTCACTGTGAAACATATTTATTATAATATTATATTCAAAATCTTATCTTATGTTTGTCATCATCAAAAGGGGGAGATTGTTGTATCTAACAATTCAATGATTTTTGTTTGATGATAACAAACATACATTTATTATTATAATTGTGTTTGTAATTGTACTATTCCACTGCATCACGCAGAATATAATATTTATATTTAAATAAAATACTACTGCACAAGAATTTAAATTTTTAAATAGTATTTTATTAAAATATAATATTTTGCTTCTACATTTGAAAAATACATATTTCATAACTCCACTATTTGTACATTTCACTGAAATACAATACATTCACATTCTGTTTCATTTGTTACACGATTCCTAACTACAACACTCAGTTGTACAAACACATACATTCCACTCTGTCACTATTTTATTTTCACTTTCTGTTACATTTACGTTGATGCACTGGCACAGTTTTGTCTTCTGCCTTCTACCAGCTTTAAGTCAGTCCAGTCAGCTACTTACCTGTCACATAAGAACACACATAGTAATCTGGAACAAATTATTTTTAAATTCTAGCAGATACAATTTTATTTAAAAAATTTATTTACCTCATAATTTTGGTTTGTTTCTCATCATATTTCATGACTTGATCTGATTTCTGTGGACATCCATCTGTGTCTAGACAGCTTGTGATATTCACAGTGATGCACTATAAATACCAAAAGGTAGATAAATCCTCTAGTGCTCACATATATAATCTACACATGCACTATACATGCATACACATACATATGTACATATATACACATATTTCTGTGCAGGGACAATACAGTCAAACATCGTGAATGGACATGAACCAAGAAATCCAGCATATATGCAGACACAAACACATATTGTAACACCTCATAATTTTGTTAACATTAAAGAGGATAAGTTAAACAATAATTAATTTAATATTAAGAATTAAGGGAAAAAGACTACGTCATTATGCCCGTCTCGAAATTCTGGTCATGATGGACACCAAATTTGCGTAAAACGGATAACATATGAAGAAGTTATGGACGATAAAAGTTTGAAAAATTAAACCAGGTATAACTGGCGCACTTCACAAGTGCGCCAATGCAATTTTACACTGGCGCACCTGTAAAGTGCGCCCATAATAGTTTTTGGGTATTCTGGCCTTTTTCCAAGTGGTGGCGACCCGCAACCTGATTCACCCTAGGGCTTATGTGGCAGTCGGTTCTAGAGGGTTCTGCAGTTATAAATATACCTCAATTCTCTTGTTTTTGTCACAAAGAATCAATGGCGGCCAAACCCTGCTGATGTGTGAATTGAACTGGATCCCTTATCTTCTTCTATCAACTAAGTCAAATCAAATCCAGAAATCCAAGATCCATTCCTTCTCTATTCTCTAAACCTAACGCTATGAGTTTCTAGTTGTTTTTAGGTTTAAATGAATAGAAGTAAACTTTGAAAGACTGTGATTTGGATACGTTGTAAACCTTGAATCTATGATATTATCATATCCTATGCTATGTCATGATAGATATATTTCTCTAGATCCAATTCAATCGTGATTATTCTACTATGTTATTATTGTGGATCCTGGTTTGTAACTATATTGTGGTTAATATAAATATGTTAATTTGGATAGTTATATTATTGGATTTGTGTAGATCTGTTTCTAAACTAGTAGATATAATTTATGTGGACATTGAAACTGTTAGTCAGATCAAAATCATTACCTTGCATTATTAAGTTAGATCTATTTTAACCTTTATATCGGAATTATGTGATCTAATTTATCACCTTGTGTTATCATGTTAGATCTAAATCGATTGGACATCTAAATTGCAAATTTAGATCTTACTATGTTTATTGTGACATCATAGTTATGTTAGAATCAATTGACTGTCAACCGTTCATCAGTTTTATGCCCACCTTGTTATGATGACAATTTCATGTCCATGTCTGAATGTATGTTCACCTTATTATCGTGCTAGTTTATGTTTATGTCAAGATGACCACTTTGGTTATATTCCCATTATTTTCCCTATTATCGTTTATGACTAGGCTATTGTCTAGCCTAGGCATGCTGCCAACTTTTTGAGGGCGCTAGTTAAGGAATAGGGGAAAAAGGGTTAATATTTACATAATTTGAATATGAACATTTTTGGACATATAATTCAAATTATTGGGTAAAATGGGCATTAACACATGTAAAAGGAAAGGATTAATTAATTGGTTAATTAATTAAAAATGGAATGTCTAGTAATTACAATTAGGAATTGTAATTGTACTTATGACATGAGGTTAGGTTGCATTAGTGGTGGAAGTCTGCCCGGACCCGACCGACATATCCAGCAGCCACTAATGTTGAACCTAATGTGGGAGGTCGAAGTACGCAAATACGAATCGGGTTAAGACACGAGGTTAGGCCCAACCGTGGAATAAGACTGCCCGGACCCGACCGGTATATCCAATATCCACACGTTGTAGGCCTAATGTGGGAGGTCTAGCCCATTATAAACCATAAATGGACATGGTAACGAATTGGACTACTTAACCAAATCTAATCCATAGGGATTATATGATATTGAACTAAGGTTAGGGTTAAGTAAATTGATTGGAACAATGGATGGGTTAAGTAAATCTGGAAGGGGTTGGTAATATTTACGTATAGCCCACAAACTTAACCTGATAGGGTTATGTAATTAAAGACGCCTAGTGGTATACATAGTCAGTGAAAAACCTAGTGGGGGATAAAAGACAAAGGGGAGAGCTTGTATCATATTGTGTGGGACCCATTTCAGTCAGTAACCTGGAGTAGGTAACAAATAAAGTACTCCGTACTAGGCGGAGAAGGGGCACGTTTATTGATAGATTGTAAGAGATCCAAACGTAACGGACGGTGTGGGCAGCGCAAACCGAGCAGGCCTTGTGCGTGCATGGGCTGGGCAGAAGGGGATAATACGACCGTGACACCAGTAGATACGGTTGTGCACATATTAGGAAATAAGGGTTGCCATTTTAGGAAGTGATACCTCCTACTTTGGGGCCAGCACAGGGTATCTACGGAGTAGGGAGCCAATCGTTTAGAGTAGTGGTTAGGGTATATTTTGGACATATGCCCTGAGTCTACCACCTTATATTAGAAGGGATCATTTCATTCTAGTTATAATAGTAATAGCGCAGAGTAATCATTAGAGAAGTGTATACTCCTTACCTTATCTACCTTGTCACACCTGCCATTTATGTAGTGATCTCTCTTATCAACTTTATATGCCTATCATGTTACTTCTATTTATTTACTAGCTAAAGGTAACTGGACTCATCGGACTTTATGTCTAGCCCTTTTTGTTTCTCCTTCTTTCTTCTGTTTCCCCCAGGTTCTGAGGGAGGAAACACTAAGGCTTAGTCTGGACCCAGATATCATCTTGCTAGGAGCTACTTCTGAAGTATGGCTCAAGTTCTTGTCTTACTATGGCTTAACTCTTTCAATTGGGGAATTATGTTTTTATATTCTTATGTACTCCGATGATGCGAGACAGAAGTTATTTTATTGTAATGGTTTTTGTGACTTATGGTATAATGGACCATGGTATTATGATATATTTTGAAATAAAAGTTTAAATTTCCACTGCTATCTTATTTATACCTGTCGTGTAATTATTCTATGTCTGTTTACCTATAACGCTTCATGAAACTTAATGCATTCCCTTAGTGAGTAGCATTAATGGACGTGGGGTGTCACATTTGGTATCAGAGCTGAAGGTTACCAGGTTAGATAAGATTTTTTTGAAAATTATTTTCAGAAAAAAATGTTTTAAAAGAAAGCATTTTCAAAAAGAAAAGTCTGATTTGAAAAACATTCCCCAAAAAGCCATATGTAGTATCCTTCGGTCCTTTATCTAAATTTCTTCCTTTTTCCTTTGTCAGCATGTCTGGGGAACAAAACATTCCTAGTATCCCAGAGGGCGTCACAATACCCGGATGGTTCCGTAGATATTTGGAGGCCACGACACCTGCCGAAGGCTAATGAAATGTTCCACTCCCGGCTTCACCAGTCATTCCTCCTCCTCCCCCTCCAAGAGCAGATAACTTCACCAAGATCTGCAAGGACTTCCGTGCTATGGGAGAGAAGCCATTCCATAGGAACGAGACATTCGTAGAAGCTTAGAATTGCCTCAAGGAGACCGAGGACTTATTCGTAATCTTTGGAGTAGAGGATAGAAGGAAGGTTCAGTTAGCCGCCTGGCTACTGAAGGATGAAGCCTCATTTTGGTTGGAAGTCACTCAAGCTAGACGTCCGGTGGAAACTTGGGGAGATTTTAAACAGAGGTTCGAAATGAAATTTCTTTTCCAAGCTGAAAGCAGCATGCAGATGGAGAGATTCTTAGCACTCTATCAAGAAAACTTGACGGTAAAAGACTATGTGAATAAATTCAACCAACTAGCAAGGTTTGGTTTAGAGTTGGTGGACATGCCGCACAAAAGGGCTTTGCGGTTTGCTAAAGGGTTGAATGAGCCTCTGCATGGTTTAGCCTTGTCTCATATTCCAATGGGGGCCACTTTTAAAAAGCTTTTCGATATGGCCCTAATGTATGAGGAAGACTAGGGAGAAAAGAAGGCTAAGGAGACATCGCAAAATAGGAAGGTGTGGCCCAAGAAGGGGTAGAAGCAACAACAACAACAACGACAACAGAAGAAAGGAGGGAAAAATGATAAAGGCAAGGATAAGAGAAAATGTCACCATTGTGGGAAGGTAGGTCATCTGATTAAAGACTGTAAGCAAAGGAAGAACTCTTGCTAGCACTGTGGAGAGGCCGGACACTTTGTTAAAGAGTTCTCGAAGAAACGGGGATCACAGGGACAAGGTCAAAGGGTAGGAAACTCTGGAGGGAAGGTGTATGCTCTCGCAATCAGTGCTTCTGATAGAGGTAGAAAAATTTCTGTGGAAGGTTTAATTTCTCTTTCAAACCATCCTATTAGAACACTTTTTGATTCTGGTGCCTCACATTCATTTATATCAAGTTCTGTAGTTGAATCTCTGCACTTAGTTACTAGTATGGTAGTGGATCCTGTAGTTATTTCAAACCCATTGTTGTTTCAGCTCATTTATCTATGATTTGTCGGGATTTGAAAATATCTGTGTTGGGCATCGAGTTTGAATGCGATGCATATGTGCTTAGGTTTATGGGCTATGGGTTGATTCTAGGAATGGATTGGCTTACCACGTATGGTGCCACTCTGGATTGTGAGAGGAGGGTTGTTAGGCTTCTGACTTGTCATGAGAGAACCCCCGAGATTTCATGTGACCCACAAGGATCGGTTATGCTTAGTTTCCTAGAGTCTCTTGATGCATCTATCGATGATCTGCAATCTGTTCTAGTAGTCCGGGATTTTTACGATGTTTTTGATGAGGTTCGGGGTTTACCTCCGAGGCACGATATCGACTTTCGTATATATTTGGTGGACAATGCAAAGCCAGTTGCATTGCCAGTGCGCCACATGGCTCCAAGGGAAAGGAGGGAGTTAAGTAAGAATGTAGGGGAGCTACTTGAGAAAGGGTTTATCAAACGAAGCATATCTGAATGGGGTGCTCCTGTAGTATTCACGACTAAGGCGGATGAATCACTTCGATTGTGTGTTGATTATAGAGAGCTGAATAAACTCACTAAGAAGAATAGACACCCGCTTCTAAGGATTGATGATTTATTTGATCAGCTTGTTTGTGTCTTGGCATTTTCCCATTTAGACTTGGCCACAGGGCTCCATCAGTTGAGGGTGGCTGAGGACAACATAGACAAGACTGCCTTTAGGACTCCAGATGGTTTCTTTGAATGGCTAGTTGTGCCTTTTGGGCTGATGAATACACCCGCCTATTTTGTCGATCTGATGAGTAGGGTGTTTCGGGAGTTACTAAATAAATTTGTCGTAGTCTCTGTTGATGATATTTTGATCTTCTCCAAGAGCGAAGAAGAGCATGCCCAACATTTGAGAGAAGTTTCGAAAACTCTCCGCGACCTCAACTTAAAGAAAAATTCTCCAAATGCCATTTTTTGAGAAAAGAGGTGAGATTCTTAGGTCATGTGGTCTCCAAAGAAGAGATAGCTGTAGACCCCGTGAAGGTGGTTGTAGAGCAAGATTGGCAGGTTCCTGAAAATGCAACCAATGTGAGAAGCTTTCTTGGGTTAGCAGGTTACTATAGGAAGTTCATTGAGGACTTCGCAAAGATATCAGCCCCACTCACAAGGCTGACGAAGAAGAACTTGACATTCTCATGGGATATAGACTGTGACATTGTTTTCCAACGACAGAGGTGGGCTCTGACAACATCCCCAGTCATGACCTTGCCTGACGGAAATAAGGTGTTTACTGTTTACATTGATGCGTGTGGTACAGGGCTTGGTGCGGTTTTAATGCAAGAAGGGAAAGTAGTGTGTTATGGGAGTAGACAGTTGAGGGCTCATGAAAAGAACTACCCCACCCATGATTTAGAGTTAGCTTCCATAATGTTTGCGTTAAAGACGTGGCGTCATTATTTACTTGGAGAGAAGTTCGAGTTATACACCGATCATAAATCTCTCAAGTATATATTCTCACAGAAGGATCTCAATTTAAGGCAACAACGGTGGATGGAGTTTCTAGCTTCTTATGATTTTGAGATTTCTTATAACCCTGGCAAGGGTAATGTGGTGACAGATGCACTAAGTAGGTAGAGGGTGGCCTTAAGTCCTCTATTTGTGGAAAGAAAGAACTTGAAGTTCATATCAGCTTTTGATTTTAGACACTCCATCGAGATTTTTCCTGGTTTGTTTGCATCCTTGGAGATACGACTGACTCTTATGGACCAGATAGGAGCTTCGCAACAAGGTGACCCACAGATTCTAGACATCATAGATAAGCTCAGAAGAGGGGAGACTTCTAGTCACCTCAGCAGATATGCCATAGATGAAAAGGGGTAGTTGCGACGAGATGGAAGGCTTTTTGTTCCTCAAACTGGAAGCTTGATAAAGGCAGTCCTAGAAGAAGCCCACCATTCTAAGATGACCATTCCTCCAGGCGGTGATAAGATGTACAGAGACATGAAGAGGGTTTTCTTTTGGACTGGGATGAAGAAAGATGTGGCAAAATTTGTTTCTCAATGTTTAGTTTGCCAGCAAGTCAAAGTTGAGCAAAAGAAGCTTGGTGGATTACTTCATTCGTTGGAGGTTCCGTAGTGGAAATGGGAGAGGATCTCTATCGATTTCATAGATGGTTTACCTAGGTCGAAGAAAGGCAACACCGGTATCTGGGTTGTGGTAGATAGACTCATTAAGAGCGCTCACTTTATTCCAGTGAAGAGTAAGAGGACGACACCATGGTTGGCATCAATTTTTGTTCGAGAGATAGTTCATCTTCATGGAGTACCTTCCAGCATCGTGAGCTATCGTGACCCCATCTTCACCAATGAATTTTGTAGGAGCTTGAAAGAAGCATTAGGTACATAGTTGTGTTTGAGCACCGCTTATCATCCTCACACCGATGAACATACAGAAAGGGTAAACATGATTCATGAAGATCTTTTGAGGCTATATATCCTAGACTTCGGAGGGACTTGGGAAGAGCATCTTCCTTTAATAGAGTTTGCCTATAATCACAGTCATCAAGTTAGCATCGGCATGGCACCCTTCGAAGCATTGTACGGACGACCCTGTAGATCACCAACTTGTTGATGGGAGTCTACAGAAAGATTATTACTTGGACCAGTATGGTTAGGGAAACGTCCAAAAAGATTGACCTTATTCGAAGGCGGATGAAGGCAGCTCAAGATAGGCAAAAATCCTATGTAGACAAGAGAATGTCTGACCTCGAATTTGAAGTAGGAGACTTGGTTTTTATCAAACTATCGCCTCTGAGGAATGCGGTTCGCTTCGAATCAGTTGGGAAGTTGGCACCTAGGTTTGTGGGACCATTTCCCATAACCGAGAGGATTGGCCAAATGGCCTATAGAGTAAAACTCCTGGACAATCTATCAGGCGTTCATGATGTTTTCCACGTTTCCCATCTGCGGAAGTGCCTGCATGACACTGCAGTAATCGTTGAGTCGAGTGTGTTGGAAGAAGTTGAAGTGGAACGGGAGGCGATAGTCAGGCGAGTCCCTACCCGTATTCTGGGATCAGAAATTAACAAGCTATGCAATAAAGAGATCAAGTTGCTAAAGGTTCAATGGGGAGATAACCCAGAGGATGCGACTTGGGAGATCAAAGACAAGATTCGTCCTTCGTACCCTTTTCTTTTCGAGGGTATGTTCTTAACTCCTTTTTCCAAAGCTTTATTAGTACTTGTTTCTATCATTTGAGTATATTTTATCCATGGTATTTTTCGACCTTTAGATAGAAATACTATGTATGTAAACATGTGTTTGAGACATGTTATGATTAATGGATGCAAGTGTTTTCTAGTGGTTGCATATGGATGCATATACACACACATTAGGCACTAGATCGACTAAATCACTCTCATATTGCATATGGATGTGTGTGCATTTTCTTTTCTTTTATGGATGGAAATGGATGAACTAGCATATGGATGTTGCATTTGGACGAATGAGTGCACACACATATAGAGCTTACATGTTATAATAGGCTCACTTGCATACATATTGGATTCATGGCACTAATATACATTGCATTAAGGAGGTCAACTGAATCAGTAGACCGCCTAACGCATTAATATTGGGACATATATACACACCTTTGCATATATTCATGTAAGAATTAGAAATCCTTAAGGACAATGGATGCCAGTGATTGATGGATGAGTAGATGGATGATGGATGGTAGGATATGCATTCTTCTCAACTTGGAGATTTCGGGGACGAAATCCTTTAAGTAGGGGGAAATGTAATGCCCTGTAATTTTGTTAACATTAAAGAGGATAAATTAAATAATAATTAATTTAATATTAAGAATTAAGGGAAACAGACTACGTCATTACGTCCGTCTCGAAATTGTGGTCAGGATAAACACCTAGTTTGCGTAAAACGGATAACATATGAAGAAGTTACAGACGATAACATTTTGAAAAATCAAACCAGGTATAACTGGCGCACTTCACAAGTGCGCCAAGGCAATTTTACACTGGCGCACCTATAAAGTGCGCCCAGAATATTTTTTGGGTATTCGGGCCTTTTTCCAAGTGGAGGCGACCCGCAACTTGATTCACCCTAGGGCTTATGTGGCAGTTGGTTCCAGAGGGTTCTGCAGTTATAAATATATATCAATTCTCTCGTTTTCTTCACAAAGAATCAGTGACGGCCAAACCCTACCGGTGTGTGAATTGAACTGGATCCCTTATCTTCTTCTATCAACTAAGTCAAATCAAATCCAGAAATCCAAGATTTATTCTTTCTCTATTCTCTAAACCTAACGCTGTGAGTTTTTAGTTATTTTTAGGTTTAAATAATTAGAAGTAAACTATGAAAGACTGTGATTTGGACACATTGTAAAGCTTGAATCTATGCTATTATCATATCCTATGCTATGTCATGATAGATCTATTTCTCTAAATACAATTCAATCGTGATTATTCTACTATGTTATTATTGTGGATCTTGGTTTGTAACTATATTGTGGTTAATATAAATCTGTTAATTTGGATAGTTATATCATTGGATAGATCTAATCATTTATGTAAATCATGAACATATGCCACCTTGAATTGGTTAGGATTAAATCTAAATCTTTATCTTAACTGTAACTTCTATGACATGCTATGATGTGGAATTGTGTAGATTTATTTCTAAAATAGTAGTTCTAATTTATGTGGACATTAAAACTGTTAGTCAGATCAGATCGTCACCTTGCGTTATCATGTTAGATCTATTTTAACCTCTAAAACTGAATTATGTGATCTAATTTATCACCTTGTGTTATCATGTTAGATCTAAATCGATTGGACATCTAAATTGCAAATTTAGATCTTACTATGTTTATTGTGACATTATAGTTATGTTAGAATCAATTGACCGTCAACCGTTCATTAGTTTTATATCCACCATGTTATGATGACAATTTCATGTCTATGCCAGTATGTATGTTCACCTTATTATCATGCTACTTTATATTTATGCCAAGATGATCACTTTGGTTATATTCCCATTATTTTCCCTATTATCGTTTATGACTAGGCTATTGTCTAGCCTAGGCATGCTGCCATTGTAAGGGTGCTAGTTAAGAAACGGGGGGAAAAGGGTTAATATTGGCATAATTTGAATATGAGCATTTTTGGGCATATAATTCAAATTATTGGGTAAAATGGGTATTAAAAACTATAAAAGGAAAGGATTAATTAATTGGTTAATTAATTAAAAATGGAATGTCTAGTAATTACAATTAGGAATTGTAATTGTACGTATGACATGAGGTTAGGTTGCATTATTGGTGGAAGTCTGCCCGGACCCGACCGACATATCCAGCAGCCACTAATGTTGAACCTAATGTGGAGGGTCCAAGTATGCAAATACGAATTGGGTTAAGACACGAGGTTAGGCCCAACTGTGGAATAAGACTACCTGGACCCGACCGGCATATCCAGCATCCTCACGTTGTTGGCCTAATGTGGGAGGTCTAGCCCATTATAAACCATAAATGGACATGGTAACGAATTGGACTACTTAACCAAATCTAATCCATAGGGATTGTATGATTTTGAACTAAGGTTAGGGTTAAGTAAATTGATTGGAATAGTGGATGTGTTAAGTAAATCTGGAAGTGGTGGGTAATATTTACATATAGGCCCACGAACTTAACTTGATAAGGTTATGTAATTAAAGACATCTAGTGGTATACATAAGCAGAGAAAATAATAAAGTTATGTAATTAAAGACACCTTTTAGAGTAGCATAACTGAATAGGGCTATGTAATTAAAGACACCTAGTGGTATACATAGTCAGTGAAAAACCTAGTGTTGGATAAAAGACAAATGGGAGAGCTTGTATCATATTGTATGGGACCCATTTCAGTCAGTAACCCGGAGTAGGTATCAAACAAAGTACTCCGTACTAGGCGCAGAAGGGGCACACTTACCGACTGATTGTAAGAGATCCAAACTTGATGGACGGTGTGGGCGGCGCAAACCGACCGGGCCTTGTGCGTGCATGGGCCCGGCAGAAGGGGATAAGACGACTGCGACACCAGTAGATATGGTTATGCACATCTTGGGAAATGAACGGTTGCCACTTTGGGAAGTGATACCTCCTACTGTTGGGCTAGCACAGGGTATCTACGGAGTAGGGAGCCGATCGATTAGGGTAGTGGTTAGGGTATATTTTGGACATATGCCCTGAGTCTACCACCTTATAGTAGAAGGGATAATTTCATTCTAGTTGTACTATTAATAGTGCAGAGTAACCATTAGAGAAGTGTATAAACCATACCTTGTCTACCTTGTCACACCTGCCATTTATGTAGTGATCTCTCTTATCCACTTTATATGCCTATCATGTTACTTTTATTTATTTACTGGTTAGTAGTAACTAGACTCGCCAGACTTTATGTCTAACCCTTTTTGTTTCGCCTTCTTTCTTCCGTTCCGCCCCAGGTTCTCAAGGAGGAAACACTCAGGCTTAGTCTGGACCCAGATATCATCTTGCTAGGAGCTACTTCTGAAGTATGGCTCAAGTTCTTGTCTCTACTATAGCTTAACTCTTTCAATTGGGGAATTATGTTTTTATATTCTTATGTACTCTGATGATGCAAGACAAAAGTTATTTTATTGTAATGGTTTTTGTGACTTTTGGTATTGTGGACCAGGTATTATGATTTATGTTGAAATAGAAGTTTAAATTTCCGCTCCTATCTTATTTATTTCTATCTTGTAATTATTCTGTGTCTGTTTACCTATAACGCTTCACGAAACTTAATGCATTCCCTTAGTGAGTGACATTAACACACGTGGGGTATCACGCATATATACACACATCTGTGCATACATGCATACATACATATATACACACACACACACACACACACATATATATATATATATATACATAGCAGGAATTGTGGTTCAGCAAACTCAAATTATCCGAGTGTACAACATGATCAAACCAAAGTACACATACAAGGGTGTAGAAAACAGGGAGCCAAATGGTACAGCTCAGTAAAAATTCAGGTCCAACAAGTTATGTAAAGCCACAAGTGTACACTCTCCAATGCACAAGGCAAGCAACGACAAATGGACAAAGTAAAAGGCTCAAACATGACAAGTTTATTGAGACGACCCGAAATCCCCCGGTCTCTGAGGAAACGGAAAACAACAGATTGCTTTGTGAATACGATGCATCAGAACACAAATAATAGAACATTTTAGTGCTATTACAACAATTACATTAGATTACAAGAATATTAGAGTACGAATAAATATTACACGGCAGAAATATAACATCAGAGTTTAAATTACATAGCAGCGAAAATAAAAATATATAATACAATGTGTAGTGGATGTACATTAACAAACACAACTGAAAGAAATACACGGATACAAAGATTTCCGAATATAGCTCCAGCTGTAAACCAGGATCCTGTTAAAAGAAATATCTGCAAAACCAAAACTACTAGCTGGCCATGTGGAAAATATGGGCACCCAAAGTTTAGATTAAAACAATAAACTCTGAGTCAGTCAGCAGACTGGTGTGAGAACTAAAATAGTTATTAAATCTTTACTTTAAAGGTTGGGAAATCATGGGACCACGCCATATAACATGGAACGGGTTTACTCCACATGAACCTCATCAGTTTAAAATAAAACAACGCAATGCTTTTTGGAAAATGAAGCTATTATAAGGCTCAGGTCCCATCACATGATGCAACGCAAGCCGGAGGATAGAGTTTTCACTTATAATAGCCAAACATGTTTGGTACGTTTTAAAACAAAATGCAACGCAAGCCGAAGGATAGAGTTTTCCCTTATAATAGCCAAACATGCTTGGTATGTTTTAAAACAAATCATTTTGGTATTACTACAAGTGCATAGAGTCAAAACAACTTCAAATATAAATGTATCAATCATAGATGACATAGTAGCTCATCCTACTATGCAGCCATATAGGTTTATAACTAAAACCGAAAGTCTATAATGGAAATTGGATTCCATCTATGAGTCAAGGCAAGGGATAGCTTCTCACCGGTTTCGAGACACTCTAGCAAATGCCTCAGGACTCGGATGCTGGCGAGCCCTTAGAAGTGGTAGGGCCGGTCCACACTTACTTTAGTGGATTGGTTAGTCCTGAACAATACGTTTCCCTGTCCTATCGGGCCTCCAAAATAGTCAGTACGTCGACCAATCATATCTGAAGCGCCTCGCAATCCATCATCCACATAAGTAAAAATGTCTGGGCTCCATACCATGAACCACTTCTAGCTAAAAGAAACACGAGTTATCCCTACGGTCACTATCCCGTTTTTGACTCATACCGGGTGTGAGGCTCGCGAATTAACGCTATACACAAAGCTATGATAATTAAAGCCATGCTTTGATCATCAACCACAAGAATCTTCTTTTCAACAAAAGCCTTGATCATTTGCATCTCAGCATGCCACACTGACAATTCACGCCATACAACTGATGTCTATCAATATATAACCTCTAAGCTCGTACATCTTAGAGAAGGGTGTTAAGCATAAGAGTAAATTTTCCGCCACCAAACAAATATATATTTAATAGAAATCAATCAGCAAAGAATGAAATCCAATGTCAGACACACATCCATTTACAAGTCCGTTCTAGGTCTAAACGAAACCCGAGGCACCTTATTCCTCGTCCCATATGTCCAATACGGGTGAGAGGTCCTCACATATCCGGTCGATCTCCAAGTACATCTGGACGATCACCACTTATTACCCTGTCTTGGGTGTACAACCCAATCAAGACATCAGTAATCATCCAAATGATGTGAAGATCTCTGGTCTTCAACCATCATCTTCATCATCGACTTTTAGTCGTCATATCAGTTATTCAAAATGGGATAAACCCGGTCTTTCCGAATAATTCGCGTATTTTATAATCAATAATCAAGTGCTGTAAAAACACATCATACGCCTCATTCAAATTCAGAATATTCATTTATTCAAATATTCACATCTTTAGGGAAAGGTTCCCGTTAATTTTATCAAAGATAAATTCTTTTAAACTTATTCTTTAATCATCCTTTGGATATCAATTTCAAAATATTTTGTTATCTTTTCACATCTTAAACCCAATTTAGGTTTACCAAACTAGTTGGAATTAACGAGCCTTACCGAAGTAATCATTTATTAATCCCAATCCCATCTTATTCATCCAATGGAGCAAAACTAGTAGTACTCCATGTCTAACGTCCACGGTGTTATTGGTAAATTTAATTACCATTTCACGTTCAAATCTAATTAAATATTTAACTATCGCCTGGAGTAAAACTGGTGGTACCCCATTCCCGATCATTTCTTAACTTCGGTGAATTTAATTACCTCCATTATATTCCAATCTAATTAAAGATTCATTAAAAACTCTACCTTGGTTTGAATCTCAAAAATCATTACTTGATGATTATTCAATCTTTTAGGAAATTAATCGTGCCTTTAACCAGGTTAAAGAACCAATGTCATTTAAAACACAATTCACGATAAACCCCAAAATCTACTTCCATTAACTATGGAATCGTCACCGAAAATAGATCAATATATAATCGATATAAATTTCCGTATCAAACAAATAACATAAATGGAATAATGACCAACCCTTTTAAATTCTATATATAGTAACGGTCTTCCTTCACATAAGCTCATTTCGATTATTACCAAACCAAATTCCATTCAATTCCAATTTAATATATATTAAATTGGAAAACTTTACTTTGAAAAATTTCCATTAAATCTTAGAATAAATATTTATAAATTCCAAATCATATCTTCACTGTTAATTGGGCTAAAGAGCAAATGTCATTTAAAACATCGTTCACAACGAACCCAAAATCATTTTCCATTTAATTCCAATTAATAAATATAATTGGAAAACTTCATTAATCTTAATTAAAAGATTTATTCTGTTCTCAACTGGGTTTAAGAACTGTGTTATTAAAGACACCTTTCAGACAAACCCAAAATCCAATTTGATATTAAATACAAGGCTTTAAATAGAAATTATATTAGCATATATTCAATATCAAATTCTGAAACTAATGGATATTGTATTGGGAATAACAATATATGTATCTTCCAAATTCCTCAACAATATCTGTATACACGGAATCCAATATCGAAATATTCCAATTATTTCCATTCAAATCCTTTCTAATTCATACGTTGGAAAATTCTGGTTATACAAAAACCATTTTTTAGTGCAATTTATTATTTCTAAAAATAATTGGATTATTATTCTAGTTAATAACTAGTTCATTTCGATAAAAATATTTTTTTTAAATCTTTTTAACTTGGAATTTTTCATCCAAAATCTTTTCAAATCATTAATTATGATTTTACATAATTTTTCCGTATTTTTAATAAATTTGTTAAATCCCGTACAGTCGTTTTCCAATAACGGCCACCGAACTACATCCATAGCGTCTTTTTCTGAAACTTATTTGGAAACATATTTAAATCTAATTGTTCAAATTTAAATCTCTTATATTTATTTGAAAGATCTTTTCAATACAAACCCAACGGTTCCAGGTTTAGGAGAATCCGACGGTCGAATCGCCCGTTATATCAATTTAAAGTCAACGTTTAAAATTCGCAAACGGCCGCTGTGCGACGCATTCTATTCAAACCTTTTAAATATATATAATATATATATCGTTAATTTTTATTCAAAACATATTTTATATATTCGTTTTAAATAAACGATTCCAACTTACATTTTAATTTTAAATCAAAATGAATATTCCTAACTAGTATAATGTCAAAACAATAATATTTTCAAAATATCTAATTTTGAAATCCATTCCCTTTTCGTATTCATTATAAAATGAATAAAATCGATCGATAAATCCGTTCGAGTTAAAATGGCGTTTAACTACCTAACTCAGCTTCACATTTCAGTATTTTTTTGTCCATCCAAAATCGGACATCAAAATCATAATTTATTTCTTCACTGAATATTATATCAAAATATTCGTTATTTCCGAATTGGAATGTGACTCAATCAATTACCATATAATTTTAGTTCTATGAATTTCATACATCGCACGTATTCAACAATAATGATAATCCATCGTTAAACATTCAAGCAACATTGAAAGTGCATTCTACCAATGTATAAGCATTAAAATAAATAAATAACGCTCACAACAGTCTGTCAATCAATCGATTGACATACAGCTAAATACTGGGATTAGTGTATGTCCAATATCATCCCAATACCCTTATGGTGTTTTCAAAAGAATTCGCCTTTATAACGATGCTAATTTGTAGCACCGGAATAATGTCTATGCATTACCCCTCTCCTGACTAGGCTTGCGCCTAACACAATCAATCCAATCAATACCAATAATCACCCACCAATATAAATAAATAAATACTCAACATCCAATGCCATTTAAGGCGCCACAAGTGTCCAACCATGTCGTATGAAATGCGAGTGTCGCTAATATCCATACAACGCTTCTAATGGAGGGGCTTTGTGAATAATTCAAGTGTTGAACTCAAAAAAGGGGTATTACAACTATATGATGCAATTTCTAACTTGCAACCTAGAATTCATAATTAACTACAATATAATAAACTAACAAATTGTAACAACCCGTAAAATGCGAGCCAGTTTGAAATTTTTATTGTGGCGATTTTAGCGAATTTTGAATATTTAAAATAGATTATTATAAATAATATCGACGAGAAATTTATTTTGAATATAATTCGAACGTATATATTATACGTCGTCGTTAGAATATATAATAATTATATATAATTATAAAAGGAATTGAAAATGACGCGGTAGTTCGAAAATTCGATTTCTAATTTCAAATGAATATACAGAATTCAATATAAGTCAGAATTGAACGAAACAAGAAATATTTGAATCTGTATAACTATATCTTTGTAACGAAGTTAACAAACTGGGATTTCATCTTAGAAATGATAAGATATGTCCAGTTTAAAATTAGGAATAGTCGCTGTGGAATTTATATATATTTTTATATATATAAAGCCCTTAAAAATAGACATTTTGCAAACGACCTCGGATTTCGACGAAACCAGTTTTGTTAGGTCCGTGTTGTCAAATTATTGCTAGGTTTCAAATTTCATAATTTTCCGAATCAATATGTGAGCGTGGCGAAGGAAAACGCGTTTGACCAATTTCAGTTGAATTTAATCGAGTGGAAATTGGCCATTTTTCCAACGGTCTCAGAATTCGACGAAATTAGTTTTGTTAGGACCGTATCGTCAATACGAAGCTAGAAAATATTTTTCGGGAATTTTTCTAGTTAGTATGTGACCCCGGTAATTTGAAATGTACGTTTAAAATTCAATATAGTGATTTAAATGTAAATTTAACGAAAACTGATTGTAACAGCCGAATCAGCTTAAGATGCATATCCCATTGTGTTCGGAATGGGGGTAAAACGCTATGGGCGACAGGCGGTGGGCCTCGTTTCGAGGTCGTACGTAAAAGTCAACCTTTTTACGAAATTAAATAATTAAATAATAAAAATAATTTTTATTTCTCTCCCCTTATTTCCCTCTGCCCCCCCCCCCCCCCACGTTCTAATCGACAGTTTCAAAAAAAAAAAAAAAAAAAAAAAAAGAGGGAGACGATGACGGAATCGCCAGCCCCCCCCCCCCTCGTCGTCGACAACGATGCCCCCCCCACCTCCGTCCAAGCTCGCCAGCCCCTCCGCCTCGCAGGACCCACGAAGCCCCCCCCCCCCAGACCCGAAGCTGTAGCCCTAAACCCCTCACCCGATCGCCAGAATTCGCCACCTCCCCTCACCGCTCCGACCACCCTCGACTCCGACGCAGTGCCTCAGCCAAAACCCCCACGCCCTTCAATCCCCAAACCCGAAGTCGCCCCCCCCCCTCGCTGGTATGTTTTTTTTTAATTTTTATTTTATTCTCTTATTTTATTTTATTTTATTTTTAATAGAAGAAAAAAAACTGATTTTGTTTTAGAAAAAAACTGATTTTTTTTATAATGTTAAAAACTGATTTTTTATAATGTTAAAAACTGATTTTTCATAATTTCAAAAACTGAATTTGGGAAAAAAAAAAACTGATTTTAAGAAAGGTTTTAAAAGATTTGAATTTTGAAAAGTAAAAGATTTGAATTTTGAAAAGTAAAAGATTTAAACTTTAAAAAGTAAAAGAAAAGATTGGATCTTTGAAATGGAAAAGACGGAATTTTTATTAAGATGAAAGATAAGGATTTTTATCTATATAAAAGGTCGGATTTTTCTCTATATGAAGTTGAAATAAAAATTCGATTTTTATATATTGAATAGCGAACTAAAAATTCGATTTTTATATATTGAATAGCGAACTAAAAATTCGATTTTTATATATTGAATAGCGAACTAAAAATTCGATTTTTATATATTGAATAGCGAACTAAAAATTCGATTTTTATATATTGAATAGCGAACTAAAAATTCGATTTTTATATATTGAATAGCGAACTAAAAATTCGATTTTTGTATATTGAATAGCGAACTAAAAATTCGATTTTTATATATTGAATAGCGAAGTCAAAATTCGATTTTTATATATTGAATAGCATAGTAAAAATTCGATTTTTACATATGTAGTGGCTACGGGCAACGAAGATGACGAAGATGCGATAGCGACGAAGATCTCTTCAATAGAAGTGCCGTGGAGCTAGGATAGCTATAAGTGAGAATTTCTCACCTTTCAAATTTATTTTCTAGTTATATATATACTAGGATGCAGACGGTGTTTAGTAGCACCCGACACAATCGTCCACAGACCATGGACTTGTTTGTTTGACTGTTTGGTGATTGATTGTGATATCGGTTTGAATGTGATTTGTGGTGTGAAAAATCGAATCGATAAATTGGTTAGGATTAGACGTGCGCCGTTATAAGGCGAAGGAGTAAGGCTAGGTTAGACTCTTACTCCAAATTTTGTGGTTTGCATAATAAAATTGATATGATTGATGTGTGAATGGCGTGGGCCTTCACTAGACCGGGGATAAGGCTAGGCCTTGTCCCGTTTCTAGTATCGTGCCGTTATGCCGCCGAAATTTTCTAAAATATGTTAGAAAATAAAAATATCATTTTATTGTGTAAATGAATTGAATAGAAATTCATAGGTTGAAATAAAATGTTTTATCGTTAAAAATATAATTTTTAACGTGAATGTGAATAAATGAATAGTTATAAACAAATCGGCCGATTTGTTTGTATATACACTGATTTGACTGATATTGATTGGGTCGATAAATTTCACACATCGCCCAACTGCACAAATAAAATCTGTGTTTGATTGTTTGAAACCCCACACGGGTGTTGGGATGAAATTTGGAGTTCACTCATCCTGATTGATTAAATATGTCGATCGATTGATTGACAGGCTGTTATAAGCGTTAGATATCTATATTTGATGCTTATACAGTGTAGTGCACTTTGGTTGATGGTTGATTATTTTTCAATGCTATTATACATGTGTTGTATGAAAATCCATATAATTAACTTTATATGGTAATTGGTTGGGCCTCATTCCAGTTTTAAAATAGAAATATTTGAAATAGAAATATTCGAAATGGAATATGTGAAAATATCAATATATGAAGCCGTGTTGATTAGATTGACGCCATTTTGACGTGAACGATATTTATATCGATTTCGAAATGAATTGAATTGAAAACGATTTCGAAATGAATCGAATTGAAAACGATTTCGAAATGAATTGAATTGAAAACGATTTCGAAATGAATTGAATTGAAAACGATTTCGAAATGAATCGAATTGAAAACGATTTCGAAATGAATTGAATTGAAAACGATTTCGAAATGAAATGAATTGAAAACGAATTCAAATTGAATTGAAAACGATTTCGAAATGAAATGAATTGAAAACGAATTCAAATTGAATTGAAAACGATTTCGAAATGAAATGAATTGAAAACGAATTCAAATTGAATTGAAATTTGAATTGAATAGAAATGAATTTTGAAACGAATTTATAAAGAAGAATTCAATTTTGATTTGAATTGAAAAGGAAGTTGAAATTGCTTTTGAAACGAATTTAAAACTATTTATATAATTCGTTTTAAATAGAAATCGACGAAGTATATATTATATATATTATATATATATAATATAATGGCCTGAATAGAACGCGCCGCGCCGCGGCAGTTCGTGAATTTCGACCATTTATTTCAAACGGACATTGCGGGAGATCCGACCGTCGGATTCTCCTAAAACCGGAACCGTTGGGTTCGTATCGAAAAGAGCTTTCTAATGAATGTTAGAAATTTGAAATCTAACGGTTGGATTTGGAGATACGCCCAAATCAAATTCGAAAAAGGTCGCTGTAAGTGCAGTTCGATGGCCGTTAATGGAAATCGACTGTACGGGCCTTGATAAAATTATTAAAAATAGTAATAATTTGTGTAAAATCATAAGAAATGATTTGTGAAAGTTTGGGATGAAAAACTCCATATTTGAAAAGATAAAAATAGATTTTTATCGAAATGAACTAGTTTTGAACTAGAATTATAATTCTATTTATTTTTAAATAAATAAATTGAATTTGAAATGGTTTTGAAAATAACCAAAATTTCCAATGATTGCATTGGAGTGGATTTGAATCGAAATTGTCTTCGGAATATTTCGATGTTGGAATTCGTGATATTACAGGTGTTGTTATGGAAATTTGAAAGATATATATTTGTATCGTTATTTCCAATACGACATTTGTTAGTCGTAGAATTCGATATTGAATATAAGCCGATATATTTTCTATTCAGAGCCTTGTATTGAATATCGAATGTGATTTGGTTTTGTCGTGAATGGTGTCTTCACTAACACTGTTCTTGAACCCAGTTGAGAAAAGATTAAATCTTTTTATTTAGATTTAATGAGGTGTACCAATTAAATGATATTTAATTGGAATTGAATTGGTATTGATTTTTGGGTTTATCGTGAACAGTGTTTTAAATAACACTTGTTCTTTAACCCGATAATTAATGGAATGTGATTTTGGGTTTATCGTGAATCGTGTTTTAAATGACACTGATTCTTTAACCCAGATAATGATTAAAACTAAGTGGAGTTTTAATGAATCTTTAATTAGATTGAAAAGATCGAGAATGGAGTATCACCAGTTTTGCTCCAGGCGATAGTTAAATCTTTAATTAGGTTTGAACGTGAAATTTAGAAACTAACTGTCGGTTAGCCAAGCAAAAATGGTTTTCTGGATATTGATCTGATGTTGGTTTCGGCCTTCGGGGTTAATATTTGGGGAACTATTCTCTTGATTAATTTGCGGTTAGTGACTGATGAATTGGAATGAGGCGTATGTTGTGTTTGTGTAACACTTATTTAAAATATACGCGAGTTATTCGGAAAGACCGGGTTTATCCCATTCTGAATAACTGATACGACGATAAGTCGAAGATGAAGACGATGGTCGAAGACCGGAGGTCTTCACGTCGTTTGGGCGATAACTGATGATCTTGATTGGGCTGTACACCCAAGAAGATGGAAACAGTTGGTGATCGTCCAGACGTACTTGGAGATCGATGGATATGCGAGGTACTAGGTGCCTCCGGTTTCGTTCAGACCCAGAACAGACTTGTAAATGGACTGTGTGTCTGACATTGGATTTTAGTCCGTGTGATTGATCTCTATTAAATATATATCTGTTTGGCGGCGGAGAATTTATTCTCTTGCTTAACGCCCTTCTCTGAGACGTACGAGCTCAGGGGTTATATATTGATGGATATCAAACGCATGGAGTGAATTGCCTGTGTGGCATGCCTAAGTGGCAAGTGATCAAGGCTTCTGTTGAAAAGCAAAGTCTTGTGGTGATGATCAAAGCAAGGCCTTTGTGGCGTAGCTTTGTGTAACGGTTACTTCGCGTGTTTCACACCCGGTATGAACCAAAAACGGGAGACGGACCTCAGGGAGGGCATGCGTTTCTTTCTAGTTAGAAGTGGCGTCAGTGGTTTTACACGCCCTGACGAGTTTGACTTATGTGGTTGTTGCTGTTGCGAGGCGCCTCGGATTGATCGGTCGTTCTCGAACCGATGGAGTCATTTAGTTGGCTCGTTTACGCCCCAAAGGGCGGGGAAACGTAGTGTTCAGGCATTTTAATCCACATCGGTGGACCGGCCCTGTCGCTCCAAGGCTTGACTGAGTACTTGCCTGTGGCTCGGGCTAGAGAGTCACGAATCGGTTGAGGACTATCTTTTGCCTCGGTTCATAGACGGAAATCCAATTTCCAAATACGTGACTTTGCGGTTTTATTTGTAAACCTATATATGGCGACATAGTGGCATGGGACGCTCATGCCGCCTATGATTGATACTTATGATTTGAAGTTGTTTTATACACTATGCTCTTATAATAGTATCAAATGATTTGTTTTAAAACGTATCAAGCATTCTTTGGCTGTTATAAGGGAAAACCCTATCCCCCGGTTTGCGTTGCATTGTGTGATAGGACCTGGGTCTTATAACAGCTTCATTTTTCTTTATTTAGCATTGCGCTGTTTGTTTTATGCACTGGTATTCTTGGGAGGAAACCCGTTCCGTGTTATACGGCGTGGTCCCTTGATTTACCTAATGGTTTAAAATAAAGATTAATAACTGTTTTAGTTCTCACACCAGTCACATGACTGACCTGGAGTTTATTGTTTTAACCTAAACTCTGGGTGCCCTTATTTTCGACACGGGCAGCTAGTAGTTTTGGTTTTGCAGATTTATATTCACAGGATCCTGGTTTACCGCTGGAACGATATCCGGAAAGCTTTGTATCCGTATATCTACTTCTAGTTGTGTATTGTATTATTTTCCGCTGCTATGTATTTAAATGTAATTTAAACCTCTGATATTTCTGTGTAATATTTATTCATACTCTGTACATTCTTGTAATCTGATGCATTGTTGTAATATACAATGAAATGTTCTTCTGTATGTGTTTTGTTGTGGCTTGTTCTCGAACTATCCGACGCTTTCCTTTACGGGGAATTTGCGGGTCTTTACACGTGGTATCAGAGCTTTGGTTTACAAAGCAGAGAACAAGGCACATTAGAACCATACGAAAGAATTCATCAGATATTGGATTAGTAATATCCAATTAGAATGACTCGTTAGAGATAGGATCAGTAGTATTCTAGAACGAGTGTGAAGAGTATATTTTTGAAAATGAAAACAAATTTTCTTTTGAAAATCTAAATCGTTTTAAACGTATTTGGTTATTTATTTAAATTGATGTGGACAATCCAGTATATATAGATTTTGCGTATACGTCTGATCCACGTGTATTCAAAGTTTTAATATATTGAATAGATATAGAATTACACTCTAGTCGCCCGGAGATGATGTTGATAATGACCATGGCATCATCAATAATTATGTTCGTGTTTCGAAGGTGTGATTTCTATATATTTCCATTAGACTGGTGTGAGAACCAAAACTTATATAGCTAGAATACATTGTTGTGATTTGGCATCAAAAACATGATTTTCTGTATATGTATCAAATTTATGAATTTGAAACTCTAATCCACTAATTGATTGATGTTTGTGTTGTTTGTTTATTTGTTTGCTAATTTTTAGCCATTTAGCCTAATTGAAACAAATATTAAATTGGATTGAAAATTGGTTGCATTTGCTTGCATATACATATATATCATTGAACAGGTCATAGCAAGGAGGCTAGAGCAGAGAATAAGATTTGTTTGCCCGACAAATAGGTACATGTTTACTACATAATTTCCTGTTTTGTTTGGGTGATGATGATTTTGTGAGCCTATTGGCTAGCCGCTTGGCTTTTTCTTTTTCTTTTTGAGATCTGAAGGACCGGGGAAGCTATTTGAAATTCCCCGATGCTCGGGAGGTTATGGCGAAATTTTTCGAAAATTTAGGGTGTTAGCCAAATTTTTGAAATTTTGAAAATTCTCAGAAACTAAAGAGTTGGAGAATGGAAGCCAGATCGAACGTAGAGTTGATTAATCAAACCACTTTCGACTTTGTTCCTTTTCGGGGACGAAAAGTTTTAAGTGGGGGAGATTGTAACAACCCGTAAAATGCGAGCCAGTTTGAAATTTTTATTGTGGCGATTTTAGCGAATTTTGAATATTTAAAATAGATTATTATAAATAATATCGACGAGAAATTTATTTTGAATATAATTCGAACGTATATATTATACGTCGTCGTTAGAATATATAATAATTATATATAATTATAAAAGGAATTGAAAATGACGCGGTAGTTCGAAAATTCGATTTCTAATTTCAAATGAATATACAGAATTCAATATAAGTCAGAATTGAACGAAACAAGAAATATTTGAATCTGTATAACTATATCTTTGTAACGAAGTTAACAAACTGGGATTTCATCTTAGAAATGATAAGATATGTCCAGTTTAAAATTAGGAATAGTCGCTGTGGAATTTATATATATTTTTATATATATAAAGCCCTTAAAAATAGACATTTTGCAAACGACCTCGGATTTCGACGAAACCAGTTTTGTTAGGTCTGTGTTGTCAAATTATTGCTAGGTTTCAAATTTCATAATTTTTCGAATCAATATGTGAGCGTGGCGAAGGAAAACGCGTTTGACCAATTTCAGTTGAATTTAATCGACTGGAAATTGGCCATTTTTCCAACGGTCTCAGAATTCGATGAAATTAGTTTTGTTAGGACCGTATCGTCAATACGAAGCTAGAAAACATTTTTCGGGAATTTTTCTAGTTAGTATGTGACCCCGGTAATTTGAAATGTACGTTTAAAATTCAATATAGTGATTTAAATGTAAATTTAACGAAAACTGATTGTAACAGCCGAATCAGCTTAAGATGCATATCCCATTGTGTTCGGAATGGGGGTAAAACGCTATGGGCGACAGGCGGTGGGCCTCGTTTCGAGGTCGTACGTAAAAGTCAACCTTTTTACGAAATTAAATAATTAAATAATAAAAATAATTTTTATTTCTCTCCCCTTATTTCCCTCTGCCCCCCCCCCCCCGTTCTAATCGACAGTTTAAAAAAAAAAAAAAAAAAAGAGGGAGACGATGACGGAATCGCCAGCCCCCCCTCGTCGTCGACAACGATGCCCCCCCCACCTCCGTCCAAGCTCGCCAGCCCCTCCGCCTCGCAGGACCCACGAAGCCCCCCCCAGACCCGAAGCTGTAGCCCTAAACCCCTCACCCGATCGCCAGAATTCGCCACCTCCCCTCACCGCTCCGACCACCCTCGACTCCGACGCAGTGCCTCAGCCAAAACCCCCACGCCCTTCAATCCCCAAACCCGAAGTCGCCCCCCCCCCTCGCTGGTATGTTTTTTTTTAATTTTTATTTTATTCTCTTATTTTATTTTATTTTTAATAGAAGAAAAAAAACTGATTTTGTTTTAGAAAAAAACTGATTTTTTTTATAATGTTAAAAACTGATTTTTCATAATTTCAAAAACTGAATTTGGGAAAAAAAAAACTGATTTTAAGAAAGGTTTTAAAAGATTTGAATTTTGAAAAGTAAAAGATTTGAATTTTGAAAAGTAAAAGATTTAAACTTTAAAAAGTAAAAGAAAAGATTGGATCTTTGAAATGGAAAAGACGGAATTTTTATTAAGATGAAAGATAAGGATTTTTATCTATATAAAAGGTCGAATTTTTCTCTATATGAAGTTGAAATAAAAATTCGATTTTTATATATTGAATAGCGAACTAAAAATTCGATTTTTATATATTGAATAGCGAACTAAAAATTCGATTTTTATATATTGAATAGAGAACTAAAAATTCGATTTTTATATATTGAATAGCGAACTAAAAATTCGATTTTTATATATTGAATAGCGAACTAAAAATTCGATTTTTATATATTGAATAGCGAACTAAAAATTCGATTTTTATATATTGAATAGCGAACTAAAAATTCGATTTTTATATATTGAATAGCGAAGTCAAAATTCGATTTTTATATATTGAATAGCATAGTAAAAATTCGATTTTTACATATGTAGTGGCTACGGGCAACGAAGATGACGAAGATGCGATAGCGACGAAGATCTCTTTAATAGAAGTGCCGTGGAGCTAGGATAGCTATAAGTGAGAATTTCTCACCTTTCAAATTTATTTTCTAGTTATATATATATACTAGGATGCAGACGGTGTTTAGTAGCACCCGACACAATCGTCCACAGACCATGGACTTGTTTGTTTGACTGTTTGGTGATTGATTGTGATATCAGTTTGAATGTGATTTGTGGTGTGAAAAATCGAATCGATAAATTGGTTAGGATTAGACGTGCGCCGTTATAAGGCGAAGGAGTAAGGCTAGGTTAGACTCTTACTCCAAATTTTGTGGTTTGCATAATAAAATTGATATGATTGATGTGTGAATGGCGTGGGCCTTCACTAGACCGGGGATAAGGCTAGGCCTTGTCCCGTTTCTAGTATCGTGCCGTTATGCCGCCGAAATTTTCTAAAATATGTTAGAAAATAAAAATATCATTTTATTGTGTAAATGAATTGAATAGAAATTCATAGGTTGAAATAAAATGTTTTATCGTTAAAAATATAATTTTTAACGTGAATGTGAATAAATGAATAGTTATAAACAAATCGGCCGATTTGTTTGTATATACACTGATTTGACTGATATTGATTGGGTCGATAAATTTCACACATCGCCCAACTGCACAAATAAAATCTGTGTTTGATTGTTTGAAACCCCACACGGGTGTTGGGATGAAATTTGGAGTTCACTCATCCTGATTGATTAAATATGTCGATCGATTGATTGACAGGCTGTTATAAGCGTTAGATATCTATATTTGATGCTTATACAGTGTAGTGCACTTTGGTTGATGGTTGATTATTTTTCAATGCTATTATACATGTGTTGTATGAAAATCCATATAATTAACTTTATATGGTAATTGGTTGGGCCTCATTCCAGTTTTAAAATAGAAATATTTAAAATAGAAATATTCGAAATGGAATATGTGAAAATATCAATATATGAAGCCGTGTTGATTAGATTGACGCCATTTTGACGTGAACGATATTTATATCGATTTCGAAATGAATTGAATTGAAAACGATTTCGAAATGAATCGAATTGAAAACGATTTCGAAATGAATTGAATTGAAAACGATTTCGAAATGAATTGAATTGAAAACGATTTCGAAATGAATTGAATTGAAAACGATTTCGAAATGAAATGAATTGAAAACGAATTCAAATTGAATTGAAAACGATTTCGAAATGAAATGAATTGAAAACGAATTCAAATTGAATTGAAAACGATATCGAAATGAAATGAATTGAAAACGAATTCAAATTGAATTGAAATTTGAATTGAATAGAAATGAATTTTGAAACGAATTTATAAAGAAGAATTCAATTTTGATTTGAATTGAAAAGGAAGTTGAAATTGCTTTTGAAACGAATTTAAAACTATTTATATAATTCGTTTTAAATAGAAATCGACGAAGTATATATTATATATATTATATATATAATATAATGGCCTGAATAGAACGCGCCGCGCCGCGGCAGTTCGTGAATTTCGACCATTTATTTCAAACGGACATTGCGGGAGATCCGACCGTCGGATTCTCCTAAAACCGGAACCGTTGGGTTCGTATCGAAAAGAGCTTTCTAATGAATGTTAGAAATTTGAAATCTAACGGTTGGATTTGGAGATACGCCCAAATCAAATTCGAAAAAGGTCGCTGTAAGTGCAGTTCGATGGCCGTTAATGGAAATCGACTGTACGGGCCTTGATAAAATTATTAAAAATAGTAATAATTTGTGTAAAATCATAAGAAATGATTTGTGAAAGTTTGGGATGAAAAACTCCATATTTGAAAAGATAAAAATAGATTTTTATCGAAATGAACTAGTTTTGAACTAGAATTATAATTCTATTTATTTTTAAATAAATAAATTGAATTTGAAATGGTTTTGAAAATAACCAAAATTTCCAATGATTGCATTGGAGTGGATTTGAATCGAAATTGTCTTCGGAATATTTCGATGTTGGAATTCGTGATATTACAGGTGTTGTTATGGAAATTTGAAAGATATATATTTGTATCGTTATTTCCAATACGACATTTGTTAGTCGTAGAATTCGATATTGAATATAAGCCGATATATTTTCTATTCAGAGCCTTGTATTGAATATCGAATGTGATTTGGGTTTGTCGTGAATGGTGTCTTCACTAACACTGTTCTTGAACCCAGTTGAGAAAAGATTAAATCTTTTTATTTAGATTTAATGAGGTGTACCAATTAAATGATATTTAATTGGAATTGAATTGGTATTGATTTTTGGGTTTATCGTGAACAGTGTTTTAAATAACACTTGTTCTTTAACCCGATAATTAATGGAATGTGATTTTGGGTTTATCGTGAATCGTGTTTTAAATGACACTGATTCTTTAACCCAGATAATGATTAAAACTAAGTGGAGTTTTAATGAATCTTTAATTAGATTGAAAAGATCGAGAATGGAGTATCACCAGTTTTGCTCCAGGCGATAGTTAAATCTTTAATTAGGTTTGAACGTGAAATTTAGAAACTAACTGTCGGTTAGCCAAGCAAAAATGGTTTTCTGGATATTGATCTGATGTTGGTTTCGGCCTTCGGGGTTAATATTTGGGGAACTATTCTCTTGATTAATTTGCGGTTAGTGACTGATGAATTGGAATGAGGCGTATGTTGTGTTTGTGTAACACTTATTTAAAATATACGCGAGTTATTCGGAAAGACCGGGTTTATCCCATTCTGAATAACTGATACGACGATAAGTCGAAGATGAAGACGATGGTCGAAGACCGGAGGTCTTCACGTCGTTTGGGCGATAACTGATGATCTTGATTGGGCTGTACACCCAAGAAGATGGAAACAGTTGGTGATCGTCCAGACGTACTTGGAGATCGATGGATATGCGAGGTACTAGGTGCCTCCGGTTTCGTTCAGACCCAGAACGGACTTGTAAATGGACTGTGTGTCTGACATTGGATTTTAGTCCGTGTGATTGATCTCTATTAAATATATATCTGTTTGGCGGCGGAGAATTTATTCTCTTGCTTAACGCCCTTCTCTGAGACGTACGAGCTCAGGGGTTATATATTGATGGATATCAAACGCATGGAGTGAATTGCCTGTGTGGCATGCCTAAGTGGCAAGTGATCAAGGCTTCTGTTGAAAAGCAAAGTCTTGTGGTGATGATCAAAGCAAGGCCTTTGTGGCGTAGCTTTGTGTAACGGTTACTTCGCGTGTTTCACACCCGGTATGAACCAAAAACGGGAGACGGACCTCAGGGAGGGCATGCGTTTCTTTCTAGTTAGAAGTGGCGTCAGTGGTTTTACACGCCCTGACGAGTTTGACTTATGTGGTTGTTGCTGTTGCGAGGCGCCTCGGATTGATCGGTCGTTCTCGAACCGATGGAGTCATTTAGTTGGCTCGTTTACGCCCCAAAGGGCGGGGAAACGTAGTGTTCAGGCATTTTAATCCACATCGGTGGACCGGCCCTGTCGCTCCAAGGCTTGACTGAGTACTTGCCTGTGGCTCGGGCTAGAGAGTCACGAATCGGTTGAGGACTATCTTTTGCCTCGGTTCATAGACGGAAATCCAATTTCCAAATACGTGACTTTGCGGTTTTATTTGTAAACCTATATATGGCGACATAGTGGCATGGGACGCTCATGCCGCCTATGATTGATACTTATGATTTGAAGTTGTTTTATACACTATTCTCTTATAATAGTATCAAATGATTTGTTTTAAAACGTATCAAGCATTCTTTGGCTGTTATAAGGGAAAACCCTATCCCCCGGTTTGCGTTGCATTGTGTGATAGGACCTGGGTCTTATAACAGCTTCATTTTTCTTTATTTAGCATTGCGCTGTTTGTTTTATGCACTGGTATTCTTGGGAGGAAACCCGTTCCGTGTTATACGGCGTGGTCCCTTGATTTACCTAATGGTTTAAAATAAAGATTAATAACTGTTTTAGTTCTCACACCAGTCACATGACTGACCTGGAGTTTATTGTTTTAACCTAAACTCTGGGTGCCCTTATTTTCGACACGGGCAGCTAGTAGTTTTGGTTTTGCAGATTTATATTCACAGGATCCTGGTTTACAGCTGGAACGATATCCGGAAAGCTTTGTATCTGTATATCTACTTCTAGTTGTGTATTGTATTATTTTCCGCTGCTATGTATTTAAATGTAATTTAAACCTCTGATATTTCTGTGTAATATTTATTCATACTCTGTACATTCTTGTAATCTGATGCATTGTTGTAATATACAATGAAATGTTCTTCTGTATGTGTTTTGTTGTGGCTTGTTCTTGAACTATCCGACGCTTTCCTTTACGAGGAAGTTGCGGGTCTTTACACAAAATTATTTGGTGAGTGAGTTCTCACCCAGAAGCTAAACCAAACACCGCGACTCTTCGTATGTAGAAAATGCTATTGCGCGCTCGCCATTTTGTCATTCCCCGCACTTGAATTCGCCCTTTTTTGCTCTAGAATTTGCATACGGCCTCCAATCTTCACCAAACTTTGTCCATAGCCCAAACGCACGATTTTAGACAACTTTTACCTAGTGGACCTTCTCGTTGGAAATCGCGAAAAACAGTAGCAGGTCCGCGTACTTTGTACGCGTTTTCTGAACAGCGCCGAACTCCAAAATTTAAATTCCATATATCCAAATCAAAGAGAAAATCGTGATCTACAACTTCGGCACTGTGGAGTTTCAGCTATAAATGCACGGTTTCAAAGTTATTGGCAAAAGAAGGATAGGGTGTTATTTGCAAAACGGGAATTTTGGAGAAAATGGGTTTTTGGATATAGTGGGGCCCATGGCCGGAGCTGGGTGGCCATAGGGCGGCGGCGGGCCTGACTAGACGTGGGGAGGCGGCAGGAGGGTGGCAGTGGCGGAGGAGGGGTCCACGGTGGAGGGTTTGGTTATTTGGGGCCTAGGTTTGCAAATTTAAAGAGCGAAAGTGGAGGAGGTGGCGGAGGGGGTACGGTGGCTGCTGGTGGTGGTTGGAGGAGGTGCGGCTGAAGATAGAGGGAGGCGCGACCATTTTTTTCTTTTTGGAGGAAGGAGGAAGGAAGAAGTGAGAAAAGAATTGGATGAAAAGTGATTATATGCTCGTTTCTCTCCTATCGTCCGAATGCAAACAATCGCCGTTTTCCACGGATTTCGGACACGAGATAATAGACGTGAAGACGAGTACAAAGAAACAAGTTTCGTTGAATTCTGAGTTCGTTTGACCTTCCATTAAAAATCTCAAAGAAGCTCAAATAATGTCCAAAAATGCAATTTTAGTGTACCTTTTCTTCTTGCACGCCAACACGCTTACCCCAAAAATCATCCCCTTTTGGATTTAACCATTATTAGACGATACGAATCCAAAAAAAAGGAATCAAATTCTGAGATCGTCACAATAATGCTCCTTTGTAAAATGACAGTCTGTTTTTGAACAAATGATTTTGCTTCGGACGACTACATACTAACTCCGTTCGACATGCATTTTAAAACTCAACAACGATTTGTCACTATGAATCCAAAAAAATTTATTTCGTCGAATTCTGAGCTCATATACAAAATTTCACTTTTTAAGGGCTATGCGTTGATTTTCAAACTCTAATTTTCAAAATTTTCAAAACAAAGCTTATAATAATTTTATTGAGTTTGTTCTGAGTCAAATAAAATATAAAAACTAATTTTAAAATTATTCTCAAATTTTATTTAGCAAAAATAACCAATTTATATTCGCATATTCCTTAAAATAGCTTAAATCAAAATTTTATATTGGTTCTGAAAATACGGGTTGTTACAATCTCCTCCACTTAAAACTTTTTCGTCCTAAAAAAAGAATGGAGATGAAAGTTGTTTAACTAACCAACTCAACTTTCATTCTGGCTTGAGTTCTTCAAATTTTTAGTTTCTAAGAACTTTCTAATTTCTCAAAAATTTGGCTAACACCCTAAATTTTCGAAAAATTTCACCACAACCTCCTTTGTACGGGGAGGGTTTGAAAATTTAATTGGACCGTATTAGGCACCCAATATATCAATAAAAAGCATACACAATTTTTATGACCTATTTTTGTACAAGGGTGAACATGTAAAAGTTGAAATCTCAGACCTTGCCCTAGTGTTGGAAATAAAACAATCCATGTGCCATATCTAGAACAAGGGAGACATGAATTTTTGTCATCTCCAGACCTGTGTAGGATTTTTATTCTTAATTAACTCCATAATCAGTCTTCTGTTCAACCTATAATTCAGTCCTCACATACAAGCATCTCGCCCGTATGGAAATCCCAACCTCGTCATATAAGCGCCAAATGCTCATATGGAATATGATATGATATGTTGTTTTCATGTAATATGTCATGCAGTGTAGTTCATAATTTATTTGTTGCTATCCTATGGCGTGGTTTAAATTTCACACAGAACAACCGTCACAACGCATCCAAAAACACTCACAATAGTTTATATAATAATAAAATTGCGCAACCAACTCATTAAGGTACACATGTTTGTCGGGATGCATTTTATTTCTTTACTCAATGCGAAGCCATTAACCTGCTCGATATATACATACATACATACATACATACATATATATATATAGACACACACATATCTATGTATGCAATCCCAATCAATTTTCAATTTAGTTCAATATTTTTATTAATCAAACCAATAATCACACATCAAATCCAATAATTAATTAATTAATTAGCTTTTAAAATACATAACTTTTGTGTACCTAAAAATCTAGTTTTCAGTGTCAAATCATAAACAATAAATTCTAACTATGTTTTGGTTCTCACACCAGTCAATTGGAAGTATATAGATATTCCTATCTCGAAACTCGAACGTAAACACTGATAATGGCGCGCCATCATCAGAATCATCCCTGGGCGACTAGAGTGTGATTCTGTATCCATCCGGTATATTTGAGACTTTGAATATACGTTTATATGCAAAATCTTCATATACCCGATAACCCAAATTCAATATAAAATAAAATAGTCAAATACGTATAATAAGATATAAATTCAAAATTATATTCGTTTTTTTAAAATAATACTCTTCAAACTCATTCTAGGGTAACACTAGCCCTATCTCTAACGAGTTATTCTTATAGGATATTACCAATCCTATCTCTGATGAATTATTTCATTTGTTTCTAATGTGTCTTATTCTCTAGCTTTGTAAACCAAAGCTCTGGTACCAACTGAGATGACCCGAAATCCCCCGTTCTCCGAGGAGACAGAAAACAACGGATTGCTTTGAGAACATGATGCACCAGAACACAAACAATAGAACATTTCATTACTATTACAAAAATTACATCAGAGTATAAGAATATTAGAGTACGAATAAATATTACATAACGGAAAAATAATATCGGAGATTAAATTACATAGCAGCAGAAATAAAAATATATAATACAATGTGTAGCGAATGTACATCAACAAACATAACTAAAAGAAATACACGGATAAAAAGAATTTCGAATATAACTCCAGTTACAAATCAGGATCCTGTTAAAAGAATTGTATGCAAAACCAAAACTACTAGTTGCCCGTGTAGAAAATATGGACACACTAAGTTTAGGTTAAAACAATAAACTTCGAGTCAGTCATGGGGCTGGTGTGATAACTAAAATAGTTATTAAATCTTTACTTTAAAAGTTGGGAAATCATGGAATCATGTCGTATAAAACGGAACGGGTTTACTCCACATGAACCTCAATTTAAAATAAAACACCGCAATGCTTTTTGGAAAATGGAGCTATTATAAGACTCAGGTCCCATCACCCAATGCAACGCAAGCCGGAGGATAGAGTTTTCCTTGTAATAGCCAAGCATGCTTGGTACGTTTTAAAACAAATCATTTTGGTATTACTATAAGTGCATAGTGTCAAAACAACTTCAAATATAAATGTATCAATCATAGACGGCATAGTACCCCATCCTACTATGTCGCTATATAGGTTTACAACTGAACTGAAAGTCGCGTTTTGGAAATTGGATTCCATCTATGAGTCGAGGCAAGTGATGGCTCCTCATCGGTTTCGAGACATTATAGCAAATGCCTCAGGACTCGGACGCTGGCGAGCCCTTGGAAGCGGTAGGGTTGGTCCACACTTACGTTAGTGGATTGGTTGGTCCTGAATAATACATTTTCCAATCCTATCGGACCTCCAAAATGGTCAGTGCATCGACCAATCATATCTGAGGTGCCTCGCAATTCATTATCCACATAAGTGAAAATGTTTAGGCTCCATACCATGAACCACTTCTAGCTAGAAAGAAACGCAAGTTCTCCCTACGGTCACTATCCCGTTTTTGACTCATACCGGGTGTGAGGCTCGCAAATTAACGCTATACACAAAGCTATGCTAATTAAATCCCTGCTTTGATCAACAACCACAAGACTCTTCTTTTCAACAAAAGCCTTGATCATTTTCATCTCAACATGCCACACTGACAGTTCACGCCATATAGCTGATGTCTATTAATATATAACATCTAAGCTCGTATGTCTCAGAGAAGAGTGTTAAGCATGAGAATAAATTCTCCGCCACCAAACAGATATATATTTAATAGAAACCAATCAACATAGAATGAAATCCAATGTCAGACACACATCCATTTACAATTCCGTTATAGGTCTAAACGAAACTGGAGGCACCTTATTCCTTGTCCCATATGTCCAATACAGGAGAGAGGTCCTCGCATATCCGGTTGATCTCCAAGTACGTCTGGACGACCACCATTTATTATTTTGTCTTGGGTGTACAGCACAATCAAGACATCGGTAATCATCCAAATGATGTGAAGAATTCCGGTCTTCAACCACCGTCATCATCGTCGACTTTTAGTCGTCATACCAGTTATTCAGAATAGGATAAACCCTGTCTTTCCGAATAACTGCGTATTTTATAATCAATAATCAAGTGCTATAAAAACACATCATACGCCTCATTCCAATTCAGAATATTATTTTATTCAAATGTTCACATCTTTGGGGAAAGGTTCTCATTAATTTTATCAAAGATAAATTATTTTAAACTTATTCTTTAATCTTCCTTTGGATATCAATATCAAAAGATTTTGTTATCTTTTCACATCTTAAACCCATTTAAGGTTAACCAAACTTGTCGGAATTAATGAGACTTACTAAAGTAATCATTTATTAATCCCAATCCCAACCTATTCATCCTATAGAGCAAAACTGGTAGTACTCCATATCTAACACCCACGGTGTAATTGCAAATTTAATTACCATTTCATGTTAAAATCTAATTAAAGATTTAACTATCGCCGGAAGTAAAACTGGTGGTACTCCATTCTCGATCATTTCTTAAATTTGGTGAATTTAATTACCTCATTTATATTCCAGTCTAATTAAAGACTCGTCAAAAACCCTACCTTGTTTTTAATCTCAAAAATCATTACTTGATGATTATTCAATCTTTTAGGAAATTAATCATGTCTTTAACCAGGTTAAAGAACCATTGTCATTTAAAACACAGTTCATGATAAACCCCAAAATCTACTTCCATTAACTGTGGAATCTTCACAGAAAACAGATCAATATATAATCAATATAAATTTCCTATTAGACAAATAATATAAATGGAATAATAGCCAAGCATTTTAAATTCCATATATAGTAACGGTCTTCCTTCACAGAAGCTCATTTCGAGTATTACCAAACCAAATTCCATTCAATTCCAATTTTATATATATTAAATTGGGAAACTTTACTTTGGAAAATTTCCATTAAATCTTAGAATAAATATTTATAAATTCTAAATCATATCTTCACTGTTAATTGGGCTAAAGAACAAATGTCATTTAAAACATTGTTCACAATGAACCCAAAACCATTTTCCATTTAATTCCAGTTAATAAATATAATTGGAAAACTTCACTAATCTTAATTAAAAGATTTCTTCCCTTCTCAACTAGGTTTAAGAACGGTGTTATTGAAGACACCATTCACGACAAACCCAAAATCCAATTTGATATTAAATACACGGCTCTAAATAGAAATTATATCAGCTTATATTAATATCAAATTCTGAAACTAACGGATATTGTATTGAAAATAACGATATCTGTATCTTCCAAATTCCTCAACAATATCTGTATAATCACGGAATCCAAAATTCAAATCCTTTCCAATTCATACATTGGAAAATTCTGGTTATACTAACACCATTTTTTAATCCAATTTATTATTTCTAAAAATAATTGGAATATTATTCTAGTTAATAACTAGTTCATTTCGATAAAAATATTTTTTTTATCTTTTCAAACTTGAATTTTTTTATCCAAAATCTTTCCAAATCATTAGTTATGATTTTACATAATTTTTCCATGTTTTTAATAATTTTATTTTGGCCCGTACAGTTGGTTTCCTATAACGGCCACCGAACTACATCCATAGCTACCTTTTCTGAAATTGATTTGGACATATTTTAAAATCTAACCATTCAAATTTAAATATGTTATATTCGTTGGAAAGATCTTTTCGATAAAAATCCAATGGTTTCGGGTTTAGGAGGATCCGACGGTCGGATCTCCCGTTATAACAATTTGAAGTCAATGGTTGAAATTCGCGAATGTTCGCTGTGCGGTGCGTTCTATTCAAACCATTTAAATATATACAATATGTATCATTGATTTCTATTCAAAACGTATTTTATAAATTCGTTTTAAGAAAAACGATTCCAACTTCCATTTTAATTTTAAATCAAAATTGAATATTCCTGACTAGTATAATGTCAAAATAATAATATTTTCAAAATATCTAATTTTGAAATCCATTCCCTTTTCGTATTCATTATAAAATGAATAAAATCGATTGATAAATCCGTTCAAATTAAAATAACGTTTGACTACCTAACTCGGCTTCACATTTTAATATTTTTGTGTCCATCCAAAATCGGACATCAAAATCATAATTTATTTCTTCACTGAATATTATATCAAAATATTCATTATTTCCGAATTGGGACGTGACTCGGTTAATTACCATATAATTTTAGTTATATGGATTTCATACATCGCATGTATTCAACAATAATGATAAACCATCGTTAAACTACAAGCAACATCCAAAGGTTATTCTACCACTTTATAAGCATTAAAATAAATAAATAACACTCACAACAGTTTGTCAATCAATCGATTGACATACAACTAAATATTGAGATTTGTGTCAAATATCATCCCAATACCCGGGTGGGGTTTTTAAAAAAAATTCACCATTATAACGGCGCGATTTTGTAGCACCGGAATAATGTATATGCATTACCCCTCTCCTGACTAGGCTTGCGCCTTACACAATCAATCCAGTCAATACTAATCATCATCTGGCAATATAAATAAATAAGTAAATACTCAACATCCAATGTCATTTAAGGTGCCCCAAGTGTCCATCCACATCGTATGAAATGCGAGTGTCGCTAATATCCATACAACACTTCTAATGCAGGGGCATTTGTGAAATAGTTCAAGTGTTGAACTCAAAAAAAGGGGTATTACAATTATATTATGCAATTTCTAACTTGCAACCTAGAGTGCATAATTAACTACAACTTAATAACCTAATAAAATTATTTGGTGAGTGAGTTCTCACCCGGAAACAAAACCAAATGCCGCGAGTAGAAAATCCTGCTACACGCTTGCCATTTTGTCGCTCCCCGCACTTGAATTTGCATCTTTTGCTCTAGAATTTGCATACGGCCACCAATCTTCACTAAATTTTGTCCCTAGCCAAAGCGCGCCATTCCGGACAACTTTTGCCTAGTGGACCTTCTTCGTAAAACGCACCAATTCGCCGGAAATTGCAAAAAACAGCAGCAGGTCCGTGGACTTTGGACACGTTTTCCGAATAGCTCAAAACTCCAAAATTTGACTTCCATATATCCAAATCAAAGAGAAAATTATGATCTACAACTTTGGAATTGTGGAGTTTCGACTAGAAATGCACGGTTTGAAAGTTATTGGCTAAAGAAGGACATGGTGTTATTTGCAAAACGGGAATTTTGGAGAAAACGGGTTTTTGGCTATGGTGGGGCCCACGGCCGGAGCTGGGTGGCCACAGGGCGGCGACGGGCCTGACTGTACGTGGGGAGGCAATTGGAGGGTGGCGGCGGCGGAGGAGGGGTCCACGGTGGCAGGTTTGCTGATTTGTGGCTTAGGTTTGCAAAATTGAAGAGGGAAAGTGGAGGAGAGGGAGGAAAGGAGGAGGAGGAGGAAGTGGTGGGGGTGCGATGGCTGCTGGTGGCGGGTGGAGGAGGGGCGGCTGAAGAAGGAGGGAGGTGCGGCCATTTATTTTTATTTTAGAGGAAGGAGGAAGGAAGAAGTGAGAAAAGAATTGGAAGAAAAGTGATTATATGCTCGTTTCTCTCCAATCGTCCGAATGCAAATGATCTCCATTTACCAAGGATTTCGAAAACGAGATAGTAGACGTGAAGACGAGTCCAACGAAACCAGTTTCGTTGAATTCCTAGTTCATTTGACCATCCGTTAAAATTCTTAAAGATGCTCAAATAATGTCCAAAAATGCGATTTTAGCGTACCTTTTCTTCTTGCACGCCCACACGCTAACTCCAAAAATCATGCCCTTTTGGATTTAACCATTATTAGCCGATACAAGTCCAAAAAAAATGGAATCGAATTCTGAGATCGTCACAATAATGTTTCTTTGTAAAATGACAGTTTGTTTTCGAACAAATGTTTTTGCTTCGCACGGCCACATAGTACCTCCGTTCAACGTGCATTTTGGAAATCAACAATGATTTGTCATTATGAATCCAAAAAAAATTATTTCGTTGTATTCTGAGTTCATATGCAAAATTTCACTTTTTAAGGGTTATGCGTTGATTTTCAAAATTTTCAAAACAAAGCTTATAAATCAATTTAATAATTTTGCTGAGTTTGTTTTGAGTCAAATAAAATATAAAAACTAATTTTAAATTTTTTCTCAAATTTTATTTAGCAAAAATAACCAATTTATATTAGAATAGTCCTTAAAATAGCTTAAATAAAAAATTTAAATTAGTTCTGAAAATACGGATTGTTACATTTATGGTGCAGCAACAAAGCAGTTTGATCAAGCATGCAACAAGCCAAAATTCAGCATGCAAGAATTTCAGGAGATTCAAGTAAACATAGTGAACAATTATGGCAAAAGACAATGGAACAGCAAGGAATCAACAATGAGACAGCATACATTTTATTCAAGTGCATGTCAGATTTCAAGTATAAGTACATCAAACAAGGCAGCATGGGCATAGTGAAAAGAATCACAAGTGCTAAAACTTTTCAATGCAAAATGGCAAGACAAAAAATGGCATGCAACAACAATGAAGGAGTGCAACAAAAAACCAATTTTCACTTCAATAATATGAGAACAAATATATATATATGCACATATATATATATATATATATATATATCAGATCTGTTCATTGCCAAAATATGGATGGCAAGAAGTTTTTTTCCAGTTGTAAGTCAATATGGTAAGGAGCAAATCATGCTTACACATGCGAGAATAAATTGGAATGGAAATAGGTGCATGTATATCTAGATACACTTGCACAAGTTTGCGAACAAAATTGTAAATCCAAGCATCCCAAAATGGTTCCAGAAACACATATGAATTCTTAGAGCATTGGAAATCATTTCAACAAGTTTTCAATCATGCAAGGGACATGGAGAATATTTTTAAATGTTTCCAGATTCTCAAAAATATTTTCTTTCATCCAGAAAGCAATGTTAGCGATTTCCAGAAATGAAATCATTTAATCATGATTTTTTTTTTTGAACAAGTGCATGAAATTGATTTCTAGAAATTAACAAATATTTATGTGCAAGTTATCAATTCAAATGTTTCCTAAAATCCCAAATCAATCAAGTGTTCACGTGAGAAGAGATTTTGTTTCCTGAAATCATTCAATTAAAATTTGCAAAGATTAAAGTCACAATTTTGGCAAGATTGCATTTCTAGATTTTCGGCATCACATTATTTTGGCAAGAAAACATTTGATTTTCAGTAATACAATGAAGAATTAAATTCGGAAAGTATATATCAATGGTTTCCAGATTTCAATCTAAAAAATCACGACAACAAAAGTATTTTCTAGAAATATATCAATGAATTCACTGCATGCATTCGATCACTGAATCATACAAGGAAATAGTCACAGCAAGAAATCAAATCAAGCAAATATGTCAAAGCGTTTCAGTTCAACTCAAGGCAACAAATCAAAGTTCAAGCAAAAATCATGCACAATCAGATCAAACCATTTTATGAAATCAAAGAAGTCGATTTAGGTTTTAAAAACCTATATGTACTACACCTATTTAGTCATTGACTGGAATCGAAAACTACAACAAAAATTCGAGAGCATCAAGGAAGAAAAATTAGATTTTACTCACCAATTTTTCGATCGCAAGAAGCCCTAAATCATCGACCAAGGATGAATGACATCTCGAAGAACATCAGAGAAATTTTCCAGAAGACCAGAGTTGAAATCGCGAATTGATTTGGGGAAAAGAGTTGAAAATTCCTAGTTTTTAGTTCGATCGACATTTTTGGGACCGATTTGTTTTATATTCCTCTGCTATCTGTGCTGTGATCATTATTCATTGCTGCGATTTGTTTTATATTCTACAAAGCTAATAAACACTATTCACCCCCTCTAGGGTTAATCTAGATCCAACAAGTGGTATCAATGTTTGATTTTTATTAACTCTAGAGTCATGGTGTTTACCGATTGTCAGTCCATAGAGAGTCAACCCAGTCTTATTCCAAATATTTTTAATGGTATATATTTTTTAAATTGGAAATCAGAAATGGAATCCTATTTAAAATCTGTTAATATCATATGTTGGGAATTGTTGTTAATGGGTATGATATGGTCGATAGAAATGACATTGGATTTAATTGTTGTGCTACACATATTTTATATTATTATATGGGTGATGTTCAATATAACTATATCTCCCACTGTTTAACTGCACAGGAAATCTGAAATAATTTTAATACGAAGTATGGAAGAATTAACAACTGCTCAAAGCCCTCAAAGATCAACTTAGATTCAGGCTTGTGCTTAACAGGTTGTACATATGGAAGTTCATATAGAGACTCAAAAGGGAATCTTTCTTATAAAGAATTGATTAATCTTCTAAATGGTTTAACTGAATCTGTTGAGCATATCAAATCTAAAAATAAAACTCTGAAATTTGAGGAACTTGAGTTGATCAGAAAAATAATAATATTTTGGAGTCAAAACTTAAAATAGTTAAGAAGTCTACAAACTCTAATTGCAGAAATTGTTTAAATTTGAAAGATGATCTTGTTCATCAAAATAAAAATATTCAAAAACTTGAAAATGAAATATGTTTTTAAATGAGAACAAGATTGAGCTTGAAAGTACAAACAATTTTTGCGAAAGGAATTTGCAAATTTTAAGACTTCCAAAAATTGCGAATATGAATTTGCTAAAAAACAAAATTTATTGAAAATAGATTTGATCTTGAATGAACTTGAAAGTCTAATTGGAAAATTCAAGAATTTTGAAAAAACGTGAGTTTGAAAAGCAAAAAAAATTTGAATTTGAAATCTCTAAGTCCCAAACCGAAATTAAATTACTTGAAAATGAGAATTTGGTTTTGAAATAGTCCAATGCTGAAAAGAAGATCACTATAAATCATTGTTCAAATCTGATAAAAGAAAATAACATTCTTAAATCCAAAATTCAACAATTAGAATCAACTTTTCATAAATTTTCTAATGGGGAAAAATCATTGAATATGCTGTTGCAAAAACAAGTTTCTATTGGAAATAAGCATGGTTTTGGCTTTGGGTAAATAAATGTTTTTGAAAACTGAAATTCAAATGGTTTTAAAAATCCCTCAAATTGCTTCAAGAAGGATCATTTTGAAAATTTGAACTATGAAAATTTCAAAGGGTTTTTGAGTCACAAACGAGATAAGAATTTATTTGATAACAATCTTTATAATCCGATTTAGACCCCAAAAAGAAATAAAGTGAATTCGGCTAAATTCAAACAGGTTTGGATTCCTGAGGGTGCAATGACTGGTTCAAATGGATTGTTATATAAACAGATTTAGGTACCTAAAGATGTGAACACGGCTAAGAGTGGTTTCACAAATTTTGTTAGACCATTCGATTCTCTAAATGTTTAGTACTGAAGAAAGGCTTAGGAACTGCTTTGCAAGAGGAGAACTAAATTCAAATTGCTTCATATAATTGAATTATTCACAATTCCTTAGCCAGTTTGCTAAGTTAAAGATCCATAACATCTACTAAAAATCTGATATGATCCCTAAACTCGTCTTTGTTTTTATTCCTTGTTTTTATTTTAATCCTCCTTCTACCCCTTCTACTTATTTTCTTTTGATTTTTGTGATTTGATCTGACACTGGCAACTTTTTACTTTCTTGAGCTTTCTTAACTTCCAATTGCAGAATTCACGATTTTATGGAACTATGTTTAATTTGTATAAAATCTCATGTTTTAATCATTTCCAGATCTTGAACTTAAAATTGTAAATATATCTACAATTGTTTTGAAGTCTTTTCATTTCTGAATTCCTAACAGTGCTGAAGCATTCATGTTATATTTTGAACACTGTTAATTTGAATTCTAAACTTTTTGAAGATCTAAAAAATTAATGAAATTTCACACACCTCTACTATTTTGGGTTTCTTCTAATTCATTTTGTAAAGGCTTGAAATATTATACTCATTACAAAACACTGCTATTTTTCAGTTGTGATAATTTCGTTGATTTTTGGATTGGCTTGATTATTTCTGAATTGAAAAACTTTTGGCTTGAATCATTGTCTTACGTCTTGAAATTCATTATTATTCATGATCATCTTACTTAGAATTTTTTTTGTTGAAATCATTTGAAATTTTTGATATTTTGAATCTCACACACTTCTTAGATTTGAAGTTATTAATCTCATGTGATTGATTTTTTGTATCTCAAAATTTACATTTCTTCAAGTGATTTCAAATAAACTATTTTTGGATCATGAATATCTCTCATGCCTGATGTAAATATTCTGAAAATTTCTCTTGTGCTTATCAGAAATAATTGTGAGAAATTCTTTGAAGATATTGTATTGAAACTCACTGTTTTTTCATGATTATTCGACTTGAATATTTGAGTGTTTGAAATCATTTGAACATGTTGATTTCTTGAATCTCACACACGTCTTGGATTTGAAAATTATAATCTGATTGATTGATTCATTAAATCTTGAGATTTTCATATTCCCTCAAAGGATTTCAAATAAACTGTATTTTGGATTATCAATCATTTTCTATAACTGTCAAAAATAACTGTGAAAAATTATCTTGACAAGGCTGCTTTGAAATTGTTTTTTGTGTTGCTCTAGTAAAAGTAATTGTTTTGCAAATGTTTTTTAATGGCTGCTGGTTTTTGTATCATCCGCTTCTCCGATAGAATGGTCTGAACTGAATCATGATTTGTCCTCTTGGACTTGTTGAAAATTGTCTGAGAACTTTCTTGTGAAACTTATCCTGAATGTGTCTTACTTCTCCAGTTGATGGAATTGATCTGTTAGATTTAACTACTTAGGCTTGGTAATTTTTTCTTCCCTGAAAATTCTGTGTTGAGTGGTAGAATGTAAAATCAGTCTCTGAGATACCTTTGTTAGCCACCAGGATGGTTCTAAAATCCCCGTTGGTAGAGACAACAAGTGGTATTAGCCTTAAATGCTTTGAAATTTTCTCACTCGTCTGTTTTGATTCTTTTTAATTGATTTTACATCTTGTATAGATCTTTTTTTAAAGTCCCTCTTGTAATTGGTTTTCAATTTTAAAATCATTTATTGATTATTTATTCAGAAATTAAAATCAATAACCAAAGTTGAACTGTATTTAGAACTCATCAAAATTATTTTCAGATAACTGAGATTCCGATGAGTTGTAATTATAGTATATTTGATAACAAGTGGAAACTTTATTTAAATTCTCATGATTTTTTGAACAGTTATTACAATATCTTTGAATTGGCGCTTATTTCACGAATATCTCCTTTATCTACCATTATTCTGACATCCATCGTGATTTTATATTAATGTGGAGAGTTTAGTTTTATTTAAAATCATCTTAAATAAATAGTGGAAATATTTGTGATGGAATTGTGATTATATTATTTTTTAGAATTTGTGATAATTGAAAATTTTCAATGGTCCCGGTACAGTTGCGCATATTTCATAATATGATTAATTTAGAAATTTATTTCACAACCATTTCTATATTTACCATATTTCTATCATCCAAATTGGTTTTATATACTGAGGATTTTTTTTGAGAATAATAAAAATATAATATTCATAAGTGTTTCTCTAACCTTATTTAAAATTCCAAGCTCTGGTAATGCATGTGTAACGAACCGGGATTTTCGACTCCGAAAATCAACATCAAACTACCATGTTGACTATTCAGACGTCGAACATTCCAGATCATTAATAGAAAGAATTTAGAGGGTGAGATAAGAAAGAAAGAAATATTAGAATAGAAGAAGAAGAAGAAACACCACACAGAGTCTCACATCGCAGCAGAACAAAATACAATACAGAAATAACCTTTATTGAAAGCTTTTGAAATACTTACAATATCAGAGTACACATCTGGACAGTGATACTAATCTGTCCTCATATAACACACAGCGGAATAGTAATATCATACGTCTGGACTCTTCCAGCTCGTCTCTTCACCGCAGTCGATAACCTGAACCTGTACAACCCGGTCTAACCCGAGCATTTACAAAACACCGGGTCAGTCTGGTGAACCAGAGTGAGATAAACTCGCACAGTAATAAGGGTGAATCATCCAATCATGATTTTAAAGTTCAAAACCTTTTTCAAAGGAAAAGGATAATCGTAAGACCAAATCCACACATAAACACGGACGGTTTTTACCTTACGATAACCCAAAACAGTTTTGAAACCAATATCTTGTCTGATATTATAATAATGTCTAAATACAAGTAAATAACAATTTAGTGGAACGCTTGCATCTCACGCTTCACATATATAGTATACAATCAAAACTCGTAGGCGCTTATTGGAAATTGGATTCCAACTTGACAAGGTATGGGACCACCTGCCGATCGTGTATCTCTAGAGACGAATACACTGGGTTCAACAAGAACTTCTTGTAACCCGGCCCTCACATGACCGACCACTCATTTCGCTTGAGTGTATCGAATGTATACCACCGACGGTTGGGATCAGCAACCGTCTCCCGACAAGGGACAGCATCGAAACATAGATTAAGAAACAAATAGGATTTCCTCTAGATAGGTGATCATACACCCTAATGGGAGCGACCCACATAGCCATGCTGCCTGCCCGATTTTTGTCATTTCCCGGCTGATGAGGCTTGAGGTCTAGATTTCTCTTGATCATCTGGTCATCATTCACTTTGAATGCCACATCGTCAGATCCGTCAGATATCACTAATTGACGTCCACAAAAATACTCTAGCTGAAAGCTAGAGAACGGCGATTCTCCGCCAACAACTATCGTACGTTTGAAGAAATCAACGTATGTGATCCTTTGGAAATACTCTGTCAGACATTCGTCCATACACGTCATCCAGGAACAGGATGAACCGAAGGCACTCTCCTACTGCATCCAATATAGGAATCACCCCATGGATCAGTAGCGAGAAGTCCTTGCAACCCGTAGATTACAACTACGACAGAATCACAGTTTATCTCTGCTTGCCAGGCAGAGAATATTAGTGGTTCTTCCGCTCATGAAAATCCAGGGTCTTCAATTCTCCATCTCGACCATCTTCTGAGATCTTCACGTATTTGTTGGTCAGAATGGTTTTCGAATACAAATTCGATCCCGGTCTTTCCATACCAACAATCGTATTGGCCAGATTTGATAGTCGGTGTTTTAACTATCAAAATATTCAGTGTTTCAACCATGACACTCCAATGAGTTCACTGGTTCAGTATTCAGCATCACTTGGCCTTTAACAAACTAATTTACTTTTTGTTAAATCAAAACTTCCAATTCTTTTAATATTCAAAAATATGATATTTGAATAACTCTAATTGATTAACTAACATTCGTCTTAACTCCATTCGCTTGACTCTAGATCACAGCGATCACAATGGTTACGCCTGATTCCCTCAGGAAACATCCGACCGCCGTAGGCTATCTGCAGCCCTGCGAATTTCGCTAGCAGTCGTACGAAATGGCAACTTAGCCCAATAATTATGTTTGGCTAATTCTATCTCGAATAGCTATATTCAATTTCCCATTTTGAAATCTCATGTAAAATTCTCCTTTTTACTTGTTCTCGTTTTCAAATAACGTTAATGTAAAATTAACGTCTTAACACTTTGAATCTCACTTCAAACCTCTGGTTTATAATAAACCCTTTTTATCGTAATCTCCTTTCACTTAATTCATATAATTGAGTTCGTTGATTTCCTTTCACCATTCAATTGGATTGCATCTCACATTCGGTAACTTTTTAAATGAATTCCCATTTCAAAATATATTCCTAAATTCATCATTAATAATAACTCATTCCAAACATTAACTACTTTAGTAGTTAATCCCTTTATTAACTAAATTAAATCCCTTTTTAAATCCTTATTTAAATTCAAACAATATTCATTTAACTATTTTAGTCAAAACACATTAACTTGATAAACAATTCTAATTCCAAACAGTCGATTTAATTAACTCAAAAACTTGATTATCTTATTAACCGATTTCAACAATCCTCGCTTTAAATTAATTAAAAATATAATTAATTTAAATAAAATTCTAATTATTTGTTTCCAGTTATAAAATAAACTTTATAACTTCACTTTTATCGACTCACCTAACGGTGAATCCATATCTATAAACCGATTGATTTTTAAAGGCCATACTCTGCCAAACACTTAACCAATATCGCCCATTGGTTTAAACCAAACAGATGTTGAATATCCAGTCAATAATCAACCATCAAATCAATCACACAAACAGATCAGTCCATATATGAGCATATGAAAATAAATAATACATTTAAGGAATCCGGTTGGATCCCTCCAACCTGTCCTTCCCTGTATTCAAATGGTTATCTCAAATCAGACTGTTCAGTTTTGTTTAACTGATAAATTAAATAACGACCATTTAACATCAACCATAAGCAACGCAAACAATTCAACCATTTAAAACACGTTTATAAAATAAACGTGACCAACCAAGGTGAGTCACCTTTATTGGAATCAATCGTTAAAAATAACGATTTGGTATTTCACTGAAATTAAACACAGTTTAATTTCATCGGTTAAATTAACAGTTAAATGGATAACTAGCAAAGTAGTCAACCATTGGCAAGCAGAGCACACAAAATAAAAATACCCAATTTATATAAAATATAAAAAGGGTAACTGAGTGAGTTTAACTCACCTTGAATTTCCATTCCACTGTTTAATCGGCTCGTTTCAGTTAAATTAAAGAAGTGTTTAATTTAACTGAAAATCCCATCTGATTCAAACCGCCTCCAGATCAGTTCGTTGATGTAGTGCACGTCACTGTGGCTCTAACGACACCTTGTTTGTCCAACTCTGATCACACACGAATGAGTTATGAAAATTAAAATCTAACGTTCTAATTATATTTGAATTATTTCTAAGGTGTTTTAATTTTGACTGATTACATTTGTAAAAAGAATGTGGTCTTCCGTTTTTCTCCCGGACGTTCTCAGCAGGTCCTGAATGCCTGCAACAAGTTTATACTCAAGTTAATACACGAAAAATTTAATTAGCTTAATTCCTAAGTTTTTTTTTTCTTTTAATAAATTTACTAAATAAAAATAAAATTTTGGTTTTAAAAACTAGTGACTGAACTACTCTTTCAGGTTTCCGTTCTTCCTTACTTTGAACCCTTAACTCACGTACTAGATTTCCCTTTTTCTTTCTAACACTATCACCTAAATAATTAATTTCTAATTTATATTAACTAAATATTTATCACCTTGGTTTTCACAGTTCAACAGGCGTATACCCCCTTTCGTTCTTCATTTCCACCACCCGGTCCTTTCACAATTCTTCATTTCTGCAAACACGTTCCTCTCTACCTAATCACTACTGCATGCCTTCCGACAAAACACACTCCAAGCTGCACGCTGTCTCTTTTCTACTCAATGGTTTGAAACTGCACCCCACACCATACTGTGCTTCACGTCCCCTCTCTTTACTTCTCTCCCCAACGTCCCTGTACTCCTCCATTCTTCCCTTCCTTCCCTAAACTGCTCACGGCAGTTCTCCCTCTTTTTTTTTTTTTTTTTTTTCTGATGGTTACCCTTTGAACAATTTACTCCACCGAGTATTCTTCCACCAAGCATTGCCGCAAGGAGCTCCAGCCCACTGGAACCCACACCACTTCTCCGCCCAGTACATGCTGACGCCCCCCTCTTCTCTTCTTCTTTTTTTTTTTTTTTTTTTTTGTAAAGGGACTCACGGTTTTGTCTCCAGTAGAGAAGTGGATGAGAGAAAATAGAGCAGCATGTATGTTTATATAGGAAAAAGAACCGTGAGCAGCAAGGCAATATAGAAGATAGGTCTGCTGATAAATTAGAGTAGGGTGTGTCTCGAGGGTCTACTTGGTCCGCACGGTGTTACAGATAGGCAGACAGGAAAAGAAATGTCCAGGCGCCAGCAAAGAAATGAGAGCAGTGAATGTCGGTGCGTTCTTTTAGTTCATTCAAAGCTTGGTCGACTGAGTTTTCAATATTTGTGTGACGAACGATTTCTGTTTACTGATAAAAGAGCTATTCTTGGTGTAAAAAGGTATTCCAGACCCAATGGGACAAGTTTCGTCGAAATCCGAGGTCGTATGGAAAATTTTCCTTTATGAAACCAGAAATGAACACGCGTTTAATTTTTCCACGGTCACCAGATAAATCAAATCCACTTGAAACTGCGAACATCGACAATAACTTTTCGATACGAACCCAACGGCACTAATTTCGTCGCATTCTGAGACTGTTGCCCCGGTAAGCTGTTTTTACCCCGAACCGCTATACCCCTTTTAACACCAAATTTTCCAGTCTCTAAAAATAACAAACTATATACTTTTTCTGACTCTAATCGACGATACGAACTCAACGGAACTGATTTCGTGGCCTAATTCGATCGTCTGCTCAAGTTATGCCAAATATCCTTTTATTTATTTAAATACGCGCTATAGAAATTGAACGGCGTTTATAGCTACCGTGGTCACATACAATATCGGTTTTCCACGCAATTCACCACCGTACAAAAATTTAGCGATACGGTTCTAATGAAACTGATTTCGTCGAAATCTGAGCCCGTTTGCAAAACGGCTATTTTAAAGGCCTATAATTTAATAACGATTTTCCATAGCGACTATTTCAAAATTTGATTTGGCCATAACTATCAAACTATAGCACGAAATCTGGATTTTTCTCTTTCATATGAAAATTATCATCAATACGGTTCCAACGTGTCTTGTTTCACAGAAATCCGACTTATATCGAATCCTGTATTCTCAGTTGAAGTTCAAAACTCTATATTGCGAACTGCACGCCATTTTCAAGCTCGATTTATAATTATATATAAATCATAACGTTCAACTTCGTTTTTAATAACGAATTGAATATTAAATTCCATCGATATTCCAAATATAATATTTAAATTAAATAAATTGAATTAAATATTTGATTGCCAAAAACACGGGTCGTTACATTCTTCCCCCCTTAAAATAATTTCGTCCTCGAAATTGCTAAGGTAGGAAAGAATGTTATAAACTCATTAATTTCAAATCTAATTATATTTTAAATTAGAAACCAATTCAATATTGTAAATAAATATTTTCAAAAATATCGAAATTTTTCTAACACTTTAAATTTTCGAAAAATTTCGCCAGCATCTCCTCTGTACGGCTCAATCGGTACAACCACAACTTGCCTCTCTAGGCCTTCTCCACTTCAAAAGAAAATAAAATAGCCAAGTGGCTTGCCAAATAGGCTCAAAAATCACCAAACCCATATAAAAATAAACGTGTACCTTTTTGTCGGGCACATCATTATATCCTTTCCATCTGCTACCTGTCAGCTTATATAAATGCATTCCCCACGAAATTCCAACTTTATCCTCAAGACCAAATTCTTCATACGTCCAAGCCAAATCCCATTCTTAACTCAGTTTCCATCCATTATCAATTCCAACTCTTAACTTACCAGTCCAACACCATTTCAGATTCCTGTCTCATAATTCAAAATCTGATTCTACTTAATATATTATATCCTGATTCAATTTCCAGTTAATTGGTTCCAATTCAATTCATATTTGCTTTCACAAATTTCTATTTAATCTTGTTTTTGTTCAAACAATTCCCCTGGGAGTTTTTAAACAGTAGCTCTTTCAAAAGTCAAATATTCCTTTTCAGGATTCAAAACAACTTGTTTTTTCTCAAAGCAATTCAAAACAAGATTTTTGGTAGTAATCCGTCACTTAGAACTCGGAAATGCACACTGACGATGTGGCCAGCATCCTCAGAGTTATTTCCCAGCTATCGAAGTGAGTTCAATACTATAACACTTGTCAAAACTGTATTTAAACACTTTTCATTTGGAAATCTATTTCAAAATATCCCTTTCAAATGTTTGTAACAAATTTAAAATCTCCCAGGATTTTAAAATTCTCATATATTCAATTCAAGTTCATCTGCAATCATCCTTCCCACTTTAAGGAATTTTAATTCCAATTCTGATTTAGATTGAGATTTAATTCATCTTATTCCATATTATACGAATTCTAATTGGTTATTTATATTATAATCAACTATCACATCCAATATACTATAACACTTCAAATATATATCATTAAAATATAATTTGGGTAAATTATTTCATCTATCCTCTTTCAAAAACATACTGTATCGAATTACTCTGTTCAAGAGTTTAGAAACACTTATCGACACAGTTTGCATTACTGTATCGACCAGAATTCATAAACTACTCGACAAACCAATCAACACAATATAAACAGTTTTTATATCAATTTACAAATACGCGCTCATATATATACACTCAAACTCAATCTAGGGTATTACTAACCCCATCTCTACTGAGTTACACCACAGAGCCAAGGTAATTACTTAACCAATAGCTCTGATACCACTGTAACGAACCGGGATTTTCGACTCCGAAAATCAACATCAAACTACCATGTTGACTATTCAGACGTCGAACATTCCAGATCATTAATAGAAAGAATTTAGAGGGTGAGATAAGAAAGAAAGAAATATTAGAATAGAAGAAGAAGAAGAAACACCACACAGAGTCTCACATCGCAGCAGAACAAAATACAATACAGAAATAACCTTTATTGAAAGCTTTTGAAATACTTACAATATCAGAGTACACATCTGGACAGTGATACTAATCTGTCCTCATATAACACACAGCGGAATAGTAATATCATACGTCTGGACTCTTCCAGCTCGTCTCTTCACCGCAGTCGATAACCTGAACCTGTACAACCCGGTCTAACCCGAGCATTTACAAAACACCGGGTCAGTCTGGTGAACCAGAGTGAGATAAACTCGCACAGTAATAAGGGTGAATCATCCAATCATGATTTTAAAGTTCAAAACCTTTTTCAAAGGAAAAGGATAATCGTAAGACCAAATCCACACATAAACACGGACGGTTTTTACCTTACGATAACCCAAAACAGTTTTGAAACCAATATCTTGTCTGATATTATAATAATGTCTAAATACAAGTAAATAACAATTTAGTGGAACGCTTGCATCTCACGCTTCACATATATAGTATACAATCAAAACTCGTAGGCGCTTATTGGAAATTGGATTCCAACTTGACAAGGTATGGGACCACCTGCCGATCGTGTATCTCTAGAGACGAATACACTGGGTTCAACAAGAACTTCTTGTAACCCGGCCCTCACATGACCGACCACTCATTTCGCTTGAGTGTATCGAATGTATACCACCGACGGTTGGGATCAGCAACCGTCTCCCGACAAGGGACAGCATCGAAACATAGATTAAGAAACAAATAGGATTTCCTCTAGATAGGTGATCATACACCCTAATGGGAGCGACCCACATAGCCATGCTGCCTGCCCGATTTTTGTCATTTCCCGGCTGATGAGGCTTGAGGTCTAGATTTCTCTTGATCATCTGGTCATCATTCACTTTGAATGCCACATCGTCAGATCCGTCAGATATCACTAATTGACGTCCACAAAAATACTCTAGCTAAAAGCTAGAGAACGGCGATTCTCCGCCAACAACTATCGTACGTTTGAAGAAATCAACGTATGTGATCCTTTGGAAATACTCTGTCAGACATTCGTCCATACACGTCATCCAGGAACAGGATGAACCGAAGGCACTCTCCTACTGCATCCAATATAGGAATCACCCCATGGATCAGTAGCGAGAAGTCCTTGCAACCCGTAGATTACAACTACGACAGAATCACAGTTTATCTCTGCTTGCCAGGCAGAGAATATTAGTGGTTCTTCCGCTCATGAAAATCCAGGGTCTTCAATTCTCCATCTCGACCATCTTCTGAGATCTTCACGTATTTGTTGGTCAGAATGGTTTTCGAATACAAATTCGATCCCGGTCTTTCCATACCAACAATCGTATTGGCCAGATTTGATAGTCGGTGTTTTAACTATCAAAATATTCAGTGTTTCAACCATGACACTCCAATGAGTTCACTGGTTCAGTATTCAGCATCACTTGGCCTTTAACAAACTAATTTACTTTTTGTTAAATCAAAACTTCCAATTCTTTTAATATTCAAAAATATGATATTTGAATAACTCTAATTGATTAACTAACATTCGTCTTAACTCCATTCGCTTGACTCTAGATCACAGCGATCACAATGGTTACGCCTGATTCCCTCAGGAAACATCCGACCGCCGTAGGCTATCTGCAGCCCTGCGAATTTCGCTAGCAGTCGTACGAAATGGCAACTTAGCCCAATAATTATGTTTGGCTAATTCTATCTCGAATAGCTATATTCAATTTCCCATTTTGAAATCTCATGTAAAATTCTCCTTTTTACTTGTTCTCGTTTTCAAATAACGTTAATGTAAAATTAACGTCTTAACACTTTGAATCTCACTTCAAACCTCTGGTTTATAATAAACCCTTTTTATCGTAATCTCCTTTCACTTAATTCATATAATTGAGTTCGTTGATTTCCTTTCACCATTCAATTGGATTGCATCTCACATTCGGTAACTTTTTAAATGAATTCCCATTTCAAAATATATTCCTAAATTCATCATTAATAATAACTCATTCCAAACATTAACTACTTTAGTAGTTAATCCCTTTATTAACTAAATTAAATCCCTTTTTAAATCCTTATTTAAATTCAAACAATATTCATTTAACTATTTTAGTCAAAACACATTAACTTGATAAACAATTCTAATTCCAAACAGTCGATTTAATTAACTCAAAAACTTGATTATCTTATTAACCGATTTCAACAATCCTCGCTTTAAATTAATTAAAAATATAATTAATTTAAATAAAATTCTAATTATTTGTTTCCAGTTATAAAATAAACTTTATAACTTCACTTTTATCGACTCACCTAACGGTGAATCCATATCTATAAACCGATTGATTTTTAAAGGCCATACTCTGCCAAACACTTAACCAATATCGCCCATTGGTTTAAACCAAACAGATGTTGAATATCCAGTCAATAATCAACCATCAAATCAATCACACAAACAGATCAGTCCATATATGAGCATATGAAAATAAATAATACATTTAAGGAATCCGGTTGGATCCCTCCAACCTGTCCTTCCCTGTATTCAAATGGTTATCTCAAATCAGACTGTTCAGTTTTGTTTAACTGATAAATTAAATAACGACCATTTAACATCAACCATAAGCAACGCAAACAATTCAACCATTTAAAACACGTTTATAAAATAAACGTGACCAACCAAGGTGAGTCACCTTTATTGGAATCAATCGTTAAAAATAACGATTTGGTATTTCACTGAAATTAAACACAGTTTAATTTCATCGGTTAAATTAACAGTTAAATGGATAACTAGCAAAGTAGTCAACCATTGGCAAGCAGAGCACACAAAATAAAAATACCCAATTTATATAAAATATAAAAAGGGTAACTGAGTGAGTTTAACTCACCTTGAATTTCCATTCCACTGTTTAATCGGCTCGTTTCAGTTAAATTAAAGAAGTGTTTAATTTAACTGAAAATCCCATCTGATTCAAACCGCCTCCAGATCAGTTCGTTGATGTAGTGCACGTCACTGTGGCTCTAACGACACCTTGTTTGTCCAACTCTGATCACACACGAATGAGTTATGAAAATTAAAATCTAACGTTCTAATTATATTTGAATTATTTCTAAGGTGTTTTAATTTTGACTGATTACATTTGTAAAAAGAATGTGGTCTTCCGTTTTTCTCCCGGACGTTCTCAGCAGGTCCTGAATGCCTGCAACAAGTTTATACTCAAGTTAATACACGAAAAATTTAATTAGCTTAATTCCTAAGTTTTTTTTTTCTTTTAATAAATTTACTAAATAAAAATAAAATTTTGGTTTTAAAAACTAGTGACTGAACTACTCTTTCAGGTTTCCGTTCTTCCTTACTTTGAACCCTTAACTCACGTACTAGATTTCCCTTTTTCTTTCTAACACTATCACCTAAATAATTAATTTCTAATTTATATTAACTAAATATTTATCACCTTGGTTTTCACAGTTCAACAGGCGTATACCCCCTTTCGTTCTTCATTTCCACCACCCGGTCCTTTCACAATTCTTCATTTCTGCAAACACGTTCCTCTCTACCTAATCACTACTGCATGCCTTCCGACAAAACACACTCCAAGCTGCACGCTGTCTCTTTTCTACTCAATGGTTTGAAACTGCACCCCACACCATACTGTGCTTCACGTCCCCTCTCTTTACTTCTCTCCCCAACGTCCCTGTACTCCTCCATTCTTCCCTTCCTTCCCTAAACTGCTCACGGCAGTTCTCCCTCTTTTTTTTTTTTTTTTTTTTTTCTGATGGTTACCCTTTGAACAATTTACTCCACCGAGTATTCTTCCACCAAGCATTGCCGCAAGGAGCTCCAGCCCACTGGAACCCACACCACTTCTCCGCCCAGTACATGCTGACGCCCCCCTCTTCTCTTCTTCTTTTTTTTTTTTTTTTTTTTGTAAAGGGACTCACGGTTTTGTCTCCAGTAGAGAAGTGGATGAGAGAAAATAGAGCAGCATGTATGTTTATATAGGAAAAAGAACCGTGAGCAGCAAGGCAATATAGAAGATAGGTCTGCTGATAAATTAGAGTAGGGTGTGTCTCGAGGGTCTACTTGGTCCGCACGGTGTTACAGATAGGCAGACAGGAAAAGAAATGTCCAGGCGCCAGCAAAGAAATGAGAGCAGTGAATGTCGGTGCGTTCTTTTAGTTCATTCAAAGCTTGGTCGACTGAGTTTTCAATATTTGTGTGACGAACGATTTCTGTTTACTGATAAAAGAGCTATTCTTGGTGTAAAAAGGTATTCCAGACCCAATGGGACAAGTTTCGTCGAAATCCGAGGTCGTATGGAAAATTTTCCTTTATGAAACCAGAAATGAACACGCGTTTAATTTTTCCACGGTCACCAGATAAATCAAATCCACTTGAAACTGCGAACATCGACAATAACTTTTCGATACGAACCCAACGGCACTAATTTCGTCGCATTCTGAGACTGTTGCCCCGGTAAGCTGTTTTTACCCCGAACCGCTATACCCCTTTTAACACCAAATTTTCCAGTCTCTAAAAATAACAAACTATATACTTTTTCTGACTCTAATCGACGATACGAACTCAACGGAACTGATTTCGTGGCCTAATTCGATCGTCTGCTCAAGTTATGCCAAATATCCTTTTATTTATTTAAATACGCGCTATAGAAATTGAACGGCGTTTATAGCTACCGTGGTCACATACAATATCGGTTTTCCACGCAATTCACCACCGTACAAAAATTTAGCGATACGGTTCTAATGAAACTGATTTCGTCGAAATCTGAGCCCGTTTGCAAAACGGCTATTTTAAAGGCCTATAATTTAATAACGATTTTCCATAGCGACTATTTCAAAATTTGATTTGGCCATAACTATCAAACTATAGCACGAAATCTGGATTTTTCTCTTTCATATGAAAATTATCATCAATACGGTTCCAACGTGTCTTGTTTCACAGAAATCCGACTTATATCGAATCCTGTATTCTCAGTTGAAGTTCAAAACTCTATATTGCGAACTGCACGCCATTTTCAAGCTCGATTTATAATTATATATAAATCATAACGTTCAACTTCGTTTTTAATAACGAATTGAATATTAAATTCCATCGATATTCCAAATATAATATTTAAATTAAATAAATTGAATTAAATATTTGATTGCCAAAAACACGGGTCGTTACAGCATGGTTATGAGATTACTTATTTTTTAGCTGCAACCGACCTTATTTAAAAATCCAAGATCTGGTTATGCGTGGTTAGTGTGATCTTAAATAAAAAGAAAAGAAAAGAAAATAAAAAGGAAATACATAAAAAATTATTTGAAATTCTCCTTGGTGTATAAAAACCGGCATATCAATCCATTTTCTATTTTGTGAAAATGTGTTAATAGTTTGTGATGTATTATGATTTGTTGATTGATAGCTATTGGGATTTGAGATTATTTAATTGCTTCTATAATTGTAGTCCAAATCCATCACCATTTTTGTGCTCAATTTTTACAGTTTTATGGGGAAAAAATTGGAATCATATGTTTTAAAGCCCTCCATTTTTATAAATCTCATCGTAAATCCATCATTCCATAATGTGAAATATGTCATTAGTTCTTAGAATATTATGATTTTTGTTCGACTAATTGAGATTTATGATGAACATTCTTCCTCTTAAATTGATATTATATTTTAAGTCAGTTTTTCATCACTATTTTTAATTCTGTATCCTTTTGATGATAACGAAAGGGGAAGAATGGGTTAAAGTTTTGATCGATGAGTGGATATTCTTTGAATATTTCAATATTGAAGTTTCAACTATTGTTTTTCACCCATGCACATATTTAGGGGGAGTTTTGTTGTAGGGGGAGCATACAAATAGGGGGATTTCAATAATTCAATGTCAAACACATTTATTATAATATTATATTCAAAGTCTTATTTTATATTTGTCATCATCAAAAGGTGGAGATTGTTGTATCTAACAATTATATGATTTTTGTTTAATGATAACAAACATACATTTACTATTATAAATGTGTTTGTAACTGTACTATTCCACTACATGGCACATAATATAATATTTATGTTTAAATAAAATGCTACTGCACAAGAATTTAATTATGGAAATAGTATTTTATTAAAATATAATATTTTACTTCTACATTTGAATAGTATAGATTTCATAAGTCCACTGTTTGTACGTTTCACTGAATTACAATACATTCACATTCAGTTTCATTTGTTACACTGTTCCTTACTACAACACTCAGTCACTCAGTTGTACAAACACATACACTCTGTCACTATTTTATTTTCACTTAATGTTACATTTATGTTGGTACACTGACATAGTCTTGTCTTCCGCCTTCTACCAGCTTTAAGTCATTCTAGTCAGCTACTTACCTATCACATAAGAACACATATAGTAATCTGGAACAAACTATTTTTATATTCTGGAAGATATTATTTTATTTTAAAATTTTATTTACCGCACAATTTTGGTGTGTTTTTCGTCATATTTCATGACTTGATCTAATTTCTATGGACATCCATCTGTGTTTAAACAGCTTGTGATATTCACAGTGATACACTGTAAATACCATAAGTAGACAAATCCTCTAGTGCTCACATATATAATCTTCTCGTGCACTATACATGTATACACATACATATGTATGTATATACACATATTTCTGTGTTGGGACAACACGGTCAAACATCGTGAATGGACAAGAACTAATCAATCCAGTACACATGCAGACATAAACACACACACACACACTCACACAAATATATATATATATATATGTGTGTGTGTGTGTGTGTGTGTCTATATAGCTGGAACAGTGGTTCAACAAACTCAAAATATCCGAGTGTACAACATGATCGAACCAAAGTACACATAAAATGGTGTAGAAAACAAGGAGTCAAAATGTACAACTCAGTCAAAATTCAGGTTCAACAAGTTATGTAAGCCACAAATGTACACTCTCTACTGCATAAGGAAAGCTGCAACAAATGGGCAAAGTAAAAGCTCAAACACAACAAGTTTGTGGTGCAGCAGCAAAGCAGTTTGATCAAGCATGCAATAAGCGAAAATTCAGCATGCAAGAATTTTAGGGGATTCAAGAAAATACAGTGAACAATTATGGCAAAAGACAATGAAGCAGCAAGAACTCAACCAACAATGAGATGGCACACATTTTATTCAAATTCATGTCAGATTTCAAGTTCAAGTTCATCAAACAAGGCAACATAGGCATAGTGAAAAGAAGCACTAGTGCTCAAACTTTTCAATACAAAATGGCAAGACAAAAATGGGCCTGCAACAACAATAAAGGAGTACAACAATAAAACAAATTTTCACTACATTAATATAAGAACATATATATTTTATAGCCCCACTCCACATAAGAATAAGCATTCTAATTTGGTAGTGCCTACGATTCCCTTCCAACCTGCATTAGGGGTTGCTTCTGTCTCTTATGTTGGTCTGGCTCTCACTTAGGCTTTCTTGCCACTTTTTTTAACTAAAACTACCTAACGGTTCTTCGTTGTGATTCCCTATCACAACAAAACCTCTGTCCCTTCTGCAACCACTCACACCAAACTAGCCTCCGACCTCTTCAGCAAAAGCCATGAAGCTATCTACAATGAGATACACCGGCTATGGTCACATTGTGCCTCTTGCTGCTTACAAAACCCCACCCCTATGTTTGACAATCATGAAGATATTGTTTATGGCCACGTTGTGGCTTCATCTTCATGCTGCTACATCCCCTGATGAATCGCCTCTCTCGGCCTTTATCCTAGATTACAAAGATTTGAAAAATCTAATGATGAGAAGGATGAAAAAATACATGTTGAATGCACATTATATCACACATTAAAGTTCAGTTTGTTAGTATTGTTTGGAGTGCCTTGGTGACTCAAGCATAAATGTGGTGTAGTTGTCACCACATTTTTTTTCTTCTGAAACAAGTAAGAAAAAAGTATGTCGGCCCAAGGCCCAAGCCTACGTTTAAGTGGTATATAAAACTCCTCCCAAAAAAAACCAAGACATACCATCATAACCCTAGCCGACATCGAAGGCTAGGGTTTTATTCTCTTCAGCAAAAATGGCGACAGTCGTTATTTTCTAAAATCTTCTCAATAATTATTCAATCTAAGGAGATACATAAGAGAGTATCTCTATGGCAGTTTCCAACTGTTTAGCTTGTCCCTCTTGTTTGCCGTCAAACAGCTTTCGATCGGCTTCAATCTTTGGAGCTACTGAATCTCTGCTTTGAGATGAAGTACAATCTCCCTTGCTCCGACAAGATAAGCGGTATTTTTTGTTATTGAGCTTGCTGACATAGTGATAGTTTCCAATTCTTTGGTTATCTGTGTCTTTAAATCTCCAATCTTCGTGCTTTTCAACAGATCTGACATTGGGAACGTTGTTGGTGATCCAATCTTCCAAACTGTAATACACAGGTAAGTTAGGGTTATCTATTTTGCTCTTTGAATTATTAAAATTGTTATCTTTGATACTCATCATACTTTCCTTTACAGATTTGGAATGTAATATTTTTCCTGGATCTCCAAGTAGGGAGCCTGATGGGAAGAAGCTCTCAACAGCCATCCAGTGCCTCTCAAGGTGGCTATGATTAGCGTGGTTGTTATCTTCTATTGATCTAGCGTTGGGAACACTGTATGAGATAGCTTCATCAGGCCTGCACATATCAAGTAAATTTTGAACTGATAAAATGTTCTCGAAAAGGTTGTTAATGGTATTGTTAACATAGTTTTTACTCCCCTTTGCAGGAATTTCACTGGTATGATTGTCTGATCTTGAATCTCTAAGTAGGGAGCCTAATGTTGAGATGTTGGCATCCTCCATCCAGTGCTTTTCAAGGTTGCTAGAGTTGGTGTTAATGCCACTCCACCACAAGAAAAGTTGTTTTATATAACGGTAATAGATGACTTACTTTCTAACTGTGTTATTGATTTTCTCCGTTTCCTCAATTTAAAATAGAAAACAGCTGGTAACGCATAGCGCCCCTAATTATTTTCGTTGGCCGCCTTCCACTGAATTCATTTCCCTCTTCTCTGTTCCCAAACCTTTTCTCCGTTCTCGCTTCCAAACCCTAAAATCGACATTCGATTTCTCAGCTTCTCACTGGTTTCATTTCCTCTAAAGCCGCTCTCTCCTCTTCGTTCTTCTTCTTTGACTCGCACATCATACTTCGATTCTCCTTTTTTCGTGTAGAGCTTATGGGTTTTGAAAAGAAGCTTATTAGGAATGTTAGCCGAGCTGAGCCTCAGAGGCTTGCATTTGTTTTGATTGCAGGATGCTTGCTTTTCTCCATGGCATTGTTCTCGGTGAACAAACTAGGTGAGTTTTTGGAAGTTTATTTATTTGGATATTAAATTGATGATTGACTAAGTGTTACATCAACTACTGTTGTTTGAGATTCATTATTCATGCTTGTTTATGCAGTGAGTTTCAGGATGATAAACCCAATTCAATTGGTAAAAGCTGTGAAAGTCTCCACTAAGTCTCATTGTTCAGGTATCAATGAAAACATCTTAAAAACCATAGAAACTAGCGTTTTCAGTTTAATTATTCAGCTTTTGATACAGGAAATTTACTTACGACTGATTTTTAAAGTAAGTCGTCTTTTTATTATTTAACCTGTTACCAGCATATGGCTTAATGTGGTTTCTTCCTTTGAGCTATGAAATTATTGCTAGGTATTATTTTGTGCCACAGTATAAGTTTATTGTTGCATATCCTAGTTTATTAGAATATAACATTCTAAAATCTGTTTAACTTTGGAGTGAGTGATAAACATAAGCACAGTGAATTTTTTTTCCAGACACAGCTATCCCCAAATTAGAGTGAATGTAATTTAAATGTCAGCAAATATATGAACCACATGTAGCTAAGTTTAATATACTAATAATTTTGGAAAAGCTTCATAATACTAACTCAACTCTAAGCCATCTAGTATATCAATTCCTTTCATGATTATAACATTATATGTACAATGCTTATATCACTTCAAATTGAATATGTTAAAGAAATTGATTTTGAAGTAAACAAAAGATTTGTTAAGCCACTCACCAAATTAATACTCAACGTACTAATTGTGTAATGGAACAATTATTGGCAAATTCTATGATTGTTGTTGTCTTAATATCAAAACCAAAGAATAATGTACCATGTTTTGCATATAATCTTATATAGTTGGTAAGAGTTAGTTAAATTGTTGTTAGGCACTAATCGTACGGTGTAAACATTTTCTTGATACAGGGACTGAAAAGGAAAAGTTTACTCTTCTAAAGAGTCCTTCTAGTGACTTTGCGTTGCCCAATCAACAACCCCAATTTGGAAATGATACCAATCAAGAAGGTCAGTATTATAAGACATGCGATAGTTATTTTATTAATTAAGAGTCATATAGGAACAATTCATTCCAGATTGTCTGTGATGCCAGTAGCTGAACTTTTGTATTGCCAATGTCCCAAAAAAGCAAATAGGAATAGTGTGTAATTCTCAATCTTATGTGGGATAGGTCATCTGCAGTACTGATTGGGATGTAAGCTTGCAAATATCAATATCTGAGTTTTTATCCATTAAGAGTTCACGCATTCTAGTACAAGTTAATTAGTAAAATAATTTTATTGATTTTGAGTTTTCTGTCATTGTCCAAACTTACAAGTTACAAGTATGTTGCAACTCGAAGGTTGTAAGACATTCCTATTTGTGTTATGTTTAACTTTGACTATATTGCAATGGCAAATGTTAACATATACCCATCAAAGAACGTGTTAAGATTAATTAATTACACAACTACTCAAAACAAGACCATTTTCATAGGTCTTGAAGGATATTTTTCAATTGACTCTCTACCCTTTTCTTCAAAACAAGCATGTTAACATGTGCCTGTTGTGCACATGTTAACGCCACCATATAGAAATAATATGTTTGTTTTGAAAGAATATCATGTAACAATGTCTTACTACCTACATGCAGCTTTTTAATAGTTAGACCTGAAACCAATTGGTTATATTTTTTTCTTTGATTTTTAAATTTTAAGCACAGTATTAGTTCATACCTCGCTCTTATATCATTTGAGTTACTGGCATTGTATGAAACGTATGAACTTGTAGTAGTAACTCCTTATATGACTTGGACGTCATAATATCAGCATGATTAGCATTTACACTCTACTGTGCTTTGTCTCAGACTTGCATTTTTACCATAACACACACTCACAGGACAACAATATTTGTAGTACTGTAAATGTTTCTCCATCTATGTCTACTTCATCCAATGTTGTATCTATTTGCAAAATATACCATCTAATTCATACTTGACTGCACATCTGGAAAATTGATTCATGTCATCAGATACAAGCAATAAGAAAGCACTATTAGAAACAAAACCTCTGTGCGATTTCTTGGATAAAAGTTCAGATATCTGTCAAACGAATGGTGATGTCAGAATTCATGGAAACTCTTCTTCTATATATCCCTTCAACCCATCTTCACAAAATACAGAATCATGGTCCATCAAACCCCATCCAAGAAAAGGCAATGCCAGTGTTTTATCTCTCGTAAAAGAAAGGACTATAAAATCATTTTCGAATCACGACAATGCTCCTCTTTGTAGCATCAACCACAACATTCCCGCTATAGTTTTCTCGACTGGTGGCTATATGGGCTACATGTTTCACGACTTCACCGATATTCTCATTCCTTTATTCATTACTTCACGCCAATATCAAGGGCAGGTTCAGTTTTTAATCAGAGAATCTCAATCGTGGTGGATTTCAAAATGCCGTTCATATCTTAAATAACTATCTCGTTACGAAAAATTGACTTCAACAAGGAGAAAAATGTGCATTGCTTCCCTCGTGCAACTATCGGACTTATAAGCCATAGAGAAATGAGCGTGGATCCTTCAAGAGCCCCAAGTGGGATTTCAATGGTTAACTTCACGGCATTAATGAGAAGAGCATACTCCTTAGGTAGAGAAAATGCAATTAACCTCGGTTCTACTCTATCTACAAAGCCTAGGCTTCTTATAATTGCTAGGAAATGGACAAGATCATTCAAAAATGTGGGAGATATTGTTACGATGGCCAAAGGTTTAGGCTATGAAGCTGTGGTTGCAGAAGCGAATGCAGGTTCAAATCTCGAAAGCTTTGCACGTATTGTGAATTCTTGCGACGTGATAATGGGAGTCCATGGTGTTGGTCTTACTAATTTGGTTTTTCTTCCGAAAAATGCTATTGTAATACAAATTGTTCCTTTGGGTGGTCTGGAGGGCTTCGCTTGGCTCGATTTTGGAGGACCTTCTATTGATGAGAAACTTAAGTATTTGCAATATGAGATAAGTGAAGAAGAAAGAACACTTAAGTATTGTGACTTTCAGGAAGGAATAGGTAGGAATCTCTGTCTTTGCACTCGTCGTCCTTCAGGTCAGTCAAATGAACTTTGTTTTCTTATTAGGATACATTTACGAGGAAGAAGATCAAATGTTGTTTTAAGTATTGATTATGTTGCATTCAATATTTTATATGGTTATATCATGCTCTACAGATGACATCATTTTCTTTACATCCTGCCAAAGAGCCGAGGATGCCTACATAATGGAACTGGTACCATAAATGGGTATGCTCTTTTTCTTTCATCATGCAATATCATTTTTGGTATTCATCTCGGGAAAGCCAATATCATTTGGATATTTGGCTACCGTATTTACTCTTGCTAATTATCATCTCTGCCATAGTTCTTGAAGTCATGTCAAATTTTATATCAAAACAAAAAAATGTCCGATTGCAAAAATATCCGAAGGAGTTAAAATTTTAAAATAAAAATAAACAATGGGAAGTTTAGTTGTTAAGTCGTTTATCCCAATTATTGTGGATACTATTTTTTAGCATTCATAAGCTTTTCTACAGTTCACCTTTTTCATTCATATTACTTCCGTTACAAGATAAGTAAACCTTTTTGGCTAAATTATTTTCTCTCGTCATTTACACAATTATAGTTTCTTTTATATTCTAATTTATAGTTGGAACCAAATTTCAGTTCATTATGTTTAACTTACAATAAGTAAATTAAATCTGGTAACTTATCATGATATGTTTAAACCTTTTTAACAAAAAACTATTGAAAGACTAAAGTGCCTAATTTGTAAGTAGGATAATATCTATTGTAGTTATTTTCTGTATGTAATTTCAATTCAAACGATTCACTTTCCCTTATGAAAATGTTGAATTTCTCAACATTTTAATACCTCATTACTGTTATCTTCGTTCATTATACTTTTCAAAGGTTATTTTTGCCTTTTATACATATCGTCAAAATATAGGCTGATAGACCTGCTATTTTTGTTTGTTTGCTATCATACGGATATTAATTATGCTATTTAGATGAAGTTCAATTCTACATATTGGAGCAACGTTTTGAGTTTAGGTATGACTACATATTTTTTAACACACCATCGTCAGATTATTGAAAAAGTCAATTTGTTCATGGCTTCAGATCATTAAATTTACACATGCTGATGTACTCAGCTATATTCGGTCGGATATATGCAGCTGCACGTTCATTCATGTAAACCTCAGTTTCATATGGATATATCCAGCTATATCCTTAATTATGTGCTGGATGAGTTTTAGGCGAGGTTTTATTATATCTACCTACACATCTTTATTTGGGCATGAAATTATATGCTGGATGTTTCTCTGGTTAGGAGGAATCAATTTTTGATAAGAGCTACTTATTTTAGGGAAAACTCATAAGATTCTTTTGTGTAGTGCAAAAGCTTTCTACTTTTCTCAACATAGGAGTTGACGAAGTTAATTGATACAAAGCTGGAAAAAGCAGAAGAAAACCTTGGTATATGAAAAGTTGGATAATTTTATTGTGGCTTTCTGTTTTGTTAGAATTCCTAATGAAAATAGTATCATTATTTATCATGTGCCCATTCTTTTTCTTGAATGCGTATATTATTTACCGTCAAATAAAATATGAAACATTATATGTTATCATAAATTATAATACAACATGAATACATTACACATTTTCACAGTGCTCAAGAAAATTTATGACATACCTTAACTAATAACCAAACCAGATGTGATATAATTACATAGTATACCAAACTGTCGTTTAAGGTTTATGATTTTGAGTGTATAGTAGTAGTCAGTGTGGGCTATCAATGTCCTCCTCATTAAGCAATTTTCTTCTCCTTCTTCACAAATTTCCTCCGTTATATCTATGCTTCGGTTAGATTCCTAAATAAAATGAAATAAAAAATTTATAATAAAATTAGCCATTATACCTCTTTAAAACTTGATGCTTTGCAAGTAAACAATAAACATGAAATTTTCTTTGAATAACAGATAATAACTACTTTTTCTCCAAAGGATAGGGCCTTGTTGCTTGAATCAAAGAAAACGAGAATATCAAAGTAATGAATAGAAGTGTACTAACCTTTGTCGTGCCTATTCTTCTTGCCATATGATCCTCTATATTAGCAAAGAAATGGCTTTTTTTTTTGAGAGTGACGTATGTTTTAAGATGAGATATGTGATCATATATGGCCGTATTTATATACAAAAGTTGAAGAATAACGTGTATAACCTCTTTTGTCTTTTAGTTCATTAGTTTTCTGAAAGGAAAAAAAATGGTTAATTTTTTGGGTGTCATTATCTGATGTCCAGATTCCAGAATGAAAACGCAAGGGAGAGTCTGTACTGATGAACGCAGCTATTTTATTGATGTTTTGAAATATGCCCGGTTTGAACTTTGAACATTGAAAGATAAATTTACTGTTCTTAGCATGAAACTGGTTTTCTCATATCATCATTATGTCAGACTTTTTATATTATAATGACGGTATTTAGCAAGTGTTTTATAAAGCTTTCATCGTAGTATGCATTTGTAATCAAATGGTATGTTAGAATCAGTAATAAGCTTATTGTCAATTATAAACTTCTGATATGCATTCATATTCATATGGTAGCAGTAGCACGAAACCAGGAGTCCCAAAATTTTCATTCCAACTACCTTTTTAGTTTGACTTTAAATCCTCTTCAGAAAATGAACATACATATATCATACAAAATTGCATTTTGACCAGTCTGAACAAAACTTATCAACATTCAACTCTACAAATTGATTCAACCAAACAATAGTACTGATTTTTAATTTGTTATACACGTGCATGAAATATTATCTATTATATATAAATATAAGAAAAAAAAGAGGAAGAAAGAAAAGACAAGAAATTGCCAGTCTTGCATATTTAATTTAGTCATTCCTAATAACACAAGCGCATCTCATAATTTCTACACGTACATGTTTATGAGGTTGAATAATAGCAAAATTATCTGGCAACATAATCCTCAAATAAATTAACATGATTTTCAGTGGAATTAAGCCAAAATATTTCCTAGTATTAATCGTTTACAAAGCAGATTTATTATAATGCAGCAATAATCAAAGAGAAACTGCCAAACTAGTTATAGCCCGCGAAACTGTCAAAGAGAAACAATCACTAATAGAAACTATGGAAATAGAGCTCCATGCTTGCGATGGGTAGTGATGACTAAAATAAGCAGTCGTTGCTAGTTGTCGCCAAACTGGTTATAGCCCGCGAACTTGACAACTAAAATTTCATTCTTCTTCACCAAAACAAAACATGCACTAATAGTAAAAAAACTCAGCCTCCCTACCTCGTGTCGCCCGCTGCCACCATCGACAATGCCGTCGCCGAAGCCATTGTCGATCAGTTTTTGGCCGCCGCTGCTCTCCTCCACCTTTTGATTCTTCAATTTTGACATTAATAATTAGTTAGGTACAATTATTTTCACCCTTTTTTCTAAAATATTTGATGTTTATGGGTATAAATATGTCGATATATCCTTTTGCCTTTCTCATACTGATTTTCAGCATATCTTGAATCAATATGGAATCTTTTCTTTGCATCGGTAAGTTTTAGTTTATCTGTTACTATTTAATTTTGAACCCTCTTGTTTCAAAGCATGTTTTTGAATTTTCAGTACTAGGGTTTTATGTAGAAATTGGGTAATTTTCAATTTTCATATCTGTTAGTATAAAATCGTAATACTTCTATAAAATATGCATCTTTATATCATATACAATAATTGTAAGTTTTGAGTTTAGGTATTTATAAGCTATTACATTTACTTGCTATATGCACATATTTCCATATCAACGATTCTGTAAGTTTTCATGCTTTTTTCAATTTTTTCTTCTAGATACATACTTCTACACATAATAGGCACAATATTCTTTTTCAGATACCATTAACTATCATGGATGTTACATTCTGCTTTATATTATTTTCATCCTTATTTTATGTTTGATACTGCATTCTTCCATAATTCACTTTCATTATATATGCTGCTCAATATTGTAATCCATGTAAACTGAACTGACTTGAAGGTTCATGATAGTTCTTACAATATCCATATATATTTACATGTTTACAGTATATTCTTTGACAATCCAGTTATTGTAGGTTAATTATGAAAAACTGAAATGTTTTTTTGAGCCTGCATGTGGAAAGGTGTTTCGGATGAGAATGCTTGGAGATCAACACCTCTCTACTAGAATTGCATTTGTCGAGTTTGCCATGGCAAAAAGTGCAACTGTGGCACTCAACTGTAGTGGAGCTATTCTCGCAAACTTGCCGCTAAGGATAAGCCCATCTAAAACTCCCGTTCGTCCATTGGGACCTTGCTACGCAACAAACTGACTCTGACTTCTGCTGTCCTCCAATAACAACATTTACACATGACTCAGCTTACAAGGTAATTTGGATATAGGTTACTGATACTTAATGTAGTAAAATTTTGTGGTGTTAAAAAGATTCATCTTCTCTCAGAATTGCTTGCTCAACAAACATAATTAATTTCACATGGTTTTTATTGTGTCAAACCAGTTATGTTATGGAGCTGTATAAAATTAATTACTCTATGCCTTTAGTTATAAATTCATGGATTTCAGATGCGTTAAAAACGGAAATTGGTGTTGTTAATGAAAATATTTAGTGCAATTAGAATGAGACAATGCAGTGGTTAGACTATACAATTAGTCTTTGGTTTTTCATTTCAAATTTATGCATTACTTTTTCGCTAACTAATCCGAAAGGTCAATATTCTATAAAAATTACTTGAAAGCCAATGCAGTGAACTTAGAAGAGAGTTAAATAGGTTGATACAACAAAGCACACCAGTTCTAAAAAAAGAATCCACGAAGAAAAACCTGGCCTGGTCAAGTATTCGAAACTGACTCGACTAAGCGATCTTTTTTAATGTTGTGTTCAGCTATAGCCCGTGACTTCCCAAATATTACTCTGCAAACAAGGTACATATTTTGTGGTTAATAAAATACCATTTTCCAGTTTTTTTGCATTGTTATCATACATTTCATATCCTATATTACTCTATATCATGTACAATGCGTAGTTTAGATTATGTGTTAATCTTTTTTTCCTCATGCACCCTTGGAATATTCTTTTTTTTTTCTTTTTTTTTCCTGTTGCTGGTACGTGTATTGTGTTCCCTGTTAATATGAGATTGCCTCACTTTTTTTAATATGCTACCAGAGTTCGACAATGGTGGTGACTGGTGAATGGGTGAGGGAGTACTTCTGTTATTTCATTCTGAAAATTAATAATTTGATAAGAACTATAGTTTTGCTGAGTAGTAGTACACATGTGTAGCCTGCTGTTCATGAAATTATTGAATTGAATGCATAAACCAGCGTCTCACCTCATGTTTCTTCACTTGTAAATCAACATGTAGTTTGGAAAAACAGATGTTATCCTATAGGTTGAAATTTCTCTACCTCCTTTCTGTTGTAAATACAGTTAATAAATATTCAGCACTTTTGTGCAGGTAGTGTTGGAGAGGTGCACCTAAATTGTTTTGTTTTAATGGGTCAAAGTAAGAAGACAGTTTTTTCTAATTTATTTCCATTGGTTTGAATTTTCAGGAAGCTTTACCAATCACCAAAGATGTGCATGAAGAAAAGCTTTGAGCAGTTGAAGTTCTTAATGATGCATTTGGTACTTGTAGTTTTAAATATGAACTATGTTGTTGTTTTTTTTATTTTTAATTTTTAATTTTTTTTTGTTTTTTTTTGTTAACTCAAATTGACATCAGTATGGAATTGAAAACATATGTATTGAATTTGGTAACTAATGTATTGAACTTATTTTTTGTTAGTTATCCTTTATCTTACTATCATGAATGTGTTACATTTGTTGAGTATTATAATTTTTTGGGTTATATACTGCTTTTGAAATTGTTGTGAAGATTCAATTGACTGCTATTATTATAATATATTGGAAAGCATTATAAAAGATAATGTAACACAGGAGCTATAATGTTATAGTGCGATAAACCCGCTATTGAATTGATATTTTATAACGGTTATACGGTGTTATAGAAATTCATTATTTTCATGAAGAATGACATGTTTTATAGCGGCAATAGCGAGCTATTTTATCTTTTCGTATCATAGCGGCATATAGCCGCTATAAAATCATACTCTTTTATAGCGGCAGTTTCTGTGTTATAATTATTTAACTGTTTTTTATAACATGTCGATATATAGCGCTTTTCGAGCCGCTATAGTATTGTTTAATAGCGGCTATATGCCGCTATAAAAGACTATTTTTGTTGTAGTGCTCCCCTTTGAAATGTCGAGAGGGTATTTACCCCTTTGTAAGTATGCTTTTGCTCTACTTTCATAGTTGTCCGAATCATGAGTATTGATGTTGTTGCGTTGATTGCTAGAATTTTTAATAGCCTTGAGAAGAATAATGTTGCAATCTGTTTCAATTTGCCTCCTTAATTGGAAATAGTCAATCTCTTTATTGTTGTGAAGTCTGTTACTTCTTTCTTTCCACAGTGAGTAGATAACGGTAGTCAGACCACACAAGCTTTATTCATGTCATCCTCTTCGCCTTTAAATAAATGTATGAAGTAATCAATACTATCTTTGATATTTGAATGTTGGCTTTTGGATAAAGCTTGAGCTTTCTCTTAGCAATAAACCATATTTTTATAGAATACGTAATTTAAAAAATATATTATTTATATCTTCATCGTCTACTTTATAAAGAAAGCATTTAGAAATCTCCTTTTTGCTCCATTTAGAGCATCTATCCCCTGTAGGTAGCTTGTTCACGATTGCAAAGTAAGTGTAATAAACCATCTTTGGGCAGTTTGAGTTATTCTAAACAATTTGATTCCAATTAACCTCACTCCAATTAACTTTAATGTAATTCCAAGCATTCTTGAATGAGAATTTCTCTTTAGAAGATAGATTCCAAGTCCAACAATTTTTCTCAATATTATTATCTATTTCTAGTTTACTGATTGTAAACTTGTATATATGAATAGCCTTATGATTTTCTGATTTCCAAGCATTATTTTCAATAATAAGAGAAACTTTTTTTATCAGCTCCACCAAATATACTAAGATTGTTCCAGCCCATTAAATCAACAAGTGATTTGTTGTCGATCCAAGGGTCAAACCATAAACTGGTATTGTATCTATCCTTGAACTTTCTGGTAATTAATTTTTTCCCTATGTATCTACATTTTAAAATGCTTTTCCATGTATGAGAGTAATGATTCTCTATTGTCATAGTCTAAAAATTATTATTTTTAACATATTTTTCTTTCACCCGTTTAGCCCAAAAAGATTTACCCTCAATAAATTTCCAGAATAGCTTGAGATTGTAGGCTTTATTGATGTCTCTTGAATTCCTAAGGCCCAAACCACCTTGCTCTTTTGGTTTTGTAATAACACTCTGTGACGGCCTGGAATTTCGCTCGATCCGAATCAGTCGTTAAACCGATCTAGACCGTTCGAAACCCCTGAACGTTGAGAACAGGACAAATCAGAACACAAACAGAAGAACATTCATTGTATATTACAACAATGCATCAGATTACAAGAATATACAGAGTATAAATGAATAAATATTACACAGAAATATCAGAGATTTAAATTACATAGCAGCGGAAAATAATACAAAGCACAACTGAAGGTGATATACGGATACAGAGCTTTCCGGATATCATTCCAGCTGTAAACCAGGATCCTGTGAATATAAATCTGCAAAACCAAAACTACTAGCTGCCCGTGCGGAAAATAGGGGCACCCAGAGTTTAGGTTAAAACAATAAACTCCAGGTCAGTCATGTGACTGGTGTGAGAACTAAAACAGTTATTAATATTGGTTTTAAAGTTAGGTAAATCAAGGGACCACGCCGTATAACACGGAACGGGTTTCCTCCCAAGGATACCAGTGCATAAAATAACAGCGCAATGCTAAATAAAGAAAAATGAAGCTGTTATAAGACCCAGGTCCCATCACACAATGCAACGCAAGCCGGAGGATAGGGTTTTACCTTATAACAACCAAACATGCTTGGTATGTTTAAAACAAAACATTTGATACTATAATAAGTGTATAGTGTCAAAACAATTTCAATCATAAATATAAATCATAGACGGCATAGTATCCCATGCTACTATGTCGCCATACTAGGCTCTACAAATAAAGCCGAAATACACGTATTGGAAATTGGATTCCGTCATGAGTCGAGGCAAGGGGCAAGCTCCTCTCCGCGTTCGAGACACTCTAGCAAATGCCTCAGGATTACGCACACTGGGTAACCCTTGGATCTTCAGGGCCGGTCCTCACTTACGTTAGAGGATTAGTTATTCCTGAACACACGTTTCCCGGTCCTTACAGACCTATAATCGAGGCGCCTCATCCAACAACCACAAAGGTGAAAAGTATATATATGTCAGGGTTGGTAAGTCACTGACACCACCAAAGCTAGAAAGAAACTTCGTGCTCTCCCTGCAGTCCGTATCCCGTTTTTAACTCATACCGAGGTGTGAGGCTCGCGAATACACGTTATACACAAAGCTGCCACGTAGGCGTGCTTTGATCATCAACCACAAGACTTTGCTTTTCAACAGAAGCCTTGATCATTGCATCTTAGCATGCCACACAGGCAATTCATGCCATGCGACTGATGTCCATCGATATACAACCTCTGAGCTCGTACGTCTCAGAGAAGGGCGTTAAGCAAAAGAATAAATTCTCCGCCGCCAAGAAGATGTATATTTAATAGAAATCAATCAACATAGAATAAAATCCAATGTCAGACACACAATCCATTTACAAGTCCGTTCTGGGTCTGAACGAAACCGGAGGCACTTTCCTCGCATATCCATCCATCCCCAAGTACGTCTGGACGACCACCAACTATTTCCATCCTCTTGGGTGTACAGCCCAATCAGGATCGTCAGTAATTATCCAAACGATGTGAAGACTTCCGGTCTTCAACTACCGTCTTCATCTTCGACATATCGTCGAATCGGTTATTCAGAATGGGTGTAAACCCGAACTTTCCGAACAACCCGCGTATATTAAAAACAAATGTTACACAAACACAACATACGCCTCATTCCAATTCATTAGTCACTAACCGCAAATTAGCAAGAGAACAATTTCCCAAACATTAACCCCGAAGGCCGAAACCAACATCAGATCAATACCCAGGAAACCATTCTTCTTAGCCAACCTACAGCTAGTTTCTAAATTCCACATTCTTAGGGAAAAGTTCCCATTAATTTTATCCAAGATAAATTCTTTAAAATTTATCCTGTAATCTTCCTTTGGATGTCATTTAAAACCAAATTATGGTTTTTCCAACTAGTCGAGATTAGCGAACCGTAACGAAGTAATTATTTATTTTATTTCCCAATCCCAACCTATTCATCCCATGAAGCAAAACTGGTAATACTCCATATCTAACACCACGGTGTTATCGGTAAAATTAATTACCATTTCACGTTCAAATCTAATTAAAGATTTAACTATCGCTTTGGAGCAAAACTGGTGATACTCCATTCTCGCTCAATTTCTAAATTTGATAATTTAGATTATCAATTCACATTTCAATCTAATTGCAGATTCATTAAAACTCCTTTTATTGGGTTAAAGAACTAGGTGTTATTTAAAACACAGTTCACGACAAACCCAAATCACATTCTATTTATTATCGGGTTAAAGAACTAGTGTTATTTAAAACACCATTCACGATAAACCCATATCAAATCCATTTAAATATATTAGAAATTCTGATTATTTAAAACCCCTTTTTAAATCTAATTTATTTGTTTAAAAATAATTGGGTTTTAAATTTAGTTCAAAACTAGTTCATTTCGATAAAAATCTATTTTTATCATTTCAAATATGGGGTTTTTCACCCCAAATTTTCCCAAATCATTTCTTATGATTTTACACAAATTATTTATATTTTTAATAATTTTATCAAGGCCCGTACAGTCGATTTCCAACAACGGCCATCGAACTGCACTTATAGCGACCTTTTTTGAATTTGATTTGGACGTATCTCCAAATCCAACCGTTAGATTTCGAATTTCTAATATTCTTTAGAAAGCTCTTTTCGATACAAACCCAACGGTTCCGGTTTTAGGAGAATCCGACGGTCGGATCTCCCGTAATGTCCGTTTGAAATAAATGGTCGAAATTCACGAACTGCCGCGGCGCGGCGCGTTCTATTCAGGCCATTATATTATATATATAATATATATAATATATATTTCGTCGATTTCTATTCAAAACGAATTTTATAAATAGTTTTGAATTCGTTTCAAGAACCATTTCAACTTCTATTTCAATTCAAATCGAAATTGAATTCTTCCTTATAAATTTGTTTTAAAATTCATTTCTATTCAATTCAAATTTCAATTTAATTTGAATTCATTTCAATTCGCTTTCGATTCAATTCAAAGTGGTTTTCTATTCGATTCATTTCGAAATCGATATATATTCAATTCATTTCGAAATCGTTATATATTCAATTCATTTCGAAATCGTTATATATTCAATTCATTTCGAAATCGTTATATATTCAATTCATTTCGAAATCGTTATATATTCAATTCATTTCGAAATCGTTATATATTCAATTCATTTCGAAATCGTTATATATTCAATTCATTTCGAAATCGTTCGTTATATATTCAATTCATTTCGAAATCGTTATATATTCAATTCATTTCGAAATCGTTATATATTCAATTCATTTCGAAATCGTTATATATTCAATTCATTTCGAAATCGTTATATATTCAATTCATTTCGAAATCGTTATATATTCAATTCATTTCGAAATCGTTATATATTCAATTCATTTCGAAATCGTTATATATTCAATTCATTTCGAAATCGTTATATATTCAATTCATTTCGAAATCGTTATATATTTCGTTCGCGTCAAAATGGCGCATCACTAATCAACACGGCTTTATATATTCTATTTTCAAATATTCTATTTCAAATGTTCTATTTCAAATGTTCTATTTCAAATATTTCTATTTTCAAATATTCTATTTCAAATGTTCTATTTCAAATATTTCTATTTTCAAATATTTCTATTTTCAAATATTTCTATTTCAAATATTTCTATTTTCAAATATTTCTATTTCAAATAGGTGTACATAAACAAACCGTCTGGTCTGTAAATGAATATTTTATTTTATTCACTTTCACGTTAAAAATTATATTTTTAACGATCAAACTATTTTATTTTAACACTTGAATTTCTATTCAGTTCATTTATTCAATAAAGGATTACTTTTATTTTTCTAACATATTTTAGAAAATTTCGGCGGCATAACGGCACGATACTAGAAACAGGACAAGGCCTAGCCTTATCCCCGGTCTAGTGAAGGCCCACGCCATTCACACATCAATCAAATCAATTTTTATTTCACCAAACAATTCAGTTCAAACCAAATAATCTAACTAACTACACAACCAAACAAACAAGTCCATGGTATGTGGACGGGTGTCGGGTGCTTCTAATAAGCACCGTCTGCATCCTAGTATATATATATAACTAGAAAAATAGAATTTGAGTGAGAAGTTCTCACCGAAAGCTATCCTAACTTCACGGCTCTTCACTGATAGAAATCTTCATTGCTATCGCATCTTCGCTATCTTCTTTGCCCGTAGCCACTACATATATAAAAATCACATTTTTATATTTTGATGTCTTTAAAATAAAAATCACATTTTTATTTATTCACTTTCAATTTAAAAATCATATTTTTATAATCACTTCATATATTTCTAAATCGAATTTTTACTATGCTATTCAATATATAAAAATCACATTTTTACTTTGGTGTCATATAGATAAAAATTCCATTTCAAAAATAAAGTTTTCGCCTTTATAAAAATAAAGATTTCGCCTTTATAAAAATAATCACTTTACTTCAACGTATATAAAATAAAAATCAGATTTTTATTTTGCTACATATACAAAGATGATATTTTTATATTCTCTATCCTATAAAGATTATATTTTTAATACTTTAAAAATATAAAAATCATATTTTTAATATTTCTATATAGTAAAGATTATATTTTTATTATTTTAAAAATACAAAAAAACATGTCTTACTCCTTCTACCAAATAAAAATTCCGTCTTTTTCTCTTTTTCAAAATATGATCTTTATTTTTGCAAGTTCAAATCTTTTTCTTTTAAAAGATTAAACCTTTTTCTATTTCAAAGTTTAAACCTTTTTCCTATTTTAAACCTTAAAATAAAATCAGTTTTTATTTTCTTAAAAAAAAAACCAGTTTTAATATTCTTAAAAAAAATCAGTTTTAATATTCTTAAAAAAAATCAGTTTTGAAACTTAAAAAAAAAACAGTTTTTAAATTCCTTTAACAAATTCAGAAATTACTTTTTAAATCATTTAAAAAGGAATCGGTTTTTGTCTGCAAAACAAAAATAAAAACAAAAATAAAATAACCTAAACGCTCACCTCAGGCTGCGAAGGGGGGGGGCTCGATGGTGTTCGTCGGCGGCAGGCTTCAGGGGGGCGTCGCTGTGGTGTTCGAGGTGGAGGCGGGGTCTTCGAGATGAGGGGGTTGCTTCGGGGTCTTCGTCGGTTTCGAGGGGTTGTTCGGTGGGAGGAGGAGGCTGGACGGAGGGGTGGGGCGGCGAAGTCTCGTCGGCGTCGATGTGTGGAGGGAGGACGACGGCTTCTAGGTTTAGGTTTTTCTCTTTTTTTTTTGTTTCTGATAAATGAATCGGGGGGGGGGGGGAATGAAGAAAAGGAGGGAAGTTATATTTTTATTTATTTATTTTAAATTTTACTTTATAAAGCAACTTTTATTTTCGACCTCTAAACGAGGCCCACCGCCTGACGTCCATAGCGTTTCACCCCCATTCCGAACACAATGGGATATGTATCGTAAGCTGATTTGATCGTTTGAATCAGTTTCCGTTCAATTTACATTTAAATCACTATATTGAATTTTAAACGTACATTTCAAATTACCGGGGTCACATACTAACTCTAAAAATTCTCGAAAAATATTTTCTAGCTTCGTATTGACGATACGGTCCTAACAAAACTAGTTTCGTCGAATTCTGAGACCGTATGTAAAATGGCCAATTTCCAATCGATTAAAATCAACTGAAAATGGTCAATCGCGTTTTCCTTTACCACGCTCACATATTGATTCGAAAAATTATGAAATTTGGAATCTAGCAATAATTCGACATCACGGACCCAACAAAACTGGTTTCGTCGAAATCCGAAGTCGTTTGCAAAATGTCCATTTTTGAGGGCCTGAATTCCATAGCGACTATTCAGAATTTTCAACTGGACATATCTTTTGATTCCCGCTATGAAATCTTGATTTGTCGGATTCGTTAGAAAGATATTCTCATTTAGATCCCATTATTTTTGGTTTCACTAAAATCCGGATTGTTTTGCACCCGGTACATTCAATTGAAGTTTGAAATCAAATTATCGAACTACCGCGCCATTTTCAATTCTATTTATAATTATATATAAATATTTATATTCTAACGACGACGCGTATAAATATATACGTTCGAATTATATTCAAAATAAATTTCTCGTCGATTTTATTTAAAATAATCTATTTTAAATATTCAAAATTCAGTAAAATTGCCAAAATAAAAATTTTAAACTGGCCTAGATTTTCCGGGTTATTACACACTCCAAGCAACCTTATGATATTTACCATTCCATATAAGGTTTGCACATATCCTCTCAATTTTTTCGATGATTTTGATAGGAATATTATGGGACTGCATCCACTACATAATTATAGCAGTAATAACAGTATGAGCAAGCTCAATTCTTCCTGCAATAGATAGAAATTTGTTGGACCAAGTATCTATTTTTCTTTGAATAATCTATTGAAGCTTTGTCCAACCTTTATCTTTATTCTGATTAGCACTTAGAGGAAGCCCTATATATTTAACTGGAAGTTTGCTCTCTTTAAAATTAAGGAAATTAAAAATATTATCCTTGTCATTGCAGAAATTAGTGAAGTATATTTTTCTCTTGCTTTCATTAATCTTTAGACTGGCATATAACTCCATATTTCTGAAAATGTTTTTTTATAGCATTTGCATTCTTCATATCTGTATTAAGAAAACTAAGCAAATAATTAGCATATAGCAGACGAGAAACACAAGGAGTAGTTGTAACAACCCGTATTTTTGAATAACATGTTATAACATAAATGGAGGCAGAATTAAACTGTAAAATCTGAATCAAGGGAAACGGGCTATGCCATTGCGTTCGTCTCGGAAAAATACGCGAAATAGAGTCCGAGTTTTCGAAAATCGGAGTCCGTATGACCAAGATATGGCCTCGCGAAGTTTCACGAAAAAATCCCAAATTAAAGTATACTTAATTAAGTGAAATGGGTTGCGCAGAGAAATATATATATATTGATATATATATATATAATTGAAAATTAAATAAATAAATATGCAAAAATGTTCAAAACAACGAATTGGGAGAGGGGAATAACCGAACCGGCCGATTTTTGAGGTCGACCCAAGCCCGCTGGGTCGACTAGGGGTTAATCCAGGGTGTTTGGCTGTCAACCCGTGGGCCGATTCGCTCAAATGCATATTTTGCATTTGAATGGTTCTCATGGTTCATCTTTAATCTAAAGGCCCTAGATGGTTCCTACACTTGACTTCTTCCCCAAGACATGCTTTGATGGCTTGGATTGAATCTAGGTTTAATCCTATGGCCTAAAACACTTGCCTAATCTATAAATAAGACCCTAACCTACCCTAAATCATCATTATTCATCCATACAACTAAACTATGGCAAAATCAATCCTCTCATGGCCTCCACTCTCTTCATAAAATTCCTAAATAAATTCCTAAGTGATTTTCCATGCATACAAGTGTTTTCAAACTTGTATGAGCATCATTAGCTTGCATTCAAGTCAAGTTTATATATTTGCATCATAAAGAAAGAGTCTTGATCATTTTGGCTCAAGGGTTTTGCTTGCATTTTGGGTTTAATTGATTTCATAAGGGCTTTGTCATATTTTTGTGACTTCTTAAGCATTGTAAGCCCTATTCTACTTTCATACTTAAACTCTAAAGTTAAATGTATGATATGCAAGTTTATCATGTTGTGATATGCAAGTTTATATGCAAGTTTATCATGTTGTGATATGCAAGTTTATATGCAAGTATGCCAAGTTATGTTATGCAAGTTTGGGTTGAACATTTTGTTCATGCTATCATGTTATGCAAGCTTATTTTGGGTTTATGAACATAAAGCTTTAAGCTTTATGCCAAAGGTTGCATTTTAGCAACATGTAAGTTATCATATCTCTTATGATAACTTGCATGTGAGAATGCGAACTTATGGCCATCTCTACATGTCATTTAGCACCATGTATCACCAATATGCTAAGTTTGGTTTTATGCATGCTTTTGAGGCCTAAAAATGTAATATGCAAGTGTATGGACATATGAACATTTCATATGCCACCATGTTAAGCTTGTGGCTTCAATACCTTTATGTCATGATTATGCCAAGTTCCCTCTTTCTATCCTTTATGCGCTATTGCGATATGTAAGCGATGGGATTGCGTTTGGGGTTGGGTAAACTTAAAAGACATAAAACATAAGCTTGGGAATTTACCTATTAAGTTAGGTCTACCCATTGGGAATTTACCTATTAAGTTAGGTCTACCCAATTGCTTGAAAACTTGTAACATGTTTTGGAAACATGATGGACATGACACTTAGAAAAGATAAGTGTGGCCAAATTTGAGGTTGGGTTGAGTTTGTAGCGTAAACCTACCCGGAACCGACCAGCTTAACTAGTTGCTACAAACAATAGGACCCAATGTGAGAAGTTGGTCATGTCGTACCTTGAACCCGAGGTTAGACCAAGTTGTGGTGTAAAGCTACCCGGACTCGCCCGGCTTAACTAGTAACCACAACAAGGTCTAATGTGAGAGGTTAAGGCGCATTAAATTAATTAATGCCTCGTGATTAGGGTTAAGTCATGGTCCACTTAATACTTAACCAATTTGGGCTTGGTAGATTAATCGGGGTTAAGTCATGAACTCATCGTTACACTTAACCAAGTTAATCCAGGATTAGCAAGAGGGTTAAACCGTACTTAACCCACTAGAAAAATCCTAGCAATGGGGGCCCACTCCAGCAGTAATCCCAAGTTAGTATCATCATGACCCTAGGGACTAGGCTAGGGTGGGGGCACGATTACTGGACTGGAGGTAAGTGACCAAAAGCGACGGCAGAGGGTACGCCGGTGTAGTTCCGGGTGAACTCTGGTCGTGCACATAGTCCGTAGCCGGAGAAAACATGCACGGGTACCAGTAGATCGGGACTGTGCACTCATGTTCATGTTGTCCAGGGGTTGACACCCTAGGGCTTGATACACCCGAAGGGTGGACCCGGCACAGTTCGACTACAATTATGATTGGGCCGTATTGACACCAACACGTGACGAGTTAGGTTTAGGGAGCCGATCGACTAGACCGTTTGGTTGGACCTTGTATTAGGGTCATTTCATGTTATTGGGCCAAAGCTTTGGCCAAGGGATCAATACTTGTTTATTCAAGTCATGTTAGTTTGCTAGTACACCTGTGGTGCAAAACCTTAATCCTGATTATGCGATGACACCTTTATCTACCTTGTTAGTTAATCATCATGCTAGTATATTGTTATCCTTATGTTCATCCCTGCTGCTCATGCCAGTTAACTTTATCAGTTTACATTGATTGTAGTAGGGCTTACTCAGTCTTTTTGACTGACCTGTTTTCTTTCGCCTCTTTTCTTCCGTTCCCCCCCCCCCCAGGTTCTCAGGGAGGGAATACTGGAGCTTAGCTTGGATTTCGGATTGCTTGCTTGTGGGATTTCAGCTCATGTACGGTTTCGACATGAAGCTAGCTATGGTTACCACTTAATTGGGGATAGCACTTATTTATTTTAGTTTTTCAGTTGATGTTGTTTTATCTAGACTTGTTTATTTGGAAAGCTATGTTGTACCAGACTTGTTTTGAAATGTTTTGAAATCTTCCGCTGTTTTATCTATGTTATTTACTCTGTTTACATATATACATATGTTCTTGTTCTGCCTTGATATATCATTATGCATGTTTACCTGATTCAAACGCCCCTCCAAAGTCAGAGTGCTTGCAAGAGCCACCCTGGTGGAGGTGGGGTGTTATAGTAGTTCTATTTATAGGCTTTATGTTTTTAGAACTAATCTCCAAATTAATTTGATAAGATAAATATTCCATCACAAGAGTAAATAAATATGGGGATAAGGGATCCACTTTCCTTATGCATCTATTAAACCACACGGAGAACAATTAATGAGAATAGAAAAAGTGACAATGGAGATGCATTCTTCTACCAGAGCACAAAACTTGATATCAAATCCAAAGTTTTTTCATAACATGTATAATAAATTTTCTATTGATTTTTTCAAATGCATTATGTAGATCAATTTTTATACACATTTTGTTTCTTGCCCCTTGATTAAAATTTCTAAACATTTCATGACCAAGCATTGTGTTTTCACTAATGAATCTCCCGGGCATAAAAGCACTTTGATTTTTAGAAATGATATATTGCAAAAATAACTAAATTCTATTGTTAAAATATTAGCTATAATTTTATAAGTAAAATTACAGTAAGCAATATGTCTGTAATCGCTCAAAGAGTTTGGCACTTTTATCTTGGGGATTAAAGTAATAAAAGTACGATTTAGATTTTTCAAAAAATTTCCAGAAAGAAAAAATTCATTCAGAGCATCATATATCATATACTTAATATCATCCCAATGCATTTTGAGATTTTTTTCCCCTAAAGCCATCAGGGCCTGGAATATTATCATCATTAGCAATGAAAGTAATATTTTTAATGTCCTGCATTAATATAGGAGCAAGAAGAATTTTAGAACTTCTATCATGCAACATAAAATTTGGGCAAATTCTAGGAAAATTAAAATGGCTATCCTCAAAGTTGTACAAATCAGTAAAGTAATCTATAACTTCCTTTTTGATCTGAGCAACATCATTCACAATTTCACCTTTATTATTTATAATTTTTCTAGTGTCATTCCAATGCTTCCTACTAGACATTTTTGCATATAAAAATATGCTACAAGTGTCACCCTTTGAAAGTCAGTCAACCTTAGATTTTTGTCTAAGATTAACTGTTTCTATATGAAGCTCATCATTAAAAAAAAATATGCATACAAAAAAATTTGTTAAGAGTTTCCGTGTCAGAATTATCAAAATCTATGTCATTTTGATGTTTTCCACACTCCATTCTAGTAGTAGAGATACCATTAAATTTTTTGCTGTTATTCCACTTCTTTAAGTTATATTTGGCACTAGAGAGTAAATGTTTTAGCTTATATTGTGCAGTGCCATAAACAAAATTATTATTAAAATAACTTTCAACAAAATAGATTTATAGTCATTATCTAAATTCCAGCCATTTTTGTATCTAAAAGGAAAATTAATTTTGTCATTAGACTTAAGATCAAAAAACACTTGGATAGGAGTGTGATCACTAGTATCTTGTGGAAGTGTATGACATGAAAAGTTAGGAAAAAGATCAATGAAAGAATGATTTAATAACACTATATCAAGTTTACAATGAACGTTTCTAAATTCACCCGATTTCCAGGCAAACTTGTTACCTTTCAACACAGGCTCAACTAGACCAGCTTTATATATAAAATTAGAAAAAAATATCTAATTTTTGTAGAGGAATATGATTAACACCTCTCTTTTTAAAGGCCCTGATAGTAGAATTAAAATTACCTAATATTATCCATGGACATTTGATAGTATTATTAAACTGCTCAAGATGATTCCAAAGGATGAATCTGTCTTTCTCAATATTATAAGCACATACAAAAGTCATATTGATAACAAATCCCCCCTTTATTATTAAAAACACAGTGTATGTGTTGGGGATTAATAAAATGCATTGATAAGTCCCAGACATAAGTATCCCAAATGACTATGATCCTGCCTTTATTATCAGTTATGTTATTATCAGTAATACCCAAATTAGACATGCATCTCATATGAAATTCACTAACAGTATATGTTCTAATAAACCAACAATGCTTGGTTTGTTAGAAGCAATAAGATTAGAAAATCTAATTTTCTTTCAGGGGAATTAAAACCCCTTACATTCCATGCAATAATATTCATTGCAACTATATATATAATGATATACATATACATAGATATATACATACATACATACATACATATATACATATATATATATATGTGTGTGTATATATATACATATATATTTATATATATATATATATATATATGTGTGTGTGTGTGTGTGTGTATATATATATATATGAGGAGCGATCGGGGACACCCCTGTTTTGCAACACTCCTATTGCATCCCCTATCCGTTCGTGAACTATGGCGATCAAAATCCAACGAGAATTGGTAGATGTTCAGTCCACACATATATAATAGTCTATCTAAAATTTGAGCTCATTCCGACATTCATAACATTTTGAAAATCATAGTTCAATTATTCACCATTAAGACATTTATTCAAAGCGTTAAATTTAAGCATCAAATATTATTACATGAATGACGGAGTGAGCTCAAATTTTCGATAGATCATTATATATGTGTGAATTGAACATCTACAAATTCTCGTTGGATTTGGATCGTCGTAGATCACGGTAGGGTTGGGGGTGCAATAGGGATGCTGTAAATAGGGGTGCCCCTGATCGCTCCTCTATATGTACATATAATATATAAAGGATATTATAAAGTTTATTGCTCTTATCCTGAAGCTTCAGGACTATCCACTTCTTCCATAGACTCTGTATCATCAGTATCATCATATACTTCTATGTGATCTGAAATTTTAATCCCCTTCCTTTTGCGTTGTTTTTAGTTAATCTTCAGATGATCTTCCCAGTCTGGGTTTTTAACAATATATTTTTCTTTAAAGGATTTTCTTGAAGAGCTTTTTTCTGATTTATTCCTGATAATTTCCTGCATACTTTTCTGTTTTGCTTTATTTTTCTTTTTTTGGTTATAGGAGATGAGGTAGAAGAATAAAGGCGCGTTGCATCTTATATGATCTTTTTCCTTTTGCTGCTAAATATCTGGTTCAGCCCAATATTTTCAAGACACGCAGATTTCGGATTCTAGGCATTATTTTGCAATATATTGTCTGTAATAAAACTTGAATCATCCTTCAGGGGGGTTGATTCTTGAACTGTAAATTATTATCCCTTGAAATATTCTGTTTGACTGGTAATTCATTATTTTCTTTGCTATTTGACATCGAAGTCACTTCAGTTGACGATTTTTGTTGTGTATTGTTGTAACAACCCAGAATTTTTGTCAATAAATAGTTACTTAATTAGAAGCTCAAAAACAAAAATTTCTATAAACGATGAAATTTGTCCATGAAACTTTAACCATTGCGTTCGTCTCGGAATTTTGGTCAACTGTCATGTTTGGAGTTTCGCGAACGGAGTCCGTATGAAAAATTTACGGACGAAATATGAATGCGGACGGAAATAAATAAATCAAATATTTAATTAATAATTTACCATATATAACCCAGCCAACCTGGGCAGTTTGATGCCCATGCGGTTGACATGGGGGTCGACCTACTGGGCATCAAACTGCCTAGTGACGGCTAGGTTTTAATGAATTGTTTTATTATATTATTAGACCGGATGGACGGATATAACTTAGAACTCATCCGACGGTTTTAATTCATTTCCACTCCTATAAATAAAGGGGTAGAGTCTCACTCTTTTCCATTCAAATCTATGAAGGCAGCGGAGCTCTGCTATTTTTCTTCCTCTACTAATCTAATTTCTAAATAAAGTATATTCAAACATATACCAAATCAAATCAAATTCATATGGAATTGGGAAGGGAAATAGATTCAATGGAAGAGGGTGCTCAACGACTCGCTCTCTTCTCTTTTTCTTACATTTCTACAGATCTAGAATTTTCCCCTTTCTAGATAAAGTATAGATAATAATTTGGGGATCATAAGCTAATAATTTGGGGATTGTAAGCTTAAAAAGGTCCGAAATTCAGAAATTGGAAGCTATAAGGTGAGTGAGAAATTTACTAATACATATATAATGATTTATCTATTTCATTTGAATTAATCTATGTTTTATGCCTATCAGATCTATTATTTTAATAATTGTAAATTGTGATAACCCTCTGATCTGATTATGAATGTGCTTGAAATTGGTAATTGATAAAGTTGTGATTATGTATAAACATGGATTGTAGGATTTTTATATAAATTCTCACATATTCCTACAAGTTATGTCACGAATTATGAAATATGTTGTATGTGCCACATAACATTGTGGATCTGGAAATCAGTCCCATTAAACATAAGTTTGTCGTAGTTATGTTCCAGATCTTTAGTCAGTGCGGAAATATGAAATATGTAAGTTTGGGTAAAAAGATGAATTTGTGTAGTATATGATTGTAAGAAAAAAGAAATATTCCTTGTTCACATTCAATATTATTGGGTTTTTGGCTCAAGCATTGTAAATTACGTCGTTTTCCTCATTTTAAATAAAGAGGCATTCGTTTTGAATCATAAGAAGTATGACAAAAAGAATTAAAAAGGGGAAAGTGGTGCAAAGGTACATATAAAAATAAATACATGTTTTGTATGTAATTTGCATCAACTATTCCAAAATAAAAATATAGTACATATATTTCTTATGATTTGGAAATGTGTCAATTCCACAAAATATGCATGATTTACAGTGATTTTGGCTAACCGTCCTTGTGAGACTTGAAACCTTTTTTGGCAAGATTGAATACAAAAAGGTAATGTTTAGTTAATTGATTAGACCAAATCATTAATTTAAAAATAAGTATTACAAAAATAATAAATAAATAATAATAACTACGTTGACCGCACGAAAACATGAAAATAGATATATACATATCATCCGTTCAAATCAGCGTAAAATGGTAAAATATGCATTGCATTAAATGTTTAAGGTTTAAAATGTTCAATGGTATTCATTTATGGGATTATACTTGTAAATTATATCCCATACTTAATGAATACATTTATGGTGACCATTGTAGCAATTAGTGTAATTAATTACTATAAATGAGGAAATAAATAAGTAATTAACAATTGTGACAACTGTTGAATGTTTGGATAAGGTTCAATTATGGACTTTTGTGTAAATATAATTCATTTTGAATTAATATATTTGTGGTGACCATTTGTAGCAATAAATATAATTAATTGCCATAAATGAGACCGTAAATAATGAAATAACCATTGTAACCAATATTGATTTGGGGAAACTAAATGTGAATAGGAAAATAGTTAAAATTCCCAAAATCAATTAGGATAATTGTTGTGGACCCAAATTACAAAATTTAAATTATAACCACATTTAGACATGAGGTTAAACTCAACTTGTGGTGTAAGCCTTCCCGGAATCGACCGACAAATCCATCAACATAGGTAGTTAGTTTAATGTGAGGGGTCTAATGCATAAAAATAAATATACTATGGCACGAGGTTAAGTTCACTTGTGGTAGAAGTCTGCCCAGAACCGACCAGAAAATCCAGCATCCACAGGTAGTCAACTTAATGTGAGAGGCCTAGTGCATATATATATATATATATATATATATATATATATATATATAATTGGTACACTTTTATTAACAACTAGAAAAGTACATAATAGGGTTAGCATACTAACCTAAATACAAACTGAAAAGCATAAAATAAAATACATACGAAGTACTAAATTAAATCCTAAAAGAGAGTTTTGAACCTATGATGAGGTTACCAACTCCATAGCAAGTACTATCTCGCTGCACTTCTAATCCTCTATTACTATCCTTCAAGTCTTTTCTTCGAGTGGCAGAGATTAAAACAGTTTGCCACCATTCCATTACTTTTATAGCAATCACAAATTTCCATCATCTAAATGGATCCGCCAAGGAATGTTCACAATTTCAAACCCTCTAACTCTATTGCTTTATGATGGTTGGATTTGAATAGCTATTAGTTAATGACTAATTAGGTAATAGCCCTGCATTACCATCCTATGTTTTCAAACCTGCTCGTAATGTGCACAAAATGCTTTAAATCATTCACCGAATCTTCCTTGATTTTGACTAATCACCAATCCATGTTTTGATTTTCTAGTTCCCAAATTAGGTTTCAAAAGAAACACCTTAAATCCTTGAAAGTATAATTTTTTGGACTCTTCCTATGGAGTAGTTTCCAGGAGGTATAAATCTTTCTGAAAATTGTTGATTATATAACCAATTTCTGAGCCATCATAGATGAAGAATAGCTATATTACTGGCGATATGCAATGAGTAGAACATGCATGTGGTAGAAATTGAATAACCCAGTAAGTATGTACAAATAAGAACTTGAATATTGGTCCAGACTTCAACAATCTGAAACTGTAAAAATTGCATAACATATGTCTTTAATTTACACTCATCCGAAGGTGTAAATTGCATTGTAAAAGGAATACTACAATATGATTGTCCATCAAAGCTTATGTCTCGTTTTATCAGTTTCTCTTTAAAATTTATATATGCTGGAATTAATTTTTGTTGCCATAATTCCAGGATCTGACACTTCAGTCATACATTCTACTAGCACCACACTTTATCTTGTTATTGTCTTCTGCATGTATGTAGCAACTTCAATAACTTGACATCTCAGAACAAGAATCCAATTTTTGCTATTCTAGATCATTATTTATGGTACATGACCTCGAACGCCAAATATGCGTTAAATACATCTTTAGGAATTTCAGAAGTGAAATCATGCTAGTAACCAGTAACAATCTGAATTGATTGTAAACAACTTGTTTATGTTTGAATAGTGGAGACTAGAAATGTACATTGAGTTCTCCAAATTTCCCTTACTAAAAGTTCACATAAAATTAACAGTGAAGTCAAAAAACGCCAAGAATATCACATAAGCCCTAAATCAATATGGAAGTTTAAGGGCCATCAATCTGGATAATCAGCCCAACGTTATACGTATAGACTAAAAAAACTAATCTTACCCTTTGGAAATTAGAAATAGCAGCATCACTGCAGATTCAATTCTAGGATGCGGTTATGAGAAAAAAGTTTCTAGCATAAGATGTTTTGAATTAGGTACAATTCTGGAAGAAACATTCTTTCTCTTTAGTCTTGTCCTCCAAATTCGAAGAAGTTGCTAGATCTGATCTGCAAAGAGGTTGATTTGAAGAATTATTGTGAGTCTCAGTACACCGTAGTACAACGTGGGAAGGATGAATTAATTTGAGATTCGAAGTAAACGGTTTACAATCATTAGAGGGAATCGAATCCCGTAGAAATTAAGTACGAAATCGCCTGGATCTCTCCGCCATGGAGACAAAGAGAAAACCATATATATATATATATATATATATATATATATATATATATATATATATATATATATATATATATATAACAACCAATAAACAAAAAACTTGCCAGGTTCGATTTGCAAATCCTGGTTGTCGCAACGGTCGTATTAATGGCGGATAACCCTCTTCCTCCTCAAATCCCGCTCTCCTCTACTACCCACCAAATCGGCATTTCCTCACCAACTCCTCCTGATGTTGTTACCTCTCCAGCCCCTCCTGACCCAACCCCACTTTTTGTCCCTCTTCCAGACCCCTATTCCACCAATCCTCCCTTAGCTCCCTCGGCGGTCGTCGCTCCTCAAATCCTGATGTCCTCAGCTAGCCACCAAATCAAGCTCTCCTTAGAGATTCCTCCTGAATTTGTTCCTCCACCAGCCCCTCCAGACCTAAAGCCGCTTAACATCCCTCTTCCATATCCTAAAACCACCAACCCTTTCTCAGTTACCCCCTCCCCGATGCCAATCCTAGAAAAACCTCTAAGCAACACGTCAAATTCTGAGCAACTTAACACGTAACCGATTTATCAACGAGTTTGGACTTCTTTGATTCAGCGTCTGCCGCGCAACGCCAGGAAGTACACGCCCGTTGATATGCAACCAGTGTTTGTCAACGAAGTTATGATACATACCCCAGAAATTGTTGAGGCTGGAACGGCTGTTTGGAAAGATACACTAATTGGTTTCTTCCTTGACAATCCTCTTTCATACTCAACCATTCACATAAGATGCCGATCTATTTGGAAGCCTAAAGGTGAGCTTATAGTTAAGTCTGACGGAGTACTTTTTATCTTCCAGTTCTCTTGTGCAGAAGATAGAGACAAGGCCCTTACCGGCGATCCCATCATTATGCAGAACAAGCTTTTCGTAATCAAGTCGTACAATCCATGTGTTAGTAATGTTTGCGGAATGGTTACGTCTGTTCTTGTTTGGGTGCACCTTACTAATATTCCTCTATATTTATGGTCACATATTGGAATTAATTGGCTATCCTGTAGGATAGGAAGATTGATATGTATGGATGAATCTACAGAACGGCTAGAACGCCTTCACTATGCGAAATGTTTGATTGAGATAAGCCCAGAAAAAGTTGCATTAGATGATTTTATAGTTTCCTTGCCGGATGGGGGGACTCAGCGCGTCGAAGTAACATATTTGTGGAAGCTGCATCATTGCACCTTTTGTAGAGTTTTTGGACACAAAACTGAAGGTTGTGGTGCAAATTTGAATAAGGAAACGGTATAAGGAAACAACACCAGACAGCAACAGAACAAGCAAAATGATCAACCACAAGTTGCTAGATTGAGAATAGACAAAGAGCACGTTGATACAACATCTCAGCTTCATATGAACAATAGTACCAGAAAATAAACGAGCAAGGAACAAATGCACGGCAACTCTACTTGGCACAAAGTTGAAAGGAATAAAAAAAAGTAGTTTACAAAACTCCGAGAGTTCCTTTCAAACCTAAACCCTTTGACCCACAGAAAGCCTTATATAAAAGAAAGGAAATATGTTTAGCCGACTTTATAACAGTGAAAGCTTTCAATAATGAGAAAAGTTCTAGAAATGTCCAATTAACTGGTATGGGTGTGAATACCAAGAATAGTTTTAGCACACTAATGGAAGTGGGAGAACCTTCTACATTGAATGAAAAGTTGGTGCCAAGCTCTCTTGGTCTTGCTAACCACAGCGACGCTCATGTGGTTCCACCATCTCTTAAGGAATGTCAGGTTAAAGCTGTCAAAGTTTTGATACATAATGCTATTGAACCATCAAGCCAATCTAGTCATGCTCTAAAGCCTTCACCGGTGACTATTAAAGGGGACCAGATAGGAGGAGAAGCTAGGACTAGTCCTAATAAACGGGCTATCACTGCTCCTGTTGAGAATCGTGTTATCTATAACCTTGGCGAGGCAAATGAAATGGATAAGTGCAAGTTCAAGATAGGCAAACGGTAGCAGGAATAATGGAGATGCGAGACACGGACAGCCAGGGAAAAGTTTGCAACCATCAATCTAATATAGCTGACATTCTTGTTTCTCTTGACAACAAAAAGACTGATCAAACACGAGCACCTATTGTAGCTGAACCTATTGAAGCAGTAGTAGGAAATGATGATACCACTAGTACTATTAATGGCTTTGAAAATAAATTAGCTAAGCTCATTCCGGTAGTTGCCACGATGACAGTCTGTTCCTTACCATCAAACTTACCAGTCAGCAGTATAAAAACCTATCCTTCAGAACCATCACCCCAATCCACTGAAACTGAGAATAACATGGCTACGCAAGAAGCATACAAAAATATACCACTACCGCCTGGGCATTTGGAACCTCCAGATTCTTCGCCTTTAGTTTGGGATATGAAAAACAAAGGTCTGCAAATTGTTAAGGACCCAAAGAATAATAAAAATAAGAAGTTTGGTACGCCGCAAGCCGTTAACCAACAGACAACAAATGAAGCAGGCATGGTCAAAACTAGATCAATGACAAAGAGTGATGAAGAACAACAAGAGTTTAATAATGCTGCAAAAACATCTGCATCTGGAATATTAGAGTAGCTCATAAAGACATCAAGCTGGATAGATGTAAGCTTCTTATCAAGAAACACAACTTGTCTTCCATTGTTCTGTTAGAGACTAAGCTTAATGACATTCTTACAGAGAGAGCAGCCAGGTACATAAATCCTAACTGTGTTTTACTGCACAACTTAACTGAAGCAAGTTATGGTAGAATTATGCTTATTTTTGATCCTACTATTCTACGCATCTAGAAAATTTGTGCCTCTGGTCAATTTATCCATTGTCATGTTCATCACATACTTTCGACCATAACCTCTCTATTCACTTTTGTGTATGCCTTTAATTCAGCTAATGCTAGAGAAACCTTATTTCAAACTTTACCTACTCCGAAACAACCTCTTCTCCCTTGGGTAGTTTGCGGAGACTTCAATTCTCCTCTGAAACTTTCGGATAGAATTGTTGGATCCGCAGTTTCTCAAGCTGAGATCAGGAATATTAATTTGGCTATCTTAAATTATGATCTAGTAGAAATCAATTCTTATGGACCTGAATTTACTTGGAATAACTCCAAAAGACATGGAATAAGGACTTTTTCTATGATTGATCACTCTTTTTGTAACTTGTTAGCGCTTAACAATTGGCCTTTCTAATGAAATTGCTTTACCAATCCTCTCGTATTACACCCCTCAGGTACTTCATTTAAATGAAAACTCTATTGTTAGAATGCCTAGTTTTAGATTTTTTAATATTTGGGCTAAAGAGGCGGGTTTTCTAGATTTAGTGAGAAATACTTGCGATACTCAATGCTTTGGTAACCCTATGTACGTTCTTTTTAAAAAACTAAAAGCTCTTAAGAATGTTTTGAAAGACTGGTCTTACAAAAACTTTGGTGGTGGTAACATGAAATCCGAGACCCTCCTTAAACTTCTGGAAAGGACTCAACTCCAAATGCTCAGCGATCCCTTGAACCACAATTTATCTATTCTTAAAGCGGATATCTGGAGCAAATATCAAGAAGCGCTGCTTGTAGAAGTCTCTATGAAGAAACAGAAAGCCCGTATCAAATGGTATGATGATGGTGATAGAAACACTGCTTATTTTCTTGCCGTCCTTAAGGCCAAACAAGTCAAAAAAAGCATCCACTCCATCACTGATTTGGCTGGCCTAGTACATAAAACCCAAACAGGTATTAACAATGCTTTTGTCAACTTCTTTACTGGTATGTTCGGTAATCATGATAATTTCAATCCTTCTTTAGATGATATTAACCCGACTATTCTGCCTAAATTAAGTAATGATATGAAAGCTTACTTACATAACGATATAACTAATAATGAAATTAAGCTTGCTATGTTTTCTTTGAACAAGAATTCTTGTGGAGGCCCCGATGGCTTTAATGCGTTCTTTTATACGGTTTGTTGGAAAATTGTTCAACATGATGTATGCAGAGCTATTAGGCAATTTTTTAAGAAAGGTCAAATGCTAGAATCTTTCAACAATACTGTCATAGCATTGATACCCAAAGTTACAAATGCGGAAAAAGTAAGTGACTTTAGACCGATTTCATGTTGTAATACAATTTATAAATGCATTTCTAAAATCATAGCTCTTAGGATGAAACATGTTCTGCCTTCCATTATATCAGTTAACCAAGCAGCTTTTCTTCCTAATCGTACATCTTGGATAATGTTCTGTTAGCTCATGAACTTATTAAGGGCTACGACTATAAGAATATATCCCCTAGAGCCATGATAAAACTGGATATTAAGAAAGCCTTTGATACAATTCAGTGGTCGTCTATAATTAGAATTTTGAGTCTTATGAACTTCCCGCCGTGTTTTAATGCCTGGATCTACGCTTGTGTTAGCATGGCTAAATTTTCTATAAATGTTAACGCTACTCCGGTTGGTTTCTTTAAAAGTAGGCAAGGCATCCGCCAAGGTGATCCTATTTCTGCTTATCATTTCATTGTTGTTATGGAGCTTTTAACCTTTATGCTAAACAAACTTGTTGACAATAAACTTTTTTCTTTGCACCCCAAATGTAGGGAGCCACGTATTGCGTCTTTAATGTTTGTGGATGATTTGATTATCGTTTGTAAACCGGATAACGATACTTTATGTAATATTATGAACACTCTTGACAGATTTTATCGCATCACCAGCTTGAAAATCAACCTTGACAAATCCAACATTTTGATTGCTGGAGTTAGTCAAGCCCGTAGGGAAACTATTCATTCTCTAACTGGGCTGAGTAGTGACGCTACTCTAACTTACCTTGGACTTCCTATGGCTACGTCCAGGGTTACTACTACTCAGTGCCTTCCTTTGTATGACAAAATCACTAAGAGAATGAATTGCTGGTCGAATAGTTACCTTAGTCAATCTGGACGTTTAACACTAATTAAATCGGTAACTATAGCTATGCAAATATATTGGTCGCGTACTTAACTCCTTCCGAATAAACTGCATAATATGATTAAATCCGCGTTCATGAGATTTTTATGGAAAGGTAACACCCATGCTAAGTACATTGCTCCTATTTCCTTCTCTAAGCAGGAAAAGCCATTAAAATGTCGGGGTTTGGGAATCATCAATACCAAACTTTGGAACAGTGCTGCCTTAGGTAAACATTTTGATGATTTTCTAAGTAAGAAAAATAGTCTATGGGTTTCTTGGTCGCTAAAACATGTCATAAAAGATAATAGCATTTGGATTTTGAGTTCGCGCCAACATTTTAGTTCTACATAGAAGAACTTAATTAACCTCAGATCTAATATGCTTCCTTTTTTCAAGTATAACAAAACAATGTACAATACTGTTTCTTTTTGGGAAGACCCATGGCTTGACTATGGCTTCATTATTGATCAACATGTCACGTATATGGAGAAAGTTCAGTCTGGCGTTCCAGCTATTGCTCGAGTGGCTGATATGCAGTCTCGCGGTAGATTTAGCTTGCCTACTACTGCTATCAGTTCTATTCAAGAATTATGGAATAGAACATACAGTAGCAACACTTCAGTACTTGCAGATAAACCTTTTTCATGGAACTGACCAAGTGAGAATTTTACCATTAAACTTCTTTACATTGCACTACAAGGTACTTCAAATTTTCATGTTTGCAGTTGGTACAAAATAATCTGGAAAAGGGATAACAATGCGAAGGAGAACTTGTGCTTCTGGAAGGTCCTTAAAGCTGTAGTTCTCACGAAAGACAAGTTTATCCAGTACGGCATGTAAGTTGATACCATTTGCGCCTTATGTAAAGAGCACGCTGAAGATTTCATGCATCTCTTCTTTGAATGTCCGGAAGTCAAAAAACTGTGGAATGACTTCCTACTTCAACTGGGCAACACAAGCTTTCCAACTAATAGCAGGGACCAATGGAGTTTTTGCGTAGTAAAGGAGGGAGGAAAAGAGCTTCTGCAAGATTCTTTACCTTTGTATTAAAAAAGACTGTTATGAGTATCTGGGTTGAGCGGAATGATTGCATTTTTAACCAGCACGTCCACAATTATATACATTGGAAAACCAAGCTTTGGCAAGACATTAGGAACAGCTACAAGTTCCTTCATTTCACGTTTGATCCAGGGGTGTTTGCACCTTGTCTTGTTTAGGGTCTTTTCATTTTGTACGTATGTGTCCATTATGTCTCCGTCTAGATTTAGTGTTGATATGCTGTGTCTCCTCTGTACTCTTTTCGCTCTATTTTCTTTCTATGTAACCTTTGTAATCGTCTCAGTATATCAATAAAAGTGGTAGGGGTCCACTCAACCCCGTCGGCTCTGCCAAAAAAATAAATAGATAAATAAAAGAATAAGAATAGTAATTGCCTATTGGGGTACAACAAATAGATAACTTGGGACTGATAAATAGCTGCCTTAGGAATGTATGGCCATTATAGTCATAAAGGGGAATACAAATAAAATAAGAAGGGATGGGTGACAAAAAGGGGATTAATGGATATTGATTGTCGTTTAAATACTAAGTCCAACTTAGGGAAGAAATTAAATAAATAACCTAGAGAAAAGGGAATATAACCTTCCTTATTTAAGTCAATAAAACTTATAATTAAAAATATAGTTGGATTTAGTAGGTTAATAATGTAAGATATTATTAACCATATAAACCCGTGATGCAAATAAATGGTGTATGTATAGTATTTCCATATAAAGGAATTAAACGGAAATGACTTAATAACAAAGCCTACTTTATCCAAAGAAGGGAAACGGTTTTAAAGGCAAATGGGGGACGAACTAATAACCTTCGCGTATAGTCCGCTTCCTGGGTCCAAAAAGGCTAAGTGACTAGGGTTAAAGAGTCCACTGGGAATAGGTTTTTCAGTATAGGGTTTTTAAATGGTAGGTGTGTGTTGGCCTACCCAAACCTAGAAATAAAAAGGGTCAGATATGGCCAGCTATCCTACACGAAGTAGTAAGTGACTAAGGAGGTTATCTAATAAGGTCAGCTAGAAGGTATAATGAACTATAAAATACCTTCTCTCACTTTATGTGGGGGCAAGGGTATATACGTGAATGGCGGAAGCCTTAACTAGTAGGGCCCATAGCTAGTGCTCTCTAGTTTATGTTAACGTTGAAAATATTATCGAGGGTTAATAAGTGACCAATAGGTCCGCCTAGGGTCTCAAGTGATCGGGGAGAATCCATCCTATCTATCATTGACAGTGAGGCGTTAAATAATAAAGAATAGTTAATGAGAATATAGATAAAAAAAACCATAATTAGGGGCCCACTCTCGATAGAATTAACCAGTTAATCTCTAGTATAAAGACTTCACAAAAATGTATGTAAATGTCCTATCTCGTTAATATAATTTGGGAATACTACTTTGGGAAGAGTAGTAGGGTCGTGCGTAAGTTTTAACAAGGTTGGTTTAGAATCACTAACCTTGTCAGGCATACAGCTTGGGTTGAACCAAATGGAATGTATCTGTGTTATAGTCTGTATTGCATATTTCTTAGTCACTAGAACTTGTTCTATCCCCCTCCTTATTACAACCTCCAGGTTTCATATAGAAGGTCGGGTTCTCACAGATGATTAAGTTTGGCTTTCGGTTCCTGTTCTCTCTCATGCTCGGTATTGGCAAAGTGACTTACTTTGAAAAAGGTAGTTGCTTGAGTTAATACTAATTTGTTCTATTTTGTTTCCGCTCTGAGTTATTTTATCGTACTCTGATTATGCTCATGCTCATTTATTGCAGGTACTAGATCATGCTAGAATGTGTTTAAGTTTCAATTTTTGTCGAAATTAGATGTAAAAAAGTGTAAGGTGTTACAATTGTCATTGGCTATATCAACACTTTCAAATGTCTTGTTCTGATTTTAGGCATTTTATATTTTTGATTCCTCACTTCTATCAAAACTTTCTGAAAATACCCTTTTTTAACAATCTTGAATTTTTCAAAAAAAATCTGATTTTTCCAGAAATCTTTTTGTGCTCTTTCAAACAGTCTTCCAGATGAATATAACTTTTATCTTGAGTATGCTGCATTTCTTCAACATTGTTATCTTCAATCAGCATAGCATCCTTTTGAGGACTCAAATTCACTAAGTTTTCAGGACTTTGATTTGTTGGAACTTGTTTTCTAGAACTTTGATGTGCATGAACTTGTTTTTCATAACTTTGATTTGCATTATCTTCTTTTTTAAAAAGCTTTTCTTTCCATACCTGTTTTGTAGGACACTTTTAAGTGAGATGCCCGAAACAAACACATTTGGAACATCTTGGAGGAATTCCTTCATATAATATAGGCTGAATGATTGATTCCCCATCATGTAAAGTAATGTGGGCTTCATTCGGCAAATCTAAATCTGCTTTAATTTCAACCAGAATTTGAACATAACCGAGTCTTGTTTCTTTAGTTGTAGCCTTGTCTAATTTTAGCCGAATACCCACTAAACTTGCTACAGCACTAAAATTTCTTTATCCCAGAGTTGAAGATTCAATTTCGGTAATCGAATCCAAACTGTCATAGTGGATAGAACATCCCTATGAAGAATCATTCTTTTAGACCACTTCTTCAGAATGATTAGTTTTTTCCCAATAAAGAAAGGCCCACCGCAAACAAGTTTTTCGCAATCAGAGTTATTTGAAAATCTAATAATAAAAAATCCATTATCTCTGGTAAAGATTTCGAAATAATCTATAGGACTCCATGTTTTCTCCGTGAAATTTCTGAAATGGTGGTAATAGGGTCTTGGCCCAACCATATACGCAACAATGAATTACTCCACTTTGCAACAGTTCTGTTGTTAGCCTCTTCTTTCACAACAATTATTTTCTTCTCTCCAAGTTTCATTGGAGAAATGCTTGGACCAGCATAATTAAATGGTTTGTTTCATATTGGGTTTCTGATTTGGTTTCGAGAATTCTGATTTTTGCCATTTTGAGACTGATTCCTTTAAATTTGGCCAGGATTCATTTGAGAATTGTTGGTGAAATTGGCATGTCTATTGATTTTGGCACAAGGGTAGTTTCTTTTCTTGGATCTAACAGTTTGAAACCCTTCTAAATCAACATCAGGAGGTTTATCCTTAGGATTAAGAGAAGGAGGAGGAGGATTAGGGTTAGAATCAAGGGGCTAAGGAGAACAAGCCATAAGATTCTGATTCGAAAATGTGGATTAAGGATACTAGTGAGGGGAAACCTCATTCTGGTGAAAGACGTGTTAACACAAGATATCCATTTATTTTAGTTGACATATTTCATTCATACTAGTTTTTTAGTCTGACCTCAAGTTTCTGTTTTTTCTCCTTTTTCTCTCGAGTGCTTGGTTGAGCATTTTGAGAGTAAGTCTCATGTTCTAAGATATTTTTGTGTATAAAGCTGGCGAAGACATGCTTGAGGCATTATTAAATAATATGGGAGATTTATTTTGGATTCCACTATGTTGTTGAATGTGGTTATGATAGTTGTTATTATTAGTAATACCCTGTTCAATCTAGAGGCATCTTCATATGTCTCTCTAGAAGTATTTATGTATTAATATTTCATTTGAAACTTGAAAAACATAATAGGATTATGTAATGCAATGAATATGAAATAATGAAAGATATTTTTTGAAATTATATTAAATTTTGTCTCTTGTTCATGTGTTTTTTGTATTGGTATCACTAATATGCACGTGTTCGGCCATCAGAAATTAATACTATAGATGACGGCAACATCTTTAGTGCTTAGTTCCAAGTCTTAGAATGAAGATGTTAGTCAAAGTCACACCAGAGATCGTAGACCAGTCTGACTCTTATTTTTGATTTGGTGCCAAGTCATAGATATTACTCAATACCAGGTCTAATCCTTAAACTATTTGAAATGATTCTTCTTATATTGATCTTCTTACTTCATTATGGTGTTGTCACCCGTGTAATTTCATAGTTTGTTTACTTATTTTGATAGTACTTCGTACTTAAATTAGTTTGAAATACATCTTGAATTAGATCAGTCATTTGATACATGGGCTAGATACCCTAGGTCGCTTCCAAATTTAAAGGCTAGGCATAGAGGACAACACAGATCATGATGGAGGTGATGAGTATGATTCGTTGAAACCTATATTACTCAGTATCGAGTCATGGAAATGACTCGTTGCCAACTAATATACTTAGTGTATTTCTAATCCATTCTTGTTGAGGCCTTTTACTTCTTTTTTATTCTTTTGTCCAACTTTAAAGACACTCTAGTTTTGTCTTGATGTTTTAACTCCTTTAGACTTCATTTTGGATAAAAACTAGGATAAAAACTCACATAAAAATTGGTTAGATACCTAGAAAAACCTTTATTATTAATATTGCAAGTGGTATGATGGGTGCTTTCTTGGATAAGTTCAAAAGACTGCATATTTTTTCCCGTAAAAGAAGAATTCTTCCTTTTGTGCCAAAATCATGATTATGAAAATCATCCTTACTTTTATCAAATTTGGACAGTAAACGTTGAATTATTTGTGTAGATACTTGTTCCGCAACAAACTATAATTTTGGTTTATTAGGTTTCATGATGGAAATAATCTAGTCCATTTAAATTCATTATTAATCCCCTAAAATTTAGATAATTATAGTAATTTGTCCTTTTTAGCCTTAATTCGTCTTTTACGGGCTGTTGGGTGGGAATTACTAAATTCCTCTATAGGTCTTTTGCTTAGTCTTAAGGTTAGCAAAATCATAATTTGCAAAACTCTCTGCCTCAATGTTTTCTTCCCAATCCTTTTGTATTCCTTGTCCAATATGTTCTTCAAAATCTGATTTGTTTTTAACTTCTTCCTATGCAGGGATGAACTCCTCCTCGTTAGATTGTTATGGTTGGTCCTCAGTTTTCTTTTCATCATATAAGATAAGTGCCTCTAACTAAATATCTACAATTACACTAAAATTGTGCCATTGTTTCTCTTCTATATGCACTTTGCAGTTCCCTTTCCACTTTGGTTATCATGATCTATAAGAGAATCTTTTTATTCTTGAGTGATTATGGTTTGGTTGGATTCTACGTAGGCTTGGTGGTTTTAATTTTGGTCCTCATAGTTGTTCCTTGAGTTTGTGGCACTTTTGGTTTAGGCTTAGGTTGCCTTGTGGACGTTCGACATTTTCTATTGATGATGAATTTTTATCCTTCTGATGGTCCAACCAGTACAAACATATGGTTCAAATTCATATTCAACTTGTATTGTGCACTTTCCTCCATCTACATTCTTAAATATAACGGTTTCAAGGAAGGTAGTGTGAGTATTAATTATAGTTAACACTCTAACATAACTTGTTCTTTTCCTTGATGAAGTTACAATCAATACCTATGGTATTCCTATCACACTGCTAATAAATCCCAAAGCCTCAGGACCCCATTGTTCAAGTATCAAACTATTCAATTTCAACCAATTTGGCATTTCCCATTATCTCATGGAATTTGTATCCATATTGGTAGTCAATTTATGTGTAATTATTTATTGTGATTCATATTTATACATACCATTATCTAGAGCTTTTGTAGATCATGCGACGTAGGAAAATAAAATATATTATGTAATGGCCTGAATGCACTTCCAATTCATTTGTAGATTTAGGCCTCTAAATTCTATCGATGTAAATTTTGAATTGTAAATATAAAGGCCTGTAGCAATGAACAGAACTTATAAGTGCATTCTATCATTTAATCTCTAATATGTGTAAGATTTCGTCAGGTAAAAAAAAAAAAAAAAAAAAAAAATCTTTGTGTCATCTTCATGAAAGTGGGAGGAGTAATCTAGTGTGATTATGGTTGTGGCATGTTTTCCTATTGCTTCTTATGTATACGTTTTTCTAAATATGTATGTTTCTTCTTTTTTTACTAGACGTCCATCAAAGTACTTGGATTTTCCTGAATCGCCATTGAATTTTGAATCACTGGTTCTAATCATTTCCTTAATCTCTCCCTCTCTTTTAACACACACATGCACACATATTGAAACTTCCATGCATATAGCTAGGATCAATACCAATCTTTATTTAGCACCATTCTGTTGCCTTCGGTATTAACCAAAGATTTTTATTCAAGTATTCAATATTTCTCCCTCTTATTATAGGATCAAATATTCACATATAAACCTACGGACAGTATCAATGAGCTACAAGGTAGGGTATTAAAATGAAGTCGTGCTTCATTTTACCCATTTTGGTTAGCTCCACATCGTAAAATGGTAATCGAATGCCCGATTAATGCTCAAATGTAGTGTTACGTATTACTGAACATAATATTCCGTAGCTAAAATTATTTAACATCGATGAAATTGACATTAAATTTCCTTAATTAATGACTAGTTATTCGATTTGAAAAGAAAATATAGAATTTAGTTATTTACTCTTCAATGTGTTCGTCAACCATATTATTTTGACTGCGAAAATAGTTAAATCAGATTTTTGATGCTGAAATCATTATTTTAATTTATTAGCTTGAAAAAATGAAAATTTTGATGTACTCTGCATGCATGGTTTGCTTAAATAAACATATTTAGGCATAAAGGTCGCTTATACACAACAAAGTGGTTAGTTGTCTTCAAAAATATATAGGGTTATCGAGATTTTTCACTTGAAGATGTCGAACCCTTAAAAACTTAGTGATGTTGAGTAACAAAAGTTAGCTATCAAGTCCTTAAATCATGGGATTTCCAAGCTTCAACAATTACGAGATCCTGAACCCCCGGGACATCACATATTGAATTCCTAAATAGTAGGTACATCGTATAGGTATCGAGTGACTATAACATACATTAACCTTTATAATTCTTGAGTTTCTATGAAAGCTGGTGCATCATATAGCAAACAAGTAGTTGTCGCATGCATTAGTTCTACGGGTTATCAAGTTCTATGATTTGAATATATCGAATCTTTATGTTATATACTAATGGTACATATGTACATAAGTATAAAAAATTGTTTTCTCTTAAAGATAAAACCGTTCAACAACTCTTGCCTCTTATTAAATTATCGTTAGAAAATGAAATAAATTGCATATTCTTTTTAGTGTTACAAGTATACCACTTTCGACCTACTCAAACAACCATTTAAAACCCATATAATTAATATTATTGTACATATTAGTTAATTACTTTTCTAGAAAAATAAATTCACAGTTGATCATAATGATTAGAGTATGTTCCCAAAAAACACAAAAATTTTGAATTTCCTTCTTCTTATGTAAACAAATTTCGAGATTAAATTGTTCAATTATTTAATCTTAAACTAAAAACAAATTTAACACATTATCCTCCTAGAAAATTCATGAAGTACTTATATAAATTTGGAAAATTTGTGAAAATTTAAATCTATCTCCAAAATAATGTTTCGCGTAGGATTTCTAAATTTCAAATCAATAAAAGACCAAAATTATGTTATTCCCTTTAAAACATATTAGACTAACTTCATATATCTCCAACAAACCGCCATTGAATCATATAGTGATACAATAAACCAAAACATGACATATTGTCATAACAATTCAGAAGTTAATCACTAATCTGAAATCAAGTATAAACCAATGTGATGGTTAAATTTTATTCACGCTAGATTGGATAAGATAGATTAAGATAAATTAAGTTTTGTTGTATATTAATTCTAGTATGTTTCCCCTTGAATTCTTAGGTTTTTCTTTAGGTAATGTGTGGCCTCTCTTATGTTTCATTTTGATTATCTCAAAAATAAAATAGGAATGGACAACAGAGGAAGACTATAAGAGATGAATTAAGATTATTTCCATTATGCCCCTCTCATTAACCCTTATTTTCTATATTTAAAACAATGTTATTAATGAATTGCTTAATCTGACCCAGTTATCAAATCTCATTCTCCTAAACATTGCATTTTGTTTTATTTATCTACTTAAACTAATTTCATGAATAATGTTAAAAAAATAAAGGTGTTACAAATTTAGCGGGGAATAAAAAAAGATTTAAAAAACTTCATTGAATATATGACGTAATATTTAAAGTTAGTTTATTCCCATTCTCGTATCATTTATGTAGGAATATTAAGTATTTTTTTTTTAATTTTATATAACAAAACCAAACAAAATCTGATTTGTAAACTCTAAATTTAGTGACTACAACTAAATTTTAGCTTATACCAAACACAAAACCTTAAAATTAGTTATGTACCTTGATTTCGTTGATTTTCTTTAAAAGAGAACCAATAAGTGCACTTTTATATTAATTTAGTTACATAGGAGTAAAATGCCTAAATTCAGCAGGTGTAACAACAAATGGGAGAGCTATAAGCATATCTATTATTTAAATAGTGCAAACCTGAAAAACGTAGTGGTCAAAGATCTATATGTGCTACATATAGGATTTTGTAGGAATTTTGTAGGTTTTTAACTAGAATATAACCAACATTAGTTTGTGCGTGTAAGACTGTCAATGTTCATTGTTTTAAATAGGGATTTTTTAAATATGTCCTGTATATAATGACTAAGAGCTGTGCAAATGCACCCCATTGTAACACTAAATTTTCCATAAGAAAAGAAAATTAAAAAGAAGGGAAGTTCTATTGATGTAACGATATGTATTCTATATATCATAGGATTGTAGAATACTCATGTTGTTTATGTATTAAGTTGTGTGGTCATATAACTTTAGGAAATGACTATAAAGGTTATTTCTTACTTACGCTATTTTTTCAAATTTTAATGTGACCATTTTACCCTTGGAAAATATTTTTATTCCTATAACTTCTAATTGATGAGAAATTTAGACTTGAAACCACTTTCATTGGATTCGGATAATGGTTTTCCTTTTCGTAGAATGGTCATATTAAGTAAAGGGACTTGCTATTTGGGAGAAATGACTAAAATAAAGTTTGGAGATGGTTAGATAGCTTAAATGTGCCAAGAAAGGTCATTAGTGGGCGGACCTAGGATCCATTTAGGGATTTGGGTTAGTGAGGGAAGAAATGAGTTGGAGAATCATCTCCCACTTATTACACAAGTCCAATAATAGACCCTACACCCATTAATGGCTTTCATCCTCTAAAACCCTCCTAAAACCTTACTCTATTTAGCTAAATCACCTCATTAATTGAAGATTAGATCCGATTAATATCAAATCAAGATTAAAGCTACTGCAACCCCTAGGAATCTGAGCCAAACACTGTTTATCTGGGATTAAACAAAGATCGGGGTATTAAGGTGAGTGATTAGTATGTTTGCCCTTCAAAAATGCTAATAAATCATGATTATTCATATAATCACACATATGTTGTAACGACCTGGAGTTTTGACCTTCGAAAATTAACACTTTCTAACATTTAAATGTCGATGGTTCAAACGTCGAAGTCCACACTGCCAAGAAATATAACACATTAGAAACAACACAATGAAACAGAAATAACATCTTCATTAATACAACTTGAAGGTTACATAGGGGTACAACACTAGTGCATTAAAATACTACACAAATTCAGATACACAAACTACTGGAATATGGCGAAAAGTAAAAGAGAGTGAATCAAAATGACGCTCCATCTTCACTTTAAGAGCACTAAACCAAAAGATGCTTCACAAAAGCTCTAAAATGGTCCTACTAAGACCTAACCACTAGGATTCCCATGTAAAAATTAGGGGCACCCAGAGTTTAGGAAAAGAAAAATAAACTCCGGGCCAGTCATGGGACTGGTGTGAGAAACTTAATATATTTGTTATGGGTAGAAAAATCGTATATGATTTTGGAAAATGAAGCTATCATAAGGACTTGCGGCACACACACAATGCAAATCCAGACTTGGGCGAGGTTTCTCCTTATGATAAACAAAAATGCTTGATATGCAAAAACCATTTGATACTACTATTAGTGCATAGTGTGGAAAATTAATTCACAAGTAAATGTATCAACCCTACCTAGCATAATACCTCATCCTATTATGTTGACATATAGTATTCGTATGGACTTGCAGTGGAGAATGGATTTCCAACAAATGACCAGGCTAAGGAACTTCCTTATCCAGTAGGTATACCTCTAGTAGGATGTCCCGATATCCTGACAAATTCTCGGCCAATACAAGGCCAAGTTATCCCTTAATTGGATAACTTAGATCACGCCTGAGTATGTCATCTCCTAGTTGTTTCCAACCTTTAACAGGGGCCCCGCGTCATTAACACTCACATAAGTAGAAGTTGCCACATAAGTAATATCCTGGCTCCATACTAGGGTACACTTTTTATCTTGAAGGAAACGAACATACTCATGCTGCATGTTTTCCTATTTTGTCCATTTCCAAGGTGTGAGGCGTGACGAAGTCTCGTTACACAAAGCTACACTTTTTCCTATAGGCATGCTTTGATCATCAATAGCTCAATCACTTGGTATGCGACCTTGTCATTTCATAACATATCATTGATAATCACTAACCATATCACCTTCGAGCTTGCACGTCTCAAAAAAAGGTGTTAACTAAGAGAACATACTCTCGACCACCAATGGAAATATGTTTAGTAAAGTTCAACTAATGTATTACAAAATACAATGTCAAGCAAACCCATACAAGTTCGTTCTGGGTCTGTACAAAATCGAAGGCACTCTATTTCTCATCATTTCTATAATATAGGTAATAAGTCTCAAGATGGAAGCTATTTACTTGAGACCATCAGCGAGAAGTCCTCCTGATGTGAAGGTTCCCAATCTTCAAACACCGTTTATTTAATGTCCTTAATTTGTTCATCACGTTGTATTATTATTCGGAATGGTTTTTGGATAGAACTTCCAATCCCGATCTTTCCGAATAATAAACGCCATTTAAAATATCTTTACTAATTATCGGAATAGGTTTGGCGTCACACTTTTTTGGTTTACACCTGAAATGACGGAAATGCCCTTTACTGTAAGAATTTGCATGTCATACCTTTTGAGCGCCATCATTTTCAGTTAAATTATAAACCATGCGGCGAGAATTATGGTACATGTAAATGCTTTCAATTTTAAACATATTTGGTTATTAATTAATAGAATTATGGTAGGATTTATTCTCAATTGGTATATAATAAATGGATTATTTTATGCATGATAATTTTAAATTGGTAGGATTGTAAATGGATTCTCAATTGGTAGACATAATTGGGTTATGAACCTTTGATACTATATTTGGAATTCAAAAATAATATGAAATACCAATTCAAATATAGAATAAATAGATTATTTCATAATTGGTAGAATTAAATCAGTAATACAAATTCTACCAAATATAGTATTATTACAACATAAGACTGTATTATGGTACATATTTGGCAATACAAATTCTACCATATTTGGCACCATAATCCAAATATGCAATTCAAATATTGAGTTGTGCATATATTTAATCAAATTAAATTGAGTTGTAGGTTATTACAGATTTTCAGTATTATGGTAGAATTATGGTGGGATTTATGTATATTAATTCTACCAATTATTTCATACTATATTTACATGTAAATGCATTCACACTTCCAAAATTGAGTTGTGAACATAATACTACACTTCCAATATACATATTAAAAATATATTGTTAATTAGTTTGTAAAACGCTGCATTCCTCTTTTTTTTTTAACTCTAATTGCATTTGATTGTATAATTAGTTTATATGCCCTATGTCATTCAAATATAATTGGTAGTGTATATAGCATTAAAATTATCATGTGTAAAATAATCTAATTTAGATTTTTGTATTTTAATTCGATAACTAATAGTGCATATATTTTATCGCATTCCTAAAATGCACTATCTTATCTTGCTGATATGTACACTTTCTTAGTTATAAATATGACACTGTATCATTCTTCCCCACCTCACAAAATCAATTACTATCTTCATTCTTCCCTTTTCCTCTACAGTCATTTAAACTGTTTACTACTCTCAGGATATCCAGCTTTTGATTACAGTGGGAAAGCTTCTGATTTCAAGACAGGCACTGTATATTATTCTACGCATTTATCTATTTTAGTTTGCATCAGTATTCAGTTGTATCTTTTCGGATTTATCTGCTTGGTTTGCATCAGTATTTGGTTTTTCAATAGTTTGCACCAAACCTATATAAGACTGTAAACGCTCATGTGATCCGCAGCACCATGCAACTGCGCAGCAATCAAAAGATCCTGTTAGTAGATGAGTACGGTTGAGATGCAAGTTTCACGTCTAAGTTGGTAAGTTGCAGACAATTATTTAATTTATAAAATAAAAAATATCCATTATTCAATTGTGTTATCTAATCAAGTTTTTTTCCTTTACAGGTAAAGCATATGGAAGAAATTGGATGGTGAAGTGAAGCGATGAAATATTTTATTAATAAATAAATTTTATCATTTTTTAGTATGGTAATTATATATTTTTAGTATTATCATAATATATGCTTTATAGTTAGACTTTTTCTACTTACATTTGCATTTATTAATGATTGATATTGCATTTGAATTTATATATATTGTATACTATTTTATTTTTTAGAGTGGTAATTTATTAATCATGCAACATTAGTACAAGTCATTTTTCCTTACATGTTTAAAATACACAATATTTGAAGAATAACAATTCACGCGCGAAACGCGTGCCACGACCACGCGCGAAGCGCGTACCGTTACCACGCGCGAAGCGCGTGCCGTGACGCTAGTATGGATATGTAGGATTTCAATTTTGTCTCACCTAACTAATACTTGGAAAACTCTCATTTATCATTAGAAATACTTCACTATACAGTTGAAAAGTTTAAAAATGTTTGGATGAATATTATTAGTTTGAACTTTTCAAATTCAATTATTAAGTAAAATGTGTTTCAAAAGCGAATAGGTTATCTAACTAGTTTAGTGGAAATAACTTTAAAACTCTACATTTCCAATCCAAATCAGTTTGAAAAACATCTACTATGATTTATCAAAAAATTTCCATATTTTTAATAATTTTTATATAGCCATTTTAGTTGATTTTCAGATTTGGTCATTAAACTACACTACCGCGATTTTTATTGAAAATTGTTTTGGACATAACTTGAAAATTAGACATTGAGATTTGAAATTTTTTTTTTCATTTGAAAACTATAATCATTAGAAAGCAAACATTTTTTGTTTCAGGGAAATCCGATTTAAAATGAATTCATTATAACACTTAAAATCCTACGATCGAAATTCGCGAACTATCACGGCGAGACATGCTATGTTCTAACCGTAGTTTATTTTTATATTAAAAATAGTATGTTTACTGCAGAATAGTTTATAAAATCTTCTAAAACATATATAAGACCATTTCAAAACAATAGTTAAAAATTTCAAATTTGAATTCAAATATTTAATTTTAATGAATATTATATTATTATTTAATTATTGAAATATTATTATTTTTCAAAAATTAATCTTTTGAAATCTAAACTTTCCAAAAATTAAATTAAATATCATATAAGCTAATTAGAACCTCAGGTTTGAGTTAAAACATATTCTATATAGCTAAACCAAACTTCAACGTCAAAATTGAAATCGATTTCAACTTGAACACACTACTTTATATCAAAACATTATTTAATAGAATTTCAACCTTTACATAAGTTTTTTGAAATCAGTTTAATTTTATTTCCATCCCGTTTCGGATAAAAAATTCCAACTAATATTTTTTCACTATATTTTAATGAATATAATATTCATTTATGTTAACCGGCTTTTTGGTCCGGTTCCCAAAAGTACACAAGACACGCTCGACTCAACGCGTCGCATGAAGCTAAAGCCAAGGGTATCGCCAAGAAGTAAAGGAAATGGGTCGAGAAGGGATCATGCCGGCGAGAACCTCACCACTCCCCTAAATAGCGCCAAACCAAGACCTCGAACCCCAAAGAATCACGAGTCCAAGTCTCGAACCCCCCAGCCCACTTCAACATAATTTTCGTACCCCTCGGGGTATGAAATTCTTACCCCCAAGGGGTACGGAATTCATACCCAACAGGGTACGAATTTCATACCCTAAGGGTTACGGAATTCGTACCCAACAGGTTATGAATTTCGTACCCCAAGGGTTACAAATTTCGTACCCCAGAGAGGGGTATGAAGTTCTTACATACGCGGGCTATAGGGTACGAAATTTTGGAGTTCGACTATAGGGGATACATAATTCCTAGTGTGGTCCCCTATTTCTACCTACTCCTACCTAACCACTCCACTATAAATACACCTTGACCTCACACTTCAAAGGGGTTGGAATTTAGTGACTTGACATCTCTTGGGAGGCCCCAAGTGGCCTCATTAATGGCATCTCCCCTTTGAGGAAGGACATATTTGTCTTTTTCCTAATATTGTGATATATGATAATTATGATATCATATTACTTAGAAATGTATGTAAAGAGATGTCATGAGATGTTATCCACCTTGTAACTCTTTGTTATTAATAATACTCCAACGACACTTCCAAAGTGGACGTAGGTCTCTCGCGAGGCCGAACCACTATAAATCTCTTGTCTTATTTACTACTTTCCGCACTTACTTTCACAACCAAAACAGTAATTCCTAGGTAATTGGAATCTTGTGTGATTATGACATTTTTTTGTCGTCAATATTTTGGTGCTTTCACTGATAAAACTCAGATTTGCGCCTTTGTCGAACATTATCGTCTCGACTTCGACGAGCTTTAGGTTCTTTTGCTAAACCTGCTGTCGAGTCCGCTTACGATGGTAAAGCAACCAAAGAACGCAATGATCGGCTCTTCAGCCGCGGTCGAAGCTGGAACATCCCAACAAGCTCAACCGGCGGATATCCCAGCAGCTACTGAAACCGTCCCTCCTGCTGTGGACCCCGAAGGTCCCAGAACACAAGCGCAAATCCGTGCACTTAGTGAAAAATATGAGAACGCAGCTATCTAGCTCAATCAGCGTAAGAAATAACATCGACCTCATGCGACAACTTTAGGAAAGTCAGCGCGCCTTCGCTCGACTCCAGCCCGCTCGGAACAATGCCCGACCCCGACCTACTATCTCGAAAACTTCCTATTCCGAGTCGAGGGCCCCGCATCAAAGAAGGAGGTTTAGTCTTATCAACAACGTCGTCGTCCGCACCAACGCCTTAGACAACGACAACGACAATGGCTAGCCAACTGCAAACGGCGACCGAACTACGGTCACTTATAGCGAGGGGACACAGTACCGAGATCAGTCCCAATTGATTATCAATGATGGACCGGGTCCGAACAACCAACCCCTTCCTTGGCAAAAACCCAACAATCACCGCCTAGAATGATGAACCTACTCTCCCAGCAGCCTGCGCTCTTCCAGAACAAGATGTGCATCAACCCGCTCAGCCTCGTCGTCCATATCAAAACCCGATTATAGATGTTGTGGATATGGAAGAGGATGATCCAGACATTCACCAAAGAAGATGCCCTTGCAACAAGACTCCGGAACCTCGTTAGAATCTGTGGGTTCCGATGGCGGATCCCCATCCAACTTATCTCCCTACATGGTCCGAAGGATCATGAGGAAAATGCGAGGAAATGTAAACGATTCATAGAAGGCCCACATTAGGCGTATCCCTTCACAAGAAGGGAAAACGAAGCCGAGTGGCCGTGATGCTTCAGCTACCGCAAATGCAACTCTACGATGGCATGACTGATCCCTGTGCCTTTCTAAATCGATACGAATGGAAAATAGACTCTAGTAAGGGCAATGACCTGGTAAAATGCAAATTTTTCCCGGTTTTCCTGTCAGGGACAGCTCTACTCTGGTTCTCTCGTCTCCCACTCGATTCCATCCAAAACTTTAGAAAACTAGCGATATAATGATCAAGTAGTTCAGTACACATCCCGACTCCAAAGAATGTCCTTACTCTTTATAACCTCTACCGAGGACCCGCCGAGTGGCTCAAGAGCTACCTTTTCCGGTTCAACACCGCCCTCGCCGAGGTTGAATACCTGGATCCTCGCACAGTACTTTTTCAAATAGCAAAACGGGTCCTCTCCTACATCCGAGTTCGAGGCGTGGATCGGGAGGAAGCAACTTAAAAGGCTCGATGCTTTCTATGAAAAAGCAGGGTAATACTTGTGCCAGGAAGTGGCGAGACAGAACTGGCTCTCCAAAATCGGTCGCCCCAATAATTCGCATGCGGATACCCTGAATAACAACGTCAAAGGGAAACAAATCGGAGAGCCCTTTGGCAAGGACTAGGGGGCAGGTCCCTATAGACAAAGGCCGAATGATGGTAGGCAGGGTGGCCGAAACAATGGCTAGGTCCCGACAGAGCCAAGGAAAACCGGTCCTTACCGTGCTTTCAAGACCTACACCCCGCTGAATGAAGATTTAGAAACGACTTACTTGGAGACATGTAAAACGCTGCCATATAAGAAGCCACACGCCAAAGAATCCACTGGCTTCGAGAAAAACACAGGCAAATACTATCGATACCACGACGTGTACGGGCATAGCACCAATGAATGTCGCCAGCTCACGAACGCAATCGAAAAACTTATTCATGAAAAGCGACTCGAGTAGTACGTCCAAGAGCCCTTTCTGCCTGAAACAAACTCAAAACCTATGGCACCCATGCCTCCGGCACCAGCCAAGGTGGCCCCTGGTCCGTCTAACCGAAGGCGGGGGATTGTGATCAATACCACTTGCGGTGAGCCTTAACCCACACTTGACAGCTTTCAGAAAATGGAAGAGTATGTGAGTTCCATAAAGCATGCCACCTATGATGCCTGCTTCGCTCCAAACGAATCCGTCCCAGCCAAGCTTTAGAAGTCTATGCGGGACGATATCGTCTTCCGCGAAAGAGATTCCATGGGAATTGAGATCCTGACTATAGATCCTCTCGTTATCACGACTCAAATCTGCGCTGCTTTAGTTCGAAGGGTCTTGATTGACTCAGGAAGCTCGGCCAATATCATATTCAAAGCTGCTTACAATCAAATGAAGTTCGAAGCAAAGGACTTGAAACCATGTCATGCCACGATTCATGGCTTCAATGGGGCTTCTAGTCATCTAGTAGGAATGATCGATCTACTCATTGAACTTGGTGACGGGGACCAGAGCCGAGTCCGAGCCCTCACCTCCGTGGTTATCGACATCGCCTCCCCTTACAATGTCTTCTTTGGACGTCCCTTCCACACAGAATTCCAGATCTGCATGTCACCATGGTCGCTTTTGATGAAATTCCCGATGGAAAACGGAATTGGAATAGTTAGGGGAGACCAAGCAAATGCTAGAGAATGTTACACAATAGATTGGAAGTATGCGCGCAAGAAGGACAAGGGCAAGGCTATGCCCATGCCTTCTTACGCCAAGACCGTTTCCGCATAGCAATTAGTGGCGTCTCGGCCTTGGCCTGGGCGCCACCGCCGTCTTTCCTACAACCTCGATCTAAGGAAGGACGAAGAGCCCGAGCACGAAAGGGCTACTCCTATCAAACCTACAGTGGACGTTCCAATCAACCCCGATGATCCATCAAGGGTACTAAAAATCAGATCGTAACTCCATCCTACAATAAAAGAAGATCTAGTGAATTTCTTAAAGGCTAACCTAGACGTGTTTTCTTGGACTCACTTTGACATGCGGGGCATCGACCCCGCGATTGCTTTCCACCATCTGAGTCTTGATCCTAGAGGCCCCCAGTCAAACAGAAACGTCGCTTCCTGAGACCCGAAAGGTTCAAAGCACTCAAGGAAGAGGTATACCATCTACTCAAAAACAACTTCATCCGCAAAACCGACTACCCTGAATGGGTCTCCAATACAGTTCTGGTCGAAAAACCCAACGGAAAATGGCAAACTTGTGTCGACTTCTCCGACTTAAACAAGGGATGTCCCAAGGACAACTTCCCACTTCCGAAGATCGAAATACTTGTTGATTCGACCGCCGGATACTAGCTACTATATTTCATGGATGCCTATTCGGGCTACAATCAGATTATGATGTATCTTTGCAATCAAGAACATACCTCTTTCATAATAAATCTTGGATTTATTGCTACCATGTCATGCCTTTCGGCCTCAAGAATGCAAGAGCCACTTACCAATGAATGGTTAATCGCCTGTTTAAAGAGCAAATTGGAAAATCCATAGAGGTATACATGGATGATATGCTGGTAAAATCTAAAATATCAAGCGACCACGTCCGCGACCTCTCTGAAATGTTTGATGTCCTTCACCAGTATGACATGAAACTCAATCCCCTGAAGTGATCTTTCGGAGTTGCCTCTAGAAAATTCTTGGGTTTCATCGTCAATTCCCAAGGCATCGAAGCCAACCCTAACAAAATCAAAGCTATTCGAGATATTCAAGTCCCTCAGAATATCAAAGATGTCCAAAGTTTAAATGGAAAGGTCGCCGCTTTAAGTCGATTCATCTCAAAAGCCACCGAAAAGTGCATCCCTTTCTTCGATTTACTTCAAAAAGGGAAGCGCAATTTCAAATGGACCCCGGAATGTGTTTCCGCATTTGAGGACCTTATGAATCACTTAGAGTGACCGCCTATCTTATCCAAGCTTGTGGACCACGAGGACTTATACGCTAGTGCACATCGAAAATCGTGTCCAACGACCTATCTACTACATTAGCAAGAGATTGACGAGGGCAGAAAAGAAATATCTGAAGCTCGAGAAATTGGCCTATTGTCTATTAATTTCTTCCTGGAAATTGCGACTATATTTCCAGTCTCACCCTATAAAGGTCTTCACCGACCAACCACTTCGACCTATCTTACAACGGCCTGAAGCATTAGGGCAACTACTGAAATGGAACATAGAGTTGAGTTAGTTCGAGATAACTTTCATCCCCCGTCGTGCCATCCTTGGGCACGCCCTTGCCATTTTCATAGTAGAGTTCATGACTCCGGAAGAATCATCTCCCGAAGATGCCAAGACCCCGAATTTCCAATGGAAATTATTTGATTGTGGATCTTCCAACTGTAAGTCTTCCGAGGCCAGAGTAGTGCTCATCACTCCAGAGGAGCACTCAATATGGTACGCTTTGAAGCTCAATTTCCCTACTACCAACAACGATGCAGAATATGAAGCCTTAATAGTTGGACTTAAAATCGCAATTGAACTTAATTTGGAAGCCATTCAGGTCTTTTCCGACTCTCAGCACATCGTGCGCCAGGTGCAAGGAGAATTCAAAGCCTTAGGGGCACGACTCGCACTATATCTGGCCCAGGTTCGGGAATTGCTCACTAAATTCGACCACTTTGTCATCACTCACATTCCATGAGAATAAAATTAAAAGGCAGATTCATTAGCCAAATTGGCAAGCTCCGAGGATTCACAACTTATAGGATTCTCGCCAGTCAAAGTGCTCAATTCACCAAGCATTAAGCAAATGCAAACCGAGGTGGTCATGAATGCCGAAGCCGAACCTGAACCTTAGATGACCCCGTCCAGAATTATCCGCAACAAGGAATCCTTCCGGGGCATTACAAAGAAATACGAGCGCTCACTTGCCAATCAGCTCGCTACCTTTTCATGGATGGAGTAGTCTACCGCAGAGCTTTCTCTGTCCCGTTGCTCAGATGTGTAGCCCATAACGATGCCAACCGTGTTTTAATGGATGTACATGAAGGCAAGTGCGGCGACCACACCGAAGGGCACACTTGGCAAGAAAGATCATCAGACATGGCTACTTCTAGCCCACGCTCGATCGAGACACCGCAGACTATGCTTGCAAGTGCGATAAGTGCCAGTGCTTCTGAAAGATTCCAAGACCCCCACCTGAAGATTTGATGCAAATGGTCAGTCCTTGTGTGTTCGCCATGTGGGGAATCGACATCATTGGAACTCTTCTAATGGCCAGAGGTAGGGCATGTTATGCCGTTGTCGCATTTGATCACTTCACCAAATGGGTAGAGGCCGAAGCACTCGCCATAATAACCACCATGAAAATGATCAATTTCGTCGTCCGCAATATCATCACCCACTACGGGGCCGCTCAAGCTATCATCTCTGACAACGGCACCCAGTTCGAGAGCACCGAATTCAAGGCCTTTTGTCAGCGGCACAAAATCGAAAAGAGATTCTCAGCAGAGGCTCATCCTCAAGCCAATGGGCAAGTCGAGGCTGTCAACAAAGTTATTAAATCCATCATTACCAAGCGCCTGGAGAAAGCCAGAGGCATGTGATCCGATGAACTCCCTCTAGCCCTATGAGCCTACCGAACCACTCACAAGTCAGCAACCAGACATACTCCTTTTGCCCTTGATTATGGATCCAAAGTCATCTTTCCCATTGAGATGAAGCTTCAATCTCATCGAGTTACTTACTACGATCCGAAGACTAACCAAGACATACTTTTGGAGTCGCTCGATTTACTAGAGGAAAAGAGGAACAAAGCCGACCTCAGGGCCACCGTCAATGCCAACGAGTAGCCTGATCCTTCAACTCCAGGGTCTTCCATAAGGACCTCAACATCGACAACCTCGTCTTGAAACGGGTCTTTCCTTTACCAACCATCCTCGCTCCCCATTGGGAAGGCCCGTACTCCATACAACGGAAGCTCAGCGATGGAACTTTCAAATTCTCGACCGTGGATGGAGCCGAACTCCCGAGGGCCTGGAACAGCGAACATCTCTGTCGCTACTTCACATAACTTAGTATACAGTTGTTTATACTTTCCAACGATGTTTTGTTTTCTTGCAATTCAAGGCATTGTAAAGGCTGTTGCTGCCAAACTTATCAGTGGAAATGATGTTCAATTTCTTGTCTCCCTTCCATGTTTATTCCGTGCATGACATGTTCGATTAATCCTGGAAACCAGCTTGCGTACAAACATTCGATCATCGCACCGGCACCCCAAGCACAGGAGTCGGTGCCGTCATCCGAAACTAGAGCCAACATCGAGGGCAGACAACACTAGCTACAACCGACCCTCCGATCATGGGAGTCGACAACGCTACTCGAGTCGTCGTCCCGTGACGCGGCCGAGTATAAATAACCACTAACTCGAATCTCGGCCTCGCACCGAGACCGAGGATAAATCATTCCACACCCAAGTTCTAGTACTTAAGACCACCCAATAGCCAACCTAGTGTGATGCGAACTTCTCACCTGGCTCCGGGTGCCAGTCGAATCTTGGCGCAGCACTGAGACCGACCTTAAATTGCTTCCTCCCCAAAGCTCTCAAGGCTTAGGAGCAGCCCATGGCCACAATCAGACCATATGGGCTAATGATCCGGGGTTACTTCGGCGAATAAATGATGCCTGCGCTCATAACTCGAATGAACGATGGGAGAGCACCCCACTGGACAAATTAACGTCCTACGCCTTCGCTCTACTTGGGTCTTACTCCGGGCAGCCCAAGACAGAAGGCGACTAGCCTGGTTTCGCAAACTACGGGATTCCTGAGTTGAGGGGAATTTACTGAAACCAGTGCACTCTCATTTCTCTGGAAACAAACTAGAGCTTGATCTTTCATCGCATTTCTGTTAAGTGTAACGATAAGTACGCGTGTGCAAGTACAGAATGCTGGAAAACATATGCAGAACACCCGAACACCTAACATAAATAGCGACTTTTACTAATTCATATTTCATTTTCACACACACACACACACTGAACAGGCTACATGTCTAACGTCTCATTTTCTAATGACAGGGTGTACATGAAAACCACCACATGTCTTAAAAAACCAAAAGTGAGGGTCGTACTCGTGTAAACTATCAGCTTACCTAAGCAAAATGATGGTAACATCTACTATAGCCACTAACACTAATCATGATTTTTCCTCTTGTGCTTGTGCTTTTTCTTTACAGATTCCGCACTCGACAGCTCTTCACCCGTTCCAGGCCTCTTCTTTCCTAACCCGCTCTTTCCTCCTTAGCCCTTTTGAGGAGTAGCCGACTCATGAGAAACCGAGGGGCGCCTCTCGTCTGCGCCATCACCGCTCAATATCTCTGTGATATTAGCAAGAATAGAATGTGACAATGTCTTGGGTGAATTCTCTACAGCAAGGGCCACCACAACATCACATTTCCTAGCGCCTCCTTAGCTTCCCGCTCCGCCTTCTCCTTGGCATCCCGTCGGCCAGCCAGCTTCTGGGACTTAAGCTTCGAGGCATCATCGGCTTTAAGATTCTTAAGGATTTTGGTAGCCCTCTGCCAGGTTTCGTTGTCCTCTTTCTTCTTCTGGGCCTTATCAACAACCTTCTTCTTCTCTGCCTCTTCGTCAGCCTTCCTCTGATCATCCATCTCAGCGGCTCTCTTCTCAGCATCCTGTTTGGCCTTCATTAGGGCCTCCTGCCTGGCAGCCTCATCTTGCCTGTGCTTCTCCTCCATATCCTCACACTTGGCCACCATCGGGCCCTTTAAATTATCCACTAATTCCTGCATCGGGGGCACATCAGCATCCACTAGGCCCATCACATGGGCGCTTTGGCCATCTACAACTTCTCTATCTTCTATGAAGCACTCATGAACGCTGGACCCCAGCCTAATGTTTGAAAAAGTATCTAGCTGACCGCCACCCTCTCCAAACTTATGTCCTTGCGGTCTCGGTCCAGATTCCATTGTCCGTGGAATCATGGGGGTAAAGCCCGGCATCGTTGTAGATCCAGAAAGGGCTGCATAGTAAAAACACGACCTTTTAATCTGCAAATTCGATAATAACCTCATATTCGGGAATACATGGCAACAGGAATTTACCTTTGTTTAGGCATGGTGCAGGAAGGACGGGAAGTGCACTTGTCATAGCAGATAAAGCAAATCCGGTCTCTCCTAGCTTCAGATACTCAGGATTGTACTTAGTCGATGCCTGAGCTAAGGCTACGGGATCACTTGCCATGGCAGATTCAGGGGCCAATGGTCGATAAGAGCTCCCTTCAGCAAATGCCTCCGCTACGACCACACTCTCGGTCATGGCGGACTTCCCTTTCTCAGTAGTAAGCCACGCCAGCCTCTCTCTCAGCATCCTTTAGCAATAGCTTCTTCCCCTTCTCTAGCTTTTCGCGCTCCTCAACAGTCAGGAGGACAATCATAAGCTGGCGTTCATCCAAAGTCCCCACATCTACCTGTCGTAAATGAGTTTAATAAGGCACCAGCCTCTCCCAGGTCCGAACCAACTCTCAGGAATTGTCCTCGAGCTACGAAACTCCACGGAAATTCAAAACTTTGACAAACATAACCCAGATATGCTCTACCAAGGACTCCTCAACCCAAGACTCTGTAACCTCAAGCTCCCCTCTTAACGGCTCCACCTATATTAAGTGCGCGACTTTCAGTCCGTCAACCGTGCTCAACACGTCTGTATTGCTGGCCTCGGCATTTTCCTTTGCCTTCCTCATCTCCTCAAGCTGCCTCTTTAGGCTATCATTCTCCGCTCTCAAGACATCATTATCGTTCTGGAGATGGGTTATTCTCGCCTTATCCTTTTCCAGGCCGGCACACGCTTGCATCAACTCAGCTATATCCTTTTTCAAGGTCGTATTCTTGGTAGTTAAATTAGTTATGGTGTCCCTAAAAGTTGAGCTATCATGCTCGGCCTCCTTCTTTAGAATTTCGTAAGCGTGCTTCATCTTCGCTTTAACAACAATGTTAAAGATTAAAGCTCAAAAGGGTAAAAGCATACTGTGAAATGACCACAACACAAGGGGTAGACCTACCTATCTCCTTTTCCAAGTTACCAACTGTAGCCTTCTCGCCATCGATAGTCAGCCTCTGATTAACGAGCTCCAAAATTTTCCTCTTGATCAGCTCCGAGAGATGGAAGGAATACCTAGTAAGCTCGTTGGCCTGTTGATACACGGCCTTCACGTGCATCCATATCTCCCCATACTCCCTAGCAGGAGATGGACGGAGGTCGGAGAGGAACTTCAGCTCATCGAAGTAATGCCGAGGGAAATTGTGCTTCAAAAACGCCCTCCGTTCATCCATATAAAGCTGTTGTATCTCAGACTTCGCTAGATCTTGCGTCCCCACATCGCTCCATCTGGCCCTGGTTGGCCAAGCGACGACTCCTTCCCCTTAGTAGTCTGGGCGGGAGCCAAAGCTGCTGTGTGGGAAGGAGTTATCAATGGCATACATCTTGATCCCCCTAAGACGAGCCGAGAGTCTCCCACAGACACTCGGATTAGAGGGGGAGGAGGAGGAGTTGAAGATTGTCGAGGCCTATCCTGGCGACAGTTCTCGCTAGTGCGATCTTGAGGAGGTGGAGAGTCACTATGCAAGCTAGCCCCTCTTCTAAAGCCGTCGAGAAAAGTGTTCCGTGGGTACCGACGACTTCCATGCCCATAAAGTCGTCGCTTGCGTCCTCTAGCCATGTCACATGTCAAAAAAGCAATTCAAAGTCAGATAATTCGCACACTCAGACGAGCCTGTTTGCTATGCAGTGTTTATGAGTGTATGCCCTAAGTGTTCTCTTGACAAACCAAATTGTGGTCCGCTCTAAGGTGTAACGATACGGATTTCGCCCGGACGTAATTGGTTGCTAAATCTGTATCGTTACAGGTGGTATCGGAGCTTTGATTTACAGAGTCGAGAACAAGACATATTTAAACCGAACGAAAGAATTCATCGGAGATTGGATTAGTAATGTCCAATGAGAATGACTTGTTAGAGATAGGATCAGTAGTATCCTAGAACGAGTGTGAAGAGTTTATTTTTAAAATTAAAATGAAAACAAATATTGTTTTGAAAATTTAAACCATTCCATACATATTTGAATATTTATTTGTATTGAATTTGGACAACCCAATATATAAAGATTTTGCATATAAGCCTTGCAAACGTATATTCAAAGTTTTAATATACTGGGTAGATATAGAATCAAACTCTAGTCGCTCGGGAATGATTCTGTTGATGGGGCCCCATCATCGGTATCATTTTCAAGTTTCAAAAGTGGTTTATCTATATATTTCCAATTGACTGGTGTGAGAACCAAAATCTAGATAGGATTATTTGTTGTCAATTGGCATCAAAAACATGATTTTCTGTATATGTGTCAAAATTATAAATTTGAAACGTTAATTCACTAATTGATTGATGGTTGTATTGTATGGTTATTTGTTATCTAATAAAACCATTATGTGAAAGAACAGTGCATATAACGAAATTGTATCAAATATTGAACCGTATTGAAAATTGTTTGAAATTGCATACATGTGCATGCATATATATTGAATAGGTCATAGCAAGGAGGCTAGAGAAGAGGAATAAAATTGTATGCCCGACAAATAGGTACATGTTTACTAATTTATTGAGTTTGGATGATTTTATGAGCCTATTGGCTAGCCGCTTGGCTTTTTCTTTTTCTTTTTGAGATGAGAGGGCCTGTGTGGTGGCTTGGGGATTTTCCCGGTGCTCCCGTACAAAGGAGGTTATGGTGAAATTTTTCAAAAATTTAGGGTATTAGCCAAATTTTTGAAGAATTGGAAAATTCTTAGAAACTGAAAGGTTGAAGAATGAAAGCCAAACTGAAAGTTGAGTTGATTAGTAAAACAACTTTCAACTCCGTTCCTTTTTTAGGACGAAAAGATTTTAAGTGGGGGAGATTGTAACAACCCGAAAAATGAGAACCAATTTAAAAATTTTATTTTGGTTATTTTAATGAACTTTGAATATTTAAAATGAATTATTTTAAATAATAACGACGAGAAATTTATTTTGAATAGAATTAGAACATATATATTTATTTAAATCGGAATTAGAATATAAATATTTATTTTAATTATAAAAGGAATTGGAAATGGCGCGGTAGTTTGAAAATTCGATTTCAAATTTCAAATGAATGTACAGGATTCAAAATAAATCGGATTTTAGTGAAGCCAAAAAATATTAGAATCTATTTGAAAATATCTTTCCAACGAATCCGAAAAATTGAAATTTCATAGCGGGATAAAAAGATATGCCCATTAAAAATTCAGAATAGTCGCTATGGAAATATAGCCTTTAAAAATAGCGATTTTGCAAACGATCCCCGTTTTTGACGAAACCATTTTTGTTGGATCCGGGATGACAAATTATTGCTAGGTTTCAAAATTGATAATTTTTGAAATCAATATGTGAGCATGGCGAAGTTAAACGTGTTTTGACAGTTTCAGTCAATTTGAATCAACCAGAAAATGGCCATTTTTCAAACGGTCTTCAAATTTGATGAAATTAGTTTTGTTAGGACCATATTGTCTAAACATAGCCAGATTTATTTTTCTGGAATTTTTAGAGTTCATACGGGGCCTCGGTAAATTAAAATGTGCGTTTGAATTTAAAATATAATGATTTATATTTTAAACTTAATGAAATCTGATCGTAATGATGGAATTGGCTTACGAAACATATCCCATTGTGTTCGGAATGGGGGTAATTAGCTAGGGGCGACAGTCGGTGGGCTTAACTTAGAGTCCGAATGAAAAGGTCACTTTATAGAAATTAATTAATATAATTACATATTTAAATATATATTCCCTCCCTTCTCTCTTCCCTCAAAGTCAAACAATCAGAATAAAAAAAGAGAAAGAAACGAGCATGGAAAACTATCGTCGCCCAAGCGCTAGCCGCCTCTACCATCGTCGCGGCCCTCCTCTCAGCCGCCGCCGATCAGGCGCCACCACCAGACCCCCTCTCTCCCCTCTCCTCCTCCTCCTCCTCTCTTCTCTTCTCTATCTGGTTGCAGCCAAACCCCCAAATCCCACTGAAGCCGGCGCCCCCGACCTCCCCTTGGCCAACCACCGCCGCTGCATCACCCCTCAGCCCTGCGCGCCTCCCCCATCCCCTTCCCGACCACCTGAGCGCCATGCCCCCTCTTTAACGCTGTAAGTTTTATTATTTGTTTCTCTTTTTTTTCCTTTCTCTCTTTTTTAGTTAGAAATAAAATAAAAACATAGTTTTTTTAATCTGATTTTTATATATTGTGGCATTGAAAGAAAAAGGAGTAATTTTTCATTTAAAAAAGGATTTGATTTTCAAAACTAGAAAGTTATGATTTTTAAAACTAGAAAGTTATGATTTTTAAAACTAGAAAGTTATGATTTTTAATACTAGAAAGTTATGATTTTTAAAATTAAAAAGCTATGATTTCTATTATAGAAAGATTTGGTTTTGTTTTTTAAAGTGATAAAGATTCGATTTTTAAAGTGATAAAGATTATATTTTTTTCAAAATGAACTTGTTATGAACTAGAATTAAAAATCCAATATTTTTAAATAAATAAATTGGGTTTGAAATAATTTTAATAATAACCAGAATTTCCAATATATGAATTGGAATGGATTTGAATCAAAATTATCTTCGAAATATTCCGATATTGGATTCCGTGATTATACGGATATTGTGGAGGAATTTGGAAGATATATATATCGTTATTCCAATACGATATTTGTTGATTTCAGAATTTGATATTGAATATAAGTCGATATATTTTCTATTCAGAGCCTTGTATTTAATATCAAATGGGATTTGGGTTTGTCATGAATGGTGTCTTCATTAACACTGTTCTTAAACCAAGTTGAGAAAAGATTAAATCTTCTTATTTAGATTTAATGAAGTATACCAATTGATTAATATTTAATTGGAATTGAATTGGAATTCATTTTTGGGTTTATCGTGAACGGTGTTTTAAATAACACTTGTTAATTAACCCGATTAATAATGGAATGTGATTTTGGGTTTGTCGTGAATGGTGTCTTAAATAACACTGTTCTTGAACCCCGTTTGAATAGAATAAATCTTTTACTTAAGATTTGAAGAAGAATTATCAATTAATAAATATTTAATTGGAATTGAAAATGGAACGTGAATTGGGTTTGTTGTGAACTGTGTTTTTAACGACATTCGTTCTTCAACCCGATTTACAGTGAAATGTGATTTGGGATTTATAAATCTTTTTATTAAGATTTAATGGGAATTTTCCAAAGTAAAGATTTCCAGTTTAATATATTAAATTGGAATTGAATGGAATTCGATTGATAATAATCGAAATGAACTTCTGTGGAGGAAGACTGTTAATACATATGGAATTTAAAAGGCTTTGCTGTTATTCCATTTATATTATTAGTCGGATACAGAAATTGATATCGATTATATATTGATTTGTTTTCCGTGAATATTCCATAATTAATGGAATGTGATTTGGGTTTATCATGAACTGTGTTTTAAATGACACTAGTTCTTTAACCCAGTTAAAGACAGGAGTACATGTCTGTCATTGTATTTCGATCTGTGTGGTTGATCTCTGCTAAATATATATATCTGTTTGGTGGCGGAGAATTTATTCTCTTTCTTAACACCCTTCTCTGAGATGTACGAGCTCAGAGGTTATATATAGGCAGAAATCAATAGTATGGTGTAGATTGTCGATGCGACATGTTTGTGTTTCCAAAGTTAAATAATCATTAATATTGATTTTTGGGAATATTAAAACTAAGTAGAGTTTTAATGAATCTTTAATTAGATTGAAATGGGAATTGATAATTAAAATTATCAAAGTTGGGAAATGATCGAGAACGGAGTACCACTAGTTTTGCTCCAAGCGATAGTTAAATCTTTAATTAGAATTGAACGGGAAATGGTAATTAAATTTACCGATAACACCGTGGTGTTAGATATGGAGTATGATCAGTTTTTCTTCATGGGATAAATAGGTTGGGATTGGGAAATTAAATAAATGATTACTTCGGTGTGGTTTGCTAATCCCGACTAGTTTGGAAAACCGTAATATGATTTGAATTGAGAATCCAAAGGAAGATTAAAGAATAAATTTAAAAGAATTTATCTTTGATAAAATTAATGGGAACCTTTCCCAAAGGATATGAATATTTAAATAAAAGAATATTCAGAATTGGAATGAGGCGTATGTTGTGATTTTATAACACTTGTTTATTATATACGCGAGTTATTCAGAAAGGCCGGGTTCATACCCATTCCGAATAACGGAGTCGACGATAAGTCGACGATGAAGACGATGGTTGGAGACCAGAGGTCTTCACATCGTTTGGATGATTACTGATGTCTTGATTGGGCTGTACACCCAAGACGAGGTAATAAGTGGTGATCGTCCAGGCGTAGTTGGAGATCGATGGATATGCGAGGACCTTTCTCCTGTATTGGACATATGGGACGAGGAATAAGGTGCCTCCGGTTTCGTTCAGACCCAGAACGAACTTGTAAATGGATGTGTGTCTGACATTGGATTTTATTATGCGTTGATTGATTTCTATTAAATATATATTTGTTTGTTGGCGGAGAATTTATTCTCTTGCTTAACGCCCTTTTCTGAGACGTACGAGCTCAGAGGTTATATATCGATAGATATCAGTCACATGGCATGAATTGCCTGTGTGGCATGCGGAGATGCAGTTATCAAGGCTTTTGTTGAAAAGCAGAGTCTTGTGGTTGATGATCAAAGCATAGCTTTAATATAGCGCCGCTTTGTGTATAGCATTAATTCGCGAGCCTCATACCTCGGTATGAGTTAAAAACGGGATAAGGGACCCAAGGAGAACATGCCGTTTCTTTCTAGCTATGGGTGGTGTCAGCGTTTTACTAGCCCAAACATCGTTCTTATATTTTTACCTATGTGGTTGTTGGATTGCGAGGCGCCTCAGATATATCGGCTACTGCGGGAGTTGATGGATATAGGTCATATAGGACCGGGAAACGTGTGTTAAGGAATAATTAATCCACTAACGTAAGTGTGAACCGACCTTGGACAATCCAAGGGTCTTCTACGGGAGATCCTGAGGCATTTTCTAGAGTGTCTCGAATCGGCGAGGAGTACATCCCTTGCCTCGACTCATGATGGAAATCTAATTTCCAATACTTGACATTTCGAATTTTAGTTGTAATCCTATATATGGAGACATAGTGGGATGTGGCGCTCATGCCACCTATGATTGATACATTTATATTTGAAGTTGATTTCTTCACTTATAGTAATAATAAATGATTTGTTTTAAACGTACCAAGCATGTTTGGCTATTATAAGGTAAAACTCTATCCTCCGGCTTGCGTTGCATTGTGTGATGGGACCTAAGTCTTATAATAGCTTCATTTTTCCGAAAAGCATTGCGCTGTTTGTTATATGCACTGGTATTCTTGGGAGGAAACCCGTTCCGTGTTATACGGCGTGGTCCCTTGATTTACTCCATTTTAAAGTAAAGATTTAATAACTATTTTAGTTCTCACACCAGTCACATGACTGACCTGGAGTTTATTATTTTAACCTAAACTCTGGGTGTCCCTATTTTCCACACGGGCAGCTAGTAGTTTTAGTTTTGCAGATTTATATTCATAGGATCATGATTTACAGCTGGAACGATATCCGAAAAGCTCTTCTTCCTTTTCTTTTAAGATAGTAGAATGGTAGAAAATCCTAATGAGCAGAGCAACCAGGAAAGACCCCGCTACTTGCCAGAATGGTTACAGTAGTACCTCTGTACCGTGGAGCAGGTCCCTGTAGCTAATCCTTCCCTGGCGGCTCTCGCATCTCATGCCACTGATGTGGCATTTGATTTTTCTCGCTTTTGTAAGGTCTTTACGAATTACGGAGGGAAACCGTTTTCTGGAAAGGAAGGCTTTGCTAGTGCCCAATCTTGGGTTATGGAGGCTACTACCTGGCCTAATGAAATAAAAAGAAGGATAGAGGCCTGACATTTGAAGGATGAAGCCCTAGAATGGTGGAACTAAATATCAGTGGAGAATGAGGGACAGATCTTCACATGGGCTGAATTCAAGACCCATTTTGAAGTAAAATTTTGCCAACGGCAGAAATGACCATTTAGCTAGAGGAATTCATCCACCTCAAGCAAGGAAGCTTGAGTCTGCATGAATACGTATCCAAATTCACTGAGTTATGTATGTTTGGTAGAATATTATTAGACACCCCCATGAAAAAACCCATTAGGTTTGTGAAAGCACTGAACTCCCTGTTGAAGGAAACCTTATTAGCCCAGGTAACATTTGGGGAAACTTTTGAAACTCTAGTTGAGATGGCTGCCCTTTGCATGGCTGAAAGCTCCAAGGAGGATAAGAAGGGTGAGAAAGGAGAAAGCTCCAACAAAAACAAGAAGAAAGAATGGTGGAAAAACAAGACGAAGAAGAACTTCAAAAAGGAGGCAAAGACTTGCGTGAGGTGAAACTGCAAGGGACATGAGGCCAAGGACTGTAGGGTCTCATTGGGAAAGAAGGAGTTCAAACGAAAATGTTACAATAGCCACAAAAAGGACACATTTCCAAAGACTGTCCAAACCCGAAGCTACCAAAAGTGGCCAGAACTATGCAATTGAAGCAACCCCAATTCAAAGATGGCCCCCAAGAGACAATGGGCAGCCCGCACTGGAAGGTATGATCTCTATTTTAGGAAATTCAGTATACACCTTGTTTGATTCTGGAGCAACCATTCTTTTATCTCCAAGCAAGTAGTGAATCTGTTGAACCTTTCCATATCTATCTCGGATAGTCCGATTGAGATGGCCAACCCTATCGGAGGACCTAAGTATCTTGATCTACTATGTAAAGACCTAGTATTGGAGGTCGACATTGTCGAGTTCCATTGCGAGGCATATGCATTGGATTTTATAGGGTATGACCTTATATTAGGTATAGATCAGCTACCGTTTTATGGGGACGTCCTAGATTGTGATAAGAGACTCGTTCGTGCAAGGGGCCGAGGAGGACGCAGCCTAAATATTCCTTCTAATGTTAGAAATAAGGACAAATCCATTTTATGTTCCTTGTCTCCTAGTTCTGAAGGACCACCTTTGTTCCCTATAGTTTGTGAGTTCTTGGACGTTTTTGAGGAAGTCACGGGACTTCCGCCCCACAGAGAAATCTCCTTTCGCATTAACATAGAGAACGACGCTAGACTGTAGCATTTCCCTTGAGGCATATGGAGCCCAAGGAAAGGAGGGAGTTAGATAAACAGATTTCAGAGTTGTTACAAAAAGGTTTTATTCGTCGAAGTACCTTACAATGGGGTGCACCTGTTGTATTTGCCACCAAAGCATATGGATCTTTGAGACTTTGTGTGGACTATAGAGAACTTAATAAATTGGCCAAAAAGAACAGAAACCCTTTACCAAGAATTGATGACCTTGTTGATCACTTGGTAGGAGCCTGGGTATATTCCCAATTAGACCTTGCTACTGGATTCCACCAGTTAAGAATTACGGGGGACAGTAAGGACAAAACTGCGTTTAGGATGCCAGATGGATTGTTCCAATGGGAAGTCATGCCCTTCGGATAAATGAATGCACCCGCCTTCTTTGTATACCTCATGAGTAGAGTGTTTAGGTGCATTCTAAATAAAATTGTGGTAGTCTTCTTAGATGATATCCTTCCAAAGATCGCGAAGAGCGTGAAAACCACTTGAGACAAGTGTTAGGGATATTAAGAAAGAAGCAACTGAAAGCAAAAAAATTCGAAGTGCCATTTGTAGAGGGAATAAGTAAGGGTTTTATGACATATCTTGTCGAGTAATGGCTTAGTCGTAGACCCCGAAAAGGTCGAGGCAATAAGGAATGAAGGATACCTCGAAATACTATAGAGGTAAGAAGTTTCCTTGGATTGGCTGGGTATTATAGGAAATTCATTAAAGACATCACTAAGATTGCTACTCCATTAACCCAATTGACGAGGAATAATTTGGTATTCACTTGGAGTAATAAAAGTGATACAACCTTTAAGAAATTAAAGGAAGCATTAGCAAGTGCACCAGTCCTAATTATACCCGACGGTTCGAAAACATTTACCGTTTACCCTAACGCATGTGGGACTGGTTTAGGAGCAATCCTTATGCAAGAAGGAAGAGTAGTTGACTGTGCTAGTAGACAACTCAAGGATCCATAGTAAAGGTATCTAGTACATGACCTTAAGTTAGCTGCAGTAGTGTTCGCCCATAAGATGTGGAGGCATTATCTCTTAAGGGAGAAGTTTGAATTGTATACGAACCATAAATCTCTAAAGTAATTATTTTCTTAACGTGACTTGAACTTGAGACAACAAAGATGGATGGAATATACTGGCTCATTCGACTTTACGATTCAGTATACCCCAGGCAAAGGGAATGTTGTAGTGGATGCTTTAAGTAGGAAACATGCGATATTGAATGCGATAATAGAATGGAACAATTAGAGTTCCTCGCAAATTTTAATTTGCAACCCTCACCAACCACTTCCAATGGTTTTCTTGGAACAATGATAATTAGATCAACCCTAAGAGAAAGAATACAAAGTGCACAAGACATTGAAAAGAGTTAAACTGCATAAAGGAGAAAGTGGTAAAGAGAGAGACCTTTCCTTATTCGATTAGGTATTCGATTAGCAATGATGGGAGTTTCCTTTGGGATGGATGATTTTATGTCCTTAAGGATGAAAGGTTGAGGAAAGAAATTCTAGAGGAGTGCCACAGGTCGAGACTGACCATACACCTGGCAGGTGGTGATAAGATGTACAATGATATGAAGAGGAATCTCCATTGAGAAGAAATGAAGAGAGACGTAGCCAAGTTCGTGGCTAAATGTTTAACAAGCCAAAAAGTCAAAGCAGAGCAAGGGAAGCCCGAAGGATTGTTATCACCTTTAGATATCCCCACGTGGAAGTGGGAGCATATTTCCATGGACTTTATAGATGGATTTCCTAGAAGCCAAAAAGGGAACGAGGCCATTTAGGTTGTGGTGGACCGTTTAACCAAAAAGCTCCCATTTCATAGCAGTCAAGAAGACAAGGACTGCAACCTTATTAGCCCAATTTTATGTCAAAAAGAAAGTAAGACTCCATGGTATTCCATCAAGTATCGTGAGTGATGGAGATTCCTTATTCACAAGCGAATTTTGTAGAAGCCTACAAGAAGCATTGGGGATGACCCTTAACTTAAGCACAGCTTATCATCCGCAGACCGATGGACAGTGAGAGTAAACAGAATCTTAGAAGACTTGCTCAGAGCTTGTATCATCGACTTTGGAGGAGTTTGAGAACAACACCTACCGCTTGTAGAGTTCACGTATAATAATAGTTTCCAAGTAACGATTGGTGTAGCCTCTTTCAAAGCGCTATACGGAAGGTCAAGCAAATCGCCAACTTGTTGTTGGGAAACTACCGATAAGGTTATACTGGACCAGACTTCGTCCATGAATCCACAGAGAAGATATCGTTGATTAGACAAAGAATGAAGGCAGCCCAAGACCGTCGTAAATCGTGTGCCAATAAGCGAAGGAGGGAACAAGAATTTAATGTTGGAGACTTAGTGATCGTGACAGTTTCCCCTCTTAAGAAAACTGTTCGGTTTGGAAATACTGGGAAGTTGGATCCCATATTTATTGGGCCTTTTAGTATCATCGAGAAGATAGGATCTTTGGCTTATCGAGTGAATCTCCCAGAGCGACTATCGGGAAACCATAATGTGTTTCATGTATCTCATCTAAGGAAATGCCTTCATGATTCTGCAATCAGACTCGAGCTTGATGAAATTGGGGACATAGAGAAACTCGAGTTGGAGTACAGGGTGCCCTATGCCACTACAAGGACTGTAGAGCATAGAATAAAGAGGCTCCACAACAAAACTGTTCGCCTCGTCCGAGTACAATGGGGGAGTGACCCTGCGGAAAGTACGTGGGAAACTGTGGATATGATGAGACAGACTCACCCAAAATTTTCCACGGGTAACTTTTCCCTCAAATTTCGATTTATGGATGCAACATGATTACTAGATTGGATGTTAGGGAATGGATGCAACACCATCGCACTAAGCACTCACATAGAAATATATGCATATTTAGGTTGTTTGCATACACGTCGCATCACTTATTACACCTACATGCAAGGGTAGAGCTCACTTTAGGGAGTCTGTAGTTCATAATCACTGCAAGTCATGGATGCTTATGGATGAATTATAAACAACATGGGTGTACAACATGAATGTTTCGAGCGAGTTGTATTTTCACCCCTTAAACAGATTTCGGGACAAAATCTATGTTAGGGAGGGGGAGAATGTAACACCCCGTAAAATTCGTAAGTATCACTAATAAATTAAATAATTAAAAATAAGCAATTAAATCATATGGTTGGAAAATGGAATTTTGTAGCTTTAGTAATTTGTCTATGAAACTCTTTATTTGGATTCCTGGTGAAATTCTGAATTGTTTTCATACATAATATGCTGAAAACGGTCAATGTTTGAAGAAGTTATGAACAAATGAATTTGGACAGTGTACGCAGAAAATATATATACATATATTTATATATATATAAAATTATGTGAATATTACATATATTGACCAAATAATAATTTAAAATAAAAAGAGGGAAATTCAAAATTTGAAATTAGAGATAAGGTTTATGGGACAACGTATATTGAATATATGGAAAAGAATGAAACAAATTAAGAATGTAATAAATAAAATTAATAGCTCATCAATGCAGAAGAATTGGGCATTCCAACTGAAGGGGGTCGACCTCTCCCTCATAAGGGGGTCGACCGTCGGTCTACCACTAGCGGTCGACAGCTAGTCAGCTAGCAGGCCCAATTCTGCCTACGTGGATTTGGGTTTTCTTAGAGGATATATTTATATGGATGGCTTGGATTAATTTTAATTAATCCAACAACTCCAGCTCACACGAGCATGTATAAATAACCCCTTAAACCCCACACTAGAAACCCTAATTATTCTAAACCTCTGCCTCCATGCTGATGAGTTCCATAGAAAAAAAGAGAAAAAAGGTGAAGATTTCTTCTACTTCTCTACCTACATTCTATATCTCTCTATTTCAGTCTATGTAAGTTTAGGAAATTTGAGTTTAGCATAAACAATATATATCACTACAACAAAAAACACTTTTCGAAACATGCAATATCTGTTGCAGTAGGGCATTGCAGCAGACCCACGCCCGTAGGGGTAGACAGAGTTGTAGTAGGCGGTCCCTTTTTGCTAGGGCTGTCAACGGATGCTTTCGGATACGGATAGTGCCATATCCGTATCCGTATCCGAAATTATTTTCGGATATCGGATATCCGTATCTGTTTTATTTTCGGATATCGGATATCCGTATCCGCTTAATTTTCGGATACGGACGGATATCGGATATTTATCCGCTCCGCCTATGATTAATAAATTTAAGAGTAAATAAAAAATTTGAATCAACATAAAATAATTTTTATACTAATGTTTATAAAAAAAACCAGAAAATAAAGAAATGTGATAATGAAACATTGTTTTTTACTAATATCCATAGGCATACCCAAAAATATTCCAAAATTAAACACTAAAACTACAATTTTTCACTAAAAATGGACAAAAATTTATATCCTAGTAACATCCAACAGTTACAAAATAATCATTAACTCTATTTTTCTGTTTTGAGTTATATATACTACATCAATTTGTCGGACAGATATTTTTCGGATACGGATAGCACTATAACCATATCTGTATCCGAAAAGCTTTTCAGATATCGGATATCCGTATCCGCTTTTCGGATAATGCCGGATAACGGATATTTCGGATACGGATTCGGACGGATATCGGATTTTTCGGGTATCCATTGATAGCCCTGCTTTTCGCAACTGGTACTACAAGTTGTAATAGCTTTTTCGCAACTGCAAAAGCCTATTGCAATAGCGTTTTTGCAACTATAATGTCAGTTGCAATAGCTTATTTGCAATAACAAAAGCCTATGGCAATAAACCACTCATCCATTAAAAAAATAGCTACAACATATAAAATATTATATATTGAATGTCTTTACTGCAGCATTATCATATACCATCATAGAATAAAATAAACAAGTACAAAAATTATTTAACAACTTTATTCTAACAAAATTTTAAGAATACAAACAATTACAACATAAGTACCCATAGTACACATCTCAAATTCATCCATTAAACTTGGCATAATACACAAATTGGGAAGTTAATCATCGTCAGACCAAACTGCTCTTGAACCTCTTTTAGATGACAACTTCCAGTCCTTTGTCCATACTGAAATCATCATTGAATCATCTTTCAACAACCTTTTCCCTTAAGTGTCAACCCCTCCAGAATAACCTCCAAATTAGCTTACAAAAACCATGGAAGTATTCAGTATTAATATTAATATCACCAAGGTGACAAAGAATCAAGATGACAATTTTGCAGAACACCATTGTCAAAATCACTATATGATGCTATTAAAACCTAGACAGTTCTACAATAATCATTCACAACAATCAAAGCTTAGCTATAAAAAAAATAGCATGGTTCTGAAATATTCATTTTAAGGCTCTATCATGATCATTGTTATATATCCCAGGGCATTGCTTCCTTATAAAATTAGCACAGTTCTACCATAAAAAATAGAACAGCTCTACCATACAATGAACATAAGATGAAGAATACCTTCCTCATATCTATCTGCTGAAATTGCTTCCTCATTTTGATTATTCATTTCCTCTGAACTATTAGATTTTATCACTTGCTCTTCATGCAAGATGAAAAGTTCATAAGTATATTCATTTTTCGCACAACCCATTTTATAAATGTATGATCTATTGATCACCATCTAGAGTGAGTGAAAGAGTGTGCGCTGCGTGCTTTTATATAAGTAATCAAGACTTGTAATAGAACGACTTTACATGGGAAAAAGAAAAAAAAGTTGCAAAACTTCAATAGGTTCAAGTGAATTTGACCCAAAAGCAGCATTAGGATTTGGAGATTGTTTTTGGCGTTTTCTACATTAATTTTCTTGTAGTGGTTTCTGGATCTGGAAGAAAACTGGGATAAACCGATATCCTGGTATTCGGGATTTTCTCGGGTGAATCTATATGTTAACTAGACTAATTAATATAGATCCTAGTTATACTGTATAGCAACGTTGTTTTGTTCAGAAGAATGATGACAGAAAAAAGACTACTGGTTCCTTTGATGACCACATATTCCTTCAATTCGACTACAAACTTTCCTATTAAACATCATTACACACACGCACACATGTTTGTATGTATGTATGGGTGAACCTAACAAGCCCACCATAAGTAAAATAATGTCTAAAGTTAATTTACATATGATGAAGGCACAAATATTAGTTATTTTTTAAAACAAGGTACGTTAGGGAAATAATATACGCATGGAATGGTAAAAGACTTACTTTTGAATCTCAACCTTGGACCACTTCTTTCCATTTGGTGCGGAATAATACCTAGAAAATATTTTTTTTTGAGTAAATGCAAGGAAATTCACAGCATACCATTTATGTATAAGCTCAAGTCATAAGAGATACGGAAAACTATGTTAAATGTTGCGTGTCCTTGTTTGGATATATCAAAGTTGAACATCGTATGAATAGTAAAATGAGAAGGCGTTTTGCTAGCATTGAAAAAGAGACAAAGGCCCACATAAGCTAAGTGCATAAACTGTTCATATGATCAATCAAGAGAAAGAGTTGTGAGCATTTCATAAAAATATCATTAAATTAAAACAGTAAATACTTGATCTTGTTTAATTACATTAAATCGTTTAGTTAACTTTTGAAACTAAAATTTGAGCATGGTCAGTAAGACTTCGGTTATGTAAAGAAGAACCACTTTTTCAGTTCTTGTAGAATTTCTATGGTGTGGACCGCAAATGTTGACCTTCCCTTAACAATTAGTTCATTGATCCTCTATTATTTTTTACTTACTTTTTGATAAACCCTGCTAAAAATGGTTTCACTGAACCATCATTGTTTATTTATGTTCATTAAATATTTAATATTTAACCATCATTTTTTATTTACATTTTACTTCAGCTATAAGCCTATAACCCATTCCAGCACAAATCAACCACAATGAAACCTGAATACCTGGGAAACAAGAAGTAACCTTATCAACAAAAAATCCAATACTGGAACTTAAAATTTTGTGACTAAACTACGATAAACCAATTACCCTTCATATTAACGAAATAAATTACCAATAGAAAAACAAAACTCGCCAATCGTAGATGAATCTAAACAACAGGCATAAGGACCTTTGGTGACATCTACTGCACCAGGCTTCTCAGTTGGAAACGTTGCCATTTGTGTCATTAATGCCTTTAGGGACGCAGAGGCCGACGCATCAACAACTTCGGCCCTATGTTTTGGAGCTACACCCAAGATCGATTGTGGAATAGTAGAGTTGACACGAGGTCGACTGTAACACCCCGTAATTTTAAAATATTAAAATTAACGAATTAAAGAATATTTATTTTTTAGAAGAAGAATTAAGGGAAACGGGCTACGCCATTGCATTCGTTTTACGTACCTGGACTTGATTCTGGGTTTGATTCATTGGTTCTAGGCTATAAAAATGGTCCCCTATTCTCCTACTTTCTTCATTGGAGATCATGGGAGCCATATGTCGTCGAGTTGCAAAATGAAATAGAATCAAGTCCTACAACAACGGTTTAGCTAATCAAACTCAAAATTCAGAATTTGGATCTATTCTCTCTCAGTTCTAACGCTGTGAGTTTCTAGATTACTTTTAGGTTTAGATAAATAAAAGTATGCTTTGACAGGAAATGAACTGGATATGTTGTAAAGTATGATTCTGTGTTGATATGAAACTTTATCCTATGTCATGACAAGATCTAATTTCCTAGATCTAATATAACTGTGATGATTCGATTATAATGATTATATAGATCTTGACTTGTAACTATGTTATGGTAAACGTAAATCTATTAATCTTGATAGTTGCAACATTGGTTAGATCTAATTTTGTATGTAAATCACCTTTCATGTTGCGATCAACTTAGATATGTTGTAAGTTGGACATATGTAGATCTAAACATGTTGTTATCATGTTTTGTGCTAGATCTACTTTATGATCATGCTCTATGCTAGATCCATTTTATGATCTTATCTTATGTTATGATAGATTTATCTATCGAGATCCAATTCAAATGTGATTTATGTAGTATGTTATTTTTCTTTCATTCGGATAGATCAAATTATTTATGTGTACCATGAACATATGCCACCTTGAATTTATTAGGGTTGGGTCCACACTTTTATCTTAATTGTAACCTCTATGATGTGAATTTAGGTAGATCAATTAATAAACATGTAGAACTAAACCTTTATTTATGATAGATCTAATTTAATCTATTAGATCTAAAGCATGTGAACATTTATGTAGATCTAAAGCAATATTTATGTTAGATCCTGTTATAATGATGATTACATGTCCATGATAATATATATGTTCACCTTAATATGATGTTAATTACATGTCCATTCACTTTGTTATCATGATAGTATGTTTATGCCAATATATGTTGAAACTATTACCCCGTCATATTAAATTTTTCATTGTTATGGCTAGACCACTGTAATAACCCGGAAAATGTGAACCAGTTTAAAATTTTTAAATTAGGTTATTAACAAGAAATTTGAATGATTAAAATAGCCTAATTCCATAAAATATAGAATTGTGTATAATATGGTCGTTTGAAATTTTGAATACAAACTAAGTCTGACTGTGCGGGATGGAAAAGATAACGGATTTTAGTGAGACCAAAAATATTTAAATCTGTTAGTCAATACCTTTCTAACGAATCTGAAAAATCGAAGTTTCATAACGAGAATCAAAAGTTATGGCCGAATGAATTTTCAGAAGAGTCGGTATATAGAATATATAGGCCTGGAAAATTGATATTTTGCATATGGCCTCGGAATTCGACGAAACCACTTTTGTTGGGTCCGGGATGTCAAACTATTGCTAGGTTTCAAATTTCATAATTTTTCGAATCAATATGTGAGCGTGGCAAAAGAAAACGCGTTTGACCAGTTTCTGTTGAATTTAATCGACTGGAAATTGGCCATTTTACAAACGGTCTCAGAATTCGATGAAACTAGTTTTGTTAGGACCGTATCGTCAATACGAAACTAGAAAATATTTTTCTGGAATTTTTCTAGTTAATATGTGACCCCGGTAATTTGAAATGTACGTTTAAAATTCAATATAAGGATTTAAATTGTAAATTCAACGGAAACTGATTGTAACGATCAAACCAGCTTACGACACATATCCCATTGTGTTCGGAATGGGGGTAAAACGCTATGGACGACAGGCGGTAGGCCTCGTTTCGAGGACGTATGTAAAAGTCAACCTTTTTGAATAAATAAATAATAAAAATAAAAAAAATAAAAAAAACATATCTTCCCTCCTTTTCTTCTTCATTGCCCCCCCCCCCCCCCCCCGATTCACTTATCAGAAACAAAAAAAAAAAAAAAAACCTAACCTAGAAATCGAGCCGTTGCCTGAACCCTTGCCGCCGACGAACCCCTCGACGCCGCCCCCACCTCGAAGCCGCCCTCACTATCGAAGACCCCGCCTGAACACTCGAAGTCGCGACGCAATCGAAGAAGACCCCGCCTCCACATCGAACATCATCGTGACACCACTGAGCCACCGCCGACGCTCCTTCTTCCCTCCTCCACTTCGAAATCTCGGTGAGCTTTTAGTTATTTTATTTTTGTTTTTATTTTGGTTTTACAGTAAACTAATTACTGATTTTTTTTAAAAAAAGTTGTTTAAAACTGATTTATACGAATTTAAAAACTGATTTTTAAGATTTTTTAAAAACTGATTCTTTTTAACTGATTTAAAAATTTAAAAACTGGATTTTTAAAAAAAGATAAAAACTGTTTTTTTTTTAAATTTAAAAACTGAATTTTTAAAAAAAGATAAAAACTGTTTTTTTAAAAGAGCAAAAACTGGATTTTTAAAAAGATAAAAACTGTTTTTTTTTTTTAAATTTAAAAACTGGATTTTTAAAAAAAGATAAAAACTGTTTTTTTTAAAAAGAGCAAAAACTGGATTTTTAAAAAGATAAAAACTGTTTTTTTTAAAAGAGCAAAAACTGGATTTTTAAAAGGATAAAAACAGAATTTTTAAAAAGATAAAAACTGATTTTATAAAAGATAAAAACTGAATTTTTAAAAAGATAAAAACAGATTTTATAAAAGGCAAAAACTGATTTTTAAAGAAATAAATAAAAGCTGATTTTATTTTAAAGGTTTAAACTTTGAAATAGAAAAAGGTTTGATCTTTTAATAGAAAAAAATTTGAACTTGAAAAAAATAAAGATCATATTTTTTAAAAAAAAGAGAAAAGACGGGATTTTTATTATGTAGAAGGAGCAAGACATGATTTTTGTATTTTTAAAATAATAAAAATATAATTGTTACATCATAAGAATAATAAAAATATAATCTTTTTATTTAATAGCGAAGTCAAAATGCAATCTTTATATATTGAATAACATAGTAAAAATTCGATTTTTACCTATGTAGAGAATACAGGCAACGAAAGCAACAAGAAGGCGAAATAGGCGAAGGTTTCTATTAAGGAAAAATCGTGTTATTGGAAAGCTATTGGTGAGGATTTCTCACTCTTCAATTTCTCTTTTAAAATAATTATATATATGTGTTGAAAATGAAAGTGAATTGCTATATATAAATATCTATATATATATATATATATACGCCCCTCGTCCACAAACCATGGACGATATTTATTGGTTGAAATTGTTGTGAAAATTGATTGATAGCGAATGATTGTTTGGGATTGTTTGCGGTTGATATTGAATTGATTGCGGTTGAAAAATACCCGTTTGTGGTTGAAAAATATTTGGTTGAAACCACATAGGATTAGTTTGTGGAAATGAAATAAAAATAAACATGCCGCCTGCGTGCGAACTAGATGCATGATTCCCATTGTCAAAAACCGCGAGGTTTTAAGGTAGAGCGAGGAGCCGTACTAGGGACGGTGCCGGTGTAACTACCCTGCCGTTATGCTACCGAAATTTTGAATGATATTCTTATGTTTGAATTATTTTCATATGCTTAACTTTATTTATTCATTGAATAGAAAACATTCATGTGTTGAATTGATATTCATTCGTTGATTAGAAATTCATGTGTTGAATGGTATTCATACTTTGAAATAAACTGTTCGATAATAAAAATCACATTTTTATCTATATATAGAAACTATAGAAAACATTCATGTGTTGAATTGATATTCATTCGTTGATTAGAAATTCATGTGTTGAATGGTATTCATATTTTGAAATAAATTGTTCGATAATAAAAATCACATTTTTATCTATATATAGAAACTATATAAAACATTCATGTGTTGAATTGATATTCATTCGTTGATTAGAAATTCATGTGTTGAATGGTATTCATATTTTGAAATAAACGGTTCGATAATAAAAATCACATTTTTATCTATATATAGAAACTATAGAAAACATTCATGTGTTGAATTGATATTCATTCGTTGATTTGAAATTCATGTGTTGAATGGTATTCATATTTTGAAATAAATTGTTAGATAATAAAAATCACCTTTTATCGACTATATGAACTGTGTAAAATAATCTCGTCTTAAAAGAAATTGTTTTATGATAAAAATCCCATTTTTATCACCAACTTGAACTATATAGAAGAATAGTGTTTTGAAATGAATTGATTTACAATAAAAATCACATTTTTATTGTATGCATTAATCGTTGAAATGTGAAGTGTTAAAAATAGCCACTTGTTTAAAATAAACATATATGAGATGAAATATTCATTAATTAGCCAATGAAATAATTTGCACCTATTTATGTAACATTAGAATGAATGGTGTTTTTAAACCAAACAGAAATCAAATATGAAGTTGAATAGAAAATGATAATTGATAAGAACTGTATATATATGTACCTGCATATTTATTGAACAGGTTATAGCAAAGGGGCTAGAGAAGAGGAATAAAATTTTGTGCCCGACAAATAGGTACACATTTACTGCTTTGTTTGGGTGATGATTTTATGAGCCTGTTGGCTAGCCGCTTGGCTTTTTCTTTTTCTTTTTGAGATTAGAAGGACCGGGAATGCTATTTGCGATTTCCCGATGCTCCCGGTGCAGGGGAGGTTATGGCGAAATTTTCCAAAATTTTAGGGAGTTAGAAAAATATTTGAAGTGAAAACGATATAGAAATCATGGAATGAATTATATTTATATAAATATATAAATATAAATAGAATTAAAACGAAACGTGGCCGTGCAGTTCATATTTTGAAACCGTGATTTAAAATGACTAGTGCGGAAGATCCGACCATTGGATTTTCCCGAAACCTCAACCGTTGGGTTCGCCTTGGAAATATCTTTCCAACGGCACCAACTTTGAGAAGATCCGACGGTTGGATTGTCTGGAATGTTTAATTCAAAATTAAGGAAAAACAGCGCCAGAAACGATTATATTTATATATATATAAATATAATTAAATTTAATCGAATAACGACGCTGCAGTTCGTAAATTGAAATCATAACTTCAAATGGTTAGTGTGGAAGATCCGACCGTCGGATTTTCCCAAAACTGGAATCATTGGATTCGTTTTGAAAAGACCTTCCTAATGATGTAAAATTCGTGAAGATCCAACGGTTAGATTTTCCGATATGTGTAAAACAAATTAAGGGAAAAACAGCGCCAGTGACACGAAGCGACCTGAAACGTCGTTTAATTAAATATGGCCATTTTTAAATAAATAAAAATGGCGAAAAATTGTTATAAAATATTATAAGCAACATAGGTTGCAAATAAACCAAGTGGGCTTGAATTGTTTGATATTTGATGGTTGTATGTGTATGACATGAAAATAACATTAAATAACTGAAAGATGGATGTCGAATAATATAACCATATAAAGAATCGATTTAAATTCTAATGACGTGAATTATTTGAAAAGGCCGAGCTAACCCTCATTTCAAATAATTCATCGAGCGATTCGAATTGGAAAATGCAAAGACGATTCAAGACCGACGATCTTCGTATCGGTTGGATGGGCGCTACCGAGGTTCCTAACCGGAGTAGCTACCGGAAAGGGACGGAAGTAGTAGCCGTCTGAACGTATATGTTGATTGGATGGATATACGAGGAATTTGACGCCTCCGGTTTCGCTCAGACCCAGGACGGACTTGTAAATGGACCGTGTGTCTGACATTGGATTTTGTTCTATACTGATTGATCTCTGTTAAATATATATCTGTTTGGCGGCGGAGAATTTATTCTCTTGCTTAACGCCCTTCTCTGAGACGTACGAGCTTAGAGGTTATATATCGATGGAAATCAATCGTATGGAGTGGACTGCCTATGTGGCATGCTAAGATGCTGTGATCAAGGCTTCTGTTGCAAAGCAAAGTCTTGTGGATGATGATCGAAGCAAGGCTTACGTGGCCTAGCTTTGTGTATTTCGTAGATTCGCGAGCCTCACACCCCGGTATGAGTTAAAAACGGGATACGGACTGCAGGGAGAGCACGACGTTTCTTTCTAGCTATGGTGGTGTCAGTGACTTACCAACCCTGACATATATAACTACTTTTCACCTTTGTGGTTGTTGGAATGCGAGGCGCCTCGATTATAGGTCTGTAAGGACCGGGAAACGTGTGTTCAGGAATTGCCAATCCTTTAACGTAAGTGAGGACCGGCCCTGAAGATCCAGGGGTTACCCAGTGTGCGTAATCCTGAGGCATTTGCTAGAGTGTCTCGAAGCGGAGAGGAGCTTGCCCCTTGCCTCGACTCATGACGGAAATCCAATTTCCAATACGAGATAACGGCTTCGATTGTAACTTATATATATGGCGACATAGTGGCATGGGACGCTCATGTCGCCTATGATTGATATTTATGATGCTATTCGTTTTTGAAACATATATGCACTAGTAATAATATCAAATGATTTCTCTTTATACGTATCAAGCATATTTGGCTATTATAAGGTAAAACTCTATCCTCGGCTTGCGTTGCATTGTGTGATGGGACCTGAGTCTTATAATAGCTTCATTCTTTCTAAAAGCATTGCGTTGTCTTAAAAAGAATTTACCTTGTTTTAAATGCACTAGCAATCACTGGAGTAAACCCGTTCCGCGAAAGTGGCGTGGTCCTATGATTTGCTATTACTATTGTTTAACTGTTAAATAGATTCCTCATACCAGTCCCCATGACTGACTCGTTGTTTGTTTCACTTTGCAAACGTGGGTGCCCTTATTTTCACACGGGCAGCCTAGTACACAGGTGACAGGTGGTTTTTGGTTCTGCACTGCTGTATAGCATGCACTTTTGGCTCATGGCGAGGCTGACTTCGTAGAGATGACTTAGATATTTTCCGCCATTCCTGTATTTATGTTATGATTCTGCCACTGGCGATGCAGACTGATTTACTTTCCGTATTATGTCACTGCATGTATGTATTCCGCCTCTGGCGATGATGACTGATCACTTCCCTTTCTTTTTACTAAGTATATCCCACGTTATGCTATTCTGATATTCCTACATGTTGTGATTCCGCTGTCATATTCATGTAAAATTATTTTATTTATTGTTTCTGCTATTATCTGTACTCTGCTATGATGATAAATGTGTTATTTCCTAATGATTATCCTTAATACCGCCCCTCGGATTTTGGGATTGTCATAACCACTTATAAGCCTAGATGCCGCCAAAATACGTGTGAATATGTTAGTGAAGGAAACAGGGGAAAAGGGGTTTATAATTGGCATGTAATCTTTAAATGAATTGATATGTAATTCAAATTATCAGTAAAATAGGTGTTGACACCTATAAAAGGAAAGGATTAATTAATAAATTAATTTATCCAAATGGAATGTTTAGTAATTACAATTAGGAATTGTAATTGTACTTATGACACGAGGTTAGGTTACGTTAGTGGTGGAAGTCTGCCCGAACCCGACCGGCATATCCAGCAGCCACTAATGTTGAACCTAATGTGGGAGGTCTAAGTACGTAAATATGAATCAAGCTAAGACACGAGGTTAGTCCCAACTGAGGAATAAGATTGCCCAGACCCGACCGGCATATCCAGCATCCACATGTTGTAGGCCTAATGTGGGAGGTCTAGCCCACTATAACCATAAATAGACATGGTAATGAATTGGACTACTTAACCTAAGTTAATCCATAGGGATTGTATAAACTTAAATTTAAGTTGGGGGTTGAGTAAACTTGGCTGAATAAAAGGGGAGGGTTAAGTAAATATTGGGTAGGTGGGTAATATTAGTATATATAGGCCAACAAACTTAACCGTTAAATAAATATGCTTTAATCAGTGGGAGGGTTAAGTAAATCTTGGGTAGGTGGGTAATATTAGTATATACAGGCCTACAAACTTAACCTGATAAGGTTATGTAATTAAAGACATCTTTTAGGTAAACATAACCAGTTGAAAACCTAGTGGTGGGGATGCAAGACAATGGGGAGAGCTTGCATCATATGGAGTGGGACCCATTTCAGTCAGTAACCCTTAAATAGGTATCAAACGGGTACTCCAAACTAGGTCGGAGTGGGGCACGCTTACTAAGCTGATTGTAAGAGATCCAAACGTGGAAGCGGTGTTGACGGTGCGTTCCAACGGGGTCATGTGCATGCATGACTCCGCCTGCTGGGGAAAATAAGATGCTGTGAATCAGTAGATATGGTTGTGCACATCCGGAAAATAAAGGGTTGCCACTTTAGGGAGTGATACACCCTACTGTGGGGCCAGCAAAGGGTATCTACGGAATAGGGAGCCGATCGATTGGGGGTAGTAAATAGGGTACATCTAGTCATGTCTGTTTCTGTGGGGTACCTGTGTTTATGTCTAGGCTAACACCCATTATTTTTGTTTAGGTACCAGTTCTATTTTGGTAAAAACCCATTACTAGAGTACACCTAAAACTACCATTATGTTTCTGTTGGGATCATCCTGTTTGTTTTAAGCAACTTGGGAGTATGTAATCTTATTACATATCTGTTATACTAGTATTGGTGCAGAGCAAGGAAAGTATTAAGAAGCTCTATCTATTCTATCCTATTTTCCTTGTCATACCTTCCATTTATATAGTGATCTCTCTTATCCACTTTGTATGCCTATTATGTTACTTTTATTTATTTACTGGCTAAAAGTAACTAGACTCGCTATACTTTATGTCTGACCCTTTTTGTTTCCCTTTCTTTCTTCCGTTTCACCCTAGGTTCTCAAGGACGAAACACATAGGCTTGATCATGATTCTGCTTATTTTGCTGGAGCTGCCGATATGTATGGATCAAACTCCTATCCTTGTTGTTATGGCCATATTTTGTTCTTAGGTAATTTTCTTTCTTTTATGTACTCTGATATTTCTGAAGTACAAGACAGTAGTTTTTATGTTGTAATGGGTTTTTATATTTCAGACAAATGATGCTTTGGACCACGGTATTTTGATGATTAATAAAGTTGTTTATTTCCACTGCAAAAAAAATTATATCTGTCTTGTAATATTCTGTGTCTGTTTACCTAAACGCTTCATGAAACTTAATGCATTCCTTTTGTGAGTGACATTAACGGACGTGGGGTGTCACACTTGGTATCAGAGCTAAAGGTTACCAGATTAGATAAGAGTTTTGAAAAATATTTTCAAAATGAGTTTTGAAAGAAAATATTTTCAAAAAGAAAAGTACGTTTTGAAAAACATTCCCCAAAAAGCCATATGTAGCAGCCTTCGGTCCTTTATCTAAATTTCTTCCTTTTCCCATTTTTTCAGCATGTCTGGGGAACAAAACATTCCTAATATCCCAGAGGGCGTCACAATACCTGGATGGTTCCGTAGGTATTTGGAGGCTACGGCGCCTACCGAAGGCCAAAGAGACGTTCCTCCCCCAGCTGTGCCAATCATTCTTCCTCCTCCCCCTCCAAGAGCAGATAACTTTGCCAAGATCTGCAAAGACTTTCGTGCTATGGAAGGAAAACCATTCCATGGGAATGAGACATTCGTTGAAGCTCAAAATTGGCTCAAGGAAACCGAGGACTTGTTCGTGATCTTTGAAGTAGAGGATAGAAGAAAGTTCAGTTAGCCACCTGGCTACTGAAGGACGAAGCCTCTTTTTGGTGGGAAATTACCCAAGCTAGACGACCAGTAGAAACTTGGGGAGATTTTAGGCAGAAGTTCGAAATGAAATTTCTTTCCTAAGCTGAGAGAAGCATACGGATGGAGAGGTTCTTAGTACTCAAACAAGGAAACTTGACGATGAAAGAATATGTGAACAAATTTAACCAGCTAGTAAGGTTCGGGTTAGAATTAGTGGATACGCCGCACAAAAAGGCTTTGCGGTTTGCTAAAGGGCTGATGAACCCCTTCATGGGTTAGCCATGGCCCATATCCCAATGGGAGCCACTTTTGAAAAACTTGTTGGTATGGCCCTAATGCATGAGGAAGACAAGGGTGAAAAGAAGGAAGTAAAGGCTGAGGAAGCAGCGCAAAATAAGAAGGTGTGGCCCAAGAAGGGACGATAGCAGAAGAAAGGTGAAAAGAATGACAAGGTTAAAGATAAGAGGAAGTGCCATAGTTGTGGGCGAGAGGGTCACCTAGCCAAGGACTGCAGGAAAAGGAAGAATGCTTGCTTCGCTTGCCGAGAGGTCGGACATCTTATTAAGGATTGCCCGAAGAAGCAGGGACAAGGTCAAAGGGCAGGAACTTATGGAGGGCAGATGCATGCTCTCGCGATCAGTGATCCTGAAAGAGGTAGAAATATTTCCGCAGAAAGTTTAGTTTCTCTTTCAAATCATGTAGTTAGAACACATTTTAATTCTGGCGCTTCACACTCATTTATACCTAGTTATGTTGTTGAATCTCTGCACTTAGTTACTAGTATAATAGTGGATCCCATAGTTATCTAAAACCCCATTGGTGGTTCGGCTCATTTATCTATGATTTATAGGGGTTTGAGAATATCTGTGTTAGGCGCCAAATTTGAATGTGATGCATATGTGCTTGGGTTTATGGGCTATGGGTTGATTCTAGGGATGGGTTGGCTTACCATATATGGCGCCATCCTGGGTGGTGAGAGGAGGGTTGTTAAGTTTCTAACTTGTCATGGGAGAACCCACGGAATTTCATGTGACCCACAAGGGTCTGTCATGCTTAGTCTCCTAGAGTCTCTTGAGGCGCCTATCGATAATCTGCGATCGACACCAGTAGTCCGTGAGTATCCTGATGTCTTAGATGAGGTTCGGGGATTTACCCCCGAGGCGCGAGATAGATTTCCGTATATACCTGGTGGACAATGCAAAGTCAGTCGCATTACCTATGCGCCATACGGCTCCTAAAAGAAAAGAGGGAACTTGATAAGCAAGTGGCAGGGCTACTTGAGAAGAGGTTTGATAGGTGAATCGTATTAGGATGGGAAACCTATTGAAGACAGTCCTTGAGGAAGCCTATCGTTCCAAGATGACTGTTCATCCAAGTGGCGATAAAATGTATAGAGTTCGAGGTAGTGGGGCCAAACTTGCGAAAGGAAGTGAAAAAACAGAAGGAAGCAATGATTGGATGAGTTCCGACTGGCATACTTGGTTCGGAGGTTAAGAAGCTACGCAAACGAGAAGTCAAGTTGGTGAAGGTCCAGTGGGGAGACAACCAAGAAGATGCAGCTTGGGAGACCAAAGACAAGATTTTTACGCTTCGTACCCTTTCTTTTCCAAGGGAATGTTCTTAACTTCTCTTCCAAAAGCTTTTATTTGCATTTGCTTCTATCATCTGAGTATATCCTATCGATCGAATCTTCGACCTTTAGGTAGGAAATACCATGATTGTAAACATGTGTCTGAGACATGTTATGTTTGATGGATGCAAGTGGATGCAAGTATTTGCTAGCGGTTGCCTGTGGATGCATATACACACACATTAGGCACTAGATCGGCTCAATCACTCTCTCATACTACATATGGATGCATGTGCATTTTCTTTTCTTTTATGGATGAAAATGGACAAGTTAGCATATGGATGTTGCACTTGGACGAATGGACGTGTACACATATAGAACTTACATGTTATAATAGTATTATTTGCATACATATTGGATTTATGGCACTAATCATACATCGCATTAAGTAGATCAATTGAGTCAGTAGACCGCCTGATTTTCGCATAAGTATTGGGACATATACACAAATTGCTGCATATACTCGTATAAGCATTAGAAATCTTTTAAGGACAATGGATGCTTGTGGATGACGGATGAGTAGATGGATGATGGATGGTAGGATACATTCTCCTTAACTTGAAGATTTCAGGGACGAAATCCTTTAAGGAGGGGAGAATGTAACACCCTACAATTTTAAAATATTAAAATTAATGAATTAAAGAATACTTAATTTTTAGAAGAAGAATTAAGGGAAAAGGGCTGCGCCATTGCGTTCATCTCAGATTTCTGCTTGGGATAGAGTCCAGGTTCGCATAAATCGGATATCGTCGGGAGAAGTCATAAGCCTTAGAAGTTTGTATACTGATAAGGAAGAACATACACACACACACACACACACACGCACACACACACACACACACATATATATATATATATATATATATATATTTATATATTAATTCAAGAACCTTCAAAATAGTTTAAAAATCAAAATCCAACCAAAGTGGGATGAGCGGAAAATTCCCGCTCATGGGTATTGACCCCCCCAGGGGTGTAGACATGGGTGTCGACCCCGCTTAGGTTGTCGACCCCTCCGAGCAGATCTGGGCAGAATTCGTTTTACGTACTTGGACTTGATTTTGGGTCTGATTCATTGGTTCTAGGCTATAATATGGTCCTTTATTCTCCTATTTTTTTCATTGGAGATCATGAGAGCCATATGCTGTCTGGTTGCAAACTGAAACAGAATCAAGTCCGATAACAACGGTTTAGCTAATCAAAATCAGAATTCAGAATTCAGATCTATTCTCTCTCAGTTCTAACACTGTGAGTTTCTAGGTTACTTTTAGGTTTAGATAAATAAAAGTATGCTTTGATAGACAATGAACTGGATATGTTGTAAAGTATAATTCTGTGTTGATATGAAACTTTATCCTATGTCATGACAAGATCTAATTTCCTAGATCTAATATAATAGTGGTGATTCGATTATAATGTTTATATGGATCTTGACTTGTAACTATGTTGTGGTAAATGTAAATCTATTAATATTGATAGTTGCAACATTGGTTAGATCTAATTTTGTATGTAAATCACCTTTCATGTTGCGATCAACTTAGATATGTTGTAAGTTGACATATTTAGATTTAAACATGCTGTTATCATGTTTTATGCTAGATCTACTTTATGATCATGTTTTATGCTAGATCCATTTTATGATCATATCTTATGCTATGATAGATCTATCTCTCGAGATCCAATTCAAATGTGATTTTTCTAGTATGTTATTTTTGTTTCATTTGGATAGATCAAATTATTTATGTGAACCATGAACATATGCCACCTTGAATTGATTAGGATTGGGTCCACACTTTTATCTTAATTGTAACCTCCATGATGTGGATTTGGGTAGATCTATTTATAAATCCGTAGATCTAAACCTTTATTTATGATAGATCTAATTTAATCTATTAGATCTAAAGCATGTGAACATTTATGCAGTTCTAAAGCAATATTTATGTTAGATCCCGTTATGATGATGATGATTACATGTCCATGATAGTATGTATGTCCACTCTGATACGATGTTGATTACATGTCCATTTACTTTGTTATCATGATTGTATGTTCATGCCAATATATGTTAAAACTATCACCCCGTCATACTTCCTTTTTCATTTTTATGGCTAGACTACTTATTAGCCTAGATGCCGCCAAAATACATGTGAATATGTTAGTGAAGGAAACGGGGGAAAGGGGATTTATAATTGGCATGCAATCTTTAAATGAATTGATATGTAATTCAAATTATTAGAAAAACAGGTATTGACACCTATAAAAGGAAAGGATTAATTAATAAATTTATTTATCAAAAATGGAATGTTTAGTAATTATAACTAGGAATTGTAATTGTACTTATGACACGAGGTTAGGTTACATTAGTAGTAGAAGTCTGCCTAGACCCGACCGGCATATCCAGCAGCCACTAATGTTGAACCTAATGTGGGAGGTCTAAGTACATAAATACGAATTGGGCTAAGACACGAGGTTACGCCCAACTGTTTAATAAGACTGCCCGGACCCGACCGACATATCCAGCATCCACATGTTGTAGGCCTATTGTGGGAGGTCTAGCCCACTATAACCATAAACGGGCATGGTAATGAATTGGACTACTTAACCTAAGTTAATCCATAGGGATTGTATGAACTTAAATTTAAGTTGGGGGTTAAGTAAACTTGGCTGAATAAAAGGGGAGGGTTGAGTAAATCTTGGGTAGGTGGGTAATATTAGTATATATAGGCCCACAAACTTAACCGTTAAATAAATATGCTTTAATCAGTGGGAGGGTTAAGTAAATCTTGGGTAGGTGGGTAATATTAGTATATATAGGCCCACAAACTTAACCTAATAAGGTTATGTAATTAAAGACACCTTTTAGGTAAACAAAACCAGTTGATAACCTAGTAGTGGGGATGCAAGACAAAGGGGAGAGCTTGCATTATCTGGTGTGGGACCCATTTCAGTTAGTAACCCTTAAATATGTATCAAACAAGTACTCCGAACTAGGTCGGAGTGGGGCACGCTTACTGAGCTGATTGTAAGATATCCAAATGTGCAGGCGGTGTTGACGGCGCGTTCCAACGGGGTCATGTGCGTGCATGACTCCGCCTGCTGGGGAAAATAAGACATTGTGACATCAGTAGATATGGTTGTGCACATCCGAAAAATAAAGGGTTGCCACTTTAGGGACTGATACACCCTACTGTGGGGCTAGCACAGGATATCTACGGAATAGGGAGCCGATCGATTGGAGGTAGTAAGTAGGGTACATCTAGTCCTGTCTGTTTCAGTGGGGTACCTGTGTTTCTGTCTGGGCTTACACCCATTATTTCTGTTTAGGTACCAGTTCTATTTAGGTTAAAACACGTTACTGGGGTGCACCAAAAACTACCATTATGTTTCTGTTGGGATCATCCTGTTTTTGTTAAGTAATTTGGGAGTATGTTATCTTATTATACATCTGTTATACTAGTATTGGTGCAAAGCAAGGAAAGTATTAAGAAGTGCTATCTATTCTATCCTGTTTTCCTTATCATACCTTCCATTTATATAGTTATCTCTCTTATCCACTTTGTATGTCTATCATGTTACTTTTATTTATTTACTGGCTAAAAGTAACTAGACTTGCCAGACTTTATGTCTGACCCTTTTTGTTTCCCCTTCTTTCTTCCGTCCCCCCCCCCCCCCTCCGGGAGGAAACATACAGACTTGATCGTGATTCTGCTTATTTTGCTGGAGCTGCCGATATATATGGATCAAGCTCCTATCCTTGTTGCTATGGCCATATTTTGTTCTTAAGGAATTTTCTTTCTTTTATGTACTCTGATATTTCTGAAGTACAAGACAGTGGTTTTTATGTTGTAATGGATTTTTATATTTCAGACAAATGATGCTTTGGACCATGGTATTTTGATGATTAATAAAGTTTTTTATTTCCGCTGCAAAAAAAAATTATATTTGTCTTGTAATATTATGTGTCTGTTTACCTAAATGCTTCACAAAACTTAATGCATTCCCTTTGTGAGTGACGTTAACGGACGTGGGGTGTCACGTCAACGAGCATTCGAATTTTTTTCCTAGATCTAAAATATGATGGTAGATCCAGATGCGGATTTTTGGGGATTTGGTTTTTCACTTCCCATCGAGCTTAGTTGTTATTAGACGAGAACGAAGAGGAGGGGAATCGTTAAAAACATTAGGGGCTAGGGATGGAAATAAAGATGGTGTAGGTAGAAAAATAAATCGCAGGGAAGGCAGCTGCCATTGAAACTTAATCACATAAGTTATTTTTTTCTTCTAAAATTTGAGGCAGCTGAAAGGATTATTAGGGTTTTGTAAAGAGCGAAGGGACTGAGAGGGAAACGAAATGTTAGGTGCGCATCGAAATGTCTAAGCACCAAAAAAAAAATTTATTGGCGCCATTGGTTGTCGGATGAAGGAAATTTAGAACTAAAATTTTACTAAAGAAAAGTTAACAAACGACTATTAAATATTAAGTGTATATTATTATTTATATATTTTTGTTTGTATATTATTATTATTCAAATTGTTACTAACTATATTTTGATTTATTTTGTAAAATTTCAAAACTTTCATTAAAAAATAAAACTAAATAATGAATATACCTTTTAATTATGATTATAAAATATAAAATACTAGAAGTCACTTCTTAGTTATTAAATTTTGTTATTAATTAATAGTGTTAATTATTACATAATTATTAATGTTTAATTATTTGATGGTGATTATTAGTATTAATTATTAAATATTAATTTTTACTTTTTAATTATTAATATTAGATATTAATTCAATGTCGAACATGAATATTAATTACTAAAATTTATTTATTAATTATTTGATAGTAACCATTAATTATTTAATATTAGTTTTTAATTATTAGTTAAATTTATAACTAATAAATGTTATTAATAAATGACAGTTGCTTAAGATCATTTATAGCAATTGTCATATGTCGCTTGTTGCAAATAACTAGTTCCAGTATGGTATTTTTCTTGTAGTAATCTAATTTTTTATTACTTTAATTATTTATCGATGTTATTGACTTATAAAAAACAAAGCCATAAACAATGTTTATTTATTAGATTATATTTTAAGTGATATTAAGATTTATTAGTTATTACCTATTCAGTATTAATTATTAAAATTCTTATCAATCATTAAATAATTACTTCGTATTTGTTAATTAATAAAGTATTAATTCACATTAATAATTATTATTCCTTAATACTTCTTATATTATAACTAAATATCACTTATTATTTCATACTTTTGTATTTCATAGTAATTATTTTTACTAAAGGTTGAAGAAAAAAATAATTTTCAAAAGTATGTTTTTGGCAACTGGCTTTACCAATTGTATAAAAATACAGTTATTGCAAATGACAAAAACAGTTGCTAAAGATATTTTTTTCCAACAAGTTTGAAAGCGTAGTTGTAAATAATATAATTTTGCAACTGTTATGGAAGTGCAGTTGCTAAAAGTATGTTTTTGCAACAGGCAGTGAAATCATGTTGCATAAAAAAAGTTTTTCGCAACAGGAACAAAAAGTCTGTTGCTAAATCTCATCTATTGTAACTGCTACAAAAGGTCTGTTACTAAATGTCATTTACTACAATTGTCGTATGAGGCCTATTGTAAATAGCTAGTTACAATAGGGTATTTTTTTTTCTTGTAGTGTATAAGAATCTAATTATATATTTGTTATATGAATATTATAAGGAGATCAACCAGAGCACACTTGAACGTTGATAACCGTTGCAGATCTTGAATTTCTACCACATCTCCACTGGATTTGTGAGTGGAATCTAGTTTTGCTTAAAGGCATATTCATATTATTAACAGTTTTCCATATGAGTTGTTATGCCTGCGAAGATTTGGTTATGCGATGATATAACATGAAAAATCCCCAAATCTTCTACTTTGTAATCATGTAGGAAATTGTCATGTTGTAGTGGTTGTGTGGAATTGTGGTTTTTGTATTGAATTAAAGGTAATCTTGAGTGCCGCATTATTATTTATATTTTATGCAATTCACCGTTATAACCATTCGATATAAGCCTAAAAAGGTTTGGATTTGAATTGTTTCATAGTTAAATTGGGCTGGATCCTATTTTGGGTGTAAACGCATTCAAAAATTGGAATAATCAAATGTAAACATTTTTGGGTGCATAACACCATAAACAGGGGGTGAATTTGGTAAAATATAGATTATAAACATACGTGTGAGAATGTGTGTGTGTGTGTATACATATATCACTCTACTTCTAATTTAATATTTAAACCATTTCTACATGCTTAGGATACAAGTTATAATTGTTATATATATATATATATATATGTATGTTTACCATTACTGTTATTTGTTATATGTTCATTATGCAATCATGTTATGTTGTAGCAGTAAAATATGGAAAACCCTAAACTTGTATGCCTAAATTTGGATAAAAGATAATTTCCATCCTGGTTAGAACGTTTCCCCATTATAAAAATGTTACGTTAATTAGGCACTATTATTATATCATTTATTTAAATGTAATTAACGTTACATTAGCATAATAAATGCAATTAGGTTAGAGTTTGAATTTGAAATATCCTCTTAACAAATATAAAAATACAAATTCTTGCTTGTATGTGCGTATATTTAGAATGGCTTAAATATATATATAAATAAATAACACATAGACATGAGGTTGGTTCTCATTTATGGTAGAATCCTATCCGGAACCGACCGACATATCTAGCAACCACAAGTGGGCCCAACTAATGTGAGATGTCTAGGCGCCATAGGCCATTCATAAACTTAATACATTAAAAATGAGGTTAAACTGACTTGTAGTAGAAGCCTGCCTGGAACCGACCGGCATATCCAGCATCAACAAGTATAGGGTTTAGTGTAGGAGGTCTAGTGTGTGTGTGTGTATATATATATATATTGGAAAACTTAATTTCTTCCAAAAAATGGCAGACAATGTTCTGCCGAAAACTTCATCTACTCATCTTCAAAATACTAAATCTACAAATCCAATAACATCGGAGGAGGATCTTGGAGAAATAGATAAATCGGATGATAAATTAGATGAAGATTCTACTTCTCTCCATTTTGTTGAGCATTCGGAATCACATGTTTTCATTTCAGAAGAAACTTTTAAAGGTTCAGTTAATTCATGGTCGAGTACCTTGGCGGTTCATACATTAGATTTCAGGATTTCAGTGGTGAAGTTGAAGGATTATATAGCGAAAGTGTGGAAGCCTAAAGGTAATTTTTGTGTTCACATAGCTCCAGGTTTTCATTATATGGTTCAGTTCGATCAAGTGTTTGATTATTTGTCAGTTACTAAAACTTTAACGTGTTCATATTTTGGAAGATTATTGATGGTAAACAAGTGGTTCCCTGGGTATGAATTTGAGTTTTTACTGCAAATAGAGTTCAGATCTGGGTTAAGTTGCTTAATCTAGATTTGGAACTATGGTCAAATAAGGGTTTCCCAGCTATTACCAGTTATATTGGGGATCTAATTCGAATAGATGATAATACAGCTACTAAAAGGATTACAAGGTATGCTAGAATATTTATGGGATTTGATATGGAATCCAAATTGGTTGATAAAATCCCTATTAAATATTTTAACGGTTCACAGAAGTTGATTAATGTAGAATATGAATATGTTCCGTTTAGATGTGAAGTGTGTAATAGATTTGGTCATAAATCTCTTGTGCATAAGATTTATGATGAGCCAGAATGGTTGAAGGAGCAGGATACTGATGATGTATGTCAGTCTAGTAAGGAAAATCAAATTAATCCAACGGTAAGTGAAGAAGGGGAAAATATATAGGGTACTCAGGAAATTGGAAATGATGATGAGGATCTGGGTTTTCTTAATGCAAGATTGCCAAAAGACTTATTGCTAGATGATTTTGGTCATGTTGTAGATCATTTAACTGAAAAACAAGTTAGTGATGAACTTCCGGATGTGTCATCTGGGGTAACAGTTAATACAAAATACTTAGCTAATGTGAAGGGAAAAAGCAAGGTTACTAAATTCACTCCTCCTAAAAGGGCTACGAGGAGTAACACTGCTGTTAAATGACTTTCATGACTTGGAATGTCAGGGGGATGAACACACCGTTGAGAATAAGTGATGTGTTATCCGTCTTGATTAAATCCAAGCCAACTTTGGTTGGTTTAGTAGAGAACAAATTAAATAAAGATAATTTAGCCAAGTTTAGTAGATTAATTCCAAGCAGATGGGAATGTATACCTCAAGATGACACTGAATATTCTGGTAGGATATTATTGTTATGGAACTCTGAAGTTTGGTCAATTGCTGTAAGGTCATCTTCTAGTCAACACTTATCTGTGAATGTTGTGAATAGAGGGGGATTATCTTTATGCTTTACTGTCATTTATGCAAGTAATAACTATCAAGAGAGACAATTATTGTGGCAACATATTGTAAATGAAGCTGAACAGATTAATGGGGAGTGAGTTATTATGGGAGATTTTAATAATGCTACTTCACATGTAGATAAAAAAAGGCGGTCTTCCAGTGCCATTTCAACAAATTAGAGCTATTAACAATTGTCTTACTCAATCAGGATTAATAGAGATTAAAGCTGTGTATTTTAATTATTCATGGAGGAGGAGTGGTATTGCAAATAATATTGATAAGATTTTTGTCAATTATTTGTGTCTGCAGAAGTTCACTGACATGAAATCCATATCTCTTTCACAACTCTCGAGTGATCATAATCCTTTATTTCTTGATTTAATTTCTACTTCAATTTCTAAAGAGTTTCCAATTAGGTATTCTAATGATTGGCAGTTTAAAGCAGGATATGAGGAGTGTATTCATAAGGGTCTTCAGATAAAAGGTTGGGGTCTTGCTAGTTATGTTTTTTTAGCAGAAGATTAATGCTTGCAAAGTGGAGTTAAAACAGTGGAATATGGTAAGACCAAAGGATAATGAGGTGCTTATGGAGGCTGAAAATTTATTCAAAGAAAGAGAAAGAGCTTCAGATGCTGATCCAGAGAATGTGTTAATATATGAGAGCATGATGGAGGCTAAAAAAGATTGGATGGTTCAAAAGAAAGTTAAATTTTGGAATTACAAACAAAAATCCAAGGTAGCATGGCTGCAAGATGGAGATAATAATTCTAAGTTCTTCCATTCTAAAATGTCTACAAGGAAGTTTGTAAATCATCTTAAAGCTTTGATAAATGGTGATGGTGATCTTATATATAAGACAGAAGAAGTAGCTAAGGAAGCAATTGATTCCTATAGTGCTCTGTTCAATGGTGAGAAAATTAAGGAATTTCCTTTTTTCCAATCAATTTGTACCATCAATGAACAAGGTAAGCAGGTTCTTCTAAATCCTATTACATTAGATGAAGTTAAATGGGCTGTAAATTCAGTGCAGATTAATACAAGTCCTGGGCCTGATGGGTTTAATTCAAAAAAAAATATTTTGCACTGGGAAGAAATAAAGTATGATTTGCTAGCAGCATTGCAGGATATGTTTCAATCAGCTAAATTACCTAAGAATGTGAATCATACTTTTATAACTCTAATTTCAAAGGTTGATAGACCTACAGAAATATCACATTATAGGCCCATATCTTGTTGCAATTTGTATTGCAAAATTTTGTGTAAAAGGATAAAGTGTTTTCTACCTCATATTATTTCATCAAATCAAAGTGCTTTTGTTCCTTCAAGATCCATAGGAGAAAATATTTTATTAGCACATGAGCTGCTCAGAGATTTTAAGAAGAAAGGAGTGATGAAATTCTGTGTAAAGGTGGATATTCATAAAGCATATGATATGATTAGTAGGGAATTCATATGTCATTTAATGTCTTTGATGGGATTTCCAGTTCACTTTGTCAATGTAGTGTATGAATGCATTTCTACTCCTACCTTCTCATTTATGATTCAAGGTGCTCCTCATGGTTTTATCAAATCAAACAGAGGTCTTCGACAAGGTGATCCATTATCACCCTATCTCTTTACAATTGCAATGGAGTTTTTCACCTTTTGTATGAATGAAGTTACAATGCAGAAGATATTCTTGCCTGTGCATAAGTTTGAGCCTTCAGTGACACATTTAATTTATGTTGATGATCTGGTCATATTTGGTAAGTGTTCTCCTGCATGTGCAAATGCTTTGAAATGTTGCTTTGGTAAATTAGAGAGATATTGTGGTCTAATAGTGAGTAGCTTGAAGACAAAGGTATATTACAGTTCAGATGCATATAATACTGTAGAAATATCATCAATTTTGGGATTTCAAACAGGTAATTTGCCAGTAAAGTACCTTGGAGTACCCTTATCTATGAATTATATACGCTACAATGATTGCCAAGCTTTGTTAAGCAAGATTCAGAATAAGATTCATGCATGGGATGCTAATTTCCTCAGCTTTGCTGGAAGGGCTAAAATGATCCAATCTGTGATAACCCCAACTATTTTATACTGGTTATCTGTTTATTAATTGCCAGAATTTGTTTTAGATAAGTTAAATATCATGTGTATAGATTTCTTTTGGGGAGGACATATACATAAAGTGAGCTAGAAGAAGTTGTGTACTCCAAAAAGTGAAGGGGGAATTGGACTTAAATCACTTGCTGATTTGAAGAAAGATGTTTGCATTAAGTTGATGTGGAAGTTCATTTTAGGCTCATCACTCTGGAGTAGATGGATGAAAGCTAAGTACTGCAGGGACAAGCAGTTTTGGATCATGAAGATAGACAACAATGCATTAAGTACGTGGAAAGTTATCCTGAGGTTGAGATGAGAAGGTAAGCAACTGTTTAATAAGGTTATAGTTGATGGATCTTCTACTTTACTTTGGTTTGAGCCGTGGGTGAATTGCAAATGCCTAGTAGACTGGTTGGTTGTTCAAGATTTCAAGCTATTGGTAGGTTTAATGAAATGGTGGCTGGGATTATTGTAGATGGGGTAGTTGATCTAAATTTGCATGTAGGAACAAGGGAAGCATTTCATCAAGTTAAAGAGGTGAAAGTAAGTAGTAAGTTTCATGAGGACTGTTATGAATGGTGTGAAGGAGGCATGTTTACTTTTCATAAGGGATGGGAGTTTGTTAGGGATAAACATGAGAGATTGCGATGGTTTAAGGTAATTTGGCATAACAGTAATGCCAAGAGAATGGCTTATATTTTGTATTTTGCTATATGTAATAGGTTGTACACTAAGGATAGAATGATGAAGTTTGGAAGATGAATGAAGGTTGTTGTGTGCTATGCAGTAGAGAAGAGGAATCGGTTGAACATTTGTTTTTTAAATGTGAATACACTGAATATATATAGAGGATTTTAGTAGGAAAATTGGGTATTGTTATGGGTAGTGACTGTTCTTGAATGAATGAGGCATTGAAGATATTGGATAAGTTCAAATGTAAAGATCAATTGTTTGATGTAGCATGTGGGGTATAAACAACAGCTATATATCATGTATGGTTTGAAATAAATTCGAGAATTTTTAATGGGAAAGTGGTGTCAAAAGAGATGAAGTTACTTATGGTTTAGAAAGAGGTGAGTATGTTGGTTAAGAATAATGATTCTAAGACAAAGAGGACAAGGCATAATGAAGATTGGCTGAAGCAATGGGATGTCGATCTAATTGATACAGGGTAATTTTGATGTATTTTAATTTTCTTTTAATAATCTATGAAGAGGTGAGGTGAAAGAGAGTTGTGTTTTGATGGTTATGTTGTACAGTGAATATATGGATTTTATATGTGCTATTTTCCCTTATATCTCACCCACTTAGGTTGGGGGGGTATAAGGTTTTGGCGAGGCATATAAATGAAGTATATGATTGGTATATGCAATAAAGAGCACCAATTTTCAAATATATATATATATATATATATATATAAGTTGATGTGTGAAAACAAATTGGCTTACTACACCTTAAGAAGGTCTTAAGTGGTTGACTCACCTTTTTATCTAATTTGGGTCTTAAGTGGTTAGGACTAGGATCCCTCCGAAGGTTTCTTCCTTGGAGAGGAACCCAATTCATGGGACCCCCCTTATTAGTATTAAGGTAAGTCTTTGGGCCCTCCTTCTTTAAAGGTGGTTAGGCATAAAACGATTAACGGAGTAGGGTATTTCACAAGGATGTCCACTTCCTCTAGAATCTTGTAAGGTCTCTACTAGGGACAAAATGGTAATCGAAGGATATGTGGCCATTTCATGCTAACCAACTGTCTAAGGGAAGTCTTAAGCGACATAGGTGTCCTACCGGGTAATATCAGCTAAGTAGTAACGTTCGCAATACTACTTCTCATATTACAAATGAGAGAATAAACTTAAGAACATTAACGTACTAGGATGGGTTCTTAAAAGGCTAGGAGTCCGCCTCAGGTTATAAGAGATTGTAAGAATCCACCTTTAATACAACCATAAGTGATCGAGAATGCCACCTGGTTGGGTCTTTACCCTAAAAACACTAATAAGCGATTGACTTGGATATCCACCCCATTGGTTAGAAATTTGGTGTTTGTTGTGTGCTGCGTAGACATACCTTGACATATGTAACCTGCTAATAATATAGGGTATGGACATTAAGTTACACTATATTTCAGTCACACAGAACTTTATGTTCTGACCTCCTCTCCTCAGCATCTAATTGGTCAATAGATGGGGTAAAATCATGTATGAAGTCATGACGAAAGCCGAGGAAGAAGACGAAGTTATTATGATATTATTAGCTGTTATTGCTTTGCTTCTTTTGGAATCTTATAAGATTGAACAGTTTGATGTACCTCTTGAATAAATGTAACTATGACTATGTATTTATGAGATTTTTGAAATAATGGTACATCTTATTTGAATATTATATTTTCTCTTTTCGATGTGTGAGATTTACATTCGAAGTATATGTTATCGTTATCTGTACAAATATAATCCTTACAGGATGTAACGACCCAGTGATTTTCGGCCCTGAAAATTGACGCAAAATACCATGTCGACTATTCAAGCATCGGAAATACAAGATCATTAATAGAAAGAAGTTAGAGGGTGAGAAATAAAAATAAAGAAAGTTAGAATAGAAGAAGAAGAAGGTCACAACAAAATCAAAATAAACACGAATCTCACAGCGGAACGAATAAAATATAATATATAACATAATTTTAGAAATACAAATCTGAATTTTGTATATATGTACCATTTATTAGAGTGTAACATCATAGCGGAAATAAACTCAATGAATAAAATGTTGAAGCCTCTTGCTCCAATATCCTCCAAGTATCTGTAAAATCCCAACTACTTGACTACCCGTACAAATTTGGGCACCCAAGAGTTTAGGGTAAAACAAAACAAAATAAACTCTGTGTAAGTCATAGGACTGGTGTGAGTAAAGTCCAATCATTTGGTTTAAATTCTAAAATCCTTTTCAAAAGAAATGATAATCGTAAGACCGATCCACACATAAATACGGATGGTTTTTACCTTATGATAACCCAAAACATTTATTCAAAATCAATACTTTACTGATATTATAATAATGTCTAATATAAGTAAATAGTAATCTAGCAGAGCGGTTTCATCTCATGTTCTACATATATAATATACAATCAAAAATATCTAGCTCTTATTAGGTAAGGGATTTCCAATTATGACAAGGTATGGAACCACCTTCCCATCAGTGTACTTTAGAGGAGATACACTGGAGTTCAACAAGAACATCTTGTAACTCGGCCACATACCGCCGGCCATTCATTTCGCTTGAATGTTCCGAATATATTATCACCTTACGGTTGGTATACCAACATAACCATTCTCGGGAGATACAGAATTTAAAGAAGTAACAAATATGAATATTCTCTAGATGGTGACAATACACCTTAATTGGGTGCAACCCACTTAGCCATGCTGCCAGCCCGATTTTTGTCATTTCCCGGTTGATGAGGCTTGAGGTCATAACATACCATTATCCAGATCACATCGTTATTTACTTTGAATGCCACATCATCATATCCGCCAAATCACAAATTTATTTCTCCAAAAATACCATGGGTATAAAGCTAAGAGAAATGAGTTTCTATGCTACCAAACGTAAATACGTTTAAAGAGATCAATTTACACGATCTATTATATATACTCTGTCAGACATTCGTCCATACATGTTGTCCTAGGATTGGACAACCAGAAGGTACTATTATGTAAATCCATCTTAGGCAATTTCTATCTAGGATTGCCAGAACGGCCCTTACATAAATTTCGTTTTCAATTATCTTTATCAAAAATGGTTTGAAACGCTAATCCCCATACACAGCGGTTTTCAAATAATAAATCTAATCCCGGTCCCTTCCTAAATTCATCCTTATATTTTCAAATTATTTAATAATAATCAATCCACTTTATTTTTAAACATCGTTATAAATTGAACCACTTGTTTTAATATAATTAAAACAAGTTATTATATTATGAATCGAACACACAATAATCAATCACTGATTATTTGTCACCTCATATAATGCAATATATGAAAAACAACAATATAATTGTTGAGCAATCCAGTTGGATTCCTCCAACCTGTTTCCCTGCATCCACAGATGTTAATCACATGAATAATACCAGTATCAGATCAATATTAAATATAATAATAAATAGAATCAGTATTCAACTAACGACTTATATATAACGGTATTTTATATTTTCAAATAATTAATTAGCAAATCATCTAAAAAAAACATCACACAGCATTCAATTATTTTTATCAATATAAAATAACATTTAAAAATTATAAACTGGACAGAGTTAGTGAGTTTACTCACCTTGGTTGTTAATTGTTGAATAACGAAAATGGTTGATTTGATCCAATCAATTTGACCAAATCAGGCTTTTATTCAGTCATAATTTCCTATGACCTTCAAATTTCTCCTAACCAATTTCATTACGTAACACGCTCCGATATGCTTCCAATGCCACTTGTTTTATCAATTTCTGCCAATGTATAAGAAAATTATACATTTTATAAATTCACACATATATTTATATAATTTAATATATACCAGTAACCTAATTAATTAAATCCTAATTTCTTTTATTCCACTGTTAATTGTGATTAGGCATTTATAAGCTTCTACTATCTCAGTTAACTTTCCAACCCACTGGTGTATAGTCCCTCTAACATGGTGTGCAATAATTCCATTATCAACCCGAATATTATCATCAAAAATGTTCAGGCTTAATTACACCTCCTCAATCATCCCGTGCAGTCTCGACCCAAACTTCACACACATCGTTAATATACCACAACCGTCACCACTTCTCCATGTTGTTCCACTACCAAAATCCTTCATGTCTTCCCCTTTATTTTCTTTTATTATTTTGTTTTTTCGGCCTCCGGCGTGTAACGTGGCCCATCGCCATATTTATCAAAGCTCAGACCCACCAACCTTTCTTCTTCCACATTATTTACACTGCTCCAGTATCTTACTGGCCATGGTCGATGATCAGCCACCCTTTTTGCGTCCATTATTCCACCTTACAATTTCTTCCCCAAATAAAACTCCAGTACACAAAAAAAAACAAAAAACCTCTGATTCCCCTTTTTTCTTTCCTATTTACATGTACCTTTACCTAGTGCACAACAGAACCATCCAGTCCTCTTCCTTATTATTTAAGCATAGCTCCTCCTTTTCTCTCCAGATATGAACTTGCCCCCATTACAGCCCTTCCCCATGAAATGTAATAAAACCGCAAGCCCTTCATGGAGCATGTACAAATGCCAAGTTTCCATCCCCTTTATCTCCATTACCCCATCATGCAGAAAAAAGAAACCATCTACTTCTAGTTCTTCCACTACCGACTAGTTCGAAGCTGCTCATGTACACCCCCACAAGAACGCATTCGGACTCCACCTCGCAATCATCCTTTACCAACGCAGACACCTCCCTGTGCACTCAACTTACTCATCCCCAGCTGGCTCCGTTCGACTTCCAGCTTGGACAAAATAGCATCGAGTTTTACGAAAATAAAATGAGCTTGAAACCCTTGGTCTTGGGACCTCTTATGTATATAAAATTTGCAATTCTCTATGAAGGTTTAAAATTGTTTTGATTTTAAATTGGCCATGAATAATGTGGCTTGTCTCCTGAAGTCGAAGAAAAATGAAGAACAGGTTCGGTGATGTACTTATAGAGAAGGATACTTAACCCTTAAGTATTTAGTCCATGTAGGCATGTGTTTTAGCTTTAGGGTCTGCATCTCTATATTTTTATTTTGCATGATGTCCATTCAGCTTGTACGAAGCCTTAGTGAAGTAATGCAACAAATTTATATATATATAATTATTATTTAATTCAACGTACCGGTTACATGAAACTTCATTCGTTTACGGACCTCTATCAACAAAAATAAAAATATTGTTGTAACAAGCAATGTGCCACGATTCCAAAACTATAATAAAATAGACTAGTTAACTTATTCTGTGAAATTTCAAAAGTGCTGATATAGGGTGTAAAACACTTCAAATAAAAAACTGCTTATTTTCCAAAATAAAATACAGAAAAATTCTATAAATTAAATTAAGTATACGTCTAAACAATCTTATCCAAATATGAAACCATATTTAATTATATTAAATAAACCGTTATGACTTCTAAACGATTCCATAGCGACTATTTGAAAATTTGATTTGGACATAACTTACAATCTATACGATGAAATCACGATTTTTCACTTCCATTACAAAAATACAGTTTAATAGATTCGAACGTTTCTTGTTTCAAAGAAATCCGACTTATAACGGATTCTGTACATCATTTGAAGTTCAGATTCAATATTACGAACTACCATGACGTTACGAGCTCGTTTATAATTATACTATAAATAAATACCTTTAACTGTCATTTATAAAATAAACACGTTATTATAATTCGATTCGAAACTGAAGTGAATCTATTACATTATCCAATTCACACAATATTGCCAATTCAACTATTTTTTACTCTTTCGGAATTAAATTATATTACTCCATTATTTAAAATAATTAAATATTCAAAATATTTGAATTCAAACTGTTAATGATTATTTTTCGTCAACACTGGAGATAGGTCTATGGAAATGGACCGTGCAGAAAGTATCAGGTTGCTAAGAACCTAACGGCTTGAATAGGAATATTCTGATGATAGAACCGCATAGCATAATACACACAAAAATATGCTGAAAAGTAGCATAGCATGCGGAAAAAGTAAGAACACACAATTTATAGTGGTTCGGTTTAACTTGAACCTACATCCACTTTAAGCACTTTGATGATTCTATTCATGGAGGAGATTACATGAGAAATTCCCAAATTGATTTACAAATTTGGGTTTACTCTCTAGAATAATAGAGGAAGATTGTAGAATCAAGAGAAAAATTCCTCCAGATGTGACCCTTGGGGTCTTATTTATAGAGTTTTTTTGGGCCTCTTTTGTTGCTTCTTTTTCCCGCCCTTTTTTGCCAATTTTTTCGTGTCAACTTTTTACTCTTGTTTGTTTGCTTTTTGTGTTTTTTTGTCTTTTTCTGGCTTTCTCCTGCTTACTATAGCCTTTTGTCTTTTTCTGGCTTTACCCCTTTCATTAACAGCTTTTCGTCAATAGCCTTTCGACACCAGCCTTTCGTCACCAGCCTTTCGTCAATAGCCTTTCGTCATCAGCTTTTCGTCAACAGCCTTTCGTCAACAGCTTTCATCACCAGCCTTTCGTCAACAGCCTTTCCTCACCAGCCTTTCGTCAACATCCTTTTGTCACCAGCCTTTGCTAAACTTGTTTTATCCATTATCCTTAAACAATACATCCGTTTTCTTAATGAGACACTCTACAGAATGGAAAACCATCATCTGAATCCAATGGAGGTGGTTTTAGGTCTGGATCTCTCATTAATCAAAAGTTGTAGGAGAAACATGATTTCTTCTTCTTCTTTTGGTGTCGACATAGTTTTATCCAAGGCCTTTTATTTTTATACTTTCTGGTATTGGAGCTTCTACTTCTTTATATTTTTCCAGAGCGAATTTTAGTGTTAATAGTTAGCCCCCCCCCCCCCCCACCCCAGTATAAAGAAGCTTTTGTTCTTTAGGACAAAATCCAGTGGCTCCTACATAGCTTTCCTGTCACTCAAGAACCAGTAAAAATATTTGGTGTTAGTTTCGTATAACCAAGAGTAATGATGCAAGGGGGAGCATAGACTTTCCTTTATCAAATATGGCCTAAACATGAAGCAAAAGTTATGGACTCTATTTTTTTTGTGGACATAGTTTGCAAATTCAAACATGTATTCATGTTGGATGATATGATTTAAAGCATAGCATTCTTCTATCAATACTGGATGAGCATTATTATTGTTAATTAAACAATCAATTATCAAGAATTCATTCTTGAAAGTGTGATATAACAAATCCAAAATTTACATTTTGATATTTGCAATCAAATGTTCATCATTGATGAATATAATGCATTAAAAAAAGTGACATGACTTGCATAGTGAGTGATATTTCACTTATAATATGCAAAGCATTGTTTTTAATCCAAACCTATAGCAACAGGATTTGGGATAAAAATAACATAAGGTCAGAAACTTCCCTTCGTTAGGCACCAGGAAACTATAACCTTTGCTTAGAGATTTCAAGTGAGAGAATAGAAATGCCAAGCCGAGTACTTATGATACAAGATTAGAACCCTACAAACCGAAATTCGTAAAACCCCCAAGATTCATACTTGGGTAAAGCATAAATCAGAAATCATATGGAAACCCCTAGATTCATACTTGGGTAAAGCATAAATCAGAAATCATATGGAAGACCCAAGATTTATACTTGGGTAAAGCATAAATCAGAAATCATATGGAAGCCCCAAGATTCATACTTGGGTAAAGCATAAATCATAAATCATATGGAAGCCCAAAGATTCATACTTGGGTAAAGCGTAAATCAGAAATCATATGGAAGCCCTAAGATTTATATTTGGGTAAAGCATAAATCAGAAATCATATGGAAGCCATAAGATTCATACTTGGGCAAAGCATAAATCAAAAATTCATGTCAAAGAACCATATCTTTAACTGAGAGTTATTAAAGAATGTCATAGCTAAATAAAATGAACTAATAAAAGGCATGGAAGAAACATAGAAAGTAACTTAAGGATCATCCAATGAAAGCATAACAAACCATCCAAAGACCATTATTGTGTATAGTGTCAACCTATCCAAATATTATTGAAAGCGATAAAGCAACCATAGACTATATGTGAGTTTCTCGGAGGTTCGCTCAGAGAACGTTTGGAAGAAAGAGTCATAAATATTCCAAGAAGTAGTCTTCGGGTGTGTATATATAGAGGACTGCTTTCGTAATAAAATAACCCTATCCTGAGATGATTAGCCGTTTAGCGAGAGCTACTCTCAGTTTTCTAGTTGTAGGGTATCTAGCATCTAGCCTTACTCTTAACCCATAGGATATGCAAATGAATGAATGCTCTCTTAGAGAGAGACACTAGTCCCTTTATATGGGAAAATGTGGGAATTACTAGTCCCACTTAGGGGTATTATAATTTGTAGGGGTGTTAGCCTCACTTAGGAGGCGACTCCACAAGGTGCAGATGTAACTTTGTTTGTTAGCCTCACTTAGGAGGCGACTCCGCTAGGTGGATATGTAACTTTGTTTGTTATCCCAACTTAGGAGGCGACTCCAATTGGTGGAGACGTAACTTTGTTTGTTAGCCCTACATAGGAGGCGACTCCACTAGGTGGAGATGTAACTTTTGATGCTCCTCTTCTGGAGGCTATGTTTGACGCTCCTCTTCTGGGAGGTTGTGTTTGTTGTTGCTTCTCTCCCTGGAAGCTTCGTTTGTCACTCCTCTTCTAGGAGGTTGTGTTTGTTGTTGCTTCTCTCTTTGGAAGCTTTGTTTGTCGTTCCTCTTTTGGGAGGTTGTGTTTGTTGTTGCTTCTCTCTATGGAATATTTGTTTGTCACTCCTCTTCTAGGAGTTTGTGTTTGATGTTGCTACTTTCTCTGGAAGCTTTGTTTGTCGCTCCTCTTCTAGGAGGTCGTGTTTGTTGTTGCTTCTCTCTTTGATAGCTTTGTTGGTGTAGCTTCTCCCCCTCAGAAGCTTTGTTGATGTAGCTTCTCCCCTTGAAAGCTTTGTTGATGTAGCTCCTCCACTCGGAAGCTTTGTTGATGTAGCTTCTCTGTAACACCCCATATTTTCTGTGAACATAAAGTTACAAAAAAAGTATAATTAATTTTTAAAAGAAGAATTAAGGGAATCAGGTTACGCCATTGCGTTCGTCTCGGAATTATGCTTGAGATAGAGTCCGAGTTTGCGTAAATTGGACTCCGTATGAAGAATTTATGACCTTCAGATTTTTTCAGAAAACTTAAACAGCTCGGACAAAATTTCAAAATTCATATTCAAAACACACACCCGGGCTGGGCGAGAAAATTCCAGCCCAGGACCCAGGTCGACCAGGGGGTCGACCTCCCCCTATTCCAGATCCGAGGATAGATCCATTTTTCTATATTTAGATGCCCGTTCTGACCAGATTTATTATCTTAAGCTATTTAAACACCCCCAAACCTCACTTTCTCACCACACAATTTCATTATGCCTATACTCTGCTCTAATTCATATTAAAATAAATCAATGGCGTCGCTACTCTGATGAAACCTAAGCTAGAACAAGTGCTTGGTCTTCCAATCTGAATAGGATTAAAAGATAACAAATCAACGCCTACATCAACGGAAAGCTAAATCAAACCCAGAAAATCAGATCCTATAACTGTTCTTCTCTTTCTTAAACCACGAATTGTGAGTACGGTTATTTTCAAAAATGAAATTTAATTATGATCTTGACATGGTTATAAATCTGAATTGGAGATTATGCATCAGATCTGTTTTTCTATGTAGATTTATCTTGTTCCTGTTTATCAGATCTGTTTTTCTATGTAGATCTATCTTATTTTTGTACCTATTCTATATCTCTTCCTTCCTTCTGTTCTATAGCCAGGCTACCACGAGCCTGAGCCAAATCTCTTGAGAGATTGACGCACGAACGCTAAATTTGGGGAAAATAATGAATGATACATAATTGGACATGACTGATTTGTGACTGATTTAAGAAATTGGTGTATGTTGTAATTTAAGATCTAGATCTAGGCATACTATATATGACGGTTTATGATTTGGAAGAAGGAGAATTATTATATGACAATATATGACTTGTAATTTGGGAACATAATGCATGATCTGATTTTGAGGACATAATATATGTTGTAAATTTAAGATCTTGATTTAGGGGCATATTTTATATGACGATCTATGACTTGAAAGAAAAAGAATATATGATTTAGGCATAAAAGGTCTATGTTAAAATAGGATAACTAATAATTGTGAATACGACTAAATAGGGATTTTGGATATTTACATACACTGAAATCAAAGGCTATAATTTGGCATAATTCATACTGTATATCATGATTTGGGGTTTTTAGAGAATATTATGTACTATGTAAGTTTAACTAGAAATTTGGGGCATATGTTGTATTATGAATTATGACCATAATTTAAGCATGTGAAATTAGGCTTAATTTTATGATTAAGCGAGGTATGTCAATAATATTTTAAGGGATGATTAAATTGCCTAATCTGCTAAATCTGTTGAAACTAAACGCGGTAATTTAGGGTATGAAAATCTTTAGGCTCAATCTAAAATTGAGCAAAACATGTTAATAGAACTGTGGATAATCTGTTGTAACTTGTAAAGAAGTTAATCTGTTAAATTTGTTGTAATTAGTCTGATATTGGCATAATCTGTGAACGAATACTTTGGGTAAAAAGTAAGAATGCCGAGACACGAGGTTAGACTCTGTTTGCGGTAGAAGCCTGCCCGGAACCAACGGGCTTAGCCAGCAACCGCAAACTGTCAGTGTAATGTGAGAGGTCGTAGGCATAAAGATGCTTAGACACGAGGTTAGGTCTGGCTTGTGGCAGAAGTCTGCCCGGAACCGCCCGGCACATCCAGCGGCCAAAAACTACCGACCTAATGTGAGAGATCTGTGCATTAATATTTAATTAATACAAATCTAAGATAAATGTGATACCTAAAACGTGTTGGGTTGATAGGGTTAAAACAACTGGAATGATGAATCTAGTAAACCCGTTTAAAAGTCTGTAGGCCCAATACAAGGTTAGGTGAAACACGCTGTAAGTCTGTTAATTTGTAATCTAATCCGTTAAGTCTAAAAATTTGTTAATCTGTATCTGTTAGTCTGAAAACTTGTTAACTTACATGTCTGATATGAGAACTAGTTAATCTGAACTTTGTACATCTGAAATCTGTAAATAAGTTAATCTGAAAACTGTTAGTCTGAGGACGCAAGATTAGGAGGGGCAATTACTTGTGTCATCGGTTGTTTGGGACCCATATTAGTCAGTAACCCTTTCTTGTATCAAAATATGACCCAACACTAGGTAGGGGTCCAGGGCACGCTTACTGAACTAGTTGTAAGAGGTTTATTCTGATAATGGCGAGGGGAGTTGATGGTGCAATCCGCTGGTCATGTGCGTGCATGGATCCGGTCTGCTCGAGGATGTAGGACAACGTGACATCTGTAAATCGGTCTGTGTCTATAGGTTGCCACTTTAGGGAGTGATACACCCTTCTGTCGGGCTGGTATAGGGTATTTATGTACCAGGGAGCCGATCACATAGGGTAGAATTTAGGGCACACTTAGTTCTATCTGTTTCTGTTGGGGCACCGTCTGTTTCAGTTGGGGTGGTAACACCTGTCTATTTCTGTGTGGTACCGTCTGTTCGGGTGGTAAAGGCCCATTATTAGTGTACATCTAATTCTAATATTCTATTTCCGTAGGGATTATTCTGTTTCTGATTTCGTTCCTGATTCTGTTTCTGTACCGTCTGTCTATGTTCGGTTGGTAAAAGGCCAATTACTGGCATTCTATTTCTATACATCCATCTTTGTTAGGGTGTTAAAAGCCCATTACTATCATCGTGTTTCTGAAGAGATCGTTCTGTTTTCTGTTTAGATATTAGGACACCACCTAATTCTGTTATACTAGTATTAGTGCAGAGAAGTGAAAAACCAAGTAAGAAGCTTAGTTTAACCTATATCATTCTGCCTCTTCTCTTAACCTGCTACTCCTGTTATGGTTATCTCTCATCCAGTTTTATTTGCATGTCATGATACTGTTATGTGTTTATATGCTGAAAGTCACTGGACTCACCAGACATATGTTTGACCTAGTTTGTTTCGCCTCCTTTCTTCAGTTTCCTCCCCCCAGGTACTCAGGGTGAAAACATAGGAGCTTGATTCAGGTTCCATCTGCTTGAAGTGCTAGAAGTGCTTGAAATATCACTTGGCTTTGATTCTACCTATTTATGGCATTTTCTGTTGGGGATTATAGCTTTAAAATTATGCATTCTAAAGGATTTTGTATAAGACTGATATTTGTGTACTTGGGTTTTGTTATTATGATGTAACCAAACTTATTTCTTTTTCTGCTGTAATAAAGTTATGAATTTTTCAAGTACTACTTTACATATCTGTCTTGTAAATTTTTGTTCTGTTTACTTATAATGTTCCACCGAAGTAAAGGCATTCCCTTTGTGAGTGACCTTAACGGAAGTGGGGTGTTACACTTGGTATCAGAGCTGAAGGTTACCAGATTTGATAAGAAGTTTTTGAAAACTATTTTCAAAAAAGGTTTTGAAAAGGAAGTATTTTAAAAAAGTAGAATTTATTTTGAGAAACATTATCCCCAAAATCCATATATATGTCTTTCGAATTCTCCGTTTTGAATCTCTTCATTTTCTTTTCAGAATGTCTGGGTTACCCGAGATACCCGAGGGCATACCGATTCCAACTTGGTTCAGATGGTATCTGGAGGCTAGGGCACCGCCGCAGGCCCAGCAGACGTTCCTCCTCCTCCTCCCCCTCCCCACGTTGATACTTTTCCGAAGATATGTAAAGACTTTCGGGCAATGGGTGGGAAACCTTTTTACGGATCGGAGACGTTTGTTGAAGCTTGAATTTGGCTTAAGGAGGTGGAAGATTTGTTTGGTATCTTCGAGATAGAAGATGGAAGGAAGGTCCAATTGACTGCTTGGTTAATGAAGGACGAAGCCTCGTTTTGGTGGGAGGTCACGAATGGAGAGCATCCGGTGGAGACATGGAGGGATTTCAGGCATAGGTTCGAGATGAAATTCCTCTCGGGAGGGGAAGAGAATTTATACATAGAGAGGTTCTTAGCATTGAGGCAAGGGAATTCATCAGTGAAGGAGTATGTCAACAAGTTCAATCAGTTGGCGAGATTCAGTTTAGACTTGGGGAACACACCTGGGAAGAAGGCCTTGAGATTCGTTAAAGGTTTGAATGAGCCGCTACATGGGTTGGCTATTACCCACATTCCTATAGGGGCTACCTTCGAGAAATTGGTTGACATGGCGTTAATGCATGAAAAGGAAGCCAGAAGTGTGAAGAAAGAGGAAAAGCCCAAAGGACCACAGAACAAGAAAGCGTGGACCAAAAAGGAAACACAAAAAAAGGATGAAAAGTCTGAAGATAAGAAGGAGAAAAATTGCTTTACTTGTGGAAGCTTGACTCACTGAGAAAGGATTGCAGAAAGAGAAAGGGTGCTTGTTTCAACTGTGGAGAAATGGGACACTTCACTAGGGACTGCCCGAAGAAACGTGGGCAAGGGCAGAGGGCAGAACCTACTTCTGAAGGGCAGGCGAATGCTCATGTGACTGGTAGATAGGGTGGAGATAGGAAAATTTCTGTAGAAGGATTAATTTCCTTATCTGATTATTGAGTTAAAACTCTTTTTCATTCTAGCATTTTTATCCTGTAATTGAGACTCTGCACTTTAGTACTAGTCTTCTGATCCCGCTATAGTCTCAAACCCCAGGAGGGTTACGATTCATCTGTTTGTGATAAGTTGGGGTTTGAAGGTATCTGTGTTAAATGTTAAGCTGACTGTGATGCATACATTCTGGTTTTTATGGGATATGGTGGGGTTTTATCGTGCTTAGTTTCCTAAGAATCATTTGATAATCTGATATGTACCAGTAGTCTGTAAGTATCTGAATATTTCTGAAAAGGATAAGGGTTTTTACTCGAAGCGTAAAATAGATTTCCAGTTTTGACATTGTTTAATAGGAGTAATTCTCTAAGTTTCAATTTGTTGTTGATTTCGGTCTTCGGGGTTGATACTTAGGGATTTATTCTCTTAACCAATGTCTAATGGGAACAGAACTTTTGTACTTGCTTCTATCACTCGGTTGTATCCTATCGATCGATTCTTCGACCCTTAGGTAGAAAATAATGAGTGTAAACATGTGTTTGAGACATGTTATGTTTGATGGTTGCAAGTAGTTGCTAGTGGTTGCTCGTGGATGCATATACACACACTAGGCACTAGATCAACTCCAAACACTCTTATACTGCATATGGATGTGGGTGCATTTTTTTCGATTTTTGTAGATGCAAAATGATTGACTCATTACATGGATGTTGCATTTGGATGAATGGTTATGAACTCAAGTAGAAATGATATGTATCAAATAGGATTTCTTGCATACATAAGTGGACTCATGACACTGACATAATTCGCATTGAGGAGGTCAACTGAATCAGTAGACCGCCTAAACTTTGCATTAGATAAAAGACAAATACACACACTTTTGCATATGTACATACAACATTAGAAGTTTTCTAGGGAAAATGGATGCTTGTGGATGATGGTTGAGTAGATGAATGATTGGATGGTAGGACACATTTTTCTTAACTTGAAGATTTCGGGGAAGAAATCCTTTAAGGAGGGGAGAATGTAACACCCCGTATTTTCTGTGAACATAAAGTTACAAAAAAAATCTCTTAAGAGATTGACGCACGAACACTAAATTTGGGGAAAATAATGAATGATGCATAATTGGACATGACTGATTTGTGACTGATTTAAGAAATGGGCGTATGTTGTAATTTAAGATCTAGATCTAGGCATACTATATATGACGGTTTATGATTTGGAAGAAGGAGAATTATTGTATGACAACATATGACTTGTATTTTGGGAACATAATGCATGATCTGATTTTGAGGACATAATATATGTTGTAAATTTAAGATCTAGATTTGGGGGCATATTTTATATGACGAAATATGACTTGAAAGAAAAAGGGTATATGATTTAGGCATAAAAGGTCTATATTGAAATAGGATAACTATTAATTGTGAATACGCCTAATTGGGGATTTTGGATATTTACATATGCTGAATTCAAAGGCTATAATTTGGCATAATTCATATTGTAAATCATGATTTGGGGTTTTTGGAGAATATTCTGTACTATGTAAGTTTAACTTGAAATTTGGGGAATATGTTATATTATGAATTATGACCATAATTTGAGCATGTGAAATTAGGCTTAATTTTATGATTAAGCGAGGTATGTCAATGGAATTTTAAGGGATGATTAAATTGCCTAATCTGCTAAATCTGTTGAAACTAAACGCGGTAATTTGGGGTACGAAAATCTGTAGGCTCGATCTAAAATTGAGCAAAACATGTTAATAGAACTGTGGATAATCGGTTGTAACTTATAAAGAGGTTAATCTATTGAATTGGTGTAATTAGTCTGATATTGGCATAATCTGTGAATGAATACTTTAGCTAAAAAATAAGAATGCCGAGACACGAGGTTAGACTCTGTTTGCGGTAGAAGCCTGCCCGGACCCAACCGGCTTAACCAGCAACCGCAAACTGTCAGTATAATGTGAGAGGTCGTAGGCATAAAGATGCTTAGACACGAGGTTAGGTCTGGCTTGTGGCAGAAGTCTGCCCGGAACCGCCCAGCACATCCAGCGGCCACAAGCTACCAACCTAATGTGAGAGGTCTATGCATTAATATTTAATTAATGCAAATCTAAGATAAATGTGATACCTAAAACGTGTTGGGCGAATAGGGTTAAAACAACTGGACTGATGAAACTAATAAACCCGTTTGAAAGTTTGTAGGCCCAATACAAGGTTAGGTGAAACAAGCTGCAAGTCTGTTAATATGTAATTTGATCCGTTAAGTCTGAAAACTTGTTAATCTGTATCTGTTAGTCCGAAAACTTGTCAACTTACATGTCTGATCTGAGAACTAGTTAATCTGAACTTTGTACATCTGGAATCTGTAAATAAGTTAATTTGAAATCTGTTAGTCTGGGGACACAAGGTTAGGAGGGGCAATTACTTGTGTCATCTGTTTTTTGGGACCCATATTAGTCAGTAACCCTTTCTGGTATCAAAACTATGACCCAACACTAGGTAGGGGTCCAGGGCACGCTTACTGAACTAGTTGTAAGAGGTTCATTCTGATAATGGCAAGGGGTGTTGATGGTGCATTCCAACCGGGTCATGTGCGTGCATGGATCCGGTCTGCTCTGATGATGTAAGACGTCGTGACATCTGTAAATAGGTCTGTGTCTATAGGTTGCCACTTTAGGGAGTGATACACCCTTTTGTGGGGCCGGCACATGGTATTTATGTATTAGGGAGCCGATCGCTTGGGGTAGAATTTAGGGTACACTTAGTTCTATCTGTTTCTGTTAGGGTACCGTCTGTTTTTGTTGGGGTGGTAACACCTGTCTGTTTATGTGTGGTACCGTCTGTTGGGGTGGTAAAGGCCCATTACTAGTGTACACCTAATCCTAATATTATATTTCTATAGGGATTATTCTGTTTCTGATTTCGTTCCCGATTCTATTTCTGTACCGTCTGTCTCTGTTCGGTTGGTAAAAGACCCGTTACTAGCATTCTGTTTATGTACATCTGTCTCTGTTAGGGTGGCAAAGGCCCATTACTAGCATCTTGTTTCTGAAGAGATCATTCTGTTTTCTGTTTAGATATTTGGACAACACCTAATTCTGTTATACTAGTATTAGTGTAGAGAAGTGAAAAACCAAGTAAGAAGCTTAGTTTAACCTATTCATTCTGCCTCTTCTGTTAACCTGCAACTCATGTTATGGTTATCTCTCATCCAGTTTTATTTGCATGTCATGATACTGTTATCTGTTTATATGCTGAAAGTCACTGGACTCACCAGACGTATGTCTGACCTAGTTTGTTTTGCCTCCTTTCTTCCGTTCCCCCCCTCCCCCCCAGGTTCTCAGGGTGAAAACATAGGAGCTTGATTCAGGTTCCATCTGCTTGAAGTGCTAGAAGTGCTTGAAATATCGCTTGGCTTTGATTCTACCTATTTATGGCATTCTCTGTTGGGGATTATGGCTTTAAAATTATGCATTCTGAAGGATTTTTTGTAAGACTGATATTTGTGTACTTGGGTTTTGGTATTATGATGTAACCAAACTTATTTCTGCTTCTGCTGTAATAAAGTTATAAAATTTCCAAGTACTACTTTACATATCTATCTTGTAAATTTCTATTCTGTTTACTTATAACGTTCCACCGAAGTTAAGGCATTCCCTTTGTGAGTGACCTTAACGGAAGTGGGGTGTTACATTCTCCCTCCGGAAGCTTTGTTAATGTAGCTTCTCCATTCGAAAGCTTTGTTGATGTAGCTTGTCCCAACGGAAGCTTTGTTGACATAGCTTTGCCCCTCCAAAGCTGTGTTGATGTAGCTTCTCCATCCGGAAGCTTTGTTGATATCATTTATCAAGGGTAAGTTCCACACCTTTCATAGAAGCATTTAAGTATGTCAATATAATATGTTTGACAAGGTCATGAAATTCTAAAATAAAGGAGATAAGATTTAGAAGAATCTTATTTGATCTGTGGCATCCCACGTCTGTTAATGTCGCTCTATATGGAATGCATTAAGTTTCGTGAAGCGTTGTCAGTAAATAAGAACATAATATCACAAGATTGACATGTAAAATAACAGCGGAATTTAAAACTTTATTTAAATCAAAACGTCATGGTTCCAAATACCGAGTTTACATCATAAGTTTGAAATAACCGATTACATTAATAATCTGTCATGCCAAAAATATCAGAGTACAAAAGCATAAAACCATATTTCCCTTGCGAAGCCATAAGAGAGTTGACAAGAAGTCAAAGCGGTAAATAAATATCCAAAATCCAAGCTAAGCTGAAAGAATCCAAATCAACTCTAAGAACTTCCACACTGAGAACCTGGGGGGAAACGGAAGAGAGAGAAGAGGAAGCAAAAAGGGTCAGACATAAAGTCTGGCGAGTCCAATTACTTTTGAATATAAATAAAAGTATCATGGCGGGTATATAAAAACTGGAAGAACAAGATAACAATAACAAGCACAAGTGTGAACTGAGAAAGATAAGTTTGAACAGAATATACTGCGCTTCTTAAATACGTTTCTCCGCACTGCACCAATACTAGTATCTATGAAACAGAATGATCCCTACAAATACTGTTCCATTACATTTTCTTGATTTTTAGGTTACTTGGGTTAATGACACTTAATGCTTGTACACACGCCATACCCATTTACTTCCTAGTGGATTAACCTAATATGGTATATATGTAGCTACCTCTCAATACTGAGGTACACCCAATGGTATCCCAGTTGCACGGTCTCCCTCGTAATACCATAGAAAAGTACATAGTCCCTCATCCTATGCCGGAGTGACGTACGGATCTCTATATAACAATGTTACGTTCCACATATATCTGTCATTACTACTCTACGTAAACGTACGGACTGCCACCATCGATCAAATCAGATTTCATTACGGATTAATTCCCTCAAGTCTATGATACATCACCCAGAGTTGTCATGCATGTATCTAGATTGTCCCACGTATGTACTATAATTGTAGCTCGATGCCTCAATCATACGTCCTCTAATGTGCATCGAGTTCCATGGCAGGGCAATACAAAAACACGGAGCTTGGTTGGGAGCTTTTCCATACCTGTAGAGGCCTGCCTTTAAGAGCCTCGAAATACAAGTATTCTTAGGGTCTGTTTTCCATGGTGGCTATGGCCCCACCTCGGCCCCTCCCTCAACTAGTAAAGACTACATGAGCTAAACGACTGCCCCTAATAACAAACAATCTAAACATCTATTTGGCGTCTTCCCTCAACCACTATACCCCGATAGTGAAGGTTGAATGGTCTATTAGTTTTAGCTCTAGTCTTTTCGCATCCAACTGGCTGCCGATAACGGGTATCCAACGATCTACTATCCTTGTTGGTCGTGACCCTTCGCCTCCTCGTTAAGGAAACCGCCGAATCACACTGGTGTCACCGCGTCACAGCATTCCGACTGTATAGCTACTTCTGCAGTCAAGGCCCACCCACCGAGTAGTTACGCACAGACCCAACCTCTGTGAGCACAGCATAAAACATCTGCCACCACAAAGAGGAGTACTGGTAACACCTTATGTACCGCATGAAGCCGCGTGTTTCCCCTTCCAGTCCTTCGGAACCGTCAGAACGATCAAATGAATGTGTGCTCCCCATCGTGCCTTATAACACCACGATGATCTACCCCGTTGGGTTATTCACCCTTAAAGTGTGGACTGGTCCAAGCGCCTCACTTTAATATTTTGTTAGACCCTATGTCTAAACATCCTTTTACGCTCTTGCCTTACCTCATCAAGTTTTCATTTAACTTGGTTAATCTCATTCATATTGAATTCTTAATCAAGTTACCAAGTTCCTCTTGCTTATTAATTTTGGTTATAAAACTTAACCCATTTAAGCTCATTAATAAGCCCACAACACGGTATTCTCTAGATTGTGGCCCAAGGTATGTAATCCACAATCTCTTTAGTATTCTTGCTTGGCCACATCGTTACAATAACTTGTTCTACTTAATATGTTATTAAGTATATCTCAGTTCACATGTTTCCTAATTAACATGTCACTTACCATTTATGATTAAATACAACTTATTTCATTTTACAAGTTTTCCTTATTCTTTCTCATTTAATCATAATTCCATCTTATCATTGTCTACTTATTAAGTTAGTTCTCTTAGCTAAGGTTTACTAATAAGTTTCGTTTCCATAAATATAACTTATGTTGTCATAATCCGTAGATTTCAGATTCTTCTTCTTGTAAATAACTTAATTTACAATTAGGTTTAACTTATCCCCTTACATAAGTTATTCTATTCCCTTTTTCGTTTATTATAACCTAAGTTATAATTTCCACTTATACCTAGGACAAGTCTAAACATGTAATTCTTATCAGCATATTTCATACTTTCAAGTTTATAGATTACTTAATTTATAATTAAGTACAATTTCCTACGTTTCATAAACTTTCCCCCTTTTTCTCTACTTATGACATATAATTGGTTTCATTTTTCCCCATTTGCTGATTACTTAATTTATAATTAAGTATCACTTACCTTATCTCACTGGTTACCACATTTCCTTACTAGTTTATTATAACTTAAGTTATAATCTTTACTTATCCCTAGGACAAGTCTACCTATTATTTCTCCTGTTTATACATGTTAATGCCCCAGACCTCTCCGGGCGGCTCCGGGTAGACTTAAACCACAAGTTTAGACTTAACATCGTGTAGTGGCGCTGTTTCACACTAGATCTCTCACATTAGATTATCCACTTGTGGTCGCTGGATATGCCGGGCGGCTCCAAGCAGACTTATACCACAAGTGTAATCTAATCTCGTGTCTAAGCGTGATTACAATTCAAATTTTAGGCATATTCATATTTGCAATTATCCTATTTCAATTATAGGTTTCCATGCCTTAAATCAATATTCACATAAGTTCCAGTTTATGCCCCAAATTGACATTTACATATGTTACAATCTATTCCCAATTTCATCATTACATATGTTCCAATTTATACCCCAAATCAATATTTACACATGCTCCAATTTATGCCCAAATCAATATTTACATATTTCAGTAGAAGTTATACCCAAATTCATGTTCACATATTTTCCAATGTATGCCTAAATTCTTATCCATATTATCCAACACAATATATGCCCCCAAATCCATATTCGTACATTTCCAAATTTTTATGCCCTAATTTATATTCATATTTTCCAATACCAATTATGCCCTAAATTATGTCTTTCTTGATCGTTCCCAATTTCGCATGTTCGCATATTTCAGCGTTAGACCTAGGCTCGAAGGTAGCCTGACTATAAAAATAAAAAAGGGAAAAGAGAGGGAGAAAAGAATCAGAACAGGCATAATAACGAATTAATAATATAACGGTAGAAACAAGCATAAAAACTGAATAGGCATATTATGACAAGATTAGATATGGTGACGATATAAACATATAAGAACAGATATGATGAATATGTCATAATAGAACTGATTAGGCATCGATTCAAGATCCAATACTTTATATACATAACAAAATTACTGTTTAAATATTTAGGTCTAAAAATAACATGAACTCACAGTGAATAGATCTAAGAAAATGGATCCAAATTACTGCGAAGAACATGTTGAATTTGTTTTTGTAACAATCGTTGAATTTGTATAATCTTTGCTGAATTAGATTTGGAGAAGAAATGCCCATTCAATTTACATTATAGCAGAGCTCTTCCATCGCCACCATTTTTTTAGATGAATAAAACCTAGGTTCAGGGTCCTTTATATAGCCTAGGATCAATGAATCTTGCTCAGAAAGGTGTCCAGATACAAAACGAAGTATTCCGCCTAGATCTGCTTAGTGGTGTTGTGACGGCCCGCCCCACACCAGCCGACATTTCCAATGAAAAGCGTTGTGCCGATGCCCATCCAGCACGGTACGGTCGTCAAAAGAAAAGAAAGAAGACGATGAATCATCAAAGAACCTTTAGTATATCTCACAGCGCATGGAACAAAATATAATAACATAACTTGATATAAAAGAAGCGAGACAGTGCATAAGCTAAAAACTAAATCATCGTAGCAGCAGAAAATTCAAAATACAGTTTATGATCCAAACCATCTTTATTACAACTTTTAAAACTGTCTCTAAAGAAAAATAGGAAGGTACACTACTAATGCCCAAAGTACTGACCAGCAACAACATAGGGAGAATATATGAGAGTAATACGTGTAAGCCTCCTCCTCGTCTCCGGACAGCTACTCGTGCATAACCAGCTAACCTGTCTCTAGTCTGCTCGTTTAAGAGCACCCAGAGTAATAAGAAGAGACATAAACTCTGGGTCAGACAAAAATCTGGTATGAGCGATAAGCAGCAAAAATAGAACAATAACAGGTATACATAACCATATCTGAACCTAGACCTGCAACCAAAGAGTTAGCACAACAGGATGTACAATACTCTAAGGTGACACTAACACATGGTGTGAAAATAATGGGGAACGGGTGTGCATGTCATGGTGATAGTAAACATCAAAAATAGCAATCGTCCTCACATCTCTCACTCAGTGCGTAAAGTATATGATATCTACCACTTTGATCGACCAATTCTTTGCTATGATCACTTTACCCCATGGTGTCATGACGGCTCCACTGCACTGATCCTTTGCTATGTCCACTCTGCCGCATGGAGTCATGAAACTCCACTGCACTGGCTCATAGCCCTACTACAATCACTTTGCTCCATGGATTCATGGCAACTCCACTGCACTGATCCATAACCAATGATCTGTCTCTCAGTGGTGAGTCAAAGCTATATACATCGATAACTCCTTTGCATACGTCCCGCAACAAAGCCCAACTCATGAAGTTAACTCGTTGATCCCCATTTAGATCCTGAGTAATAACCTCCCATTTGGACTTCCCTTGCATCTCGAGTTTTGGTCGAATTGGAGTTGGTCTTATGAAGAGTCATCGCACGGTAGTGGAAGAGGTCCAAACAGGTTCGGTTCAGTTGCCCTCCCCCAGTTCGGTTCGGTAAGCTTCAGCTCCTGGCCATCAATCTGGTTCGGTTTAGTCAACTTCTTCCGGGTCGGTTCGGTCGTGGTACTCCATCCGGGTCGGTTCGATCATGATTCGGTTCGGGTGCCCTCCTCCGGTTCGGTTCATACTCTGCATTTCTGATTCGATCCCTTCTCCCTCACTTCCGATCCGAACCCAACTCCAACTCTATGCAGATGGTCTTCCTTCTTGCCAAGCCTGTTATGACAAGTTCCCATCCGGTTCGAATTTCCTCACCTGGTTCTCCTGTCCGATCCGAGCCCTATAATCTGATCCGATCAGAAGCCCTGCACGTTTTCCAATGAGCATATATCGTCCATTTTCGCCATATGACGGCGTTTTCAACCATTCTAACTTTCCTACAGGATTACTTAACATTCCAAACAGTATTAACAACATATAGAATCAATCAACAAGGTCAAAACATCAAGCATATAGGTTATTTTAGATCAAACATACCCAAAAAGCATGATTTTCCCCTTAATCCCCTTAACTTTTTTAACAATAGGATTAGCAAATTTAACTAAATTAACCCAAATTTGTATCAGAGCCCTAAAATAATATTTAAGAATTTTTACATATTTTTCTAGAATTTTAACATGCATAATTTCGCTAATTATCACTAATCACCCTTAATTAGCCGAAATTAGTGAAAAACAATGCAAATCACTCACCTTAGTCACAAATAAAACTTTAGATCTGAAACTCCACTGATTTGGATTGAATTCCTATGCAACATAGCAGCCCTAACTCTGATTGGATGTTAATCCGCCTTGATTTGATGTAGATTTGCTTAATATTGGATTAGAAAGTAATTAAAGATGAATTTAGAAGGTGGAGGCTATTACTAGGCTTCAAAGAATGTTTGTGGAGGCTAGAAAACTGAGACGAGATGGTTTCCTAACTGATTTCAGCCTCCCCATAACCCTAATCCTGAAACGGGTTATGGACCCTTCCACTAATTTCCCTATTAAGCCCAGTTAAGCTCTTTTTCACCTTCCATACCTTATTTCAGCCATATCTCTCAAATGGTAACTCCGTTTGATTAATGTGACCACTCTACGGAAAGGTAAACCATCATATGGATCCAATGGAAGTGTTTTTAGGTCAAAACTCCTTTCCAATCAAAAGTTATAGACGAAACAAGATTCACCAGAGATAAAACGGTCATTTAAAAACGGCAAAAATCGTGAACCTGGGAAATGAACCCAATAGTCGTTTCTCAAAGTTACACGACCATATGGCTTCGCATGTGAATGAAATAAATATTTTGCAATCCTCCGATGCGTAGAATGCAGGTCGTTACAGGTGTCGACCCCCCTTGAAGGGGTCGACACCCTTTTGATGGGGTCGACCCCCCTTTGAAGGGGTCAACACCCATGGGCGGGAAATCTTCCGCCTCCCCAAATTTTGAATTTTGAACCGATTTTTGAGTTTTTAGACCTAATTTTGAATTTTTGGACCCTGTGTATATATATATATATACACACACACACACATATATATATATATATACATATATATATATAAATTCTTTTTGCGCGTATACAAACTTCAAACCTTGATAACTTCTTCATACGAAGTCCGTTTTACGCAAACCAGGTGTCTATCTTGACCAGAATTTCGAGACGGACGCAATGGCGTAGTCCTTTTCCCTTAATTCTGAATATTAAATTAAGTTTTCCTTAATTCATTGTTAACAGTGTCTTTCAAATTAATTATTCTATAATTCATCATCTTTAGTGTTGTTAAAATTTCGGGGTGTTACATTCTCCTCTACTCAAAGGATTTCGTCCCTGAAATCTCTAAGTTAAGAAGAACGTATATCCTTACGTCCAACAATCATACATTCATCTAGCAATCACAGGCATCCATTGTCCTTAAGGAATTTCTAATGCTTTTATGAACATATGTAATAGTGTGTGCATATGTCCGTAAACTAATGCGAAAGATCAGGCAGTCTACTGATTCAATTTACCTCCTTAATGCAATGTGTGTTTGTGTCATGCAACCAAAATGTATGCAAATCATCCTAATCCATGTAAGTTCTATATGTGTGCACAATCATCAATCCAAATGCAACATCAATGTAATGATACACCCATTTTCATCCATAAAAATTTTAAAATGCACACACATCCATATGCAATATGTAAGTGACTAAGCCGATCTAGTGCCTACTATGTGTGTATGTATGCATCCATGAGCAATCACTAGCAAACACTTGCATCCATCAAACATAACATGTCTCAAACACATGTTTACATTCATTAGTTTTCTACCTAAAGACTTGACCGATAGGAGATATTCAAATGATAGATACAAGTATTAATTTGAAGCTTGGAAAAAGAAGTTAAGAACATATTCTCGAAAAGGAAAGGATATGAAGCGCGAATCTTGTCTCTAGCCTCCCAAGTAGCATCCTCGCGGTCCTCTCCCCATTGCACTTTTACTAGCTTCACCTCTTTGTTGCACAATTTCTTAACCTCCGATCCAAGTATGCAAGTCAGAACTCGTCTCATTTTTGCTTCCTTCTCTACTTTCACTTCCTCTCGCAAGGTTGGCTCCACTACCTCGAACTCTATATATTTTATCGCCTCTTGAATTAATAGTCATCTTAGAATGATGGGCTTCCTCAAGGACTGTCGTCAATAGGTCATCCCGATATGATTAACCTTCTTTTCTTTTAGGAGTCACATGTCGCACTGGTAATGCAACTGGCTTTGCATTGTCCACCAAGTATATGCGAAAACCAATCTAGTGCCTCGGGAGTAAACCCCGAACCTCATCAAATCATCAGGATACTCATAACTGTTGGTTCAGATCGCAAATCATGGATAGATATATCAAGAGGTCCTAGGAGACTAAGCATAACATACCCTTTTGGGGTCATAAGAAATCTCGAGAGTCTTTCCATGGCAAGTCAGAAGTCTAACGACCCTCCTCTCATAATCTAGAATGGCTCCATATATGGTTAATCAACCCATCCCTAGAATCAAAATGTATCTTATGAAATCAAGAACATATGCATCGCAATCAAACTCGACGCCTAACACGGAGATTCTCAAACCTCGACAAATCATCGATAAATGAGTCGTACCTCCAATGGGGTTTGAGACAACAACGGGATCCAAAATCATACTAGTATCTAGGTGCAGAGACTCAACTAAAGGATCAGATATAAAAGAATGCGAAGCGCCAGAAAAGAATCCCAACAGGATGATCAGAAATAGAAATCAAGCCTTCGACGGAAACTTTTCCACCTCTATCCTGTCCACCAGCTATGAGAACATTAGCTTGCCCTCTAGAAGTTCCTGCCTTCTGGCCTTGTCCTTGTCTCTTTGGGCACTCCTTAATAAGGTGTCTCGCCTTACCAAAGTGGTAACAAACGCCTTTCCTCTTTCTACAATCCTTTTTCAGATGACCCACCGTTCCAAAATGTGGTATTTCATCTTTTCTTCTTTCATCTATATTCCCTTCTTGAGCCACCATTTTCTTTCATCTTTGGGCTATGCTCCTTAGCCCCAACTCCATTATTCTCCTTTTTACCATCCTTGTGCAACATGCTAACAAGTCTCTTGAAAACTGCCTCCATCGCATAGAAATCCTTACGAGGCTTGAGATAAAATAAACCGCAGGTGAAACTACTGCGGCTACTAATGGAGGTTAGGCACTTCTTTGCCCTTCAACATGTACCGTAGTTTTAACATGCCTACGAAACCATGCTGAAATGGGGATACCCTTTCAAGAAGAAACGGTTTCCAGAACAAAAAAGAGAAAGGAATCAAGCGGAGAATCGAGAAGATATTTATGGCTTTGGAAAATATTCTTTTCAAAAACAGACTTTTTATTTTAAAATACTTTGTTTTTGAAACCTTTTTGTAAACCATTTTCAAAATATTTTATCCGATCTTATAACCATATGCTCTGATATCAAATGTTACACCCCACGTCCATTAATGTCACTCTATATAGAATGCATTAAGTTTCATGAAGCGTTGTCGGTAAATAAGAACATAATATCACAAGACAGACATGTAAAATAATAGCGGAATTAAAAACTTTATTTAAATCAAAACATCATGGTCTCAAATACCGAGTTTACATCATAAGTTTGAAATAACCAATTACATTAATAATCTATCTTGCCAAAAACATCAGAGTACAAAAGCATAAAACCATATTTCCCTTGCGAAGCCATAAGAGAGTTGACAAGAAGTCGAAGCGGTAAATCAATATCCAAAATCCAAGCTAAGCTGAAAGAATCTAAATCAACTCTAAGCACTTCCACCCTGAGAACCTGGGGGAAACGGAAGAGAGAGAAGAGGAAACAAAAAGGGTCAGACATAAAGTCTGGCGAGTCCAGTTACTTTTGAATATAAATAAATAAAAGTATCACGGCAGGTGTAAAAAGCTGAAAGAACATGATAACAATAACAAGGACAAATATGAACTGAGCAAGATAAGTTTAAACAAAATATATTGTGCTTCTTAATTACGTTTCTCTGCACCACATCAATACTAGTATCTCTGAAACAGAATGATCCCTATAAATATTGTTCCACTACATTTTCTTGATTTTTAGGATACTTGGGTTAACGACACTCAATGCTTGTACACACGCCATACCTATTTACTTCCTAGTGGATTAACCTAACATGGTATATATGTAGCTACCTCTCAATACTGAGGTACACCCCATGGTATCCTACTCGCACGGTCTCCCTCATAATACCATAGAAAAGTACGCAGTCCCTCATCCTACGCTGGAGTGACGTACGGATCTCTATATAACAGTGTTACGTTCCATATACATCTGCCATTACTATGCTGCGTAAACATACGGACTGACACCATCGACCAAATCAGATTTCATTCTGGATTAATTCCCTCAAGTCTACGATACATCACCCAAAGTAGTCATGCATGTATCTAGACTGTCCCATGTATGTACTGTAATTATAGCTCGATGCCTCAATCGCACATCCTCTAATGTGCACCGAGTTCCATGGTAGGGCGATACAAGAAACACAAAATTCGGTCGGGAGCTTTTCCATACCTGTACAGGCCCGCCTTTAACAGCCTCGAAATACAGGTATTCTTAGGGTATGTTTTCCATGGTGGCTATGGCCCCACCTCGGCCCCTCCCTCAACTAGTAAAGACTACAAGAGCTAAATGACTACCCCTAATAACAAACAATCTAAACATCCATTTGGCGTCTTCCCTCAATCACCGTACCCCAATAGTGAAGGGTAAATGGTTTACTGGTTTTAGCTCTAGTCTTTTCGCATCCCACTAGCTGTCGATGACAGGTATTCGATGATCTACTATCCTTGTTGGTCGTGACCCTTCGCCTTCTCGTTGAGGTTACCGCCGAATCACCCTGGTGTCACTGCGTCACAACATTCTGACTGCATAGCTACTTCTGCAGTCAAGGCCCACCCACCTAGTAGTTACGCGCAGACCCAACCACTGCGACCACAGCCTAAAACATCTGCCACCACACAAAGGACTACTAGGATCACCTTACGTACCTCAAGAAGCCATGTGCTTCCCTTCCAGTCCTTTGGAGCCGTCAGAATAATCAGATGAATGTGCGCTCTCCATCGTGCCTTATAACACCACGATGATCTACCCCGTTGGGTTATTCACCCATAAACATGTGGACTGGTCCAAGCGCCCCACTTTTATATGTTGTTAGACCCTATGCCTAAACATTCTTTTACCCGCTTGCCTTACCTCATCAAATTTTCATTTAACTTGGTTAATCTCATTCATATTGAATTCTTAATCAAGTTACCAAGTTCCTCTTGCTTATTAATTTTGGTTATAAAACTTAACCCATTTAAGCTCAATAATAAGCCCACAACATGTTATTCTCTAGATTGTGGTCCAAGGTCTGTAATCCATCATCTCTTCAGTATTCTTGCTTGTCTACATCATTATAATAACATGTTCTACTTAATATGTTATTAAGTATATCTCAATTTACATGTTTCCTAATTAACATGTCACTTAGCATTTATGATTAAATACAACTTATTTCATTTTACAAGTTTTCCTCATTCTTTCTCATTTAATCATAATTCCATCTTATCATTGTCTACTTATTTAGTTATTTCTCTTAACTAAGGTTTACTAATAAGTTTCCTTTCCATAAATATAACTTATGTTGTCCTAATCCGTAGATTTCATATTCGTGTTCTTGTAAATAACTTAATTTGCAATTAAGTATAACTTATCCCCTTACATAAGTTATTATATTCCCTTTTTTGTTTATTATAAACTAAATTATAATTTCCACTTGTCCCTAGGACAAGTCTAAACATGTAACTCTTATCAGCATATTTCATGCTTCCAAGTTTACACATTACTTAATTTATAATTAAGTACAACTTCCTATGTTTCATAAACTTTCCCCCTTTTTCTCTACTTATTAAAATAATTGGTTTCAGTTTTTCCCCATTTGCTGATTACTTAATTTATAATTAAGTGTCACTTACCTTATCTTGCCAATTACCTCATTTCCTTAATAGTTTATTATAACCTAAGTTATAATCTTTACTTATCCCTAGGACAAGTCTACCTATTATTTATCCTGTTTATACATGTTAATGCCCCAGACCTCTCACATTAAGTCAACCGCTTATGGATGCTGGATATGCCGACCGTCTCCGGGTAGACTTAAACCACAAGTTTAGACTGAACCTCCTGTCGGGGCGCCGTTTCACACTAGACCTCTCACATTAGATTATCCACTTGTGGTCGCTGGATACACCGGGCTTCTCCGGGCATACTTATACCACAAGTGTAATCTAACCTCGTGTCTAAGCGTGATTATAATTCCAATTTTACGCATATTCATATTTGCAATTATCCTATTTCAATTATAGGTTTCCATGCCCTAAATCAATATTCACGTGTGTTCCAGTTTATGCCCCAAATTGACATTTACATACGTTACAATCTATGCCAATTTCATAATTACATATGTTCCAATTTATAACCCAAATCAATATTTACACATGCTCCAATTTATGCCCAAATCAATATTTACATATTTCATTACAAGTTATACCCAAATTCATGTTCACATATTTTCCAATGTATGCCTAAATTCTTATTTATATTATCCAACATGATATATGCCCCCAAATCCATATTCGTATATTTCCAATTTTTTATGCCTACACTTATATTCATATTTTCCAGTACCAATTATGCCACAAATTATGTCTTTCCCAATCATTCCCAATTTCGCACGTTTACAATTTCAGCGTTAGGCCTAGGCTCGAAGGTAGCCTGGCTATAAAAATAAAAAGGGAAAAGAGGGAGAGAAAAGAATCAGAACGGGCATAATAGCGAATCAATAATATAACGGTAGAAATAGGCATAAAAACTGAATAGGCATATTATGACTAGATTAGAAATGGTGACGATATAAACATATAAGAACAGATCTGGTGAATAGGTCATAATAGAGCTGATTAGGCACCGATTCAAGATCCAATTTTTTTATATACATATCAAGATTACTACTTAAATATTTAGATCTAAAAATAATATGAACTCACAGTGAATAGATCTAAGGAAATGGATCCAAAGTACCACGAAGAACACATTGAATTTGTTGTTGTAGCAATCGTTGAATTTGTATAATCATTACTGAATTGGATTTGGAGAAGAAAAGGCCATCCAATTTATGTTGCAACAGAGCTCCGCCATCGCCACCATTTTTTTAGATGAATAAAACCTAGGTTTAGGGTCCTTTGAAGGGGTCAACACCCATGGGTGGGAAATCTGTCGCCTCCCCAAATTTCGAATTTTGAACCGAAATCTGAATTTCTGCACCTAATTTTGAATTTCTGGACCCTATATATATATATATATATATATATATATATATATATATATATATATATATATATTCTTGCATGTATACAAACTTCAAACCTTGATAACTTCTTCATACGATGTCCATTTTACGTAAACCAAGTGTTTATCTTGACCAGAATTTCGAGACGGACACAATGGCGTAGTCTGTTTCCCTTAATTCTGAATATTAAATTAAGTTTTCCTTAATTCATTGTTAACAGTGTATTTCAAATTATTATTCTATAATTCATCATCTTTAGTGTCGTTAAAATTTCGGGGTGTTACATGATCCGAGATATGATGAGCGTTTAATCATTTCATTGCTGCATATTTGTATAAACAGCTTCCACCGAAGCTTGTCTTTGATTGATAACTTTGTTGTGTATTCATTCATGTATTTCATTTCTTGAATGCTTCCATTTGGCCTTTCTTTCCTCTCATGGGATGAGACATTAACAGAAAGTGCTCCACTTGAGCTTTTGTTATATGCATGAGCCTGAACACGGTTTGGTTTTTACCTGTAATAGCACTCGAACTTACATTAATATTTGTTTGACTATAAGTAAAATTATAAAGCTAAACGAATAATAAAAGTAATCTTTTGAGATAAGAGGCTTATTGTTAAGTTCCCATTCCCATGTTGCATTGTCTCTGACCAGCTTTCCTACTGATTTTACTTTGAATTTCTCGAATGAGCTTTCTTTTCTTTTTGGCTTGATGTATCTTTATCAAACTCCAACAATGTCTGGTTTTGTGTCCTTCTGTCTTATGATAAGAGCAATAATCTTTCCTTTTATTCAATTTTTTAGAACCTACTGCAAAGGGATTGGAACCAAGCCCTTCTTCCTTCTGTACTTGCATTAAGCTTTTCCTTGCGTTAAGTATCTCTTCCATGAGAATGAATTTATCAGCTCTGGAATACAAATCATCCAAGCTTCCGCACTCATTTAAGATAAGCTCCTTCCATTAGGGGGATGGCACGAGCAACCCTGATCGTACAGCTCTCAACTTCTCTCTATCCGTCACCCCTTTCACCTTGAGTGACTTATTGTGAAACATCTTTAGATAGCAATTAAGTGACTCCTCTGGTCTTCGTTTGATTTTAGCTAGATTGTAAATGCTATTTGTCGAATCCTTTTGCATATGATGCTAAATGCGTGGACAATTGCTTCCAAGCTACGATGAGAGGGCCATGATAATGTTTCGCCATTTAAGAGCTTTTCCATGAAGAGTTGTCACGAAGACCTTGCATCGAAGGGCTTTAGAAGCGTTATATGTATCCATGTAATTCTCAAAATGGGATAGGTATTCCTTAGGATCTGTAGTCCCATCATACGCGAGTTTGTTTTCTTGTATTTCAAACGCGACCTTCGCCATCGCTACCACTTTGGAGAAGGGGATTCCTTGCAACTTTCTATCTTCTATCCATGTTAGGATTTCATTTTCTTCTAAACTAACCGCCTCCTTTGATGCTTGGTTGTTTCTCCATGAGATTGGGTTGTTATGTAGATTTGATGAAGACTCGATTAGATTATAAAGTTCGTGTGGTGCTATGATCCTTGATTCCGCTTCATAGGGTTCTACTTCAGAGGACCTTCGGACCAAGTCTGCTTCAATAAATATCCTAGTGGTATCAATTTGCATAGCCAAGTGTAATATTTCAAACTTATCTTTTGTTAAAGTTGAAGATCCTCCAATTTCAAGTTTGGCTATTTTGATGATGTTTTTTGGAATGGACGACGTATTGGATCCCTCTTTCCCACTTTTCCCCAATTGAATCATCCTTTAATTGATTTTCAGAGTACCTTGGTATTCAGAAGTTCCTTGTTGAGAATCCTTTTATAATCTTGCCTCTTCAAAGTTTAGTCCAAATCGGGACAGAACAACATAGTTAGAAATGTGGCAATGCTATCCAAAAGGTTAAAGGTGGGGATGGAGATGGAGGTTCAAGCCCTCCTTCTAGCGCTAAAATGTTAACGATTATTTTCCGTCAACACCGGAGCCAGGTCAATGGAAATGGACCGTGGAGAAAGCGTAAGGTTGATAAGAACCTAACGGCTTGAGCAGAAATATTCTGATGATCCAACCGCATAGCAAAATACACACAAAAATATATTGAAAAGTAGCATAGCATGCGGAAAAAGTAAGAACACACAATTTATAGTGGTTCTGTTCAACTTGAACCTACATCCACATTAAGGACTTTGATGATTTTTTTCATGGAGGAGATTACAAGAGAAATTCCCAAATTGATTTACAAATTTGGGTTTACTCTCTAGAATAATAGAGGAAGATTGTGGAATCAGGAGAAAAGTCCCTTTAGATGTGACCCCTGGGGTCTTATTTATAGAGTTTTTTTGGGCCCCCTTTTGTTACTTCTTTTTCTTGTCCTTTTTTACCAATTTTTTGCTCTTGTTTTTTGCATTTTTTTTGTCTTTTTCTGCCTTTCTCCTGCTTACTACAGCCTTATGCTGTCATTTTTTTGTCTTTTTCTGGCTTTACCCCTTTCGTCAACAGCCTTTCGTCGCTCGTCTTTCGTCATCAGCCTTTCGTCACCAGCCTTTCGTCATTAGCCTTTCGTCAACAGCCTTTCGTAACCAGCCTTTCGTCACCAGCCTTTCGTTACTAGCCTTTCGTCAACAGCCTTTGCTAAACTTGTTTTATCCGTTATCCTTAAACGATACATCCATTTTCTTAATGTGACCACTCTACGGAATGGGAAACCATCATCTGAATCCAATGGAGGTGGTTTCAGGATTAAATCTCTCATAAATCAAAAGTTGTAGGGGAAACAAGATTTCATCTTCTTCTTTTGATGTCGGCATAGTTGTATCCAAGACCTTTTCTTTTATACTTTCTGGTATTGGAGCTTCTTCTTCTTTATATTTTGCCAGAGCGAATTTTGGTGTTATTACAAACCATTTAAATTACCAAACCAATATATTAAAATAATTAAATAAATTAATTATTAAATTATTAAAATTCTGGGACGTTACATTCCTTCCCCTTTAAAAGAATTTCGTCCTCGAAATTACTAAGGCATGAAAAATGTTGTAAACTCTATTATAACTAGGTTGAAACTCTTAAGTTTTACTTCTTGGCTTCAATTTCAACTGAACCAATTTTTTCAATTAAAATATTATTTTATTCTTATCAACGAAAATATTCAAAAATTCTGGAAAATTTCTTACACCTTAAATTTCCTAGAAAATTTTGCCAGTGTCTCCTTTGTACGGCTCAATTGGTACAAATATAACTCGCCTCTCTAGACCTTCCAAATCCAAAGAAAATTAAACAGCCAAGTGGCTTGCCAAACCGACTCATAAATCTCATATCCATTAAAATATAAATTCGTACCTTTTTGTTGGGCATTCAACTCTATTTCTTCCATTTGCTACGACTTCAGCATATACAAACGTCATCCCAGTTGATCTCTAATCCATTTATTATCAAATCCAATCATTCTGCTATACCCAAACCAAATTCATCTTAAACTCAAATTCCATTCTCCATTTCAAATTCTTACTCAATAGTCCAATCCCATTCCAGATTTTCTCTAATCCAATCCAATTTTATTTAACTTAGTTTAAGTTAAATTTTATTTAACTTAGTTTAAGTTAAATTTTATTTAACTTAGTTTAAGTTAAATTCTAATTTATTAATTCACTTTTTACCATTTAACCTATTTAACTTTATACGTTTAATTTAAATTTCAGAATTCAAATCCCTGGATTTTGTTTCAATTAGTTTGAAATCATATATATATATATATATTTACATATAATAATAGCAATACAAACATTTGGATTTTTGACAGCTTATTTCCTTAAAGCAATTTAAAAACAAAATCTTTGGCGGTAATCTATCACTTAGAAACTCGAAAATGAGCACCGATGATATTCGAATCATCATCGGAATTATTTTCCAGTGACCAAAGTGAGTTCAATACTATACCACTTCCAAAACCATCTTTAAACACTTTCTTTTTAAATTACTTCAAAAATATCTTTTCAACATTTGGAAAATATTTCAAAATTTTCCCAAGATCTTAAAATTTCCATATACTTAATTCAAAATTCATCTACAATTTTTTCCAAGTTTCAAGAATTTTAATTCCCAATTCTGTTTTCAATACAGGTTTAATAAATCCGATTTTACATTTGTACGAATTCTAATTGGTTATTTATGACCATTTCAATTATAATCTTATTCGATTATAATAATAATCTACTCATCCTATACACTATAATAATCTCAAGATATATACTTCTTTTTATTATCAAAATATATTTTAGGTAAAATTAATTCATTTACATAGCTCTTAAAACAATATTGTGTCAAATTACTCTATTCAAGAGTTTATAAACACCTATCGATACAGTTTTGCATTACCGTATCGACCAGAATCCATAAATCACTCGACAAACCAATTAACACAATATAAAACAGTTTTTATATCAATTTAAAAACACGCGCTCATATATATACACTCAAACTCAATCTAAGGTATTACTAACCCCATCTCTATTGAGTTACTCCATAGAGCCAAGGTAATTACTCAACCTTCAACTTTGATACCATTGTAACAACCCAGTAATTTTCGACCCTGAAAATCAACACAAAATACCATATTGACTATTCAAGCATCAGAAATACCAGATCATTAGTAGAAAGAAGTTAGAGGGTGAGAAATAGAAAGAAAGAAAGATAGAATTGAAGAAGAAGAAGATCATAACAAAATCAGAGTAAACACGAATCTCACAGCGGAACGAATAAAATATATTATATAACATAACTTCAGAAGTACAAATCTAAAATTTGTATATACATACCATTTATCAGAGTATAAAACATAACATCATAGTGGAAATAAACTCTATGAATAAAATGTTGAAGCCTTCTGCTCCAAGCTCCTCCAAGTATCTGTAAAATCCCGACTACTTGACTGCCCCATACAAATTTGGGGACCCAACAGCTTAGGGTAAAACAAAACAAAATAAACTCTGGGTCAGTCATGGGACTGGTGTGGGTAAGATCCAATCATTTGGTTTAACTTCTAAAATTCTCTTCAAAAGAAATGATAATCATAAGACCGATCCACATATAAATACTGATGGTTTTTACCTTACGATAACCCAAAACATTTATTTAAAATCAATACTTTTCAGATATTACAATAATGTCTAATACAAGTAAATAGTAATCTAACAGAATGCTTTCATCTCACATTCTACATATATAATATACAGTCAAAAACCGCGAGCTCTTATTGGATATTGGATTTTCAATTATGACAAGGTATGGAACCACCTCCCGATCAGTGTACTCTAGAGGAGATACAATGGAGTTCAACAAGAACATCTTGTAGCTCAGCCACACATGACATGCCATTCATTTTCTTGAATGTTACAAATTTATTGTCACCTTACAGTTGGTATACCAACATAACCGTTCCCGGGAGATACATAATTTAAAGAAGTAACAAATATGAATATTCCATAGATGGTGACAATATACCCCAATTGGGTGCGATCCACTTAGCCAAGTTGTTTGCCCAATTTTTGTCATTTCCTGGTTGATGAGGCTTGAGGTCATAACATACCAATATCCAGATTACATCTTTATTTACTTTAAATGCCACATCATCATACCCGCTAAATCACAAATTTATTTATCCAAAAATATCACGGGTATAAAGCTAAGAGAAATAAGTTTCTCCACCATCAAACGTAAATACGTTTGAAAAGATCAACTTACGCGATTTATTAGATATACTCTGTCAAACATTCGTTTATGCACGTTGTCCTGGGACTGGACAACCCGAAGGTACTATTATGTAAATCCATCTTAGGCAATTTCTACTAAGATTACCAGAACAACCCTTGCATAATTTTTGTCTTCAATTATCTTTATTAAAAATGATTCGCAACGCTAATGCCCATACGGAGTGGTTTTCAGATAATAAATCTGATCCCAGTCTCTTCGTATTGACAATGGAAAATGGTCAAAAACTTTGATAGTCGGTTATTTAACTATCAAAGGAAACATACATACAAATAATGGTCGTATTTCCAAATGGAAATTTTACCGATCAATCATCAATCAATACCGAGCTCCTTTAAATTGATTTATCAATAATAATTCGTTCCTCGATTCCCTTTTTATATTCTTGCAAATATATTCTTCAAAACCCAACTCCTCATGATTCTTGGAAAACGTTTTCGTCTATCCATGACTACTTATTTTTTATATTTAGAAAATATATGTTTTTAACATTGGAAAACATTTCCATTTCTATTCATGTATCACTACTCATCCATATTCATCATTCCATGACTGTAAACTAGTAAGAGAACAACTCTCTAAGCATTAACCCCGAAGGTCGAAACCAACATCAGATCGATACTCATAAAGCCATTCCACATAACTAATCTCCAGTTAGTTTCTAATTTCCTTAAATTCATTCTTAACTTCAAAATAATTTTAAATATTTACCAACTTCCTTTTATAACTAGTTTAATCGGCAGGCAGACTACTTCTCATAAAGTCAGTTCTTGACTCTATTGGCTCTCACATCTTTGCTGCCATGACTCCTATCTCTTCTTTCCTCCGCTCTTTCAGATCCTTGGCCTCGTCCTTTTTCTGGGGGAATAAGGACAATGCTAATAGGCACCACTATATTTTGTGGAACACCATCTGTCGCCCTAAAGGAGAAGGAGGACTGGGTCTCCGTAACCCTAAGGACATTTGTTCGGCTTTTGCTTGTAAGCTATGGGCTAGGTTTGGGGCGAATGAATCTCTATGGGCGACGTTCCTTCATGCTAAGTACCATAGTCTTTCTGGTATGAATTGAACCCCATCTTACGATAGTGAGACGTGGAAACGAATTCAATCTATGAAAGTCTTATCGGATTCACATGGTGGTGGCACGAGTTGGGACGGTGGTCCCTTTTTTATCACTACGGCTTGGAATTCAATGAGAACTCCAGCCCTGCATCTTCATATATTTTCCTTCATTTGGGATGGTCGTTTTCCCCCAAAGGTTTCTTTGTTCATATGAAAAACCCTGCATAACGAATTACCACTAGACGATAACCTTCAGGGATAAGAATCCCAACCATTTCTCGTTGCATGTGTTCCAGTTCGGGTTCTATGGAATGCATTGTACTTTTTTTTTCAGGGCACTTGTGCCTTGTCCATTTGGAATTATTTTGGGAATCTAGTTGTATGTCGAGGTAATGCTGGCTCACTTTAAGATTTACTAAGAAACTAGTGGTCTGGAATCTCAGGAAAGTCTGTTTGATCGATCCTCCTTCGTCTTATTCCATATCTTATTTGTTAGCATATCTGGTGCTGGCGGTATAAGGCAAGATTTGATGAATTGTCGATGGATCCCCCGTCTATTATCCGGAGGGTGAAGAATGGTGTATTCCTCACGTTACGGGGAAGACCCTTCAGGGGTGCTGTCGGCATCCGCTCGAGGAGATTGGTAGGGAATTTTGGTGTTACCACGATTCCAACTGCTCCTAGAGCGGGAATAGGCTGAGTTGGTTTGTTTTGGGATCTTTACTTTATGCCCTCTTTTATCACTCCCCTCCACCCAGATCTTATCGTGATTTCTACTTCTGTGGGATCTGGATTTACAAGATTTTGGCTTCACCGTCTTCTGGGGCAATGATCAAGGTGGATGTCGCTTCTCTATTGGACCCTTGGTCTTGGAGGAGCTGCTATTTTCATAGACTTTGGAATTCCTGGCTGGAGATTATTGCTTGCTTTCTGGTCGTCCACTAGCTCTTCATGACTATGATTATTGGCCTGTCTACTTTCGACCTTAGCAGTCTTTGGTGAGGCCATTGGTTTTTGTTCGTTATGGCTAGAGTGTAGACTTGAGAGACTCCTTAGTTTGCTATCTTCTGTACTTATGGTGGTGCTCGGTTGTTTGGTGTATTTGTAGCTCGGTTTGTGTGTGTGCACAGTCTTGGTAGCCATCTCTATTGAGACTATTTTTGTGAGCCATTGGAGAATGGCTTGATTCTCCTTTTTGTTATGATATTATCTTTATTAAAAAAGAGTTTTACATAATGTAAAAAAAAAATCGGCAAAACGTCTAATTTTTAAAAACAATATTCACTTTAAAGCATGAATAATATTCCTTTATAGAAAACTGGACTCATTTTATTAAATCAAATCTTGATTTAAATAATAAATACCATTATAGTTTAAATTCCAATTATCTAGTTATTTTATAAATTCGTACTTCATATTTTATTTCATAAACTCCGTTTATAAGTTATAACTAAATCACGAATACATATTTGATTATAAATTATTGGTTTCAAATCAAATATCAATTATCTCGTCACATTATAAACTTTATAATATATAATTCCTAAAAATAAATTATTTTATATCATTCGACCTAGTCGAACCCTAATTGTAAATCTTTATGGATTTATTCAATCTTATTCACATTTCGAACATCGAAATAATTTCATCTTTTTCTTTTGAAATGATTTCCAAATTTCCCTTTCTGAATTCATCCTCATATTTTCAAATTATTTAATAATAATTAATCCACTTTATTTTTAGACACCGTTATAAATCGAACCACTTGTTTTAATATAATTAAAAAAGTTATTATATTCTAGTTTATTCAAAATTCCATTTCTATTTTTAAAATAAAATTCCTTTTTAAAATGCCAATTTCTTTTCCAATTATTCGAATATATTTTATGGTATTTAAATACCAATTATTTCAGGTTAATGTTATTCAAACATCCTAAAACACACAACAATCAATCACCGATTATTTGTCACCTCATATGATGCAATATACGAAAAACAACAATATAATTATCCAGGAATCTAGTCCAACCTTTTTCCCTGCACCCATAGATGTTAATCACGTGAATTATACTAGTTTCAGATTAATATGAAATATAATAATAAATAGAATTAGTATTCAACCAATGACTTATATATAACGATATATATATTTTCAAACAATTAAATAGAAAATCATCTAAAAAACCATCATACATAACATCCAATTATTTTTATTAATATTAAATAACACTTATAAAATTATAAAACTAGATAGAGTTAGTGAGTTTACTCACCTTGGTCATTAATCGTTGAATAATGAAAATGGTCGATTTGATCGAATCAGTATGATCGAATCAGATGTTTTATTCTGTCAAAATTTCCTACGAGCTTCAAATTGCTCCCAACTAATTTCATTACGTAACATGCTCCGATACGGTTCCAACGCCACTTGTTTTATCAATTTCTGACAATGTATAAGAAAATTATATATTTTATAAATTCACACATAATATATAATTTAATATATACCAGTAACCTAAATAATTAATTAATTAAATCCAGATTACTTCTATTTTACCGTTAATTGTGATTAGGCATTTATAAGCTTCTTCTATCTCAATTAACTTCCAGACACACTAGTGTATAGTCCCTCCACCATGTCGTGCAACCATTCCATTATCAACCCGAATATTATCATCAAATTGTTCAGCCTTAATTACACCTCCTCAATCATCTCGTCCAGTCCCAATCCTAACTTCACACACATCGTTAATACACCACAATCGTCACCTTCATGTCTTCCCCTTTTTTTCTTTTATTATTCTGTTTGGTCGGCCTTCGGCGTGTAACGTGGCCCATCACCATTTTTATTAAAGCCCAGTCCCATCAGCCTTTCTTCTTCCGTATTATTTACACCGCTCCAATATCTTACTGGCCATGGCCGATGATCAGCCACCCTTTTCGCGTCCACTATTCCATCTTATAATTTCTCCCCAACATAAAACTCCAGTACACAGAACAAAAAAAAAATATGCTTCCCCTTTTTTCTTTCCTATTTACGTGTAGCTTTACCTAGTGCACAATAGAACCATCCAGTCCTCTTCCATATTATTTAAATATGGCTCCTCCTTTTCTCTCCGTATATGAACTTGCCCCCATTACAGTCCTTCCCCATGAAATGTTTTAAAACCGCAATCCCTTCATGGAGCATATACAAATGCCAAGTTTCCATCCCCTTTATCTCCATTACCCTTTCACGCAGAAAAAAATAAACCACCTGCTTCTAGTTCTTCCCCTACCCACTAGTTCGAAGCTGCTCCTGTACACCCCCACGAGAATGCACTTGGACTCCACCTGGTGGTCCTCCTTTACCGGCGCAGACACCTCCATGTGCACTATAATTACTCATCCCCAACTGGCTCAGTTCGTCATCCAGCTCAAACAAAATAGCGTCTAGTTTTACGAAAATAAAATGAGCTTGAAACCCTTGGTCTTGGGATCCCTTATGTATATAAAATTTGCAATTCTCTTTGGAGGTTTTTTTTTTTTTTTTGATTTTAAATTGACCATGAATAATGCGGCTTGTCTCGTGAAGTCGAAGAAAAATGAAGAAGAGGTTTGGTGATGTATTTATAGAGAAGGATACTTAGCCCTTAAATATTTAGTACATGTAGGCATGTTTTTCTGCTTTAGGGTCTGCATCTCTATATTTTCATTTTGCGTGATCTCCATTCAGCTTGTACGAAGCCTTAGTAGAGAAGGAATCCAATATATATATTATTAATATTATTTGATTCAGCGTACCAGTTACATGGAACTTCATTCATTTACGGACCTCTATCAAAAAAAATTATTTTGACGAGCAATGTGCCACGATTCCAAAACTATAATAAAATAGACTAGTTAACTTATTCTATGAAATTTCAAAAGTGTTGATATAGGGGGTAAAACACTTTAAATAAAAGTTGCTTATTTTCCAAAATAAAAATTACAGAAAAATTCTACAAATTAAATTAAGTATACGTCTAAAAAATCTTATCCAAATATGAAACCAATATTTAATTATATTAAATAAACCATTATGGCTTCTAAAACGATTCCTTAGCGACTATTTGAAAATTTAATTTGGACATAACTTATAATCTATACGATGAAATCTCGATTTTTCACTTCCATTAGAAAAATACAGTTAAATAGATTCGAACGTTTCTTGTTTCGAAGAAATCCGACTTATAACAGATCCTGTACACTCAGTTGAAGTTCAAAACTCAATATTACAAACTACCGCAACGTTACGAGGTCGTTTATAATTATATTATAAATAAATACGTCAATTGTCATTTATGAAAAAACTCGTTATTATAATTCGATTCTAAACTGAATTGAATCTATTACATTATCCAATTCACACAATATTGCCAATTCAACTATTTCCGACTCTTTCGAAATTAAATTATATTACTCCATTATTTAAAATAATTAAATATTTAAAATATTTGAATTCAAACCATTTGAATTACCAAACCAATATATTAAAATAATTAAATAAATTAATTATTAAATCAGTAAAATTCTGGGACATTACACAGGAACCAACGACCCGTTTAGATTGACTCTAAGTTTCGATGGGCCTTTTCTGGATCAAAATTTATGCCCACATTGCGGGTTGTTACATTTGGTATCAGAGCATAGGTTACCCGATTATAAGGGAAATATACGTATTAGAGGCGTATTTGTGATTTGAAAAGATTTTTTAAACTATATATATATAATATACATTTGCCCCCAATAAGCATACACACTTGTACTAGGCACCTTTATTGTTTCTTCCTTTTTTCCAGCTTAAATACTATCTCAGGAGTATCAACAAAGGGATTCTTCCTTTTCTTTTCAGATACTAGAATGGCTAAAAATCCTAATGAGCAGGGCAACCAGGCAAGACCCCGCTACTTGACAGAATGGTTCCAGCAGTACCTCCGTACTGTGGAGCAGGTCCTTGTAGCTAATCCTTACCTGGCGGCTCCCGCATCTCATGCCACTGATGTGGCATTTGATTTTTCTTTCTTTTGTAAGGTCTTTATGAATTTTGGAGGGAAACTGTTTTCTGGAAAGGAAGGCTTTGTTAGTGCCCAATCTTGGGTTATGGAGGCTACTATCTGGCCTAATGAAATAAAAAGAAGGATAGCGGCCTGACATTTGAAGGATGAAGCCCTAGAATGGTGGAACTAAATATCAATGGAGAAAGAGGGCCAGATCTTCACATGGGCTGAATTCAAGACCCATTTTGAAGCGAAATTTTTGCCAACGACAGAAATGACCATTCAGCTAGAGAAATTCATCCACCTCAAGCAAGGAAGCTTAAGTTTGCAAGAATATGTATCCAAATTCACTGAGTTATGTAAGTTTGGTAGAGGATTATTAGACACGCCTATGAACAAACCCCCTAGGTTTGTGAAAGGACTGAACTCCCTGTTGAAGGAAACCTTATTAGCCCAGGTAACATTTGGGGAAACTTTTGAGAATCTAGTTGAGACAACTGCCCTTTGCATGGCTGAAAGATCCAAGGAGGATAAGGAGGATGAGAAAGGAGAAAGCTCCAACAAAAAAAAGAAGAAAGAATGATGGAAAAACAAGACGAAGAAGAACTTCAAAAAGGAGGCAAAGACTTGCGTGAGGTGCAACCACAAGGGCCATGAGGCCAAGGATTGTAGGGTCTCATTGACAAAGAAGGAGTTCAAGTGAAAATGTTACAACTTCCACGAAAAAAGACACATGTCCAAAGACTGCCCAAACCCGAAGCTACCAAAAGTGGCCAGAACTATGCAATTGAAGCAACCCCAATTCAAAGTCGCCCCCCAAGAGACCATGGGCAACCCACACTGGAAGGTATAATCTCTATTTTAGGAAATTCAGCATACACCTTGTTTGATTCTGGAGCGACCATTCTTTTATCTCCAAGCGATTAGTGAATCTGTTGAACCTTTCCATATCTATCTCGGATAGTCCGATTGAGGTGGCCAACTCTATCGAAAGATCTAAGTATCTTGAACTATTGTGTAAAGACCTATTATTGGAGGTCGACATTGTCGAGTTCCATTGTGAAGCATATGCGTTGGATTTTATGGGGTATGACCTTATCTTAGGTATGGACTGGTTGTCGTTTTACGGAGACGTCCTAGATTGTGATAAGAGACTCGTTCGTCTAAGGAGCCGAGGAGGACGCAGCCTAAATATTCCTTCTAATGTTAGAAATAAGGACAAAGCCATTTTATATCCCTTGTCTCCTAGTTCTGAAGGACCATCTTTGTTCCCTATAGTTTGTGAGTTCTTGGAATTTTTGAGGAAGTCACGGGACTTCTGCCCCACAGAGAAATCTCATTTCGCATTGACCTAGAGGACGCTAGACTGTAGCATTTCTCTTGTGGCATATGGAGCCCAAGGACAGGAGGGAGTTAGATAAGCAGATTTCAGAGTTGTTACAAAAAGGTTTTATTCGTCGAAGTACCTCAGAATGGGGTGCACCTGTTGTATTTGCCACCAAAGCAGACGGATATTTGAGACTTTTTGTGGACTATAGAGAACTTAATAAATTTACCAAAAAAAAAAGAAGATACCCTTTAACAGGAATTAATGACCTTTTTGACCACCTTGTAGGATCCCAAGTATTTTCCCAATTTGACGTTGCTACTGAATTTAACCAGTTAAGAATTAAGGAGGATAACAAGGACAAAACCGCGTTTAGGACGCCAGATGGATTGTTCCTACGGGAAGTCATGCCCTTCGGATTAACGAATGCACCCGCCTTCTTTGTAGACCTCATGAGTAGAGTGTTTTGGTGCATTCTAAATAAAAATGTGGTAGTTGTCATAGATAATATCCTTATATTTTCCGAAGATCATGAAGAGAATGAAAAACACATGAGATAAGTGTTAGGGATATTAAGAAAGAACCAACTGAAAGAAAAAATTCTCGAAGTGCCATTTTTGGAGGGAAGAAATAAGGGTTTTAGGACATATCGTGTCCAGTAAAGGCTTGGCCGTAGACCCCGTGAAGATCGAGGGAATCAAGGAATGGAGGATACCTCGAAATGCTACAGTGGTAAGAAGTTTCCTTGGATTAGCTGTCTATTATAGGAAATTCATTAAAGACTTCGCAAAGATTGCTACTCCATTAACCCAATTGACAAGAAAGAGTTTGGTATTCACTTGGAGTAATAAAAGTAATACAGCCTTTGAGAAATTAAAGGAAGCATTAACTAGTGCACCAGTCCAAATTATACTCGACGGTTCGAAATCATTTACCATTTACACTACTGCATGTGGGATCGATTTAGTAGTAGTCCTTATGTAAGAAGGAAGAGTAATCACCTATGCTAGTAGAAAACTCAAGGATTCAGAGAAAAGGTATCCAGTACACGACCTTGAGTTAGCCATAGTAGTGTTCACCCTTAAGATGTGGAGGCATTATCTCTTAGGGGAGAAGTTTGAATTGTTTACAGACCATAAATCTCTTAAGTAATTATTTTCTTAACGTGACTTGAACTTGAGACAACAAAGATGGATGGAATATACTGGCTCATTCGACTTTACGATTCAGTATACCCCAGGCAAAGGGAATGTTGTAGCGGATGCTTTAAGTAGGAAACATGGGACATTGAATGCGATAACAGAATGGAAACAGTTAGAGTTCCTCGCAAATTTTAATTTCAACCCTCGCCAACCACTTCCAAGGGTTTTCTTGGGGCTATGATACTTAAACCTATCCTAAGAAAAAGAATCCAAAGTGCACAAGACATTGATAAAGAGTTAAAAAGCATAAAGGATAATGTGGTAAAGAGAGAGACCTTTCCTCATTCAGTTACGTATTCGATTAGCGATGATGGGAGTTTACTTTGGGATGGACGACTTTATGTCCCTAAGGATGAAGGGTTGAGGAAAGAAATTCTAGAGGAGTGCCATAGGTCGAGACTGATCATACACTCGATGGTGATAAGATGTATAAGGATATGAAGAGGAATCTCCATTGGGAAGAAATGAAGAGAGACGTAGCCGAGTTCGTGGCCAAATGTTTAACATGTCAAAAAGTCAAGGCAGAGCAAGGGAAGCCTATAGGATTGTTATTAACTTTAGAGATCCCCATGTGGAAGTGGGAGCATATTTCCATGGACTTTTTAGATGGACTTCCTAGAAGCCAAAAAGGGATTGAGGCCATTTGTGCTATGGTGGACCGTTTAACCAAAAGCGCCCATTCATACCAGTCAAGAAGATAAGGACTGCAGCCTCGTTAGCCCAATTTTATGTCAAAGAGATAATTAGACTCCATGATATTCCGTCAAGTATCGTGAGTGATAGAGATCCCTTAATTCACAAGCGGATTTTAAGGAGGCCTACAATCAGCATTGGGGACGACCCTTAACTTAAGCACAACTTATCATTCGCAGACCGACAGACAGACATAGAGAGTAAACAGAGTCTTAGAAGACTTGTTCAAAGCTGGTATCATCGACTTTGGAGGAGTTTGGGAGCAACACCTACCGCTTGTGGAGTTCACGTATAATAATAGTTTTCAAGCGACGACTGGTGTAGCCTCTTTCAAAGCGCTATACGGAAGGCCAATCAAATTGCCAACTTGTTGGTTGCAAACTACTGACAAGGTTATACTAGGACCAGACTTCATCCGTGAATCCATGGGGAATATATCTTTGATTAGGCAGAGAATGAAGGCAGCCCAAGACCGTCAGAAATCGTATGCCAATAGGCAAAGGAGGGAACTATAATTTAATGTTAGAGACTTAGTGTTCTGAAAGCATCCCCTCTTAAGAAAACTGTTCGGTTTGGAAAGACTGGGAAGTTGGCTTCGAGATTTATTGGGCTTGTAGTATCATAGAGAAGATAGGACCTTTGGCTTCTCGAGTGGATCACCCAGAGCGTCTATCGGGAATCCAAAATGTTTTTCATGTATCTTATCTAAGGAAATGCCTTCATGATTCTACTATCAGACTCAAGCTTGATGAAATTGGGGGTATAGAGAAACTCGAGTTGGAGTCCAGGGTTCCCCGTGCCACTGCAAGGATTGTACAACACGGAATCAAGAGGCTCCGCAACAAAACCGTCTGCCTCATCTGAGTACATTGCAAGAATGACCCTACAGAAAACACATGGGAAACCGAGGATAAGATGAGACAGACTCACCCAGAACTATTCAGGGTAACTTTTCCCTCAAATTTTCATTTATGGATGTATCGTGATTGCTAGATTGAATGTTTGCAACACCATCACACCAAGCACTCATATAAAAATATATGCATATTTAGGTTGTTTGCATACATGCTGCATCACTTACTAAACCTACATGTTAGGGTAGAGCTCACTTTGGTGAGTCTGCGGTTCATAATTACTGTGAGTCATGGATGCTTATGGATGAATTATAAACAACATGGATGTTTCGAGCGAGTTGTATTTTTCGCCCCTTAAATAAATTTCGGGACGAAATCTATTTTAAGAGAGGGGGGAAGAATGTAACACCCCGTAAAATTCGTAAGTATCACTAATAAATTAAATAATTAAAAAGAAGCAATTAAATCATATGGCTAGAAAATGAGATTTTGCAGCTTTAGGAATTTGGCTACGAAACTTTTTATTTGGATTCGTGGCGAAACTTTGAATCGTTTTCATATATAATATGCTGAAAACAGTCAACGTATGAAGAAGTTATGAACAAATGAATTTGGATAGCGTACGCAGAATATATATATATATATATATATATATATAATTTTGTGAATATTATATATATTGTCCAAATAATAATTTAAAATAAAAAGAGGGAGATCCAAAATTTGAAATTATAGATAAGGTTCAGGGTACAACGTATATTGAATATATGGAAAAGAATGAAGCAAATTAAGAACATAATAAATAAAATTGACAGCTCATCAACGTAGTAAATTGGGCGTTCCAGTTGAAGAGGGGTCGACCACTCCCCCTTAAGGGGGGTCGACCACTAGTCGACTGGCAGGCCTAATTCTACCTATGTGGATTTGGATTTTCTTAGAGGATATGTTATATGGATGGCTTGGATTAATTTTAATTAATCCGACAGCTCATGCTCACACGAGCAAGTATAAATAACCCCTCAAACCTAACACTAGAAACCCTAATTATTCTAAACCTCTGCCTCTATGCTGCTGAATTCCGTAGAAAAATAAAGAGAAAAAGGGTGAAGGTTTCTTCTACTCCTCTACCTCCATTCTATATCTCTGTATTTCAATCTGTATAAGTTTAGGAAATTGGAATTTAGCATAAACAATATATATAAGAATCTAATTATATATTTCTTATATGAATATTGTTAGGAGATCAATCAGAGCACGCTTGAACGTTGAGAACCATTGCAGATCTTGAATTTCTACCACATCTCCACTGGATTTGTGAGTGGAATCTAGTTTTGCTTAAAGGCATATTCATATTATTAACAGTTTGCTATATGAATTGTTATGCCTGTGAAGATTTGGTTATGCGATAATATAACATGAAAAATCCCCAAATCTTCTACTTTGTAATCACGTGGGAAATTGTCATGTTGTATTGGTTTTGTGGAATTTTGGTTTTTGTATTGAATTAAAGGTAATCATGAGTGCACATTATTATTTATGTTTTATGCAATTCAACGTTACAATCATTTGATCTAAGCCTAAAAGGGTTTGGATTTGAATTTTTTCATAGTTGAATTGGGTTTGGATCATATTTTGAGTGTAAACGCATTCATAAATTGGAATAAGTCAAACATAAACATTTTTTAGTGTATAACACCACAAAAAGGGTGAATTTGGTGAAATATAAATTATAAACATACATGTGAGAGTGTGTGTGTGTGTGTGTGTGTATATATATATATATATCGCTCTACTTTTAATTTAATATTTAAACCATTTCTACATGCGTAGGATACAAGTTATAATTATTATGTATATGTATGTTTTCCATTACTATTATTTGTTATATGTTCATTATGACATCATGTTATGTTGTAGCAGTAAAAATGGAAAAACCAAAACTTGTGTGTCTAAATTTGGATAAATGACAATTGCCATCCCGATTAGAACATTTCCCCATTATACGAATGTTACGTTAATTAGGCGCTATTATTATATCATTTATTTAAACGTAACATTACATTAGCATAATAAATGCGATTAGGTTAGACTTTGAATTTGAAATGTCCCCTTAACAAATATAAAAATATATTTGTTTGCTTGTGTATGCATATATTTAGAATGACTTATATGTATACATACATATATATATATATATATATATATATATAAATGACACAAAGACACGAGGTTGTTGCAATTTGTGGTAGAAGCCTGCCCGGAACAGATCGGCATATCCAGCAACCACAAGTGGGCCCAACTAATGTGAGATGTCTAGGTGCCATGAGTCATTCATAAACTTAGTACACTAGACAGAGGTTAAACCGACTTGTAGTAGAAGCCTGCCCGAAACCAGTCGGCATATACAGTATCTACAAGTAGAGGGTTTAATGTGAGAGGTCTAGTGTGGTTGTGTGCATATATATATATATATATATATATATATATATATATAAGTTGATATGTGAAAACAAATAGGCTTACTATGCCTTCAGAAGGTCTTAACTGGATGACTCACCTTTTTATCTAATTTGGGTCTTAAGTGGTTAGGACTAGGATCCCTCCGAAGGTTTATTCCTTTGAGAGGAACCCAAGTCATCGGACCCACCCTTATTAGTATTAAGGTAAGTCTTTGGGTCGTCCTTCTTTAAAAGTGGTTAGGCATAAAACGGTTAACTTTATAGGGTAGTTCATGCGGATTTCCACTTACTCTAAAAGCTTGCAAGGGCTCATCTAGGGATAGATTGGTAATTGAAGGATATGTGGCCATTGCATGCTCACCAACTGTCCAAGGGAGGTCTTAAGCGACATAGGTATCCTACTGGGTAATATCAGTTAAGTAGTAACGTTGGCAATACTACTTCTCATATTACAAATGAGAGAATGGACTTAAGAACCTTAACGTACTATGACAGGGTTCTTAAAGGGCTAGGGGTCCGCCTCAGGGTTATAATAGATTGTAAGAATCCACCTTTAATAGGGCCATAAGTGACCGAGAATGCCACCTCATTGGTTCTTTACCCTAAAAACACTAATGGGCGATTGACTTGGATATTCACCCACATTGGTTAGAAATTTGGTGTTTGTTACGTACTGTGTAGACATACCTTGACATATGTAACCTACTAAGAATATAGGGTATGGACCTTAAGTAACATATATTTCAATTACACCGAACTTTATGTTCTGCCCCCCTCTCCTTAACATCCCACAGGTTAGTAGATGGGGTAAAGCCATTGATGAAGTCATGACGGAAGCCGAGGAAGAAGATGAACTTATTATGATATTATTAGCTGTTATTGCTTTGCTTCTTTTGGATTCTTATGAGATTGAACAATTTGATGTACCTCTTGAATAAATGTAACAGTGACTATGTATTTTTGATATTTTTTAAATAATGGTACATCTTATTTGAACATTATATTTTCTCTCTCTGCTGTGTGAGATTTCCATTCAAAGTATATATTATTGTTATCTGTGCAAATGTAATCCTTATAGGAACCAATGACCTATTTAGAATGACTCTAAGTTTCGATGAGCCTTTTCTAAATCGAAATTTAGGCTCATTCCGGACAGGTTGTTACACTATAAATACTGTCTACCTCATTCTTCAATGTGGTTGGATTGTTGATACTTTAGATCCCCAAAGCATAATTAATGGCAGTCATCTTCTTCTTTATGACTATTGGACATGACTTGGACCACTAAAACATTGCACAAGCATTTTCCATCAATTCTTGGATATTCACAAGGACATTTACATTGCTTTTGGACTGTTTCGGACATCTTCGGGTCTCCTGGACATTGAAGCCATTTCTCGGACATTGTTGACTAAGTTGACACACTTTTCACTCAACGAAGAAGAAGAAGGGCATTTGGGTCAAAGTTTAGAATTAACAAATATTTTATTGTTCTGTTGCAACGCTTTGTACACAAATATTGTCCGAACTTGTACAACTCTTGTAATCATCTATTATATGATGAACGATTACTATGAAGTGGACGTAGGCTTTAGTGTCGAACCACTATAAAAAGCTGTATTCTCCCTACATTTCATTATTTCGGTTTTCGATTGCTGTGTCTCTAGTAAACATACACTAGAGGGTTGGCGTGCGTTGAATCAACGACAATTTCCCACGTCAACATTATACTTCATTTAAACTAGTATCATCTATCTCTCTCATACTGACAACAACAATAGAATGTCAGAATAAAACACAAATGTGAAATTATGTATTCCTAAGTATAATATTTATTGTTGAAATTATTTACTATCAAAAAAAAAAAACTTTGTTGATTTCCTTAATTGTTATCTATTTGTTTGATTTGGAAAGAAAAAAATAGAAGTTAGTGCTACATTTTACACGGCTTAAAGTTCCAACCGGCACATCAAAATTTCACCCATGACGACCGGATTGGAATTCAAGCATGTTCCAAGCTTTAATTGATAAGAAAAATAGATAGATCAAAAATGAGTTTTGTGGTAATTGTTGAAGGGAGTTGTAGTCTTGATTCTGAGAACGAAGGCCGCTTTGAGTTAGAGAAGAGTGTCGCTTTGATTTAAGGAGTGAAGCTTTGATTTACAGAAGAAAGAGAACGATTTTGATTTGTAGAGGAAGAAGCGACTTTGATTACAATTTGTATATAGGGCTATAAATTTTGTACGAACATCCGATGTTCGTTCGTGTCCGTGGCTGAAATGCGTCCGTTCGAGTCCGAGTCCGTCCGATTTTCATTTACGACATGAGTTATGATAACAAAATTTATACCAATCTGATTCGTGTTCGTTTGAACTCGTCCGAATTCCTCATACTTTGATATATAGTTAAGAGAAAATCTAATAAAAAATATAAAATTTAATATAAATAACCATGTCTGACCAGGTTCGTTCGTGTCCGAAAAACACATGTCCTCCGGTCGACTTCATTTAGGACACGAGTTAGGACTACGAAATTTGTACAAGAAAATATTTCATCCAGTCCGTGTCCGATCCGATTTTATTTAGGACAAAAATAAACATACATCCGTTCGGTCCAGTCTGACTGATTACACGCATGTTTGTAGATATTAAAGTATTAGAATACTTTATATAGGGGTGAGTTCGGTCTGGTTCGGTTTGGTGCGGTTCGGAGTTCAAACCGCTTCCACACCGCATTAAATGGTTGATCAAAAATACAAACCATTATACTAACTATTCAAACGGTTCGGTTTCGGTTCGATTTTGATGTAATACGGTTTGGTTCGGTTTGAACCCGTATTAAATATGAAATAAGAAAATTACTTCCATCAACAATCAATTTACAATTGTATGATGTTGTGCCACTTAAAGTTTAAAACACATAGTGTTATCCAAAAAATGAAATGGAAACTAATATACTAAAACTATAATTTTTATTCTTTTATGATAACGATTTTTATTAATATAACACCAGCATACACTGAAAATAGAACGTATATCGTTAGAATAAAAAACGAGATCTGCTAAAAGCACACCCGTTTGTGCTTCCTAACACCATAGCTTGGTAGCAAAAAGCAAAAAAAAAATGGATGTTTTTAGTTCCACATGGTGGTGTAATGCTAAGGGCACCATGTTTAGTGATTTTGGCTACTATAACATGGTGTTAGAAAGCACAAACCGAGGTGCTTTTAGCAGTACACTGAAAGTACACTAAAAAATTAAACAGAAATTTTATGTTTTTATCATAACACTACCAGTGTAGGTATCCGGTTGGGTTAACAGTTCAAACCGCAACTGAACCGTATGTTGCGAGTTGGTTCGGTTTGGGTTATTTGCTTTAGAAAGAGAATTCGGTTCGGTTTTCCATGTCGTTTTTGCAGTCCGATCTGAACGGTTTTCGTATTACGGTGCAGTTTATGTCACCCCTAACTTTATATGGACTTCCAAAATGGCTTGGGCCAATATATTTACTTTGTACTGGGTTTTATTTTTGTTAATTCAGAAGAAAGTATAGCTTGGGCTTTAATGATTTGAAGATATTTTATTTTGAAAGAAAAACTTTTTTACTTTATTAGTTACTGAAGTACTGTTTCACAATTGCTATGGCAAGTCGCTCAAAAGCGACTGAGTGTGATACTCGCTTCCACCTGTCATGTGTTTTTTCATTTCAGTCCTAAATATATATCCAGAATTTCACAAAGCCACTGTTTTGAAGTAAAATGAAAAATATAAAGTCCACATGTAAGCGAGTATGGCACTCAGTCGCTTTAAGCGACTTGCCATAGCAAATCTCGTACTGTTTTATTCCTTTTAGTACAAATCTGCAACGTTTTGCGAATCATATTAAATGCTTTTACAAAGTAAGGTAACTTGAAACCGGAATTAAAACGGAAATTCCGAAACCGAAATAAAATAGGGAAAATTTCAACTAACTGGAACAATATTTAAACTGGAATTTTAAACCTTCCTTTGATGCAGTTATCATCTGTATTTTTTTAATTGTCAAAATAATAATAATAATAATAATAATAATAAACCACAATTTCATTGTTAAAATTATCGTTTGAAAAGCAGAAAATGTATACATTCTACACAAATCCGATTTGCTTAAGAAACAAAACTAAAATGTAAACCTCGACTGAATTCATCAAAGTAGAAGTTGCTTTTTTCTTCTTAGTCAGAGGAAGCTTTCTTGTCAGAGCCACAACAAAAGGAATGATCCACGCATGCAGAGGTCAGGTTTGAGTTATTTTGTTTGGTAATAAGAAGTGAGGCAATGAGTATTGGAAACTAGATGAGGTAAACTTAATAGGCAGCCTTAAGTAAATTAGAAAATTGGTAAATTAAAATAAGGCAAAATTTATTTCAACCCACCAATTTGCTCATTTGCCCCAATTTTCAATCAAAGAATTGGATGATGAGAATGCCCTTGGTTTATTTTTCATTTAAGTTTATATTCCATTTTTTTTCCTCCATTTTTTCTGTCCACCTTGTAGTAGCATTGCGCGGTGACTGAGCATTACATAGTGGCACTGCGGGTGCTCTTAGGTCACAACGTGGTGACCTCATAACACCCCATATTGCCACTGTGTGGTGCTGAGCTTTAAAGACACAGCACAAGGATATTATTAGGTATATATTTTTTTCAAATGGAGAGCAACTCAGCAAAATGGTGGGTTGGCAATTCAGCAATTTAATGAGTCATTTATTACTTCCTAATGATTTATACATTTGCATTTGTTAATTAATTGTCAGTTCAAATCTTATGTTCTCTTTTCTTTCATCGTTCCATGTACCATATTAATTTACACAATTAATTTTTGATTATCAACAATTCATATGATCGATCACACTGATTTACTACTGTGATGAATAAGTGTGATGTTTTGTGGAGACATCATCATATTGATTACTAGTTCTTAATTTACAGCACTTGTTAATTAATTCCATTACTGATTGTTGGGTGTTAGATCAGGCTTAAAAAAAAAACAGCCATCATCATATTGATACGGTAAGTAATCCGCTGAGCTTTTGCTGTTGCTTTAAGAAACGAAGTCTGCCAGAATAATTTAAACTAATCATCCACGCGCTAGCATGATAAATGCAGTCCAGTTATTTTGATGCAGAAGCAAGTTATACTGCAGGGAAAAAAGAAAAAAAGTTAATCTATCTCCGCTTAACAAGAAGAAGCAATAGACCCGAGAACAACGGTGATAGATTGTTAGACAAACAACCTTGAAATACGAAGCATTGAATGTGAATGTTTTCTTATTACAAGTTAACTTCGAGGTATGTAAATTTGGTTTGAAGCAACTGTGATTAAGTTAACGAACAAAGTAATTAAACAACCAGGTCTTCCTGGATTTAGCATATATTTTAATTAGCGTCTTTAGGTTGACAAAAATACAGAAGCATATGCATGGATTTCTGAGAATGAAAAATGGAACTCTAATGAGAAAAGCACGATGAGTAAAGAAAAATATTTTCTAACTAATTTTGTCTTGAAGATGAAATATCATTCAAACATGTCAAGAAGCAACTTTGATTTGCTTAATTAAAAGATCTGATTAAGTCGACGAAATTTTGATCACCATATAGATGGAAGACTATAATGTCTTAAGAGGTGTATTAATTTAAATTCAAACATTGTTAATAGGAATCTAACAGGCAGTGCACCCGGGCAGTGCGGATCGATCATGTGAAGAGAACTAAAGAGAATTCTTTCATATTATTTTTCACTGAAAACATGGGTTATATAGCTTATCAAAGTCACTTTATTTTATGCATGTATATAATGCAATACAGGGATCAGCAAATCCCACGACGTTGTATGTGAACTGTTCTCTGCAAAAATTCCAAATTTAGGTACATGTCAACTAAAAACTTCTGTAGTTGAACGCCCGAGATTTTGACTAAACCACTTGTAACGAATGTATTGTGTAAGTTTAGTGATATTGGTCCATGCTAAACTATTACTTAACCTATCTTTTCACCAAACATCTTGTACTTAAATTCACACTTTTATTGGAGAAGTTTGATGTCATCTGTTCTGGTCATAATTCAAAAGATAGAACAATCCTTCATGATCGATCCATGCCCATGAAGTGTGCTCAAATTAGAGCATCTTCTTCAAGACTATATTTTCTTTGGTGACAAAATGTATAATTCCAGCTCTAGTTGAACATATGCTTGAATTTAGCAAATTATAAATTACATATATAGTTTGAAGCACTCGTCGAGCACTACAAAACTAGTTTTAAACAAATGACTTTATGACTTAGCGTTTATTCCATGCACATTCAAAGAAATTATAGATAAGTAGCCATTTGTAACTGATTATGATTTATGTGCCTAGCTTACATTACAAAATCTAAGTATGAATGCTCTGTTCGAGATGCTTTTAATTAAGTTATGCTTAGTTTCAATAAAAAAAACAAATATTTGAGTGCTTCCACAGATTATGTATATTTCAATGCATGGTATTTTTTAGTACTCAAGAAGAATATATAAGTACATTACTTTGAGCTAAATGTGTGAAAAGAGAGAATAAATGGGTGACATCGATGAAACTGCATTGTGCTTGCAACCTGTAAACAACGTGCTCCTTAATTAGCCTTGCTTAACATTGCATTGATATACGTAAAATGGTTATAAATTTCAAGAACCTGACCAATTAATTCATATATTCTGATTCCATTTACATTACTTAATAGTTAATTCTCCATGTTAACCGTACTTCAAGGTATTGCTTCTTCTTCTTCTTCTTCTTCTTCTTCTTAATACTACTATATTATTATTATTATTATTATTATTATTTATGTTACTTCTTCAACTCACACACTCTTCAACCTGTTTTGTTGGTCAAGACTCAAGTAGATTATAAAATTAATCAATTAATATATAGTTCATGATGAATGAACAATCAATACATCTGAATCTTAATTTTAATCTTAATTTACATGGACGTAATTAAATGCATATATCCAATCTTGATCATAACCCCAAACTGTAGGGCACTTTAGTCCCAGGCAACCATGCTGCACCGGCAATGAAATTCGCAACCGTAAACCTTGTCACAAGGGAAGGCCTCACAATAATATGGTACCCTCTCCACTTGATCCGAAACCGCATTCTAGACCCGCTTCCAACATTTTTAAACTCGGCGTAATACAAGGTGTTCAGAGCAAACTCGCCCTTGAAGGGCAGCCACCCTGAAGGATGAATGATACCATCTATGGTATTCTGCATGTACACAGTCCTTGAATACAGCATCCAGGGACGGCCAAGGTAAGACCTAACTGTATATCTAGCAGCCCACAGTTCGGATGTTGCCCGGATCCTCGAGGACTGGATCACAATACCTGTATTCTGATTTGGGTCCGTCCGGCCCTGTGCAGTTATGACATTTGACTCTCCATGATTCGGCTTTCGAAGGTAGATCGTGCACTTCTGTATCACTGCGGCTGCGTTTCCGAATATGAAATCTATTGTTCCAAATATGTTGCATTCTCTATAGAACTGCCTTTGTGTGTATACACAGAGACTGTCTTGGTAGCCTTCGATGCTGCATCTGTAGAAAACAGACTGGTCTGAACCGGATAGGAGAGCCACTGCCTGCGATCCTGGTCCATATGTGTTTCTGAATGTGATCCCTGTTCCAACAAATCTATCTCCAAATACACCTAAAAAAACAATTTCCATTAAGTTACGTTACTCTTCGTTATTGCAGTATAATTTTGTAAAATGGTGCGTTCTCGCAATTGGTTAAAAATAGCTAAAATGCCCCCATGTTTTAGATGAGAGCATACCTATAAAATACTATCTTCAAAACCTCCCATAACGTAAATATTCACATCTACAATTTGTTTAAAGTAAAGAGTACAAATACATTGAGTATTAAGCATGAATACGTGCAATTTTTTTAAAGAGATATCGGACAAATAAATGAAATTAGTTATGGCCACAGAAACAAACAATTAAGTCTAGGTAATTTTCGAAAAAAAAGGAAAAAGAAAGTTATAAAAAACAAAATAAATGCAATTTACAACATGTTTTTTTGTTAAAGGTTCCTGTATCAGATTTCAAATTAAACAGTTATCCAAAATTCCATTTCTAAGAATTTATACCAATCCTATAATGACTAAAGAATAATGTAAAACGATTATTACACAATTTGAGTTAAAAATGTGGAATTCTGCATGCATGCTCCCCTACTTTTTCAATCTTCGATCATTATTTAATTTTATTTATATTTATTTGAATGGAGGGGGGGGGGGGGGGGGGGGGGGTTTCTAAAAAAAAAAAAAAAAAAAAAAAAAATTGGAATGGCTAAGATAAAGATATTGGGTTTGAATAGAATTTGTCATTTTATATTTCTTTTCTTTTTTGCCAGAAAAGAAAACCCAATCAATCTAATGTAAAAAAATACTGTGCTACTGACATGTTATTTGTAAAGAGAGAACATACTGAAAGTGGGGGAGCTGAAGGTAGTATAACCACGAGCAACGCTTCTAGAACCAGTGATAACAGTCTTCCCTATCCCATCCCCAATCATAATCAAATCAGTCAAGCTACTGGAAACCGTAACAATCTCATTATAAACCCCAGCCTTGACATAAATCGCTATCCTCCTCCCATAACCATTCCTCCTCATGTACGTGGCCGCATTCACCGCAGCCTGCACCGTCCTGTACTTCCCTGCTCCGCCTTTCGCCACCACGAAGTTCGTTCCCACCGCAGCCACCTGCAGCTGCAGCAACGTCCTACCATGCCGGACCGTCGGAGGGACCACGGTGGTGTTCCGGGGGCGGTTAACGGCGAGGCAGTTACTGATGAGCTCGGAGATGTTGTACCGTTTGTACACCGGAACGACGAGCTTAGTGGAGGCCTTGAGGTCGGAGAAGCCCTTCTTACAGGTGCGCAGGTTGGTGAGGGCGGCGGACAGCCAGGTTTGCCTGTCAGCGCGGGTGCAGTTGGGCAGGTTGGAGTTGAGGGTGCGGTTGAGCTGGATGAGGGTGTTTCCGTACAGCTTGGAGCAATCGAGGATGGCTTTGCGGGACTTGCGGGTGCTGGCGCGGGTGGAGAGGGACTCAAACCGGGACTGCGCGTGGAGGGTGAGCGTGTAGGCTATTTGGACGGAGAGGGTGGTGAAGTCGGAGCGGTACTGGGGTGGGTGGTCGGTGTAGGGGGAGAGGTAGTGGCGGCAGGCCCGTGGGTATGGAGTGCGGTTGCACCACCAGTCCAGGGTTTGCTTCGTTGGCGAAGCTAGAGGGAGGAGGAAGAGGAATAGGAAGATAATGCCTTTGAATATCATGGTCAAATTGTGTTGTTTTTTTGAAGGTTGAAAGTTGTGCGATGAGGACGTGAAGAGTTAGTGGTTATATATGGGAATTTGTTAGCGTGAAGGATGTTTGGTACATGGCATTTTGGGTTTGAATTTGGTTATTTTTTGTGTGTTTTAAGGGATGATTGTGTTGCGGCTTAGTGTGTTTTCTTTGGGCAGACTGTTTTGCTTGCCAATCTTGCACTTCATGCCATTCATTTGGCCTAATAAATTAGGAAAAGAGGCACCAAAATGGTTTTGCACTGAATTTCTAAGAGTTACTGTATAACCCGTAAGGCAGATAAGTTGGAAATCGATGAAATGAACTGTTTTAAAAACAGGGTAAACTATGTCAGCAAAGCGGTCACGTGTATCTGGTTTCTATGACCATTTCGAAGTTTGTTGCATGTACTTATTATTTTCAATTTGTGCTTCATGATGTTTTCGATCATGTCAGTTGAGTCATTTTATGTTTTTATTCCACTGGAAAGGGAATTTGTTTACTCCAGCTACCACAACGAGTTTGCTCACTTTTTTCTGATTAGTGGAAATCAGAGAGATCTATATGAATCTTGTTTTCCAGCAATGAGAATCGAGAATTATGTTTACCTTTCTTAAAAAATGTGAACAAACTCAAAATTCCAACTGCTGCCTAGTGCAGTTGAGCAAGAGTACATATTTTCTTAATGGCGTATTCAGGCACGTAAGAGGAGGAAAAAAAAAAGTTCCTCTAAAATAAAAGTAATTATGAACTGTGCTATCGTGACAAGGAGTTCAACTAAATCGAATCCATGACCTTTTGCATTCTATTCAAACGTTCTAATCAGACGTCGTCTTAGTGAAGCTTATGTTTTAGGTGACCTTTTGATTCTCCAAAATTAAATTTATATGAATTCTGTTAAAGTAATTTTTGTAAGTAATTTAAACCATGCATTTAAAATGGTATCTGGTGTATTAAATTTCAAAATAAGAGGTGATGCTAATTTCCACTAGTTTGATTTCACCTCAAACAGTGGTAAATTACATGGATTATGCACTCAATGTCAATGTATAGAGCAGCCATATTTGATTTTATCTAGCATATAAAGTTATACTTCATTTACTGTCTAAGTTATGAAAACCTTCGCATACACTCTATTGAATTGGATAACAGTTCCAGCTTAATTACACATGTATATTCTAACGTGGTTGCTTCCAGTTTAAATGGCAAATCTTGCATATATTTCAATAGCTATTTGTACATTGTACATTACAGACATGGCGTGATTACTTGTAGGAGAGTAATGTTGAAGCAAATAATCAGAGAGTTGAATCATATGATTGGAATTCAATAAGTCGCATTGATTTCTGTAGGACAAGGGTTGAACGGAAACTTAGAAGCAGTTAACATAAAATCATTGTGCGTTCTCAAGTAACCATGACTAGATATTCAAGAGAGAAATTTGAGTTAGTTATTTGAACGGGAAGCGTGGTTGAACAGAGGATGCGTTTTGCTAAGCATAGAAAATTTAAGAGGAGAAAATGAATTGAACATTGAAATAATAATAATTGCTCAGCTCAAACCAACTATATCACTTGGACATGATTGTAAACCAGAAAACAGTTGGAATATAATTTGAGTTGTTTACTTATTAAATAATTAATATTGGTTCATATATTCAAAGTGTCTTTTAAAATGAAAAGTCGTGTCAGTTCAATGAATAATCATGTCAGCTCAACGAAGGGTCGTGTCTGTTGTTTAATGAAAAGTCGTGTTCATTCGAAGAGTTATTAGTAAGGGTATGTAGACCACCATAAATATGTGGTCATTTTGTTGTGTTGAAGGCAAGAAATCCAAAGTATTCACTAATTAAATTAAGCATTCTTCCTCTAATTTTTTTTCCTCTAACAAAGTGGTATTAGAGCAAAGTTAGTGAAGGTGTGATAAAATGGCAAACAATTGAATGTTTTCCTTCCAGTATCCTCGTCTCACAAAAGAAAATTATGAAAAATAGTTTCTTCGAATGAAAGCTTTACTTGGCGGACAAGTAGTATGAGAGATCGTAGACAAAGGCTACGACAAGCCAGAAAATGAAACTGTGTTATCTCAAGTGTAGAAGGAAGCCTTAGAAAAGACGAATAACATGCACTCAGCCTCATCCATCAATGTTTTGATGATTCAATGTTCGAAAAATAGCAGATGTAGACACTTCAAAAAAGACTGGGAAATTTTGCAAAAATCTTTCCAAGGAGTTGATAAAGTAAAGAAAGTTAAGCTTCAATCACTAAGGAGTGATTTCGAAGCAATGAAGATGAGTGAATCCGAATGGATTTCGGATTACTATTGTAACGTTCCAGACTTTTAGCGATTTAATAATTAATTTATATATATTAGTTTGGTAATTTAAATCATTTAACTTAAAATGATTTGATTATTTAATTATTATAAATAGTGGAATAATAAATTTAATTTTTGAAATAGTCGGAAATAGTTGAACTGACAATATTATGTGAACTGGATAATATAAGATATTTAATTGAGTTTATATTCGAGTTATAATATTGAATTTATTAATTAAATGACGTTTGAACGTATTAATTATATTATAAATATAAATCGAGCTCGTAACATCGCGGTAGTTCATAATATCGCGTTTTGAACTTTAAACTACTATACAGGATATGTTTTAAGTTGGATTTCTTTAAAACAATAAATTTTCAAATCAAATTAACTATAATTTTCTAATGAAGTAAAAATTCGAGATTCTTATAGATTATATAAGTTATGTCCAAATCAAATTTCTAGAAAATCGCTATGGAATCGTTTATAAACCATAACAATTTATTTAATATAATAAAATATTGATTTCGAATTTGGATAAGATTTTTAAAACGTATTTCTCATTTGATTTATAGAATTTTTCTGTAATTTTTATTTTGGAAAATAAGCAACTTTTTATTTAACGTAATTTACACCATATATCAGCAATTTTGAGATTTCATAGAGTAAGTTAACTTATCTAATTTATTATATTTTTGGGATCTTGACACATTGCTCGTCTCAATGGTATTTTTATTTTTGTCCATAGTGGTTCGTATGTGAACGAGATTTTATATAGCGGGGTACCAAATAAATATAAAACACTATATACATCAAACTTGAAAGCAACGTGGTGACCTCATGATTGAGCTAACCGAAGAATATCATCAAGGCTATTTCTATTCGTACACCTATAATTTCTTAACCCACACCCTAAAATGAAATAAAATAGCATACACCAAGAATTTCTTTTCATACACCATGTCTTTCACGAAATTACCCTTTTGTATTTTCATCACCTTTCCTCTTTAGCCTTAAAATTAAATTACATAAAACTGGGAATTCATTGTAATATATTTACCTAAAATAAATAAAAAACTTTAATTTTTAACACTAGTATTTTAAATTATTTGATTTTTTTATTTTTAAATCACTTTTAATTTTAGATGATGGAAATTTGAACTTATTTTTTTAAATATTAGAAAGTTAAACTAGTTAAGTTTTGGTGTTAAATTTATGGATAATTAGATTTTTGATAAATGATTAAAGAATTTAGTACTATGTATAACATTAATTTTAGTATTTAGTTCTAAATTTAAATTTTTATATTTAATCAAAGTGAAAACTATTAAAATTGATTGTATATAAATGTTGCTTGTAATGATATGAATATATTTTAATCCTAAAAAAAAAAAAAAAAAAAAAATTTAACCAGTGATATGAATTAATTTATAATTTGCTAATTTTAGATGAGAAATTATATTGAGTATACATAATGCAAACAAGGGAGAATTGTATATATTTTCATTTTTTAATATTGATTCTTTTTTAATAAGGTCATTTTGGTCTAAATTTTTATTTAAAATCTCATGGTGTAAGTAAAGCAATTTACGGTGTTTGAATAGAATTTGCCTATCATCAAACAGATATGAATTTCATGTCCACATGCCTACTCCTACAGCCAGGCCGACCTAAGTTTTAAAGCAGGCAGACCCTCTTCCTTTCTCTCTCTCTCTCACTATATATATATATACATATATATATACATATATATATATACATATATATACATATATATAATATGTAGTTGTACTTCCTACTGAAGAAACAAAAGTAAAATATATGGCTAGGATACAAGTAAGTACTATCCTATACACATCACACATAGCTCTATATAGACTATAGTATTCGAACTCAGATAAAAGAAAAAAGAAGAAGAAAAAAGACCTACCCTACAGCCTTATACAAACACAGTAAAAACATACCCACCCTAATCTATCAATGAAACTACTTTATGCCCAAGTAAACACTGCCATGAATTTTCAAATCATGCACATTTGCGCAGCTTTCACGGCAGACCTAAGAATATGAATTCGAAGACCTCTATTCCTGCACGCTGAAATCTTCTAGATTATAAATACGCAGATTAATCATATGTTCTTCTTAAACCCAAAACACTCAAGCTGCCATTGTTGTTTCTTTTCAATAAATGCTTTGAGGGTTTAAAAATAGAAATCAAATCTGATGCTTCATTAATTTGATAAATATATATGCGAATGTCATGTGGTGCTCCTCAACCTGGTATGACTTTGCAAGAAGTTCAAAAAAAAAAAAAAATCGTTGGTATTTCCTTTCAGCCTGAGCTAGGGTAAATTATTAAGAGGAATACAAGCATCCATTCACGAAGTTAAGTTGAAAATCAAGTTTGTGAGGTAATCTAAGTGTTGCGTGAATTTTTTTGGGGAATTCTATGCCTAAAAGTGACATACGGTCACTGTGAAGAGCTGACGTATTCGAAAGAAATATGATGGAGATGGTGGAGCTCGAATGGTACGAAAGAAGTATAGGCAGAACGAGATTGGGACGAGGAATGTTGTGATATATTTTATTTTATTTTTAAGTGATGAGGGGAGGAGCATTGGAAGGCAATATGTGTGCAGATGATGGTTGGAAGGTTTCCTAGGAGCGGGGTACAGACGGGAGAAGACGGGTATAAATTTTTTGCAAGGACAAATGGGTATGTGGGCTGTGAATAATAAAAAGGGTGAGGCCATATAAAAAAATAAAGAGAAAGAAAAAAAGAGAGGAAGAGGAGCTTGCGAATTCGAATTTCCTAGAGTTGAGGAAGAAAGCTTATGTGCGGGTCTAGGTCTTTTAACAATGGGTTTGGGCTAAATTAACACCGTTGAGGCCCGTTTAAAATATAATTAAGTTATTTTGATTTAAATTAGTATATGAACTTGTAATTTTAATATCTATTACATACGTTATTAGAATGAAGAAAATTTGGATCCTAGGATTGTATGATCATAGACTACACAATGGAACTAGTCTGAGTGATTTGGAGCACGTTACAATTTTAGGCAAATTAAAACGTCTGATATAATCAACCGGCGGTAATCGTTATTTAACGATTAACGACCAAGGTGAGTAAATTCACTAACTCTGTCCAGTTTTGTAATTTTTATAAACGTTATTTAATATCGATAAATAGTGAATGAATGATGTGTGATGGTTGTTTGGATGAACTGCTTATTAATTGGTTGAAATTATATATATAGTTATATATAAACAGTTGATTGAATACTGGTTCTAATTATTTTAATATCTCACATTGATACGAAATTAGTATTACTTATGTTGGTTAACATCCGTGGATGCAGGAAAACAGGTTGGAGTGATCCAACTAGATTACTCAACAATTATTGTTGTTTTCATATATTACATTATATGATGTAATCATGAATAATTTGTGGTTGATTATTGTGTTTTTGGGGTGGTTGAACAACATTGACCTGAAATAATTGGTATTTAAATACCGTAAAAATATACGGAATGAAATTCGGGTTCTAAAAAAGAAAATCTATTTTTAAATAGAAATTGAATATCGACCGAGCTAAATATAATAACTTGTTTTAATTATAATAAAACAAGTAGTTTGGTTTATAAATGATATTTCTAAATGGGATGACGTAATTGTTATTAAATAAACTGGAAATATAAATTCAAGAATGAAATAAAATGGGAATTGGGAATTGTTTTCAAAAGAAAGCGATGGAATTATTTCGATGTTCAAATGTAGATATAATTGAGACAAATCCATAATGATTTACAATTAGAATTCGACTTTGTCGAATATTTTAAAAATAATTTATTCTTGGAAATTATATATCATATAATTAAGAATTTGACAAGAAAAATAATTTTAGTTTAAAACCAATAATTTATAATCGAATGTGTAATCGATATTTAGTCATAAACTTAATATATAATTAACAAGAAGTTGACATGTAAATGGAGTTTATGAAGTGGAATATGAATATGAATTTATAAAAGAACAAGATAGATGGAATTTTAAATTGTAATTGTATTTATTATCTAAATCACGATTTGATTTAATAAAATGAGTCCAGATTTCTATAGAGGAATAATATTCACGTTTTAGAGTGAATAGTGATAAGCAAACGTTTTGCAGATTAAATGGGTTATAAAATGAAATCGATAAATATTTGAAGTGATAAATTCAAAAATAAATTAAGAAATCGAGTTAGCCTAAAGCAATGAGTTTATTCGAACGTTTGGAACATTAATCGAATAGAGTCTATTCGAAAGAGAGTTATACATTAAAATTCGACTATATAGAATTTGGGAAAGTATTAATTACTTTCCGTTTTTATCAAGATTTATTTATTTATGTTTCTATTTATTTATTTATTCAAATTTATGAATAAGAGTTGCATTTTGAAGTCAATATTTTTGAAGTAGGGATTATGACACTATCATTATAGTCAATGATTTCTGTTAAAGAAGTGGATTTGTAAACTGAATCCCAGAGTCGAGTAAGCATTGATTTGATAAGATATTTAGAAATGAAAGAAGTAATCAGAAACTGACTGGAAATTTGTTGAGCTGCATGGTTCCTTGAGTGTTGATCTGATGTTGGTTTCGGTCTACGGGGTTGATGCTTAGGAGTTGTTTTCTTAATAGTTTTCGGTTAGGGACTGATGAAGGTGGAAGAATAGTGGTGCGTGAATAAGAAAACATGATTGTTAAATGCAAACCAAGTTTACTCAATGCACATTTGTACATTATATCTTTTGCATGATTTTCATTTACAATGTAATGACAATCTGAAAACTACTAAGTTACACAGAATACTATGTTACACAGATATTATTGAAGGACAATGCAGTAATCTTTGCAAACTGCATTGAGTAATTTGATTTGCATTTAGCAACACCCTAAGAAAAATGGAAATGTTTTCCAATGTAAATAACGTTTATTTTCTAAGTACATAAAATAAAGAATTGTGAATATATGGAAATGTTGTTCCGCGAATCGTGAGAAGATAAAAGAGTTTAAGAAATATAGGAAACAGGGAAATGGTGAAAAAAATAAATTTATTTAAAGGGGCCCAGTATTTATTGATGGATGATTGATATGAATTTCCATTTGGAAATTCGATCGTTGTTTGTACGGATGTTTTCCTTTGGTAGTTAAATAACTGGCTATCAATGTTTTTGGCTATTTTTCTGTTGTTAATACGGAGAGACAAGGATCAAGTTTATTATCTGAAAACCACTCTGTATGGGAATTTGCGTTGCAAATCAAATATGATAAAGATAATTGAAGACGAAGTTTATGCAAGGGTGGTTCTAGTGATCCTAGGTAGAAATTGCCTAAGATGGATTTACAGGATAGTGCCTTCGGTTTGTCTAGTCCCAGGACAACTTGTATGGAAGAATGTCTGATAGAGTATACCTAATAGAACGCATAAGTTGATCTCTTCAAATGTGTTTATGTTGGTGGCTGAGGAATTCATTTCTCTTAGCTTTATACCTGTGGTATTTTTAGGGAAATCAATTTGTGATTTGGCGGGTTTGACGATGTGACATTCAAAGTGAATGATGGTTAGATGTCCCAAAAGATACGTTATGACCTCAAGCCTCATCAAACGGGAAATGACAAAAATCGGGTAGGCAGCATGGCTAAGTAGGTCGCACCCAATTAGGGTATATTGTCACCATCTAGAGAATATTCATTTTTGTTCTTTTTTCGCTTATATGTCTCCCAGGAATGGTTATGTTGGAATATCAACCGTAAGGTGACAATATATTCAGAACATTCAAGCGAAATGAATGGTAAGCCATGTTTGATCGAGTTGCAAGATGTTCTTGTTGAACTACAGTGTATCACCTTTAGAGTACACTGGTCGGAAGATGGTTCCATATCTTGTCATATTGGGAAATCCATTCTCTAATAACAGCCTGCGGTTTTGATTGTACACTATGTATGTAGAGCGTGAGATGCAAGCATTTTGCTAGATTGCTATTTACTTATATTAGACACTAATATAATGTCATAATAATATTGTTTAAAAAGATTGTTTTGGGTTATGTAAGGTAAAAACCATCCATATTTATGTGCGGATCGGTCATACGATTTTCTTTTCTTTTGAAAATGATTTTTAAAAAGTTAAACCAAATGGTTGGAGTTTACTCACACCAGTCCCATGACTGGTCCAGAGTTTATTTTGTTTTGTTTTACCCTAAACTCTTGGGTGCCCAAATTTGTATGAGCAGTCAAGTAGTTGGGATTTTATAGATATATTGGAAAAGCTTGGAGCATGAGGCTTCAACATCAGATATATATATAGAGAGAGAGACTTTATTTCCGCTGTAATGTTATGTGTTGTACTCTTAAATGGTATGTATATACAGTTACAAGTTTTGTATTTCAAAGTTATGTTATATAATATATTTTTTTCATTCCGCTGTGAGATTCATGTTTACTCTGATTTTTTTCAGTTGTGTTCTTCTTCTTCTATTCTAACTTGCTTTCTTTCTATTTCTCACCATCTAACTTCTTTCTATTAATGATCCGGTATTTCTGATGCCTAAATAGTAGACATGGTGTTTTGTGTTGATTTTCAGGTTCGAAAATCCTTGGGTCGTTATAGTGGTATCAGAGCCGAAGGTTTAGTGATTACCTTGGCTCTGTGGCATGACTCAATAAAGATGGGGTTAGTAATACCCTAGATTTAGTTGAGTGTGTATATATGATAGAGCATATTTGTAGATAGATTAAAAATGGTTTTATATTATGGAGATATATGGGTTGAATGTCTTATGAATTCTGGTCGATGGTGGGGGACCACAAGGTCAGTAGGGGTTTCTAAACGCTCGAATACGATGAACCGACACAGTGTGCTTTTGTAAGAAGGGTAAATGAAATAATTTTACCCAAATAATATTTTGATAAAAAAATATATACTGGAATTATCATAGTATGTTGGATGTATTGCTCCTCTTAATCAAAGTCTGATTAAATCTTGTCTTTTTCCTATCAACTCTTTTGGTTTGAGCTTTACTTGGACTAATAGTTCTCATTCCAACTCTTTGTAAACTGGACCATATTTTTGCCAACAATCAATTCCTTCAACTTTGGCCCAAGTCATATTATATATCTCGTCCATCATCTCTCTCTGGTCATTGTCCCCTGGTGCTTGATTGGGGTATTGTGGAAGCAATAACAAAGGTAAAATAGCTTTTAATTTTTTCAATTTTTGGTTACAATACACATATTTCACTAACATTTTAATGCAGGTGTGGTCTAATCGATTTCCTTATGATCCTCTTAGTTCTCTTATATGCAAATCAAAGCAGCTTAAATTTCATTTGAGGGCCTGGGCATCCATTAATTTTGGTAAAGGAACTGGATTATTATCGAATATTAGACGAAAATTAAGTGATGTGCAGTTGGCTATACAAAGGAATCCTCATGATTTACTCCTCCAACAAGAAGAATAGACTTTGAAATCAAATTTGAAGTCCTCTCTAGATATGGAATATAAAGCATTAAGGCAGGAATCTTGTTTGAGGAAGATTAAGGAAGCTGATAGGAATACGAAATATTACATAATTAAATATTTTCTTTATTAAGGATATGTATGGTAATGTTCAATATCAAGAGAAAGATATCAATGATGCCTTTGTGAATTACTTCTCCTCAATATTAGCCCCATTAAACCCTTTCCAGATTGAATTGGAACCTTATAATCATATTTCTTTACCTTACATTACACAAGCCCAATCAAGAGACATGCTTTCTATTGTATCTTCCACCCGAATTAAATAAGCGATTTTTGGTTTGGATCCATTAAGTTGTGAGGGTCCTGATGGCTACAATGCTTTCTTTCTTCAAAAAAGTTGGAATATAATTGGTGATGATTTGATAAAGGGTGTTAAGAATTTTTTCTTGCACAGCAAACTACTAGTTAATCTAGCTTCAACTTCTATAGCACCGATTCCTAAAGTTGATAGTCCAGAGTTAGTGTCAAATTTTAGTCCTATCTCCTGTTGTAATGTTGCTTACAAAGTAATTTCCAAAGTGAACGCTAATCGACTACAGCAAATTCTTCCATCCATTATCTCACCTAACCAATCATCTTTCATGAATGGAAGATCAGTTAGTGATAATCTGCTTATAACTCATGAACTACTGTGTGGTTACAACAGGAGATCTATCTCTTCTAGATGCATGATCAAGTTAGATATTAATAAAGCATTTGATTCTGTATCTTGGCATGCGATTCCTGCAGTTTTATCATGCATGAATTTTCCAATGCCTTTTTAATCATGGATTTACAGGTGCATCTCTTCACCGAGCTACCCAACTGCAAGAAATGGTAGTTTACATGGTTTCTTCAAGGGAACAAAATGGGTTAGACAGGGTGATCCCATTTCAGCGTACTTGTTCATCATAGTTATGGAATTACCAAACTCCCTTCTAAAACAACGAGTTGAAAATGGTAATTTGGAATTGCATCCTCGATGCAAGGAGCCATAAATTATTCATCTTTTATCTGCTGATGATCTAGTAATTTTTACAAAGCCGACATTTCTAATATTCAGTGTAATCCTGAGACTTTGGAGAAATTTTATGCTTTAACCAGTCTACAAATAAACTTGAAGAAATCACATATTCTGATTGCTGGACTCTCATAGGCTAAAAAGGAAGAGATTATTAATTTCTCTGGTTTGTTGGAATTACCTCAAACTCTTTTTATTTGGGTCTCCCTCTTATTAGCTCTCTAATTTCTAAGCAAAGTTGCATGCCTCTTTACGAAAAAAATTATAGACAAGCTTAAACAATGGCCAAGTTGTAAATTATCTCAAGCAGGTAGGCTAATGATTGTGCAATCAATAGCTATCTCTATCATAACATATCAGAGTAGGCATTTTATCTTACCTAAGAAGCATCTATCAATGATAACAAGTGCTCTCAATAAATTTCTCTGGCATGGAGATCCGTTTTCAAAGAAGATGATTCCAATATCAGTCAACAAGCTTTATGAAGATAAAAATCATGGAGGGTTAGGTATAACAAATATTTTCATATGGAATAAGGCTGCAATTTCATGCTATTACCAAAAGTTATACACTGATGATAAATGTCTTTGGATGAGATGGATTAAGAACAACCAGATTGGAAAAAAGAATTTTTGGACAATGTCAATACCATCCTTTTGTAGCTAGATTTGGAGAGCTAATTTTAAGCTAAGAGGAGATTATTACCTTTCATTCAGTATAGTAGAAGGAATTTATCTCATATCCCTTTCTGGAGTGATCCATGAGCAAATTAGGGAATGATTCTAAATGAAGTTGTGGATTACAATCTTAAGGTTAGTTCAGGAATTCCAGGTAATGCATCAGTTTATAATTATTTGCATGAAGGTCATCTTGAATTACCATATTCAGGCTCAACTGTCCTTAGGAATCTATGGAATGGTTTAGCAAAAAAAATCTGAGAATTGTAGAGGATGATGCTTTAATGTGGAATGGTAAAATGCACTCTATAAATCATGTACACAATCTGCTTAAAAACGAGAAGCAAGTTTTTCCTTGGGCATCTCGGATTTGGAATACTGGAAGTTCAGCAAAAGAAAATCTCCTCCTATGGAAAGTAATGGAAAATGCTATTATTGAAAAGGACAAATTGTATTCCCTGGGTATTATACATGAAAATAAATGTGTGTTTTGTAAGAGTGAGACTGAATCAAATGTACATCTTTTCTTTGAATGCAAATATGTGCACCAAATTTGGAACAGGATTCTTGCTGCTGGTGGATACAAGCAACAGTATATATACATACCAAGATGAGTAAACTCACTAACTCTGTCCAGTTTATAATTTTATAAACGTTATTTAATATTGATGAATAATGATTGAATGATGTGTGATGGTTGTTTGGATGAATTGCTTATTAATTGGTTGAAATAATATATATTGTTATATATAAAAATAGTTAGTTGAATAGTGATTCTAATTAATTTAATATCTCACATTGATACGAAATTAGTATTATTTATGTTGATTAACATCTGTGGGTGTAGGGAAACAGGTTGGTGGGATCCAACTGGACTCCTCAACAATTATTATTGTTTTTCATACATTGCATTATATGATGTAATAAAAAATCTGTGGTTGATTATTGTGTGTTTGGGGTGGTTGAACAAAATTGAACTGAAATAATTGGTATTTAAATATCATAAAATTTTATGCAATGGAATATGAGTTTAAAAAAAGAAAATCTAATATAAATAGAAATTGAATTTCTATTGGCCAGAATATAATAACTTGTTTTAATTATAATAAAACAAGTAGTTTGGTTTATAAATGATATTTCTAAATGGGATGAAATAATTGTTATTAAGTAAATTGGAAATATAATTTCAAGAATGAAATAAAATGGGAATTGGGAGTTGTTTTCAAAAGAAAGCGATGGAATTATTTCGATGTTCGAAATGTAGAAAAATTGAGATAAATCCATACTGTTTTATAATTAGAATTCGACTTTGTCAAATATTTTGAAAATAATTTATTTTTGGAAATTATATATCATATAATTATGAATTTGACAAGATAAATAATATTTTATTTAAAAACCAGTAATTTATAGTCGAATGTGTAACCGAGATTTAGTTATAAACTTAATATTTAATTTGTTGGAGAATGGAGTTTTGATGACACCAACCTTATTTAAATTATCATTGATTATAAAATATATACTAACATTTCTGTCTAGAATATATATATATATATATATACATGAATATGCAGGAGTTATATACAAGAATTAATACTGAAGACTGTACAGTTTTAGAGTTTCAAGAGATTCAAGATTCAGAGAAGATTTAAGACTCACGAGTAATCAAGATATCAAGATATTCAGGAGTTCAAGACAAAATATAGTTATAAAGTCTAGTTTATATGTAAGACTCCGAATAGCACTCCTGGTTTCAAATTCTGTTTTTTTTTTATTTTAATTTTCAATTTTCAAATTTTGATTTTCAAAATTCAAATTCAAATTTCAAAGTATTTTTCTATTTTACTTAAGATTTCAAATATATATTTAAAATTGAATTTATATAAGTTTATATAGTTTTATATTTATATAATTTTATAATTATATGGTTTCAAACTTTATAAATTTATAAATATGTTTATATAATGTATACTTATGTTTTCAAATTGTAACACCCCTAAGTCCTACATCGTGGAAGCATGTGTGAAGCGGGTACTTATATAGTAGATCCCATCTCTTACTGACGCCGAGGCCTTTTGAGGAACAAAACCCCACATTTATACGGTGGCTAAGTTGGGGACAATAACTTGTATGAACGGAGGTACGGGTTGTTACAGTGGTATCAGAGCCAATACCCAACCGGAATTGTGGCTTCTGTGTGGACCATAGCGCCTGGCTGAGGTGTTTGTGAGCCAACGGGGACATTGGGCACTGTAGGAGGGGAGAATGTAACACCCCTAAGTCCCACATTGTGGAAGCCTATGTGAAGTGGGTACTTATATAGTAGATCCCATATATTACTATAACACCCCACCTCCATTAAGGTCACTCACAAAGGGAATGCATTAACTTTAGTGGGGGTCATAAGAGTATAGAATAGATAAAATTACAAAACAGAGAAATTTAAGCAGTGGAAAACAATTAGAACTTTTATTCCATAGTAGCATAATAGGATAAACTTTCATAAGGGTTGTTTCAAACATCAAAACCCATTACATCAAATATCTGTCTTGTTTCTCAAAAGAAGCATAATACAAAATAACATAACATAATTCCCCAATTAAGTAGTAGCCAGCCATAGCAGTAAAGCAAAGAGTCCAAAGCAATACATCACAATCTTCGAGCTTGAAAAGGATCTAAACTAAGAGGTGGTATTCCCTCCTTGAGGACCTGGGCGGGGAAACGAAAGAAAGAAGACGAAACAAAAACAGAGTTAGACATAAAGCCTGGTATGTCCAGCGACTTTCAGCATGTAAACAGGTAAAGGTATCATGACATGAATAAACTAGATACAAGACATAACCATGATAATAAGAATCGTAAGATAACGAGATAAGCATAAGATAAGACTACAACATGATAAGGTATCGTACTGATTCATAATTTCTCTGTACCACCTAACTAGTGTTCAACTAATGCCATTTGTTACAAAACAAGATAAGTGATCCCCATGTCCCACATGATAGATTTATAGGTACATATCTCATGATGAGGGTCCCACCTCATATTGATAGTTTACCTGTCCCCACCGTACCTATCTTAATTGATCGGCTCCTACTCATAACGTTTCGCATGTGTTTGTATCAACCCGACCCCTACTTGCAGATACCTGTGCTGGTCCCACCATAGGGTGTATCATTTCCTAGAGTGGCAACCTGATACAGTTCTAGAGTGCACAGCTTTATACCTACTTGGTACTTAGTGTCTAAATTTTCCCGTGCCGGAATTACGTGCACGCCCGTAATCCGTCGGAACCTGCACTGCCGTACCACCTGCCGCTATTTTGACTGCTTATAATCAGCCCAGTAATTGTGCCCTACCCTGCCTAGCTCAGGGTCCCGTTGATACGTAATGTGGGTTACTGCTAAAAAGGGTCCCGCTACTAGGGTTTTCCTAGGGTCTTTTCGTTTACCCCCATATTGGTTAAGTGTCATCAATCAATCAATTCAAGTTTAATTAACCCACACATTCATCATGTTATATTGGTTAAGTGCCATTAATTTAGTCGAGTTACTTAACTCACCCACTTGTCATGTCATATTGGTTAAGTGTTGCATGTTGACTTAACCCTACCATACTTAACATGTTTGTTTAGCATTAATTATTTATTAATGCATCAACCTCTCACATTGGACTTATTTGCGGTTGCTGGATTGTGTCGGGCAGTTCCGGGCAGTCTAACACCGCAAACCCATTCCAACCTCGGGTTCAAGCATTCAATGCGCTAACCTCTCACATTAGACTTGTTGTTTGCGGTTGCTGGATGTGTCGGGCGGTTCCGGAAAGTCTTTCACCACAAACTCATTGTAACCTCGTGTTAGGCATTATTACCCATCTAATCTTCGCCTTTGACCCCTCACATTAGATTGTTGTCATTGCGGTTGCTGGATGACCGGGCAGTTCCAAGCAGCCTTACACCACAACTCAAATCTAACCTCGTGTCTTAGGCGGCCGTTAGATTTAATTAAATTATATACTTGCCAATTATGTCCAAATTCCAATTTTTACATGCCAATATGCCCAATTATTGATTTACATACCAATTTACATATGCCAATTATTGATTTACATGCCAATTTACATATGCCCAAATATTGATTTACATGCCAATTTACATATGGCCAAATATTAATTTACATGCCAATTTACATATGCCCAAATATTGATTTACATGCCAATTTACCCAAACTTGCAATAATAATAATAATAATAATAATAATACCCTATATCCAATTATGCCCAATAATTCCACCAAACATGTTATGCCCATAAATTCACCCAAATAGGCAATACCCAATATTCCCCGTATTCCAAACGTTCGTAGTTCGAGATTTCAACCTAGGTTCGAAGTTAACCCCGGTTCAATAAAAGAAAATAAATAGGGGGAGATAAAAGTTGCATAAAATAAGAACAGAGAGAAAATAGGCATGAAAATATCATCACAGGCATGAAGGCTAAGATTTGATAAGAACATCATCATGAACATGAAAATTTGATGTACAACAAGATAAACTGATGATAATAGCATCATGAGAATAAGAATAGAAGCAAAAGAACAACTTAGATTCAGACATAGTCTCAAATTCATCTTATTACACGTCAACACTAGATTTAGGTGTTCAAATCTAAAAATAACTGAACTTACAACATTTGGATTAGAAAAGATAATTGAATCGCTTGTTGTTGTTGAAGAACTCTAACTTGATATTGATTAATCCTCTAGGTTGACGAAGAGCTTTTTGATTTGATTTAGGTTTTAGTGGAGGCTAGGTTTAGAAGAGAGTTTGGTGGCATAGAGGCACCATGAGAATGAATAATAGAATTTGGGTTTAGGTTTGGATATGTATTTATAGGTGTGTTAGGCAAACCATGGCCTTTAGATTAACATAGGAGTCATCAGAGCCATCTAAAGCAAAGAGACATGTCACCCAGCCAACCACAGTGCGACACATAAGCCCTAAAACAAAAAAATTCGTCATAGACCATTCTAAGCCGACGGGGTCGATTCCAAACACCCTGAGTTGACCCTGGGGTCGACCTAACGGGTCTCGGGTCGACCCATAAAATATGTCGGTTTGGCGTTTTGCCTTCCCGCTTCCGCTGTTTTGAATTTTTTTCTTGAATTTTAGGTTGATTTTTATTTTATTAATTTATATATATATATAAATACACACATATATTTCTCTTATATGTATACAAACTTCTAAGGTCTATAACTTTCTCACACATTATCTGTTTAATGCAAACTTTGGGTCCATCTTGACCAGAATTTTGAGACGAATGCAGCGGTATAGTCTATTTTACTTAATTATCACTTTTAAAATTAAGTATTCTTTTAATTCGTCTATTAATATTCATAGAGAAATATGGGGTGTTACATTCTCCCCTCCTTAAAGGATTTCATCCCCGAAGTCTCTAAGTTAAGAAGAATGTATCCTACCATCCAACATCCATCTACTCAACCATCATTCACAAGCATCCATTGTCCTTAAAAAAGATTTCTAATGCTATATGAACATATACAAAAGTGTGCGTGTATATGTTCCTTATCTAATGCAAAATCAGGCGGTCTACTGATTCAGTTGACCTCCTTAATGCGAATTATGTTAGTGCTATGAGTCCAATTATGTAAGCAATTATTCCTAATGTACTTCATAACCTCTACATGAGTGCATAATCATTCATCCATATGCAACATTCATCTGATAACACGTCCATTTTCAATCTCATCCGTAACCAAACATATATATGCATATGCAATATAAAAGTGACTTGAGCCGATCTAATGCCTAAGGTGTGTGTAAATGCATCCACGAGCAACCACTAGCAACCACTTGCATCCACTTGCATCCACCAAACATAACATGTCTCAAACACATGTTTACAATCATAGGATATTCCTAGCTAAAGGTCGATGATATAATCAAGAGGACGTCCTAAACGATAGAACAAGTATAAACAAAGTGGTAGAAAAAGGAGAAAATAAGAACATACCCTCAAAGAGAAAAGGATATAACGTACGCATCTTAGCTTCCGTCTCCCAAGTAGCATCTCCTTCATCTCTTCCCCATTGTACTTTGACTAGCTTGACTTCTTTGTTGCGTAACCTCTTGACCTCCGATCCAAGGATGCACGTAGGGGCTCGTCTAATCGTGGCATCTGGCTCTACTTCAACTTCCTCAAGTATGCTCGGCTCCACCACTTCCGCGGTGTCATGTAAGCACTTCCTCAAACATGATACGTGAAACACGTTATGTACACCACTAAGCTTCTCGGGCAACTCTACTCTGTAGGCCATCTATCCAACTCTCTCTGTAATAGGTAACGGTCCTACGAATCTCGGTGCTAGCTTCCCTACCGACCCAAAGCGAACAACATTCCTTAACAGTGATACTTTGATAAAGACCATGTCTCCAACACTGAAATCAAGGTCGGTTCTTCTCCTATCAGCATAAGAATTCTGCCTATCTTGCGCGGTCTTCATATGTCTTCGAATTAGATCCACTTTCTCTAAAGTCTCTCTAATCATATCTGGCCCAAGTACTAGCTTATCTGTGGATTCCCACCAACAAGTTGGTGATCTACACGGTCGTCCATACAAAGCTTCAAAAGGTGCCATGCCAATGCTAGACTGATAGCTGTTATTATACGCAAAATCTACTAGTGGAAGGTGGTCCTCCCATGTCCTGCCAAAGTCCAAGATACAAAGCCTCAAAAGGTCTTCTTGAATCCGATTCACCCTCTCGGTTTGGCCGTCCGTATGAGGATGATACGTCGTGCTCAAGCACAACTGAGTCCCTATGGCTTCTTGCAAACTTTTCCAAAAGTCACTAGTAAACATAGGATCACGGTCGCTTACTATGCTAGAGGGTACCCCATGCAAATGAACTATCTCCCTAACATAAATAGGTGCTAACAATGATGAAGTCCTCTTTCTCTTGACAGGAATGAAGTGAGCACTCTTCGTAAGTCTGTCCACTATAACCAAATACTGGTATTTCCTCTTCTAGACCTAGGCAACCCATCTATAAAGTCCATCGAGATACTCTCGTATTTCCATTGCGGAACCTCTAGAGGATGAAGCAGTCCACCGGGCTTTTTCTGCTCAGCCTTGACTTGCTGACATACCAAGCATTTAGAAACGAACTCAGCCACGTCCTTCTTCATTCCGGCACAAAAAAAACTCACTTCATGTCTTTGTATATCTTGTCACCACCGGGATGTATGGTCATCTTAGAATGATGGGCTTTGTAGTGACCCGAAAATCCGGTCCAATTTGAGCTGACCAAAAACACAAGTCCAACCACAAATTGTACTGGAAATTCAAGAAAACTAATAGAAAGAAGATAGAGGGTGAGGATAGATAAGGTAGAACTTATAGAATAGAAGAAGAAGAAGAACATCATCATCAGAGTAAACACGAATCTCACAGCGGAACGAATAAAATATAACATAACTTTTGAAATACAAACAGTTATATATACAATAGCACTTATCAGAGTGCAGCACTTACAACAACAGCGGAAATAATAATAGCTATAGAATCCTGAAGCCTCCTGCTCCAAGCTCTCCAAGTGTATCTGTAAAATCCCGACTACTTGACTGCCCGTACAAAATTAGGCACCCAAGAGTTTAGGGAAAACAACAAAGTAAACTTCGGGTCAGTCATGGGACTGGTATGAGTAAAACAGTTTAAAACAGTTTGAACAAGTAAACGATATCTCATAAGACCACGCCGTATAACGGAACAGGTTTTTCCCTTATGAGAATCCAAACATCTTTGAAAAGCAATATCATTCTGATATTATGATAATGTCTAAATACAAATAGATATCAGTCTAGTAGAAACGCTTGCATCTCACGTTCTACATATATGGTATACAATCAAAACCGCAGGTGTGTATTGGATGATTGGATTTCCAACTATGACAAGGTATGGAACCACCTTCCGATCAGTGTACTCTAGGAACGATACACTGGAGTTCAACAAGAACATCTTGTAACTCAGCCACACATGACCGACCACTCATTTCGCTTGAGTGTATCGAATGTACATCACCAACGGTTGGGATCAGCAACCGTTTCCCGTATATATATGGGACAACATTGATAGATTAAAGAAGCAAATGAATATTCTCTAGATAGGTGATTATACACCCTACTTCGGTGCGACCGACTTAGCCATGCTGCCTGCCCGATTTTTGTCATTTACCGGATGTGAGGCTAGAAACTACGCTTACTTTCCATTCATTGATAACACGATCACTTTGAATGCCACATTATCAGATCCGTTAATCATTAGTTGGATCTGCACAAATAGATTCTGGATATTATGCGAAGGGAATAAATCCGTTGGCCACCATATATATTTGTATAGTCCAACTCTTTCGATCATTGGAACTATTCTGTCAGACATTCGTCCATTTACGTTCGTTCTGGGATTGAACGAAACCGAAGGCACTATTCTGTAAACAGGACAGCCCTTTCGCTTTACTCCGTCTTCAATTTTCTTCATCGTATTTGATCACAACGCTTATGTCGATACGGAGTGGTTCTTCGGATAATAATCCAACCGGTCTCTCCATATTAACAACGTAAATATTGTCAAAACTTGATAGTCTGTGATTTAACTATCAATGAAAACATGTCAGTGTACAAACAACGATCTTATTTCTAGATAGAAATTCGATCGATCGACCATCATCATATATATATACATATATATTCATATTTCCTTATTTTCTATATTTAGAAAATATACGTTATTAACATTGGAAAACATTTCCAATCCTCATTCACGCATCACTACCATTTCACAACTATTAGTCCCTAACTGTAAACTAGTAAGAGAACAATTCTCTAAGTATAAACCCCGAAGGCCGAAACCAACATCAGATCAACACTCATAAAAATATTCAACTTACCAATCTCTAGTCAGTTTCTAATATTGTTCAACTCTATTTGATTTACTCTTATTCGAATACTATAAGTCGATTAACTCTATTGATTTAACCCTATCGAATAACTAAATTCGATAAACTCCTTTTGATTAACTCTATCGAATAACTAAATTCGATAAACTCCTTTTGATTAACTCTATCGAATAACTAAATTCGATAAACTCCTTTTGATTAACTCTATCGAATAACTAAATTCGATAAACTCCTTTTGATTAACTTGTATTCGGTTACTAAATTTGATTAGCTAATATTAGACTATTCTTATTCGATTAACTAATATTAGATTAACTCAAATCAGAGTATTTCTAATTAAATGACTAATATTCAATTACTCTATTTCGATTATCTCTTTTATATCTCATCAATTTCCTTTTTATAACGTTTATTTTCCGTTACAACTATTTCCTTATTTACACTTCTATTTACCATTACAAATATTCCTATTTACAACCTCTATTTACCGTTACAAATATCCCTATTTACAACTTCTATTTACCGTTACAAATATTCCTATTTACAACTTCTATTTACCGTTACAAATATTCCTTATTTACAACTTCTATTTACCGTTACAAATATTCCTTATTTACAACTTCTATTTATTATTTAAATAAATATTTCCTTTATTCTATTTATTTTCTAAATAAATATCCCTTTTATAAAACTATAATCGTTTTATAAATAATTTCCATTTATAAAACCGTGTTCGTTTTATAAATACTCTATTTTCAAATTGTTTCCTTTTATAAAATCGGTTGATTTTATAAAACTCCTTTATTTCGATATACATTGAAATATTCTTTTTTTACAACTCAGGGATTCTTATGATATTCAAAATATCAAACAACGATGATCGATATCGTTCTAACATCCATAATCAATAACAGATTATAAATCACACATATATCACAATATATGAAAACAGTAAAATAATTGTTGAGGAACCCAGTCGGATTCCTCCAACCTGTCTCCCTGCATCACAGATGTTACACAGTATAATATATATCATATTTCATTTTGAAATGAAATATCCTGCTGTACAGAACCATATTTGATTAACAGTACATAGACTACTATAACTACGTTTTCAATCAAATCTATTTAACAGTCCAGTTTAACAATCAATCTACAGCAATCAATAAATAAAGTACAATTTATATTAAAATATAAACTGAGGAGAGTTAGTGAGTTTTACTCACATTGGTTTTGTTCGTTGAACGGTGCAGTTACTGTTAAATTAATCAGTTGTTTAATTTAATGGTAAATCTCACTTGTTTCCTGTACCGTCCAGATCAGTTCTGTAATGTCCTGGTGCTTTCCAGGATTTCCATTGCATCTTGTTTTGGTCGTATTTTTAAACTTCACTGCTGCTCATTTCTTCGATCTGAAATCGTTCCCCTCTCAAGCAACATTCACGGACCACACGCAACAGTACTACCCAGTTCTTCACGCACGTTACACCCTTACTGCTCTTCTATATTGTTTCCCATCCACTTCAACTTCTGAACCACCTCCTTTATATATGTCCTTCTGCTCAAAATATAAACTGGCAGATACTTTCACATTATTACTTCAACAAGCCACTATCTTCATTTATACCATGCACGCCCCCTGCCTGCTTAAATACTCAGCACTCTGCCACTGCTTTTACACATCACACTACGGTATCTTCTCCACTCTTTAAATGCAACCAGTATCCTTTCTCATGCGTGCTACGTACATCCTTCATGCTGAAATGACCCCAACGCCACCTCTTAGCTTGGATCCCTCCCTTCTCCAAACCATTCAACACACGTAACCAACCCCACCATTAAAACAACTTGTCACAAATGAAACTACTCGACAGGTCCATGCTTTCCACACAAAAAAAGACTGCTCGCGTCATTCCCCCTCCTTCACTTTGAATGCAACCCAAAAAGGCGTGAGCTCTTGCATGCATTATTTCCAAATCTCAAAATGCCTGTAGCGCATTTCCTTTACTAAACATTTTGCCACGCAAGCTCCTCCTTCATCCTGCTCCAGAACGACCCCTCACCCAAAACCCTTCACGTTGAACACCACCAACAACACTGAGCTCCTTCCAGACTTTCCAACCATCACTAACGTTTTCCACAAAGACCTCCATCACAACAATTTCCGCTTCAGACAAAACTGCTCCCTCCTCTCATCGTTCACCTCGGCAGATCCTCCCTACGCTCAAGAGCATGCCACCAGAATGCGCCAGTTTTCCAACCACTTAAGTAACCGAGACTCCAACGCAAACTATCAAACAATGAACGCACTTGTTTTCGTTTTATTTTGTATACTTTAGTCATGAAAAACTTTCGGTGATGCTGGAATCCAAAAGGAATGAAGTGCCGCTTGTGTTTTTATTTATAGACGAGAGAGGACTTTAAATATTAAGCATTGTACAGTAAATCTTTGGTTCAACATGGAGCATTTATGAAACACATACTTCGTTTTCTTCTCAACGTGGACCATCTATAAACTTCCATTTGGATGTAGTTTGTGGAGCCAAGACTTTGATTTTAGGCCATAGGGGATGAGTGGTTCAGAAGAAGGAAACCGTGGCTTTCATTTAATCGGAGAAAGAAGATATTTGCTTTATTTCAAAGTGAAGATTTACGAACTGCTATAGACAGAAATAAACATACTGTTGTGATGAGCGAGGTGTCCCGATCCCAAAAATATAATAATACCGGTGGATGGACTCATAGTTTGAAACTTCAAAATGTTGATTTCAGGGTGCGAAATACTTCAAATAAAAAGTTACTAATTTAATTAATTAAAAATTACAGTAAAATTCTAAAAATTAAATTATCACTACTCCTCAAAAGAACCTTGTCTAAATTCAACCTCGATCTCTAGTTATATCGAATAAACTGTTATGGTCGATAAACGATTCTATAGCGACTATTTTAAAATTTGATTTGGACATATCTAAAAATCTATACGACGAAATCCCGATTTTTCTTTTCCTCTAGAAAGATATACTCCACCAGCTCCATACGTTTCTTGTTTCACAGAAATCCGATTTAAAACGAACTCTGTACATTCAGTTGAAGTTCGAATCGCCAAATAACGAACTGCAGCGCCATTTCAAGCTCGATTTTAATTATAATATAATTATACGTTCTAACGTCGACGATTAAATAATATATTCGTTATTTAAATAATTAAATAAGTTAATTATTACACTGTCAAATATCCGGGTCATTACATTCTTCCCCACTTAAAATAATTTCGTCCTCGAAATTGCTAAGGTAGTGGACGACCCTATCTATTGGAATTCCTAAGATTTGTTTACCCCTTATTTCTGATTTCAACTGAACCAATTAATATTGACTAAAATATTAATTCCTTCCGACTAACCTAAATTTTCAAAAATTCGGAAAATTTTCTAACACTTTAAATTTTCAGAAAAATTTCGCCATAACCTCCTTTGTACAGCCCTATCGGTAAAACCACAACTCGCCTCTCTAGGCCTTCTCCAACCCAAAAGAAAATCAAATAGCCAAACGGCTTGCCAATTCGGCTCATAATTCTCAAACTCATGTGAAATACAAACTTGTACCTTTTTGTCGGGCATGTTATTATATCCCTTCCATTTGTTACCAACTCTGCATATACCATGCCATACCAATCAACTCCAAACAGTTTATATCCTCAAATAACATCTCATTCTTAACTCGAGTTCCATTCTCGATTTTCAAAATTTTAACTCACCAATTCCAATACCATTCCAGATTATTCTATAATCAAATCTAGATCTTATTTGACTAAATTCAAGTTAAATTTTATTGATTTTTTTTCCTGTCTCGGTATATTTAACTTTATAAGTAAAATTTAAATTCCAGAATTTAAATTCCTGGGCTCATTTCAAATCAATTTGAAATCTTAATACCAATTCAAAACATTTGAATTTCTAAACAACTTGTTTTACTCAAAACAATTCAAAAATAAAACCTTTGGTAGTAATCCGTCACTTAGAACTCGAAAATTACACTGATGATGTATCGATCCATCCTCGGAATTATTTCCCGGCGATCAAAGTGAGTTCAATACTATATTTCTTTCAAAACCACCTTTAAACACTTCCATTTTTTAAATCAATCCCAGATATCCTTATCAAAACAAATTTAAAACCTCCCAGGATTTTAAAATTCACGCATACTTAATCCAGATTTAATTACAAACACTGGTCTGAATTTCCAGTTTTAAATTTCAATTCTGACTTCAATTTCAGATTTAATTCATCTTATTTCATATACTTTACTTATATGAATTCTGTTTAGTTATTTATAACCATTTCACCTTTATAATCTTATTCGATTTTTATAACAACCAACACATTAATATTTCCAATATATATACTTGGGTAAAATTAGTTTATTTACCCTCTTTTCAAAACATACCATGTCGGTTCATCGTATTCAAGTGTTTAGTAACTCCTATCAATACAGTTTTCATTACTGTATCGACCAAAATTCATAAACTACTCGACCAATAAATCTCCATAAAATAAAACAAATTTTTTATATTAATTAACAAATACGTTCACTCGTATATATACACTCAATCTCAGTCTAGGGTATTACTAACCCCATCTCTACTGAGTCACGCCACAGAGCCAAGGTAATACTTAACTTAAGCTCCGATACCAACTGTAGGGACCCGAAAATCCGGTCCAATTTGAGCTGACCAAAAACACAAGTCCAACCACAAATTGTACTGGAAATTCAAGAAAACTAATAGAAAGAAGATAGAGGGTGAGGATAGATAAGGTAGAACTTATAGAATAGAAGAAGAAGAAGAACATCATCATCAGAGTAAACACGAATCTCACAGCGGAACGAATAAAATATAACATAACTTTTGAAATACAAACAGTTATATATACAATAGCACTTATCAGAGTGCAGCACTTACAACAACAGCGGAAATAATAATAGCTATAGAATCCTGAAGCCTCCTGCTCCAAGCTCTCCAAGTGTATCTGTAAAATCCCGACTACTTGACTACCCGTACAAAATTAGGCACCCAAGAGTTTAGGGAAAACAACAAAGTAAACTCCGGGTCAGTCATGGGACTGGTATGAGTAAAACAGTTTAAAACAGTTTGAACAAGTAAACAATATCTCATAAGACCACGCCGTATAACGGAACGGGTTTTTCCCTTATGAGAATCCAAACATCTTTGAAAAGCAATATCATTCTGATATTATGATAATGTCTAAATACAAATAGATATCAGTCTAGTAGAAACGCTTGCATCTCACGTTCTACATATATGGTATACAATCAAAACCGCAGGTGTGTATTGGATGATTGGATTTCCAACTATGACAAGGTATGGAACCACCTTCCGATCAGTGTACTCTAGGAACGATACACTGGAGTTCAACAAGAACATCTTGTAACTCAGCCACACATGACCGACCACTCATTTCGCTTGAGTGTATCGAATGTACATCACCAACGGTTGGGATCAGCAACCGTTTCCCGTATATATATGGGACATCATTGATAGATTAAAGAAGCAAATGAATATTCTCTAGATAGGTGATTATACACCCTACTTCGGTGCGACCGACTTAGCCATGCTGCCTGCCCGATTTTTGTCATTTACCGGATGTGAGGCTAGAAACTACGCTTACTTTCCATTCATTGATAACACGATCACTTTGAATGCCACATTATCAGATCCGTTAATCATTAGTTGAATCTGCACAAATAGATTCTGGATATTATGCGAAGGGAATAAATTCGTTGGCCACCATATATATTTGTATAGTCCAACTCTTTCGATCATTGGAACTATTCTGTCAGACATTCGTCCATTTACGTTCGTTCTGGGATTGAACGAAACCGAAGGCACTATTCTGTAAACAGGACAGCCCTTTCGCTTTACTCCGTCTTCAATTTTCTTCATCGTATTTGATCACAACGCTTATGTCGATACGGAGTGGTTCTTCGGATAATAATCCAACCGGTCTCTCCATATTAACAACGTAAATATTGTCAAAACTTGATAGTCTGTGATTTAACTATCAATGAAAACATGTCAGTGTACAAACAACGATCTTATTTCTAGATAGAAATTCGATCGATCAACCATCATCATCATATATATACATATATATTCATATTTCCTTATTTTCTATATTTAGAAAATATACGTTATTAACATTGGAAAACATTTCCAATCCTCATTCACGCATCACTACCATTTCACAACTATTAGTCCCTAACTGTAAACTAGTAAGAGAACAATTCTCTAAGTATAAACCCCGAAGGCCGAAACCAACATCAGATCAACACTCAGAAAAATATTCAACTTACCAATCTCTAGTCAGTTTCTAATATTGTTCAACTCTATTTGATTTACTCTTATTCGAATACTATAAGTCGATTAACTCTATTGATTTAACCCTATCGAATAACTAAATTAGATAAACTCCTTTTGATTAACTCTATCAAATAACTAAATTCGATAAACTCCTTTTGATTAACTCTATCGAATAACTAAATTCGATAAACTCCTTTTGATTAACTCTATCGAATAACTAAATTCGATAAACTCCTTTTGATTAACTTGTATTCGGTTACTAAATTCGATTAGCTAATATTAGACTATTCTTATTCGATTAACTAATATTAGATTAACTCAAATCAGAGTATTTCTAATTAAATGACTAATATTCAATTACTCTATTTCGATTATCTCTTTTATATCTCATCAATTTCCTTTTTATAACGTTTATTTTCCGTTACAACTATTTCCTTATTTACACTTCTATTTACCGTTACAAATATTCCTATTTACAACCTCTATTTACCGTTACAAATATTCCTATTTACAACTTCTATTTACCGTTACAAATATTCCTATTTACAACTTCTATTTACCGTTACAAATATTCCTTATTTACAACTTCTATTTACCGTTACAAATATTCCTTATTTACAACTTCTATTTATTATTTAAATAAATATTTCCTTTATTCTATTTATTTTCTAAATATATATCCCTTTTATAAAACTCTAATCGTTTTATAAATAATTTCCTTTTATAAAACCGTGTTCGTTTTATAAATACTCTATTTTCAAATTGTTTCCTTTTATAAAATCGATTGATTTTATAAAACTCCTTTATTTCGATATACATTGAAATATTCTTTTTTTACAACTCAGGGTTTCTTATGATATTCAAAATATCAAACAACGATGATCAATATCGTTCTAACATCCATAATCAATAACAGATTATAAATCACACATATATCACAATATATGAAAACAGTAAAATAATTGTTGAGGAACCCAGTCGGATTCCTCCAACCTGTCTCCCTGCATCACAGATGTTACACAGTATAATATATATCATATTTCATTTTGAAATGAAATATCCTGCTGTACAGAACCATATTTGATTAACAGTACATAGACTACTATAACTACGTTTTCAATCAAATCTATTTAACAGTCCAGTTTAACAATCAATCTACAACAATCAATAAATAAAGTACAATTTATATTAAAATATAAATTGAGGAGAGTTAGTGAGTTTTACTCACATTGGTTTTGTTCGTTGAACGGTGCAGTAACTGTTAAATTAATCAGTTGTTTAATTTAACGGTAAATCTCACTTGTTTCCTGTACCGTCCAGATCAGTTCTGTAATGTCCTGGTGCTTTCCAGGATTTCCATTGCATCTTGTTTTGGTCGTATTTTTAAACTTCACTGCTGCTCATTTCTTTGATCTGAAATCGTTCCCCTCTCAAGCAACATTCACGGACCACACGCAACAGTACTACCCAGTTCTTCACGCACGTTACACCCTTACTGCTCTTCTATATTGTTTCCCATCCACTTCAACTTCTGAACCACCTCCTTTATATATGTCCTTCTGCTCAAAATATAAACTGGCAGATACTTTCACATTATTACTTCAACAAGCCACTATCTTCATTTATACCATGCACGCCCCCTGCCTGCTTAAATACTCACCACTCTGCCACTGCTTTTACACATCACACTACGGTATCTTCTCCACACTTTAAATGCAACCAGTATCCTTTCTCATGCATGCTACGTACAGCCTTCATGCTGAAATGACCCCAACGCCACCTCTTAGCTTGGATCCCTCCCTTCTCCGAACCATTCAACACACATAACCAACCCCACCCTTAAAACAACTTGTCACAAATGAAACTACTCAACAGGTCCATGCTTTCCACACAAAAAAACTGCTCGCGTCATTCCCCCTCCTTCACTTTGAATGCATCCCAAAAAGGCGTGAGCTCTTGCATGCATTATTTCCAAATCTCAAAATGCCTGTAGCGCATTTCCTTTACTAAACATTTTGCCACGCAAGCTCCTCCTTCATCCTGCTCCAGAACGACCCCTCACCAAAAACCCTTCACGTTGAACACCACCAACAGCACTGAGCTCCTTCCAGACTTTCCAACCATCACCAACGTTTTCCACAAAGACCTCCATCACAACAATTTCCGCTTCAGACAAAACTGCTCCCTCCTCTCATCGTTCACCTCGGCAGATCCTCCCTACGCTCAAGAGCACGCCACCAGAATGCGCCAGTTTTCCAACCACTTAAGTAACCGAGACTCCAACGCAAACTATCAAACAATGAACGCACTTGTTTTCGTTTTATTTTGTATACTTTAGTCATGAAAAACTTTCGGTGATGCTGGAATCCAAAAGGAATGAAGTGCCGCTTGTGTTTTTATTTATAGACGAGAGAGGACTTTAAATATTAAGCATTGTACAGTAAATCTTTGGTTCAACATGGAGCATTTATGAAACACATACTTCGTTTTCTTCTCAACGTGGACCATCTATAAAATTCCATTTGGATGTAGTTTGTGGAGCCAAGACTTTGATTTTAGGCCATAGGGGATGAGTGGTTCAGAAGAAGGAAACCGTGGCTTTCATTTAATCGGAGAAAGAAGATATTTGCTTTATTTCAAAGTGAAGATTTACGAACTGCTATAGACAGAAATAAACATACTGTTGTGATGAGCGAGGTGTCCCGATCCCAAAAATATAATAATACCGGTGGATGGACTCATAGTTTGAAACTTCAAAATGTTGATTTCAGGGTGCGAAATACTTCAAATAAAAAGTTACTAATTTAATTAATTAAAAATTACAGTAAAATTCTAAAAATTAAATTATCACTACTCCTCAAAAGAACCTTGTCTAAATTCAACCCCGATCTCTAGTTATATCGAATAAACCGTTATGGTCGATAAACGATTCTATAGCGACTATTTTACAATTTGATTTGGACATATCTAAAAATCTATACGACGAAATCCCGATTTTTCTTTTCCTCTAGAAAGATATACTCCACCAGCTCCATACGTTTCTTGTTTCACAGAAATCCGATTTAAAACGAACTCTGTACATTCAGTTGAAGTTCGAATCGCCAAATAACGAACTGCAGCGCCATTTCAAGCTCGATTTTAATTATAATATAATTATACGTTCTAACGTCGACGATTAAATAATATATTCATTATTTAAATAATTAAATAAGTTAATTATTACACTGTCAAATATCCGGGTCATTACAGGTTTCCTCAAGAACTGTATTCCTCAAGTTCTTGTCTTGTGGTACACAAAGTCTCTCGTCCCTATGTAACCAACCCTTGTCATCTAGGGTATACCTACCAAGATGGCTCGAAGACTCCCCTCCTATGAGCTTTTCTACTAGCTCAAGAAATTGTGGGTCATCTAGCTGGGCCTTTCCAATCCGTCCCAAAAGCATAGGTCTCACTTCTAAGGATGCTAACAAACCGGTCACATAATCGACAGAGGGTCTAAAGTCAAAGGCCGCTATGTACTCTAAGCTCTGCCTCTCCACAAACATAGGACTCAAAGTCAACTTCTTCCTACTCAAGGCATCATCTACAACGTTACCCTTTCCAGGAGTATATGCGATCTCGAAATCGTAGGATGCTAAGAACTCCATCCACCTTCATTGCCTCAAGTTAAGATCTTTCTACGAGAAAAGGTACTTCAACGATTTATGGTCAGTATACAATTCAACTCACCTAGGAGATAATGGCGCCAAGACTTAAGCGCAAAAACGATGGCAGCTAACTCTAGATCATGGGTTGGGTAGTTTTTCTCATGTACTTTAAACTATCTTCTACTATAAGCTACTACCTTCCCTTCTTGCATCAAGACAACGCCTAGTCACGTACTGCATGCATCCGTGTATACTGTAAACATTTTACTCCCGTCTGGCAATGTCAACACTAGGGTAGTTGTAAGAGCCCTTTTCAATCGTTGGAAAGCAATGTCACAATCAATGTCCCAAGCAAAGGCTAGATTATTCTTCGTCAGTCTAGTAAGTGGGGCTGATATCTTCGTAAAGTCCTTAATGAACTTCCTATAATAGCGCGCTAATCCAAGAAAGCTTTGCACCTCTGTTGCATTCTTTGGGATCTTCCAATCTTGCACTGCAACTACTTTTGCGGGGTCTACAGCTATCCCGTCTTTGGACACCACATGTCCTAGGAACCTTACTTCTTCTCTCCAAAAGTGACATTTGGAGAACTTCGCTTTAAGCTAATGTGCTCGAAGGGTATCCATGACTGCCCTCAAATGCAAAGTATGTTCTTTGTTCTTTGAGAAAATCAAGATGTCGTCCATGATGACTACCACAAACTTAGTAAGGAACTTCCTAAACACCATACTCATCAAGTCAACAAAATAGGTGGGTGCATTCGTCAAACCGAAAGGCATGACGAGCCATTCAAAAAAACCGTCAAGGGTCCTAAAAGCAGGCTTGTCTATACTGTCCTCAGCCACTCTTAGCTGATGAAAACCCACAACCAAATCTAGTTGTGAGAAAATGGACGCACCTACAAGCTTGTCAAACAAATCATCTATTCATGGAAGTTGGTGCCTATTTTTCTTAGTCATCTTCTTTAACTCTCTATAGTCCACACATAAGCGAAGTGAACCATCCGCCTTAGTAGCGAATACTACTGGAGCACTCCATTCAGAAATACTTCTCCTAATAAACTCCTTCTCAAGCAACTCTTTAACTTGTTTACTAAGCTCCTTCCTTTCCCTAGGAGCCATGTGTCGTACGGGTAAAGCAATCGGTTTGGCATTATCAACCACGTATATGCGGAAATATATTTTATGTTTTGGGGGTAAACCCTTTACCTCATCAAAGACATCGGGATACTCACGGACTACTAGAACAGATTGCAAATTATCAACAGATGCATCAAGAGATTCTAGGTAAATAAGCATGACAGAACCCTTGGGGTTACACGAGATTTTGAGGGTATTACCGAGATGAGTCAAAAGTCTAACTACCCTCCTTTCACAATCGAGAATGGCACCAGTTCTGGATAAGCAATCCATTCCTAGAATCAACCCATAGCCCATGAAACCAAGAACATATGCATTACATCGAAACTCAACACTAAGAATAGATATTCCCAAACCCAAGCAAATCATAGATAAATGAGCCGAACCCCCAATTGGATTTAAGACAACAATGGGATCCTCTACTATACATGTACTAAGGTGTAGAGACTCTACTATAGAAGCGGATATAAAAGAATGCGATGTGCTAGAATCAAAAAGAGTGCGTACAGGATGATCAACAAGAAAAACTAAAATTTCAACGAAATTATTTCTACCTCTCTCTTGAGTGGGTGCCATGAGAGCATGAACTTGCCCTCCAGAAGGTCCTGGCCTTTTCCCTTGCTTCTTTGGGCAATCCTTAACCACATGTCATGTCTCGCCACAATTGAAACATCCACCCATCTTCCTCTTCTTCTTTCTACAATCTTTAGCGATGTGGCCAATGATACCATAATAGTTACACTTCCTCTTGTCGCGTGGCTTGTTGTTCTTTCCACCCTTCTTATTGTCCACCTTCTTGTTTTGAGGTTCATCCTTCTTCACTTCTTTCTACCTACCTTTGTCTTCTTCATGTAATAGCACCATGTCAAACAATATCTCAAAAGTTGCGCCCATTGGAATATGGGGCATAGCTAGACCATGCAATGGTTCATTCAAGCCTCTAGCAAAACATAAAGCTTTCTTGTGAGGTGTATCTACCAACTCCAACCCAAATCTTGCAAGAAAATTGAATTTGTTGACGTATTCCTTGACTGACATACTCCCTTGTTTGAGTGCTAGAAACTTCTCCATCTGTAGGCTTTGTTCAGCTGGCGAGAGGAGCTTCATCTCAAACCTCCGCCTAAAGTCCACCTAAGTCTCAACTGGTTGCTCAGCACTAGTAACTTCCCACTAGTAAGAGGCTTCTTCCTTCATTAGCCAAGCGGCCAATTGTATCTTCCTCCTATCATCCACTTCAAAGATAGCAAACAACTCTTCTGTTTCCTTGAGCCAATTCCGTGCTTCAACAAATGTCTCAGTCCCTTTAAATATCTTTCCTCCCATAGCACGGAAGGCCTTACAAATCTTAGCAAAAGCATCTACGCGAGGAGCGACATCAGCTGGGGGAGGAAGAGGAGGAACGTTAGCTGGGCCCGCGGTAGTGGCCCTAGCCTCTAGGTATCGTCTGAACCAAGCGAGTTTCAGAACACCCTCAGGTATCTCGGGTTCCCCAGACATGCTGAAAAGAAAAAGGAAAGGATTCAAAACAAATAAAAGAAGGATAGTGCATATGTCTTTGGGGAATATTCCTTTTTAAAATAACAATATTTTTCTTTGAAAATGCATCTTTAAATCATGGTTTTGAAAATATTTTCTTTAAAATATGCATTTGAAAATAGTTTTCAAAATCTTTTATCCGTTCTGGTAACCTTCAGCTCTGATACCATGTGTAACACCCCACCTCCATTAAGGTCACTCACAAAGGGAATGCATTAACTTTAGTAGGGGTCATAAGAGTATATAACAGATAAAATTACAAAATAGACAAATTTAAGCAGCGGAAAACAATTAGAACTTTTATTCCATAGTAGCATAATAGGACAAACTTTCATAAGGGTTGTTTCAAATATCAACACCAAAACATCAAAACGCATTACATCAAATATCTGTCTTGTTTCTCAAAAGAAGCATAATACAAAATAACATAACATAATTCCCCAATTAAGCAGTAGCCAGCCATAGCAGTAAAGAAAAGAGTCTAAAGCAATACATCACAATCTTTGAGCTTGAAAAGAATCTGAACAAAGAGGTGGTTTTCCCTCCCCGTGGACCTACTGGGGGAGGGGGGAAATGAAAGAAAGAAGGCGAAACAAAAACAGAGTCAGACATAAAAGTCCAGTGACTTTCAGCATGTAAACAGGTAAAGGTATCATGACATGAACAAACTGGATACAAGACATAACCATGATAATAAGCATCGCAAGATAACGAGATTAGCATAAGATAAGACTAGAACATGATAAGGTATCATACTGATTCCTAATTTCTCTACACCACCTAACTAGTGTTCAACTAATGCCATTTGTTACAAAACAAGATAAGTGATCCCCATGTCCCACATGATAGATTTATAGGTACATATCTCATGATGAGGGTCCCACCTCATATTGATAGTTTACATGTCCCCTCCATACCTATCTTAATTGATAGGCTCCTACTCATAACGTTCTGCATGTGTTTGTATCAACCCGGCCCCTACTTGTAGATACCTGTGCTGGTCCCAGCATAGGGTGTATCATTTCCTAGGGTGGCAACCCGATACAGTTCTAAGTGCACAACTTTATACTTGCTTGGTACTCAGTGTCTAAATTTTCCCATGCCGGAATTATGTGCACGCCCGTAATCTGTCAGATCCTGCACTGTCGTACCACCTGCCGCTATTTTGACCGCTTATAATCATCCCAGTAATCGTGCCCTACCCTGCCTAGCTCAGGGTCCCGTTGATACCTAATGTGGGTTACTGCTGAAAAGGGTCCCGCCACTTGGGTTTTCCTAGGGTCTATTCGTATACCCCCATATTGGTTAAGTGTCACCAATCAATCAATTCAAGTTTACTTAGCCCACTCATTCATCATGTTATATTGGTTAAGTGTCATTAATCTAGTCGAGTTACTTAACCCACCCACTTGTCATGTCATATTGTTTAAGTGTTGCATGTTGACTTAACCCTACCATACTTAACATGTTTGTTTAGCAATAATTATTTATTAATGCATCAACCTCTCACATTGGACTTATTTGCGGTAGCTGGATTGTGCCGGGCAGTTCCGAGCAGTCTTACATCGCAAACCCATTCCAAACTCGGGTTCAAGCATTCAATGCGCTAACCTCTCACGTTAGACTTGTTGTTTGCGGTTGCTGGATGTGTCGGGCGGTTCCGAGCAGTCTTACACCACAAACTCATTTTAACCTCGTGTTAGGCATTATTACCCATCCAATCTTCGCCTTTGACCTCTCACATTAGATTATTGTCGTTGAGGTTGTTGGATGTGCCGAGCAGTTCCAGGCAGCCTTACACCACAACTCAAATCTAACCTCGTGTCTTAGGCGGCCATTAGATTTAATTAAATTATATACTTGCCAATTATGTCCAAATTCCAATTTTTACATGCCAAATATCATATGCTCAATTATTGATTTACATGCAAATTTACATATGCCTAATTATTGATTTACATGCCAATTTACATATGCCCAATTATTAATTTACATGCCAATTTACATATGCCCAAATAGTGATTTACATGCCAATTTACATATGCCAAAATATTGATTTACATGCTAATTTACATATGCCCAAATATTGATTTACATGCCAATTTACATATGGCCAAATATTGATTTATATGCTAATTTACATATGCCCAAATATTGATTTACATGCCAATTTACCCAAACTTGCAATAATAATAATAATACCCCATATCCATCACAAATTATGCCCAATAATTCCACCAAACATGTTATGCCCATAAATTCACCCAAATAGGCAATACCCAATATTCCCCATATTCCAAATGTTCGTATTTCGCGATTTCAACCTAGGTTCGAAGTTAACCCAAGTTCAATAAAAGAAAATAAATAGGGGGAAATAGAAGTTGCATAAAATAAGAACAGAGAGAAAATAGGCATGAAAATATCATCACAGGCATGAAGGCTAAGACTTGATAAGAACATCATCATGAACATGAAAATATGATGTACAACAAGATAAACTGATGATAATAACATCATGAGAATAAAAATAGAAGCAAAAGAACAACGTAGAATCAGGCATAGCCTCAAATTCATCTTATTACATGTCAAGACTAGATTTAGGTGTTCAAATCTAAAAATAACTGAACTTACAACATTTGGATTAGAAAAGATAATTGGATCGCTTGTTGTTGTTGAAGAACTCTAACTTGATATTGATTAATCCTCTAGGTTGATGGAGAACTTTTTGATTTGATTTAGGTTTTAGTGGCGGCTAGGTTTAGATGAGAATTTGGCGGCATGGAGGCACCATGAGAGTGAATAATAAAATTTGGGTTTAGGTTTAGATATGTATTTATAGGTGTGTTAAGCAAACCATGGCATTTAGATTAGCATAGGAGTCATAAGAGCCATCTAAACCAAAGAGACATGTCACCCAGCCAACCACAGTGCAACACATGAGCCCTAAAACAAAAAAATTCGTCATAGAACATTCTAGGCCGACGGGGTCGATTCCAAACACCCTGAGTTAACCCTAGGGTCGACCTAGCGGGTCTCGGGTCGACCCATAAAATAGGTCGGTTTGGCGTTTTGCCTTCCCGCTTCCGCTGTTTTGAATTTTTTTTCTTGAATTTTAGGTTGATTTTTATTTTATTAATCTATATATATACATATATTTCCCTTATATGTCTACAAACTTCCAAGGTCTTTAACTTTCTCATACATTATTCGTTTAATGTGAACTTTGGGTCCATCTTGACCACAATTTTGAGACGAACACAGTGGTATAGTCTGTTTTACTTACTTCTCACTTTTAAAATTAAGTATTCTTTTAATTCGTCTATTAATATTCATAGAAAAATATGGGGTGTTACACTTACTAATGCCGAGGCCTTTTGAGGAACAAAACCTCACACCTATACGGTGGCTAAGTTGGGGACAATTTCTTGCATGAACGGAGGTGCGGGTTGTTAAACATATGGTTTTAATACTTTAGAATACTCTTTTATATCACTAAGTTTTAATTGAATTACTAGAATAGTATATATATATATATATTTATACACTTGAAAATGATCAAATTTCAAGTTTTACACTCCTCAATGTCGACATACATAAAAGCCTATATCGACATACAACTGTCACTTTTTCAATTTCCAAAGTGTATTTTCATTATTTGTAACGCTCCTGAAGTATTGCAACCTTTCAAATCTTATAATATGGGTTGAATTCGAATTTTTTAAATTATTCTTCTTCTCAATCTTCACCCCTCTTCAGCCCTCCATTAATATTTCTTATTTATTGATTTCTACAATTCTACTTTGCCGATTTCTATTCTAATTACAAAAAAGTTCTTCTTTTCTCACTCTCTGAATTGAAGTGCTATTGAAGAGTTATAGGGCTGTTGTAATCATACGGGAAGTATTTGGGAAAGGGTGTGTTCCTTGTAGCCGTGAAACCATGGAAAAAAAGTGGTGTTAACCTTGTAGCCGTGAAATCAAGGGTATTGTACTTGATCAAATGTGTTTGGAGCGGTCTTAATCTTGTATCCATGAAATCAAGGGTGGTGGAATTGGTGTTAACCTTGTAGCCGTGAAATCAAGGGTGGTGGAATCGGTGTTAACCTTGTATTCGTGAAATCAAGGGTTGTGTACTCGGATATTGATATAGTAATAAAACTCTGTGCAATCCCGCGTTGCATGAGACTGGACGTAGGAGTAACCCGAACCAGTATAAAATCCGGTGTGCTCTTTCCTTTTTCTGCATTTTTTTATTTCTGTGTTTGTGTTTGATTCTGTGTCTGTGATCATCTATCTTGTGTGTGATTCATATAGTAGATCATATAAGTTTTAGATTTTCATAAATTCCTTATAAACACTATTCATCCCCCTCTAGTGTTAGTCTTGCCGTAAGATCTGCATTTCACATTCCCTGACAATTGGTATCAGAACAAGGTTTTCCAAAAAGTTCATATTCTGATTTTTGATAATATTAAATGGCAACCAACACTGGTAATAATAGTTCCTTTGTAGAGGGTCAATCCACTGTTAGACCACCACTATTTAATGGTAGTAATTATTCATATTGGGCATGTAGAATGAAAATATATTTACTGTTAGTAGGATTAGACACATGAAATATCACACAGACTGAATATGTAGAACCCACAACTAATTTTGCATAATGGACCAATGAATAAAAGGTTGCGGCAAAAAGTAATTCTAAAGCCATGCATATGTTATTCTGTTCATTAGATAGAAATGAATTTAATAGAGTGCCATTTTATAAATTAGCATATGAAATTTGGAGAATTTTACAAGTTACTCATGAAGGAACCAATAAAGTTAAACAAACTAAGATATCGATGTTAATCAGTTTGAGTTATTCAAAATGAACGAGAATGAATCTATCTCCGATATGTGTTGTAGATTTCAGGAGATAGTGCATTCATTGATAGCACTTGGAAAAAATTATTCTGAAGAAGACCAAGTCAGAAAAATATTGAGTTCATTGACTTCAGAGTGGGATCAGGAAACATTGGTGATTGAAGAAACCTATAATGTCAATGAAATGAGGGTTTGGGAGTTAATCAGAAATACAATGTCTTTTGAAGTCCAATTACAGAGAAAAAAAGCCAACAGAAAAGAAATCCATAACATTTAAAGCAACAACAAATAATTCTAACTCAAGTAGTGAAGATGATGAAGAAACAGCCTTAATGAGAAGACATTTCAGAAAATTTGTGAGATACAAAAAGAGAAATAACATTCAAAGAAATAACCAAGGATGTTCAGGAAGAAATGATGACCGATATTATAACCGCAATAAACTAGGCCATATAAAGAGAATGTGTGACCCTATCCAAGTAAATCGAATCAACAGACGGACAATAGCAATTCATCAAAGAAAATAAAGAGGGCACACGCAACAACTTTAAATGATTCAGATTCATCATCAAGTGATGAAGAGCCAGAAACCGGAAATTCAAATATGTGTTTCATAGTAATTCAGAATTCAGAAAATATCGAAGAAATGGATCTAAAAATTGAGTACGCCTTAATTAAAATTTTAAACTTTTTTGGTTGAATGGATGTTTCGTTTGCTCTGTTTTGTTTTAAATTTAAAAATTAATCCTTAAAATTCAAAAATTAAAATTTAAATCACAATTTAATATTTGAATTTTGGAATTCAAAATAATAATTAGTAAAATAATTTCTATATATTTATTAGGATTAATATTATTTTAGCAAAATAGTTAAAACCTGAAATATAAATTGATAATTTAAATTAAAAGTCACAAAACCATATGTCCTTTGAAATTGTACATGTATGTCGACATACAAAGAAGGGGATGTCGACATAAAGGCCTGCAAAATGAAATTCGAATTTTGAATTAAACTTTCAAAATTCCCTCCAACTTTTCACCAACTCCCAAGGTCTGAAAAGGTGTCATTGATTTTTGAAAAGTTGTGCCCATTCAGTTCGTATCTATTCAATTTCTATTTATATATCTATTTAATCTTATTCTCTCTGCCTCTCATTAAGAATTCAAACTACTCTTCATATCTATTCTCTTCAAATACAAATCTCTAATGACTTCCTCTAACAATGCTCAAACAATGAGATTATCCAAAACCATCAAAGGATATCTCCATAATGATAAAGAAGCGATTAAAAACTATGTTGATTATGTAGAAAATGCAAAAGTAAATACGGGAGCATTCGCAATCTTTGGAGATTTTCCATCCAATGATCTTACTTCTCTTTTCAATCATAATGAAGTATTGAGCTTGATTGACGCTCGGGATAATGATGAAGTGTGTTACGCATAACTCGTCAAAATTTTCTACGCAAATCTTAATCGTCGCTTTTAAGAAGGAGATGAAGATCAATTTTGGAGTAGCGTAAAAGGCACATAAATCGTTATAGATGGTGAAGTTTTGGGGAATATCCCAAATTGCAAAAGTATGGGCTCGGATTTTTTGGAATTCGAAATCAAAGACACAAATTTGGAAACATATCACCATATATTTGAAAGCGATGCTCACATGGAATTCTAAAATTGCTTTTTCTGCCCAAAAACCAGAATCTTAAACCTCCTCCTTCAATATGCCATCGCTCCTCATTCCGGAGGCTTTAATAACTCAACTCTTAAAATCCAAAAGGCACTTTTTGCTATTATGGGTGGCTATGACATCAACTGGGCCAATATGATCTTGAAAGAATTTAAGCCCATGAAAACATCAACAAAAGAAAACACTCTTTATTATGGAGTTAATCTCACTCAAATTTTCAAATATTTCGGAGTTGATCTTGAAGGAGAAAAGTTTGTGCCAAGAAAGGTGTTTGACTCTACAAACATACACCTTATGGGAAATTCACTTTCAAACCTTGTGAGACATTCAAAAACAAACAAGCACGAATGCAACAAGAACAAAAGCCAATGGAAATTGAAGAAGAAGAAACTTCTTTGGAAAGTGTTGAATGTCCGATTAACACTAGAACCATTTCCAAAGAGATGACTGTTTAAAATCAAGTGAAAATAGTCGAAACTGAAAAAAGAAGCACAAAAAGAGTTTACCAAAATGACTAAGTTCAAGGGCAAAATCAGAAGAAAACTTGGAATTTCATCTTCCTCCTCATCATTCACTGAAATCTAGCCTATCTAGTTTAAGTTATCTTTAAATTTTGCTTATATTTGCTATCAAGTCTCGTATTTAGTGTCCAGTAATTAGTTGGATGTATTTGCTTTATAAGAAGTAATGAATGGAGTTTTATTTTATCATACTATCTTTAAGTTATTGTGGAAATATTAGAATGGAATATATTAATATAATATAATAACAAACATTCAAAATTTGAAAATTTTCAAAAAAAATTAAGAGAATGTCGACATACATAATTGCTTATGTCGACATATAACTGCTAGATCTTCAAAATTGTTCAAAAATTAAATTAAAGTAACTAACTCATGTCCATTCAAATCCAATGAATTCCAGAGCCAAATTAAGCTTATTTCTACCAGAAAAATTCATTATATCATTCCTCCTTTCTCTCTAGTCAATTCTTATCAAAACTATGGCAAATACAATTCATAACTTGAGTGAAAATCTTAAAGAGACTTTGAATTCCTTCAAGAACATCCTATCCATAAACTATGAAACTAGCATCATCTGGAATTAAGCCAAATAAAAATGTTTGAACAACAAGAGAAGCACTTTGATGCCATTCGTTGGCTAATATCTTCTCTTTTCAGAGACGAAGTTAACAATCTCGCTAAGGCACCACCAACCAAAAAGATGAATATTGGGAAGTCATCAAGAAGGATCCAATCTTTGGAGAAGACGGATGCGTAGAAGTCCCACGAAATGTTTGATTGTTTGGTATGATTTGATTAGTTTGATTTGTTTGAATTTTTTTGGATTACTTGACTTAAAACATGTATATGTATATTATATATATTGATTAAAACATATGTAAATATTGCTTGGATTGGTTTGATTGGATTTAAAAACTTGTATGTATATGGATTGATACAATTGTAAATATTATACACTTGGATTTAAAAATTTGTATGTATATGGATTGATACACTTGTAAATATTATGCACTTGGTATTGATTATTTGATATAGCCATGAATTTAGGGTGAGTAATTTACATTAGTATATTTATAGAATACGTATATAGATATAGGATTTAAGTGGAGTATTTTTAGAATTACTTTTTGATAATGACAAAGGGGAAAAATTATAAAAATATAAGGGAGAGTTTATAGGATTCATATTGACAGGGGGAGTATTAGAAGAATCAAATCAAAAAATATCAATAGGTATGAATATTTTATAAACTAAGGTTGTCATCACAAAAAAAGGGAGAATATTGGGGAATGGAGTTTTAATGACAATAACCTTATTTCACTTATCACTGATTATAAAATATGTACTAACATTTCTATCTAGAATATATATTCATGAATATGCAGGATTCATATACATGAATTAATATTGAGACTGTACAATTTCAGAGTTTCAAGAGATTGAAGATTCAGAAAAGATTCAAGACTCATGAGTAATCAAGATATCAAGATATCTAAGAGTTCAAGACAAAATGTAGTTATAGAGTCTAGTATATATGTAACACTCTAAATAACACTCCAAGTTTCAAATTTTGTTTTTTATTTATTTTGAGTTTCAAATTTCAAATTCTATTTTTTGAAATTTTAATTCAAATTTCAAGTTGTTTTTCTGTTTTTCTTATGATTTCAAATATAAGTTTAAAATTGAATTTATATAAGTTTATATAGTTTTATATTTACATACTTTTATAATTATATAGTTTTAAACTTTATATATTTAAAATATGTTTATATAATATATATTTATGTTTATATATGGTTTTATACTTTAGAATACTCTTTTATATCAATAAGTTCTAATTCAAGAATTTCTAGAATAGTATATATATTTAAACACTTGAAAATGATCAAAATTTGAAGTTTTACACTAGGCTATGTCGACATACATAAAAGCCTATGTCGACATACAACTGTCACTTTTTCAATTTTCAAAGAAAGTGTCTTTTCATTATTTATAACGTTCCAAAAGTGTTGCAACCTTTCTAATCTTATAAATAAGGTTGAATTCGAATTTTTTAATTATTTTTCTTCTCAATCTTTACCCCTCTTCATCCCTTCATTAATATTTCTTATTTTATTGATTTCTACACTTCTACTTTGCCGATTTCTATTTTATTTACATAAAACTTCTTCGTTTCTCACTCTCTATCTACTACTCTTTGAATTGAAGTGATATTAAAGAGTTATAGGGTTGTTGTAATCATTTGGGAAGTGTTTGGGAAAGGGTGTGTTCCTTATAGCGCTGAAATCAAGGAAACAGAGTGGTATTAACCTTGTAGCCGTGAAATCAAGGGGATTGTACTTGATAAAGGGTGTTTGGAGCGATGTTAACCTTGTAGCCGTGAAATCAAGGGTGGTGGCCTCGGTGTTAACCTTGTAGCCGTGAAATCAAGGATGTTGTACTTGGATATTGAGATAGTAATAACTCTGTGCAATCCAGCATTGCGTGGGACTGGACGTAGGAGTAATCCTAACCGGTATAAAATCTGGTGTGTTCTTTCCTCTTTTTGCATTTTTTTTATTTCTATGTTTGTGTTTGATTCTGTGTTTGTGATCATCTCTATTGTGTGTGATTCATATAATAGATCATATAAGTTTTAGATTTTCATAAATTCCTTATAAACACTATTCACCTTCTCTCTAGTGTTAGTCTTGCCGTAAGATCCGCATTTCGTGTTCCTAACATAATTGACAAGAAGTTGACTTGTAAATGGAGTTTACGAAGTGGAATTTAAATATGATTTTATAAAAGAACTAGATAGGTGAAATTTTAAACTATAATGGTATTTATTATTTAAATCAAGATTTGATTTAATAAAACGAGTCCAGATTTCTATAAAGGAATAATATTCACATTTTAGAGTGAATAGTGATTTAAAAGCAAACGTTTTGCAGATTAAATGGGTTATAAACGAAAATCGATAAATATTTGAATTGATAAATTCAAAAATAGATTTTGAAATCGAATTAACCTGAAACAGTGAGTTTATTCCGATGTCCGGAACGTTAATCGAATAGAGTCTATTCGAAAGAAATTTATACATTAAAATTCGCTTATATCAAATTTGGGAAAGTATTATTTACGTTCCGTTTTATCAAGATTTATTTATTTATCTATTTTTTATTCAAATTTATGAATAAGAGTTGCATTTTAAAGTGAATATTTTTGAAGTAGGGTTTATGATGCTATCGTTATAATCAAACCATTAAAGAAGTAGATTCGTAAACTGAATCCGAGAGTCGAGTAAGCAATGATTTGATAAGAGCTTTAGAAATGAAAGAGGCAATCATAAACTGACTAGAAATTGGCTGAGTTGCATGGTTCCTTGAGTGTTGATCTGATCTTGGTTTTGGCCTTTGGAATTGATGCTTAGGGATTTGTTCTCTTACTAGTTTTCGATTAGGGACTGTCGAAGGTGAAAGAATTGTGGTGCATGAATATGAAAAATGGAAATGTTTTCCAATGTAAATAACATTTATTTTCTAAGTATATAAGACAAAGAATTGTGAATATATGGATATGTTGTTCTGCGAATCGTGAGAAGCTACATGGGTTCAAGAAATAAAGGAAACAGGGAAACTGGGAAACGAATAAATTTATTTAAAGGGGCTCAGTGTTGATTGGTGGTTGATAGATATAAATTTCCGTATGGAAATTAGATCATTATTTGTAAGGATGTTTTACTTTGATAGTTAAATAATCGGCTATCAAAGTTTTTGGCCATTTTTCCATGGTCAACACGGAGAGATACGAGATCAGATTTATTATCTGAAAACCACTCCGTATGGGCATTAGCATTGCGAATCAAATATGATCAATATAATTAAGGATGGAGTTTTTGCAAGGGCTGTTATGGTGATCCTAGGTTGAAATTGCCTAAGATGGATTTACAGGATAGTGCCTTTGGTTTGTCCAGTCCCAGGACAACTTGTATGGACTAATATCTGACAGATTATACCTAATAGATCGCGTAAGTTGATATCTTGAAACGTATTTACGTTGGTGGAAGAAGAATTCATTTCTCTTAGCTTTATACCCGTGGTATTTTTGGGGAAATCAATTTGTGATTTGGCGGGTTTGACGATGCGACATTCAAAGTGAATGGTGGCCAGATGTTCCAAAAGATACGTTATGACCTCAAGCCACATCAACTGGGGAATGAAAAAAATCGGACAGGCAGCATGGCTAAGTGGGTCGCACCTAATTATGGTATATTGTCACCATCTAGAGAATATTCATTATTGTTCTTTTTTCGCTTCTATATCTCCCAGGAATGGTTATGTTGGTATACCAACTGTAAGGTGACAATATATTTGGAACGTTTAAGTGAAATGAATGGCCGGTCGTATGTGGCCGAGTTGCAAGATGTTCTTGTTGAACTCTAGTGTATCCTCTCTAGAGTACACTGATTGGAAGGTGGTTCCATACCTTATCATATTGGGAAATCCATTCTCCAATAAGAGCCCAGGGTTTTGATTATATACTACGTATGTAGAGCGTGAGATGCAAGCGTTCTACAAGATTGCTATTTACTTGTATAAGACACTATTATAATATTAGAATAATATTGTTTTAATGGATTGTTTTGGGTTATCGTAAGGTAAAAACCATCTGTATTTATGTGTGGATCGGTTGTAATGACCCACATTGGCAGAGGTATTATAATTAATTTTATTTAATTATATTAATGGTGATTAGTGAATTTAAAGATCGTTGAATTAATAAATGGTGAATATTTAATTGAAATAATAAATTAAATAATATATTTAATTCTGAAATAATCAGAATTGGCTGAAATGGCGATATGGTGTGAACCGGATCATCTGTGATATTTCATTCAGCTTGGAATTTGAATTTGAATAACGAATATATTCAATCGTCGACAGTTGAACGTATAGTTTATAATACAATTATAAACGAGCTCGAAATCGCGCTGCAGTTCGTAAATTGGCGATTCGAACTTCAGTTGAATGTATAGGATTCGTTTTGAATCGGATTTCTATGAAATAAGAAACGTGTGGAGCTGGTGGTGTATATCTTTCTAGTGGAAGAGAAAAATCGGGATTTCGTCGTGTAGATTTTGATGTATGTCCAAATCAAATTTTAGAAAAGTCGCTGTGGAATTCCTTTATAATTTATAAAGGGATTATTTATATTTTTAAAAGGGATTTCAATATAAATCAAATATCGGGTTGACCCAGAAGTGAATATCGAGTTGTAAATACATACAAGAATATTCTAGAGCTGTGTGGTATGCCACTGTGAATATAGACGTTAATATTAAATTTTAAATATTTAATTTAATTATATTTATATATTTAAATAGGCTATTTAGAACGTTAAAAATAGCCACTTTTGCAAACGAAGTCAGAATTCGACGAAACCAGTTTTGTTGGATCCGCAATATCAAATAGTTGTTAGATTTCCAGTTTCGTGATTTTTAGAGTCACTGTGTGGCCGTACGGATTTTTAGAGTGTAAAATAGTCAGTATTTCGACAGTTAAAAATACGTTGTGTGAGCATACGGAGTCGGAATTCGATGAAACCAGTTTCGTTGGGACCGTAATGTCGAACTATAGCTACATGTCCAGTTTGGTTATTTTTAGGTATCATATGTAATCACTGGGATTTTTAGAAGGCAGGTACAAGGAGAAAATCGATAAAATAAATAGAAAAATCAAATTGAAAATATCCCTCCCATTTTCTGAGGTTCCGCACAGGCCGCACGGCCTTCGATCTCCATCACAAACCTTACCTAACCCATTCAAGCCTATATAAGGCGTATAAACCAAACACAGCAAGAAAAATTCCCACAAAGAAAAATCAAAACAAATCTAATTAAATTCCTTAAATCCTCAAATATATAAATTCAAAACCCTCATCGCTTGCTCTTCGAGGCTGTATACTTCAAGTGGAGCTCGACAGTTCTCTTCGGGTTCGCTGTGTTCTTCGAATAGTCTAGGGTTGGAGTTAATGGGTGATTGGAGCACTAATTCGCGAAGTGGAGTTTAGATTTGGGGTTGTCATCGAAAACCGCACCTCCTGTAAACGTTTGGTGCATTTCGATCATGAGGTTGTTCGGCGGTTTCTTCCATGACGAGCAAGTAGCCGGGTTGCCGCGAGGAGATGTAGGGGTGCGAGCTCGTACATTCAGGCACGGGGAGGTGTAGAAACGGTAGAGGATCATCACCATATTTTTGATTCGATTTTCAATTAAGAGATGAGGGAGATGGAAGCTTGAAAACGTCGGCCATGGTTTGGAGATTTACTGGAGCATTTCGGTTTTGAACTGGGGGAGGAAGACATACGGGTTCGGGTCTGGTAAAAAGAATGGTAAGTGGGCCAAATTGAGGGTTAAGCCCAATAAGGGTTTAAGCTTATATTTTAATTTAAAATTCAATAAGTGTAAAACTTGTAATGCTTATAACTTTGTCATACCTAATCAGAAATTCGAACCGTAAGTTGCGTTTGGATCGTATGGACGGGAGCAACACAATGAGACTGGCCGGGAGAGAAACAGAGCTCGTTACAATTTATGGCGAAATAAATTGTCCGTCTAAATCAAAGACTGTTGATCGTTTTTAACGATAACAGTCCAATGTGAGTAAATCTCACTAACTCTGAACAGTTTATAATTTCATGTTGTATTTTTAGAACTGTTAGATGTTGGTTGATTGACTGTGTGTTGACTGTTTGATTGAACTGCTAGTCAGTTAGTTGAATTTCTATATTGATTCTGTTTAACAGAATATATCATATGGGACTGAAAGTGATGTTATCTATATTTTTTAACATCTGTGATGCAGAGAAACAGGTTGGAGGAATCCAACTGGATTCCTCAACATTTATTTTACTGTTTTCATATATTGTGATATATGATGTGTTATATAATCTGTTATGGATTATGTGTGTTGAAATGATGTTGATCATTTTTATTCAATATTTTAAATATCATAAAAGACCCTGGGATGTAAAAAGAATTATTTCAATGTATATTGAAATAAAGGGATATTATAAAATCAACAGATTTTATGAAAGGAAATATTTCAAAAGTAAATAAAAAGGGAAAAATGTTTTTAAAATGAATAGTGTTTTTAAAAGGCTTATCATTTATAAAGTGAAGAACTGTTACTAAAAGTAAATCTCTATAAATGAATAGTTTATTCGAATAGAATAAAGGAGTTAATCGATGTTAGTTTAATCGATTAGTGTTAAAGTAAAAGGAGTAAATCGATGTTAGTTTAATCGATTAGAGTTAAAGTAAAAGGAGTTAATCGATGTTAGTTTAATCGATTAGAGTTAAAGCAAAGGAGCTAATCGATGTTAATTAATCGATTCGTGTTAAAGTAAAAGGAGTAAATCGATGTTAGTTTAATCGGTTAGAGTTAAAGTAAAAGGAGTAAATCGATGTTAGTTTAATCGATTAGAGTTAAAGAAAATGAGTTAATCGAATATAGTTATTCGAATAGAAAGAAAATGAGTTAATCGAATATAGTTATTCGAATAGAAAGAAAAAGAGTTAATCGAATATAGTTATTCGAATAGAAAGTAAATGAGTTAATCGAATATAGGTATTCGAATAGAAAGTAAAATGAGTTAATCGAATATAGTTTATTCGAAGAAAGTAAAAGGAGTTATCGAATATAGTTTATTCGAAAGGAGTTAAGTGAAATGAGTAAATCAATAGCGTTAGTCAAATAGAGTTAATCAAATAGTGTTAGTCCAATAGAGTTAATTGATAAGGGTTAATCGAATAGAGTTAAGTGAAAAGAGTCAATCGAATATAGCTATTCGAAGGAGGGTTAAGTAAGGAAGTTAGTAAAGGGATATAAAGTGAACTTTGTCTATTTCAAAGTTAGAAATGTTGTTCAGTTAAGGTCTGAGAGGTAGTTCTACCCCAACTTGATTGGCTTCGTTTTTAACTAAGGAATAATTTAGGTTCGGCAGTAAAGGTAATGGTTTGAGTTGGCATAGCGATGTTTGTTTAAAACATCTGTCTAAGACCAATGAAGAAGCTTTGGAAATGTTTTCCAAATAAGAAACCAGAAATGTTTTCTAATAAAGAAAAACAAGAAATGGAAATGTTTTCCATTGTTAATAACGTATATTTTCCAAATCTAGAAAATAAGAAATATTGAATATAGGGAAACAGGAGATAAGTAAATTAATGAAATAAAGAGATAAAAGTTGAATGATGTTTGATCGATATAAATTTCCATTTGGAAATAATATCGTTGTTTGCACACCTGTTTTTATTCGATAGTTAAATCACAGACTATCGAAGTTTTGACCATTTTAACGTTGTTAATATGGAGAGACCGGTTGGATTATTATCCAAAGAACCACTCTGTATTGGCATAAGCGTTGTGAATCATATATGCCAAAGGAAATTGAAGACGGAGTTATGCAAGGGCTATCCTGTTTACAGAATAGTGCCTTCGGTTCATCCTGTTCCTGGATGACTTGTATGGACGGATGTCTGACAGAGTATGTCCAGACGATCACGTATATTGATTTCTCCAACCGTACCAAGAGTGGAAGCGGAGAAGGAAACTTCTTTTAGCTAACACATAATGTATTGTTGTAGACGTCAATCGGTGATTTGATGGATTTGACGATGTGACATTCAAAGTGAATCTGGTGTGATGAAAAGCGTAGCTTCTAACCTCACATCCGGTAAATGACAGAAATCGGGCAGGCAGCATGGCTAAGTCGGTCGCACCGAAGTAGGGTGTATAATCACCTGATCTAGAGTTTCATTTACTTCTAAAAATCTATTGTTGATGCTGTCCCATTCGAGAAACGGTTGCTGATCCCAGCCGTTGGTGATATACATTCAATACACTCAAGCGAAATGAGTGGTCGGTCATGTGTGGCCGAGTTGCAAGATGTTCTTGTTGAACCCAGTGTATTCCTCTCTAGAGGTACACTAGTGAAAGGTGGTCCCATACCTTGTCATAGTTGGAAATCCATTACCCAATATGTGCTTGCGGTTTTGATTATGTACTATATATGTAGAACGTGAGATGAAAGCGTTTCTGCTAGATGATTATATATATACTGTGGTTGGTAGACATTATTATAATATCAAAAGGTTTTTGATATAAAGATAAATTTGGATTCTCATAAGGGAAAAACCCGTTCCGTTATGCGGCGTGGTCTTTTGAGATATCGTTTACTTGTTCGAACTATTTTTAAACTGTTTTACTCATACCAGTCCCATGACTGACCCGGAGTTTATTTTGTTGTTTTCCCTAAACTCTTGGGTGCCTAAATTTGTATGGGCAGTCAAGTAGTCGGGATTTTACAGATACACTTGAAGAGCTTGGAGCAGGAGGCTTCAGGATCATATAGCTATAGTTATTTCCGCTGTGTTGTAAGTGCTGTACTTTTATAATGATATGTATATTCAAGTACAGATTTGTATTTCAAAGTTATGTTATGAAATATATTTATTCGTTCCGCTGTGAGGTTCGTGTTACTCTGATGTTGTGTTCTTCTTCTTCTTCTATTCTAAGTTTCTATCTTATCTTTCCTCACCCTCTAATTTCTTTCACTAATTACCAGGATTTTTTGGTGTTTTGGTTATCGACATCGTGCTTATGTCGATAACCAAAGTCGCTCAAAATCCGGGTCATTACAGTTGGTATCAGAGCAGAAGGTTAAGAATTACTTGGCTCTGTGGCGTGACTCGGTAGAGATAGGGTTAGTAATACCCTAGACTGAGATTGAGTGTATATATACGAGTGAACGTATTTGTTATTGATATTAAAATTTGTTTATATTGTGGAGATTCATTGGTTGAGTTGTTTATGAGTTCTGGTCGATCAGTTTGATCCACTGTATCGGTAGGAGTTTATAAACACTCGAATACGATGGGTCGACACGATATGTTTTGACAAGAGGGTAAATTAAAATAAGTTTACCCAAGGTATATCTTGATATAGAGAAGATATATATATCAAAATTATAATATATTGGATATATTGGTTGTTATTATAATCGAGTAAGATTATAAATTAAATGGTTATGTAAATAACCAATCAGAATTCATATAAGCGAAATACGTGAAATCAGATGAGTTAAATCTGAAATTTAAACCAGAATTGAAGTTAAGACTCTGGAGAATTAGATAAGTGTTTGTAAATGGATTGGGATTAAAAATAAGGAAAATTTAAGATCCTGGGGGATTTTAAATTGTTTTACAAGCCGTGTGAATTATATTTTGAAATGAATTTCAAAGTGGAAATGTTTAGAAATGGTTTTATAGTATTGAACTCACTTCGATTGCTGGAAAATAGATTCTGATGATGACAGCTGCATCATCAGTATTCATTTTCGAGTTGTAAGTGACGAATTACTACCAAAGATACTGTTTTGAAATTGTTTTGGGAAAGACAAGTTGTGTTGAATTTCAAATGGGATTCATAATAAAGAATGTGTAAAGAAAGTTTGAAAAGGAATTAGAATAAGGGAAGTTCAAACATAGATTGTAAATAAGAAAATTCAAAGGGGATTTGAATATAGAAAATTCAAAGGGAGTTTGAATATATGAAATTCAATGGAATTGAAATAGAATTTGAATATAGAAAATTCAAAGGGGATTTGAATATAGAAATTCAAATGAGATTTGAATAAAGAAGATTCAAATAGAAGTGAAAATGAAATTTGAATAAAGAATATTCAAATAGAATTGAAAATGCAAATTGGAATATAGAAGATTCAAATAGAGTTAAAATGAAATTCAAATATAGAATTTGAATAAGGAAATTGAAATGAAATTCAAATATAGAATTTGAATAAGAGAATCGAAATGAAATTTGAATATAGGAAATTCAAATAAAATTGAAAAGGAATTCAATTAGTTGATAAACAAGTTAAAATATATTTGAACATGTTATACTCAAATATGAAGGTGAAATGGGCAAACCAGTAATTTGAAAATCACTTAATGAACTAAGTTAAAATGATTGGATTAAGTTGAAATGAATTAGAAATGTATAAATATACATGAGATAGGTATGGATAAGGTATGAAGGCATATAGATAGAATGCTCGACGAAAAGGTATGTATATAATTCACATATGAGATTTTATGCGCCGTATCGGCTAGCCGCTTGGCTTTTTCTTTTTCTTTTGGATTGGTGAGGGCCATGGGAGGCTATTTGAAATATCCCGATGCTCTTAGTACAAAGGAGGTTATGGCGAATTTTTCCAGGAATTCAAGGAGTTAGAATATTTTTAAGAAAATCTGATAACTAGAAATCTATATATCAATATATATAGAAGTCGATAAGGAAACGAACGTGGAAATAGAATAGTAAAATCAAAAAGGAAGACTAAGAATAAAATCTAGTAATAATAGAAAGAGAAAGTATATACGTGTTTAGAAGTGAATAAGTAGTTGTATGGTATTAATTATTCGAGTAAGTAGCAATATCTGTTTTGACGTTATAAATGTTATTCAGTCAAGGTCTGAGAGGTAGTTATACCCCAACTTGATTGATTTCATTATTAACAAATAAATAGTAAGATTTCAGGCTCGAAGATCAATGTTGAATAAGAGTTAGTTGAATATAGTATTTGGGTTGTCGTAACGATGTCTTACACAACATCCGTTTTAACCCAAATAAGTGTAAGCTTGGAAATATAATAAAGAATATTTCCTAAGTATAGAAATAAACGAGATCGGAAAAGAGATAAGTAATTGGAATATTTTCCAATTATAAATAGCATATATTTTTTAAAGTTTAGAAAATAAAGGAAGGCGATATTCGGAAATGTTTTCCAAATAACATAAAAGGCCAATATGGGTATTGAAAATATTTGGTTAACAAATATTGATAAAGAAATAGAGAAGTGATTTAACTAATGAAATATTAATTAAGGGCTCAGTGACATGTTCAAAAGGAAAATTTGATTTTTGAAATGAGTAAACTGTTTAAAAACTCCTAGGGAAAGACTGTTTGAATTAAAAACAAATTTAACAGAAATTTGTGAAAGCAAATTTGAATTAAAAGTAAAGTCAGTAAAGTGGTAACTGAGATTGAATTTGAATGATATCGAGACAAATTGGATTTGGGGAATTCAAATTTGAAGTGTAACTTGATTATCAAGTAAAGAGTTTGGAATCGAGAATGGAACTCGAATTTGAAATAAAATTCGACTTAGGTATAAGCGAATGGTTGAAATTGTGGATAAAAAGCGGATTGCAGTTTGATTGGGATAACCCTTGTATCCGCTGAAGTGATAACAGGTGGAAATTGTATAATGATATGCCGACAAATGGTACAAGTTTATATTTCTATTGGATATAAGATTTATGAGCCGAATTGGCAAGCCGTTTGGCTGTTTGATTTTCTTTTGGTTGAAGATGACCTAGAGAGGCGAGTTGGAGTTTGACCGATTGACCAATACAAAGGAGGTGCTGGCAAAAATTTTCAAAGAGTTAAGGCGTTAGAAAATTTTTCAGGATTTTTGAAAATTTTCGTTGATAGGAATTAATCAATATTTAATTGAAATTAAATTGGTCCAGTTGGAAACTGAAGTTAAGAAGTGAACAAACATGTTCTAACCAGTTGATAGGGTCGTCCCCTACCTTTTAGCAATTTCGAGGACAAAATTTTTTTAAGTAGGAAAGATTGTAATGACCCGCATTGGCAGAGGTATTATAATTAATTTTATTTAAATATATTAATGGTGATTAGTGAATTTAAAGATCGTTGAATTAATAAATAGTGAATATTTAATTGAAATAATATATTAAATAATATATTTAATTCTGAAATAATCAGAATTGGCTGAAATGGCGATATGGTGTGAACCGGATCATCTGTGATATTTCATTCAGCTTGGAATTTGAATTTGAATAACGAATATATTCAATCGTCGACAGTTGAACGTATAGTTTATAATATAATTATAAACGAGCTCGAAATGGCGCTGCAGTTCGTAAATTGGCGATTCGAACTTCAGTTGAATGTACAGGATTCGTTTTGAATCGGATTTCTGTGAAACAAGAAATGTGTGGAGCTGGTGGAGTATATCTTTCTAGTGGAAGAGAAAAATCGGGATTTTGTTGTGTAGATTTTGATGTATGTCCAAATCAAATTTTAGAAAAGTCGCTGTGGAATTCCTTTATAATTTATAAAGGGATTATTTATATTTTTAAAAGGGATTTCAATATAAATCAAATATCGGGTTGACCCAGAAGTGAATATCGAGTTGTAAATACATACAGGAATATTCTAGAGCTGTGTGGTATGCCACTGTGAATATAGACGTTAATATTTAATTTTAAATAATTAATTTAAATATATTTATATATTTAAATAGGCTATTTATAACGTTAAAAATATCCACTTTTGCAAACGAAGTCAGAATTCGACGAAACCAGTTTTGTTGGATCCGCAATATCAAATAGTTGTTAGATTTCCAGTTTCGTGATTTTTAGAGTCACTGTGTGGCCGTACGGATTTTTAGAGTGTAAAATAGTCAGTATTTCGACAGTTAAAAATACGTTGTGTGAGCATACGGAGTCGGAATTCAACGAAACCAATTTCGTTGGGATCGTAATGTCGAACTCTAGCTACATGTCCAGTTTGGTGATTTTTAGGTATCATATGTAATCACTGGGATTTTTAGAAGCCAGGTACAAGGAGAAAATCGATAAAATAAATACAAAAATCAAATTGAAAATATCCCTCCCATTTTCTAAGGTTCCGCACAGGCCACACGGCCTTCGATCTCCACCACAAACCTTACCTAACCCATTCAAGCCTATATAAGGCGTATAAACCAAACACAGCAAGAAAAATTCCCACTAAGAAAAATCAAAACAAATCTAATTAAATTCCTTAAATCCTCAAATATATAAATTCAGAACCCTCATCGCTTGCTCTTCGAGGCTGTATACTTCAAGTGGAGCTCGACAGTTCTCTTCGGGTTCGCTGTGTTCTTCGAACAGTCTAGGGTTGGAGTTAATGGGTGATTGGAGCACTAATTCGCGAAGTGGAGTTTAGATTTGGGGTTGTCATCGAAAACCGCACCTCCTGTAAACGTTTGGTGCATTTCGATCATGAGGTTGTTCGGCGGTTTCTTCAATGACGAGCTGTAACAACCCGTAAAATGCGAGCCAGTTTGAAAATTTTAAATTGGCAATTTTAGCGAATTTTGATTATTTAAAATAGATTATTTTAAATAATATCGACGAGAAATTTATTTTTGAATATAATTCGAACGTATATATTATATACGTCGTCGTTAGAATATAAATATTTATATATAATTATAAATAGAATTGAAAATGGCGCGGTAGTTCGATAATTCGATTTCAAACTTCAATTGAATGTACCGGGTGCAAAACAATCCGGATTTTAATGAAACCAAAAATAATGGAATCTAATAGTGAATATCTTTCCAACAAATCCGAAAAATCGAAAGTTCGTAGCGGGAATCAAAAGATATGTCCAGTTGAAAATTCTGAATAGTCGCTATGGAATTCAGGCCCTTAAAAATGGACATTTTGCAAACGACCTCGGATTTCGACGAAACCAGTTTTGTTGGGTCCGAGATGTTAAGTTATTGCTAGGTTTCAAGTTTCATAATTTTCCGAATCAGTATGTGAGCGTGGCAAAGGAAAACGCGTTTGACCAGTTTCAGTTGATTTTAATCGACTGGAAATTGGCCATTTTTCCAACGGTCTCAGAATTCGACGAAATTAGTTTTGTTAGGACCGTATCGTCAATACGAAGCTAGAAAATATTTTTCGAGAATTTTTCTAGTTAATATGTGACCCCAGTAATTTGAAATGTACGTTTAAAATTCAATATAGTGATTTAAATGTAAATTTAACGGAAACTGATTGTAACAGCCGAATCAGCTGACGATACATATCCCATTGTGTTCGGAATGGGGGTTAAATGCTATGGACGACAGGTGGTGGACCTCGTTTAGAGGTCGTTTGAAAAAGTTGACTTTTTGAATTAAAATAAAATAATTAAATAATTAAATTAATAAAAAAAATTTTAATCTCCCCCTTTTAACCCAGCCCCCCCCCCCGATTTATTTCAGAAATCAAAATAGAAAAAAAAAAAAGCCCACCGCTCCGTTGACCGCCGCTCCCCCCCTCCACCATCGCCCCACCGTGCTCCGACCTCCGACGCCGCCAGGGCTGGAACCCCCCCTCCATCGACGCGACCTCCTCCTTCTTCCTCCATCCGAATGCCCCAAAACCCAAGCCCCCTCGCCCCAAATCGCCACCGAGACCCAGAGCCGCCACCCACCTCCGCCTCCGCCCAGTCCTCCACCGTCCAACCAGAGCGCGACCCACCTCCGACGAACTCCACTGAGTGTTTTTATTTTATTTTTATTTTTATTTTTTGTTTAAATTCTTTAAAACTGAAATGTTTAATTCTTTAAAACTGAAATGTTTAAAGTTTAAAACTGAAATGTTTAAAAGTATTTAAAACTGAAATGTTTAAAAGTATTTAAAACTGAAATGTTTAAAAGTATTTAAAACTGAAATGTTTAAAAGTATTTAAAACTGAAATGTTTAAAAGTATTTAAAACTGAAATTTTTAATATGTTAAAACTGAAATCTTTATGATTTTTAAAACTGAAAAGGAAAGATTTTTTTTTAAAATTGAAAAGAAATGAGAAAGCTTTGATTTTTAACATGAAGAAAACCTTGATCTTTAAATTTAAAAAGGTGAAATCTTTAAATTTAAAAAGGTGAAATCTTTAAATTTAAAAAGGTGAAATCTTTAAATTTGAAAAGGCGAAATCTTTATGATTTTTATCTATAGAACTTCGAAATAAAAATAGAATTTTTATATATTGAACTTCGAAATAAAAATAGAATTTTTATATATTGAACTTCGGAATAAAAATAGAATTTTTATATATTGAACTTCGAAATAAAAATATGATTTTTATATATTGAATAGAGAAGTAAAATTCGATTTTTTTATATATGTAGTGAAAGCGGACAACGAAGATGAAGAAGTTTTCTATCAATGAAGAGCTGTGGAGCTAGGATAGCTATATGTGAGAATTTCTCACCTTTCAATTTTATTTCTAGTTATATATATATATATACTAGGATGCAGACGGTGCTTAGTAGCACCCGACACAATCGTCCACAGACCATGGACTTGTTTGTTTGGCTGTTTGGTTATTGATTGTGATATTGGTTTGAATGTGGTTTGTGGTGTGAAAAATCGAATCGATAAATTGGTTAGGATTAGACGTGCGCCGTTATAAGGCGAAGGAGTAAGGCTAGGTTAGACTCTTACTCCAAGTTTTGTGGTTTGCATAATAAAATTGATATGATTGATGTGTGGATGGCGTGGGCCTTCACTAGACCGGGGATTAGGCTAGGCCTTGTCCCGTTTCTAGTATCGTGCCGTTATGCCGCCGAAATTTTCTAAAATATGTTAGAAAAATAAAAATATCATTTTATTGAATAAATGAATTGAATAGAAATTCATAGGTTGAAATAAAATGTTTTATCGTTAAAAATATAATTTTTAACGTGAATATGAAAATAGTGAAGTGAATAAATAAATATTCATTTACAAACCAGATGGTTTGTTTATGTACACTTATTTGAATGACATTGATTGGGACGATAAATTTTACACATCGCCCAACTGCACAACTAAAATCTGTGTTTGATTGTTTGAAACCCCACACGGGTGTTGGGATGAAATATGAATTTCACTCATCCTGATTGATTAAATATGTCGATCGATTGATTGACAGGCTGTTATAAGCGTTGAATATCTATATTTGATGCTTATACAGTGTAGTGCACTTTGGTTGATGGTTGATTATTTTCAATGTTATTATATACATGTGTTGTATGAAAATCCATATAATTAATTTTATATGGTAATTGATTGGGCCTCATTCCAATCGTGAAAATAAAGAATATTTTGATAATAACAAATATTTTGATAATAGGAAATATTTGAAATAGAATATTTGAAAATAGAAATTTATGAAGCCGTGTTGATTAGATTGACGCCATTTTGACGTAAACGATATTTATATCGATTTTATTCATTTTAAAATGAATATTGAAAAGTAATCTCGAAATCGAATATTTTGAAATGAATTGAATTGAAAACGATTTCGAAATGAATTGAATTGAAAACGATTTCGAAATGAATTGAATTGAAAACGATTTCGAAATGAATTGAATTGAAAACGAATTCAAAATGAATCGAATTGAAAACGAATTCAAAGTGAATTGAATTGAAAGTGATTTCGAAATGAATTGAATTGAAAACGATTTCGAAATGAATTGAATTGAAAACGATTTCGAAATGAATTGAAAACGAATTCAAATGGAATTGAAAGCGAATTGAAATGAATTCAAATTGAATTGAAATTTGAATTGAATAGAAATGAATTTTAAAACGAATTTATAAAGAAGAATTCAATCTTGATTTGAATTGAAAAGGAAGTTGAAATTGCTTTTGAAACGAATTCAAAACTATTTATATAATTCGTTTTAAATAGGAATCGACGAAATATATATTATATATATTATATATATAATATAATGGCCTGAATAGAACGCGCCGCGCCGCGGCAGTTCGCGAATTTCGACCATTTATTTCAAACGGACATTACGGGAGATCCGACCGTCGGATTCTCCTAAAACCGGAACCGTTGGGTTCGTATCGAAAAGAGCTTTCTAATGAATATTAGAAATTTGAAATCTAACGGTTGGATTTGGAATTATGTCCAAATCAAATTCGAAAAAGGTCGCTGTAAGTGCAGTTCGATGGCCATTGATGGAAATCGACTGTACGGGCCTTGATAAAATTATTAAAAATATTAATAATTTGTGTAAAATCATAAGAAATGACTTGTGAAGATTTGGGATGAAAAACTCCATATTTGAAAGGATAAAAATAGATTTTTATCGAAATAAACTAGTTTTGAACTAGAATTATAATTCTATTTATTTTTAAATAAATAAATTGAGTTCGAAAAGGGTTTTAAAAATAACCAAAATTTCCAATGATTGCATTGGAGTGGATTTGAATCGAAATTGTCTTCGGAATATTTCGATGTTGGAATTCGTGATATTACAGGTGTTGTTATGGAAATTTGAAAGATATATATTTGTATCGTTATTTCCAATACGACATTTGTTAGTCGTAGAATTCGATATTGAATATAAGCCGATATATTATCTATTCAGAGCCTTGTATTGAATATCGAATGTGATTTGGGTTTGTCGTGAATGGTGTCTTCACTAACACTGTTCTTGAACCCAGTTGAGAGAAGATTAAATCTTTTTATTTAGATTTAATGAAGTGTACCAATTAAATAATATTTAATTGGAATTGATATTGATTTTTGGGTTTATCGTGAACAGTGTTTTAAATAACACTTGTTCTTTAACCCGATAATTAATGAATGGGATTTCGGGTTTATCGTGAACCGTGTTTTAAATGACACTGATTCTTTAACCCAGTCGAAGATTAAAACTAAGTGGAGTTTTAATGAATCTTTAATTAGATTGAAAAGATCGGAAATGGAGTATCACCAGTTTTGCTCCAGGCGATAGTTAAATCTTTAATTAGATTTGAACGTGAAATGGTAATTGAATTTACCGATAACACTGCGGAGTTAGATATGAAGTATTACTAGTTTTACTTCATGGGATGAATAGGTTGGGATTGGGAAATTAAAACAAATGATTACTTCGGTAAGGTTCGCTAATCCCGACTAGTTTGAATTGATATTCAAAAATGGATTAAAGAATAAATTCAAGGAATTTATCTGTGATAAAATTAATGGGAATCTTTCCCTATGAATGTGAAATTTAGAAACTAACTGTCGGTTAGCCAAGCAGAATGGCTTTCTGGATATTGATCTGATGTTGGTTTCGGCCTTCGGGGTTAATATTTGGGAAATTATTCTCTTGATTAATTTACGGTTAGTGACTAATGAATTGGAATGAGGCGTATGTTGTGTTTGTGTAACACTTTTATAATATATACGCGAGTTATTCGGAAAGACCGGGTTTATCCCATTCTGAATAACTGATACGACGATAAGTCGAAGATGAAGACGATGGTCGAAGACCGGAGGTCTTCACGTCGTTTGGGTGATAACTGATGATCTTGATTGGGCTGTACACCCAAGAAGATGGAAACAGTTGGTGATCGTCCAGACGTACTTGGAGATCGATGGATATGCGGGGTACTAGGTGCCTCCGGTTTCGTTCAGACCCAGAACGGACTTGTAAATGGACTGTGTGTCTGACATTGGATTTTAGTCCGTGTGATTGATCTCTATTAAATATATATCTGTTTGGCGGCGGAGAATTTATTCTCTTGCTTAACGCCCTTCTCTGAGACGTATGAGCTCAGGGGTTATATATTGATGGATATCAAACGCATGGAGTGAATTGCCTGTGTGGCATGCCTAAGTGGCAATTGATCAAGGCTTCTGTTGAAAAGCAAAGTCTTGTGGTGATGATCAAAGCACAACCTTTGTGGCGTAGCTTTGTGTAACGTTTACTTCGCGAGTTTCACACCCGGTATGAACCAAAAACGGGAGACGGACCTCAGGGAGGGCATGCGTTGCTTTCTAGTTAGAAGTGGCGTCAGTGGTTTTACACGCCCTGACGAGTTTGACTTATGTGGTTGTTGCTGTTGCGAGGCGCCTCGGATTGATCGGTCGTTCTCGAACCGATGGAGCCATTCGTTGGCTCGCTTACGCCCCATAGGGCGGGGGAACGCATGTTCAGGGTTTAAGTTTAATCCACATCGGTGGACCGGCCCTGTCGCTCCAAGGGCCCACCTGAGTCTGGGTCCTGAGGCTCGGGCTAGACAGTCTCGAATCGGTTGAGGACTATCTTTTGCCTCGGTTCATAGATGGAAACCCAATTTCCAAATACGTGACTTTGCGATTTTGATTGTATAACCTATATATGGCGACATAGTGGTATGGGGCATTCATGCCGCCTATGATTGATACTTATGATTTGAAGTTGTTTTATACACTATACACTTATAAATAGTATCAAATGATTTCTTTTAAACGTATCAAGCATTCTTGGCTATTATAAGGTAAAAACCCTATCCTCCGGCTTGCGTTGCATTGTGTGATGGGAACTGGGTCTTATAATAGCTTCATTCTTCTTTATTTAGCATTGCGCTGTTGTTTTATGCACTGGTATTCTTGGGAGGAAACCCGTTCCGTGTTATACGGCGTGGTCCCTTGATTTACCTAATGATTTAAAATAAAGATTAATAACTGTTTTAGTTCTCACACCAGTCACATGACTGACCTGGAGTTTATTGTTTTAACCTAAACTCTGGGTGCCCCTATTTTCGACACGGGCAGCTAGTAGTTTTGGTTTTGCAGATTTATATTCACAGGATCCTGGTTTACAGCTGGAACGATATCCGGAAAGCTTTGTATCCGTATATCTCATTCAAGTTGTGTATTGTATTATTTTCCGCTGCTATGTGTTTAAATGTAATTTAAAACTCTGATATTTCTGTGTAATATTTGTTTATACTCTGTATATTCTTGTAATCTGATGCATTGTTGTAATATACAATGAAATGTTCTTCTGTATGCGTTCTGTTTTGTCCTGTTCTCAAACGATAGGGCGTTTCGAACGGCCTGGATCGGTTTAGCGACTGGTTCGGACCGGGCGAAATTCCTTCTCGTCACACGTGGTATCAGAGCTTTGGTTTACAAAGCAGAGAACAAGGCACATTAGAACCTTACGAAAGAATTCATCATATATTGGATTAGTAATATCCAATTAGAATGACTCGTTAGAGATGGGATCAGTAGTATCCTAGAACGAGTGTGAAGAGTATATTTTTAAAAGTGAAAACAAACTTTTGTTTTAAAGATTTAAATCAATTATTCGTAGTTGATTATCTATTTATATTGATGTGGACAATCCAGTATATATAGATTTTACGTATACGTCTGATCCGCGTGTATTCGAAATTTTAATATACTGGATAGATATAGAGTCACACTCTAGTCGCCCGGACATGATTCTGATGATGGCGCGCCATCACCAGTATTTATTTTCATGTTTCGAAGGTGTGATTTCTATATGTTTCCATTAGACTGGTGTGAGAACCAAAACTAATATAGTTAGAACACATTGTTGTAAATTGGCACCAAAACATGATTTTCTGTATATGTATCAAAATTATGAATTTGAAACTCTAATTCACTAATTGATTGATGTTTGTGTGGTTTGTTTATTTGTTTGCTAAATTTTGAACCATTATGCCTAACTGAACCAAATATTGAATTGTATTGGAATTTGGTTGCATCTGCTTGCATATACATGTATATCATTGAACAGGTCATAGCAAGGAGGCTAGAGCCAGAGAATAAAATTTGTTTGCCCGACAAATAGGTACATGTTTACTACATAATTTCCTGTTTTGTTTGGGTGATGATGATTTTGTGAGCCTATTGGCTAGCCGCTTGGCTTTTTCTTTTTCTTTTTGAGATCTGAAGGACCGGGGAAGCTATTTGAAATTCCCCGATGCTCCCATTGCAGGGGAGGTTATGGCGAAATTTTTCGAAAATTTAGGGTGTTAGCCAAATTTTTGAAATTTTAGAAATTCTCAGAAACTGAAAAGTTGGAGAATGGAAGCCAGATCGAACGTAGAGCTGAATAATCAAACCACTTTCGACTTTGTTCCTTTTCGGGGACGAAAAGTTTTAAGTGGGGGAGATTGTAACAACCCGTAAAATGCGAGCCAGTTTGAAAATTTTAAATTGGCAATTTTAGCGAATTTTGATTATTTAAAATAGATTATTTTAAATAATATCGACGAGAAATTTATTTTTGAATATAATTCGAACGTATATATTATATACGTCGTCGTTAGAATATAAATATTTATATATAATTATAAATAGAATTGAAAATGGCGCGGTAGTTCGATAATTCGATTTCAAACTTCAATTGAATGTACCGGGTGCAAAACAATCCGGATTTTAATGAAACCAAAAATAATGGAATCTAATAGTGAATATCTTTCCAACAAATCCGAAAAATCGAAAGTTCGTAGCGGGAATCAAAAGATATGTCCAGTTGAAAATTCTGAATAGTCGCTATGGAATTCAGGCCCTTAAAAATGGACATTTTGCAAACGACCTCGGATTTCGACGAAACCAGTTTTGTTGGGTCCGAGATGTTAAGTTATTGCTAGGTTTCAAGTTTCATAATTTTCCGAATCAGTATGTGAGCGTGGCAAAGGAAAACGCGTTTGACCAGTTTCAGTTGATTTTAATCGACTGGAAATTGGCCATTTTTCCAACGGTCTCAGAATTCGACGAAATTAGTTTTGTTAGGACCGTATCGTCAATACGAAGCTAGAAAATATTTTTCGAGAATTTTTCTAGTTAATATGTGACCCCAGTAATTTGAAATGTACGTTTAAAATTCAATATAGTGATTTAAATGTAAATTTAACGGAAACTGATTGTAACAGCCGAATCAGCTGACGATACATATCCCATTGTGTTCGGAATGGGGGTTAAATGCTATGGACGACAGGTGGTGGACCTCGTTTAGAGGTCGTTTGAAAAAGTTGACTTTTTGAATTAAAATAAAATAATTAAATAATTAAATTAATAAAAAAAATTTTAATCTCCCCCTTTTAACCCAGCCCCCCCCCCCCCCCCCGATTTATTTCAGAAATCAAAATAGAAAAAAAAAAAGCCCACCGCTCCGTTGACCGCCGCTCCCCCCCTCCACCATCGCCCCACCGTGCTCCGACCTCCGACGCCGCCAGGGCTGGAACCCCCCCTCCATCGACGCGACCTCCTCCTTCTTCCTCCATCCGAACGCCCCAAAACCCAAGCCCCCTCGCCCCAAATCGCCACCGAGACCCAGAGCCGCCACCCACCTCCGCCTCCGCCCAGTCCTCCCCCGTCCAGCCAGAGCGCGACCCACCTCCGACGAACTCCACTGACACCCCCCCTATCTGTGAGTGTTTTTATTTTATTTTTATTTTTATTTTTTGTTTAAATTCTTTAAAACTGAAATGTTTAATTCTTTAAAACTGAAATGTTTAAAGTTTAAAACTGAAATGTTTAAAAGTATTTAAAACTGAAATGTTTAAAAGTATTTAAAACTGAAATGTTTAAAAGTATTTAAAACTGAAATGTTTAAAAGTATTTAAAACTGAAATTTTTAATATGTTAAAACTGAAATCTTTATGATTTTTAAAACTGAAAAGGAAAGATTTTTTTTTAAAATTGAAAAGAAATGAGAAAGCTTTGATTTTTAACATGAAGAAAACCTTGATCTTTAAATTTAAAAAGGTGAAATCTTTAAATTTAAAAAGGTGAAATCTTTAAATTTAAAAAGGTGAAATCTTTAAATTTGAAAAGGCGAAATCTTTATGATTTTTATCTATAGAACTTCGAAATAAAAATAGAATTTTTATATATTGAACTTCGAAATAAAAATAGAATTTTTATATATTGAACTTCGAAATAAAAATAGAATTTTTATATATTGAACTTCGAAATAAAAATATGATTTTTATATATTGAATAGCGAAGTAAAATTCGATTTTTTATATATGTAGTGAAAGCGGACAACGAAGATGAAGAAGTTTTCTATCAATGAAGAGCCGTGGAGCTAGGATAGCTATATGTGAGAATTTCTCACCTTTCAATTTTATTTCTAGTTATATATATATATACTAGGATGCAGACGGTGCTTAGTAGCACCCGACACAATCGTCCACAGACCATGGACTTGTTTGTTTGGCTGTTTGGTTATTGATTGTGATATTGGTTTGAATGTGGTTTGTGGTGTGAAAAATCGAATCGATAAATTGGTTAGGATTAGACGTGCGCCGTTATAAGGCGAAGGAGTAAGGCTAGGTTAGACTCTTACTCCAAGTTTTGTGGTTTGCATAATAAAATTGATATGATTGATGTGTGGATGGCGTGGGCCTTCACTAGACCGGGGATTAGGCTAGGCCTTGTCCCGTTTCTAGTATCGTGCCGTTATGCCGCCGAAATTTTCTAAAATATGTTAGAAAAATAAAAATATCATTTTATTGAATAAATGAATTGAATAGAAATTCATAGGTTGAAATAAAATGTTTTATCGTTAAAAATATAATTTTTAACGTGAATATGAAAATAGTGAAGTGAATAAATAAATATTCATTTACAAACCAGATGGTTTGTTTATGTACACTTATTTGAATGACATTGATTGGGACGATAAATTTTACACATCGCCCAACTGCACAACTAAAATCTGTGTTTGATTGTTTGAAACCCCACACGGGTGTTGGGATGAAATATGAATTTCACTCATCCTGATTGATTAAATATGTCGATCGATTGATTGACAGGCTGTTATAAGCGTTGAATATCTATATTTGATGCTTATACAGTGTAGTGCACTTTGGTTGATGGTTGATTATTTTCAATGTTATTATATACATGTGTTGTATGAAAATCCATATAATTAATTTTATATGGTAATTGATTGGGCCTCATTCCAATCGTGAAAATAAAGAATATTTTGATAATAACAAATATTTTGATAATAGGAAATATTTGAAATAGAATATTTGAAAATAGAAATTTATGAAGCCGTGTTGATTAGATTGACGCCATTTTGACGTAAACGATATTTATATCGATTTTATTCATTTTAAAATGAATATTGAAAAGTAATCTCGAAATCGAATATTTTGAAATGAATTGAATTGAAAACGATTTCGAAATGAATTGAATTGAAAACGATTTCGAAATGAATTGAATTGAAAACGATTTCGAAATGAATTGAATTGAAAACGAATTCAAAATGAATCGAATTGAAAACGAATTCAAAGTGAATTGAATTGAAAGTGATTTCGAAATGAATTGAATTGAAAACGATTTCGAAATGAATTGAATTGAAAACGATTTCGAAATGAATTGAAAACGAATTCAAATGGAATTGAAAGCGAATTGAAATGAATTCAAATTGAATTGAAATTTGAATTGAATAGAAATGAATTTTAAAACGAATTTATAAAGAAGAATTCAATCTTGATTTGAATTGAAAAGGAAGTTGAAATTGCTTTTGAAACGAATTCAAAACTATTTATATAATTCGTTTTAAATAGGAATCGACGAAATATATATTATATATATTATATATATAATATAATGGCCTGAATAGAACGCGCCGCGCCGCGGCAGTTCGCGAATTTCGACCATTTATTTCAAACGGACATTACGGGAGATCCGACCGTCGGATTCTCCTAAAACCGGAACCGTTGGGTTCGTATCGAAAAGAGCTTTCTAATGAATATTAGAAATTTGAAATCTAACGGTTGGATTTGGAATTATGTCCAAATCAAATTCGAAAAAGGTCGCTGTAAGTGCAGTTCGATGGCCATTGATGGAAATCGACTGTACGGGCCTTGATAAAATTATTAAAAATATTAATAATTTGTGTAAAATCATAAGAAATGACTTGTGAAGATTTGGGATGAAAAACTCCATATTTGAAAGGATAAAAATAGATTTTTATCGAAATAAACTAGTTTTGAACTAGAATTATAATTCTATTTATTTTTAAATAAATAAATTGAGTTCGAAAAGGGTTTTAAAAATAACCAAAATTTCCAATGATTGCATTGGAGTGGATTTGAATCGAAATTGTCTTCGGAATATTTCGATGTTGGAATTCGTGATATTACAGGTGTTGTTATGGAAATTTGAAAGATATATATTTGTATCGTTATTTCCAATACGACATTTGTTAGTCGTAGAATTCGATATTGAATATAAGCCGATATATTATCTATTCAGAGCCTTGTATTGAATATCGAATGTGATTTGGGTTTGTCGTGAATGGTGTCTTCACTAACACTGTTCTTGAACCCAGTTGAGAGAAGATTAAATCTTTTTATTTAGATTTAATGAAGTGTACCAATTAAATAATATTTAATTGGAATTAATATTGATTTTTGGGTTTATCGTGAACAGTGTTTTAAATAACACTTGTTCTTTAACCCGATAATTAATGAATGGGATTTCGGGTTTATCGTGAACCGTGTTTTAAATGACACTGATTCTTTAACCCAGTCGAAGATTAAAACTAAGTGGAGTTTTAATGAATCTTTAATTAGATTGAAAAGATCGGAAATGGAGTATCACCAGTTTTGCTCCAGGCGATAGTTAAATCTTTAATTAGATTTGAACGTGAAATGGTAATTGAATTTACCGATAACACTGCGGAGTTAGATATGAAGTATTACTAGTTTTACTTCATGGGATGAATAGGTTGGGATTGGGAAATTAAAACAAATGATTACTTCGGTAAGGTTCGCTAATCCCGACTAGTTTGAATTGATATTCAAAAATGGATTAAAGAATAAATTCAAGGAATTTATCTTTGATAAAATTAATGGGAATCTTTCCCTATGAATGTGAAATTTAGAAACTAACTGTCGGTTAGCCAAGCAGAGTGGCTTTCTGGATATTGATCTGATGTTGGTTTCGGCCTTCGGGGTTAATATTTGGGAAATTATTCTCTTGATTAATTTACGGTTAGTGACTAATGAATTGGAATGAGGCGTATGTTGTGTTTGTGTAACACTTTTATAATATATACGCGAGTTATTCGGAAAGACCGGGTTTATCCCATTCTGAATAACTGATACGACGATAAGTCGAAGATGAAGACGATGGTCGAAGACCGGAGGTCTTCACGTCGTTTGGGTGATAACTGATGATCTTGATTGGGCTGTACACCCAAGAAGATGGAAACAGTTGGTGATCGTCCAGACGTACTTGGAGATCGATGGATATGCGGGGTACTAGGTGCCTCCGGTTTCGTTCAGACCCAGAACGGACTTGTAAATGGACTGTGTGTCTGACATTGGATTTTAGTCCGTGTGATTGATCTCTATTAAATATATATCTGTTTGGCGGCGGAGAATTTATTCTCTTGCTTAACGCCCTTCTCTGAGACGTACGAGCTCAGGGGTTATATATTGATGGATATCAAACGCATGGAGTGAATTGCCTGTGTGGCATGCCTCAGTGGCAATTGATCAAGGCTTCTGTTGAAAAGCAAAGTCTTGTGGTGATGATCAAAGCACAGCCTTTGTGGCGTAGCTTTGTGTAACATTTACTTCGCGAGTTTCACACCCGGTATGAACCAAAAACGGGAGACGGACCTCAGGGAGGGCATGCGTTGCTTTCTAGTTAGAAGTGGCGTCAGTGGTTTTACACGCCCTGACGAGTTTGACTTATGTGGTTGTTGCTGTTGCGAGGCGCCTCGGATTGATCGGTCGTTCTCGAACCGATGGAGCCATTCGTTGGCTCGCTTACGCCCCATAGGGCGGGGGAACGCATGTTCAGGGTTTAAGTTTAATCCACATCGGTGGACCGGCCCTGTCGCTCCAAGGGCCCACCTGAGTCTGGGTCCTGAGGCTCGGGCTAGACAGTCTCGAATCGGTTGAGGACTATCTTTTGCCTCGGTTCATAGATGGAAACCCAATTTCCAAATACGTGACTTTGCGATTTTGATTGTATAACTTATATATGGCGACATAGTGGTATGGGGCATTCATGCCGCCTATGATTGATACTTATGATTTGAAGTTGTTTTATACACTATACACTTATAAATAGTATCAAATGATTTCTTTTAAACGTATCAAGCATTCTTGGCTATTATAAGGTAAAAACCCTATCCTCCGGCTTGCGTTGCATTGTGTGATGGGAACTGGGTCTTATAATAGCTTCATTCTTCTTTATTTAGCATTGCGCTGTTGTTTTATGCACTGGTATTCTTGGGAGGAAACCCGTTCCGTGTTATACGGCGTGGTCCCTTGATTTACCTAATGATTTAAAATAAAGATTAATAACTGTTTTAGTTCTCACACCAGTCACATGACTGACCTGGAGTTTATTGTTTTAACCTAAACTCTGGGTGCCCCTATTTTCGACACGGGCAGCTAGTAGTTTTGGTTTTGCAGATTTATATTCACAGGATCCTGGTTTACAGCTGGAACGATATCCGGAAAGCTTTGTATCCGTATATCTCATTCTAGTTGTGTATTGTATTATTTTCCGCTGCTATGTGTTTAAATGTAATTTAAAACTCTGATATTTCTGTGTAATATTTGTTTATACTCTGTATATTCTTGTAATCTGATGCATTGTTGTAATATACAATGAAATGTTCTTCTGTATGCGTTCTGTTTTGTCCTGTTCTCAAACGATAGGGCGTTTCGAACGGCCTGGATCGGTTTAGCGACTGGTTCGGACCGGGCGAAATTCCTTCTCGTCACACGAGCAGGTAGCCGGGTTGCCGCGAGGAGATGTAGGGGTGCGAGCTCGTCCATTCAGGCACGGGGAGGTGTAGAAACTGTAGAGGATCATCACCATATTTTTGATTCGATTTTTAATTAAGAGATGAGGGAGATGGAAGCTTGAAAATGTCGGCCATGGTTTGGAGATTTACTGGAGCATTTCGGTTTTGAACTGGGGGAGGAAGACATACGGGTTCGGGTCTGGTAAAAAGAATGGTAAGTGGGCCAAATTGAGGGTTAATCCCAATAAGGGTTTAAGGTTTTATTTTAATTTAAAATTCAATAAGTGTAAAACTTGTAATGCTTATAACTTTGTCATACCTAATCAGAAATTCGAACCGTAAGTTGCGTTTGGATTGTATGGACGGGAGCAACACAATGAGACTGACCGAGAGAGAAACAGAGCTCGTTACAATTTATGGCAAAATAAATTGTCCTTCTAAATCAAAGACAGTTAATAGTTTTTAACGATAACAGTCCAATGTGAGTAAATCTCACTAACTCTGAACAGTTTATAATTTCATGTTGTATTTTTAGAACTGTTAGATGTTGGTTGATTGACTGTGTGTTGACTGTTTGATTGAACCGCTAGTCAGTTAGTTGAATTTCTATACTGATTATGTTTAACAGAATATATCATATGGGACTGAAAGTGATGTTATCTATATTGTTTAACATCTGTGATGCAGGGAAACAGGTTGGAGGAATCCAACTGGATTCCTCAACATTTATTTTACTGTTTTCATATATTGTGATATATGATGTATTATATAATCTGTTATGGATTATGTGTGTTGAAATGATGTTGATCATTTTTATTCGATATTTTAAATATCATAAAAGGCCCTGGGATGTAAAAAGAATTATTTCAATGTATATTGAAATAAAGGGAGTTTATAAAATCAACAGATTTTATGAAAGGAAATATTTCAAAAGTAAATAAAAAGGGAAAAATGTTTTTAAAACGAATAGAGTTTTTAAAAGGGAAATCATTTATAAAGTGAAGAACTGTTACTAAAAGTAAATCTTTATAAATGAATAGTTTATTCGAATAGAATAAAGGAGTTAATCGATGTTAGTTTAATCGATTAGTGTTAAACTAAAAGGAGTAAATCAATGTTAGTTTAATCGATTAGAGTTAAAGTAAAAGGAGTTAATCGATGTTAGTTTAATCGAATAGAGTTAAAGCAAAGGAGCTAATCGATGTTAATTAATCGATTAGTGTTAAAGTAAAAGGAGTAAATCGATGTTAGTTTAATCGATTAGGGTTAAAGTAAAAGGAGTAAATCGATGTTAGTTTAATCGATTAGAGTTAAAGAAAATGAGTTAATCGAATATAGTTATTCGAATAGAATGAAAATGAGTTATTCGAATATAGTTATTCGAATAGAAAGAAAATGAGTTAATCGAATATAGTTATTCGAATAGAAAGTAAAATGAGTTAATCGAATATAGGTATTCGAATAGAAAGTAAAATGAGTTAATCGAATATAGTTTATTCGAAGAAAGAAAAAGGAGTTATCGAATATAGTTTATTCGAAAGGAGTTAAGTGAAATGAGTAAATCAATAGCGTTAGTCAAATAGAGTTAATCCAATAGTGTTAGTCCAATAGAGTTAATTGATAAGGGTTAATCGAATAGAGTTAAGTGAAAAGAGTCAATCGAATATAGCTATTCGAAGGAGGGTTAAGTAAGGAAGTTAGTAAAGGGATATAAAGTGAACTTTGTCTATTTCAAAGTTAGAAATGTTGTTCAGTTAAGGTCTGAGAGGTAGTTCTACCCCAACTTGATTGGCTTCGTTTTTAACTAAGGAATAATTTAGGTTCGGCAGTAAAGGTAATGGTTTGAGTTGGCATAGCGATGTTTGTTTAAAACATCTGTCTAAGACCAATGAAGAAGCTTTGGAAATGTTTTCCAAATAAGAAACCAGAAATGTTTTCTAATAAAGAAAAACAAGAAATGGAAATGTTTTCCATTGTTAATAACGTATATTTTCCAAATCTAGAAAATAAGAAATATTGAATATAGGGAAACAGGAGATAAGTAAATTAATGAAATAAAGAGATAAAAGTTGAATGATGTTTGATCGATATAAATTTCCATTTGGAAATAATATCGTTGTTTGCACACCTGTTTTTATTCGATAGTTAAATCACAGACTATCGAAGTTTTGACCATTTTAACGTTGTTAATATGGAGAGACCTATTGGATTATTATCCAAAGAACCACTTTGTATTGGCATAAGCATTGTGAATCATATATGCCAAAGGAAATTGAAGACGGAGTTATGCAAGGGCTATCCTGTTTACAGAATAGTGCCTTCGGTTCATCCTGTTCCTGGATGACTTGTATGGACGGATGTCTGACAGAGTATGTCCAGACGATCACGTATATTGATTTCTCTAACCATACCAAGAGTGGAAGCGGAGAAGGAAACTTCTTTTAGCTAACACATAATGTATTGTTGTAGACGTCAATCGGTGATTTGATGGATTTGACGATGTGACATTCAAAGTGAATCTGGTGTGATGAAAAGCGTAGCTTCTAACCTCACATTTGGTAAATGACAGAAATCGGGCAGGCAGCATGGCTAAGTCGGTCGCACCGAAGTAGGGTGTATAATCACCTGATCTAGAGTTTCATTTACTTCTAAAAATCTATTGTTGATGCTGTCCCATTCGGGAAACGGTTGTTGATCCCAGCCGTTGGTGATATACATTTGATACACTCAAGCGAAATGAGTGGTCGGTCATGTGTGGCCGGGTTGCAAGATGTTCTTGTTGAACCCAGTGTATTCCTCTCTAGAAGTACAATAGCGAAAGGTGGTCCCATACCTTGTCATAGTTGGAAATCCATTACCCAATACGTGCTTGCGGTTTTGATTATATACTATATATGTAGAACGTGAGATGAAAGCGTTTCTGCTAGATGATTATATATATATTGTGGTTGGTAGACATTATTATAATATCAAAGGGTTTTTGATATAAAGATAAATTTGGATTCTCATAAGGGAAAAACCCGTTCCGTTATGCGGCGTGGTCTTATGAGATATCATTTACTTGTTCGAACTGTTTTTAAAATGTTTTACTCATACCTGTCCCATGACTGACCCGGAGTTTATTTTGTTGTTTTCCCTAAACTCTTGAGTGTCTAAATTTGTATGGGCAGTCAAGTAGTCGGGATTTTACAGATACAATTGAAGAGCATGGAGCAGGAGGCTTCAGGATCATATAGCTATAGTTATTTCCGCTGTGTTGTAAGTGCTGTACTTTGATAATGATATGTATATTCAAGTACAGATTTGTATTTCAAAGTTATGTTATGAAATATATTTATTCGTTCCGCTGTGAGGTTCGTGCTACTCTGATGTTGTGTTCTTCTTCTTCTTCTATTCTAAGTTTCTATCTTATCTTTCCTCACCCTCTAATTTCTTTTACTAATTACCAGGATTTTTCGGTGTTTTGGTTATCGACATCGTGCTTATGTCGATAACCAAAGTCGCTCAAAATCCGGGTCATTACATCGGTCTTACGATTTTCTTTTTTTTGGAAAGGAATTTTAAAAAGTTCAACCAAATGGTTGGGGTTTACTCGCACTAGTCTCATAACTGACCTAGAGTTTATTTTGTTCTATTTTATCCTAAACTCTTGGGTGACCAAATTTGTATGGGTAGTCAAGTAGTTGGGATTTTACAGATATACTCGAAAGAGCTTGGAGTAGGAGGCTTCAACATTAGATATATATAGAGTTTATTTCCGTTGTGATGTTATGTGTTGTACTTGAAATGGTATGTATATACAGTTACAAGTATTGTATTTTAAAGTTATGTTATATAATATATATTTTTCGTTCCGCTGTGAGAATCGTGTTTACTCTAATTCTATTCAATTGTGTTCTACTTCTTCTATTCTATCTATCTTTCTTTCTATTTCTCACCCTCAAACTTCTTCCTATTAATGATCCTGTATTTCCGATGCTTGGATAGTCGACATGGTGTTTTGTGTTTATTTTCAGGATCGAAAATCCTTTGGTCGTTACAACTGTACAAGGGTGAAGGTAAATGTGAATCAATCAAGAGAATATGGAGAAAAAATTGCAGACGTTTGAGTAGTGGAGAAGATTCTTCGTTCTTTTACTCATAAGTTCAATTATATTGTGTATGTCATTGAAGAAACGAAAGACTTAAAAGAAATGACAGTGGAAGAATCAGAAGGTTCTTTACGTGCTCAAGAAGAGAAAATTAAGAGAAGACAAGAAGAACAACAGGAGAAAGATCTTAAAACTAAAGCAACTTTGAAAAATGGAGAAGGAGAAAAGCAGTACTTTAGAGGAAGAGGGCGTGGATATATACGAGGAAGAGGACGCGGAAGACAAGGATGCAAACAAGAAAGAAGCAATGGTGAAAGTTCAAATAACGATGAGAGAAATCCTTCATATTTTAGAGGCCGTGGAAGAAGTCGAGGAAGAGGTTGTGGGAATTATCAAAAATCAATTTATATAAGGTATGATAAGTCTAAAATCGAATGTTATAAATGTCATTGGTCTGGTCATTGTTCATGGGAATGTTGAGAAGCGGCTAATACTGAAGAAAGAGCCAAACTGATTAATGATAACCAAGAAGTTGAAGAACCCACCTTGTTCCTAACTGAGAAAAAGGAAGAAAAGGAAGCTGAAAGATCATGGTATTTGGATAATGGTGCAAGCAATCATACGTGCGGATATAAAGAAAATTTTGTGAAGATTAATGACAAGGTGAAAGGCAGTGTCTCCTTTAGAAACTCTTCGAAAATTCACATTAAAGGTAAAGTTACAATTCTCATTTCCTCAAAAGATGGTGACCATAAATTGATCTCTGATGTTTAGCATGTTCCTAAACTAAGAAGTAATATTCTTAGTCTCGGAGAAGTAGTTGTGAATGGTTATGAAGTTTTGATGAAGGATAATTATCTTTGGTATAGAGAGAAATAATAACTTGATTGCAAAGGTGGGCATGTCACGGAACCAGATGTTCAAATTGAATATCCAAACCATTGAAGCAAGATGATTGAAGGTTAATGTGCAGGATGTGGCATGGTGTTAGCACATGAGATTTGGATACTTGAACTTTGGGTCTTTTAAAGCGATAGGAGAAAAGATGATGGTAAAGGGGATGCCTGCAATTGAAAATCCAAATCATTTGTGAGAAGCATGTCTTCTTGGAAAACATGCAAGGAAAAGTTTTCCAAAGAAAGCAACATCAAGAGCCTCCAAACCACTTGAATTGGTGCATATGGATATTTGCGGGCCTACCAATCCACCATCTTTCGGTAAAAGTAAATATTTTATACTCTTTATTGATGATTATAGCAGAAAAACGTAGGTTTATTTTCTCAAACAAAAATCAGAAGCTGTCATCACATTCAAAAATTTCAAGATGCATGTTGAGCAAGAAAGTGGTTAGTTATAATATAAAAGGCATTGAGGTCTAATCGGGGAGGCGAACTCACTTCAAAGCGATTCAACGATTTCTGTGCAGTGCATGGAATTCGGCGTCCTCTCACTATTCCTAGATCACCTCAGCAAAACGGCATGGCGGAGAGAAAAAATAGATCAATTCTTAATATTGCAAGGTGTATGCTTAAAACAAAAAATATGCTAAAAGGAGTTTTAGGCTGAAGCCGTTTCTTGTGCGGTGTATTTGTCAAATCACTCTCCAACTGTGAATGTCAAAATCAAACTCCTCAAGAAGCATGGAATGGGAAAAGGTCAAGTGTCCATCATTTGCGAGTCTTTGGAAGCATCGCTTATGCTCAAGTTCCACAAAAAGAGCATTCACAGCTAGATGATCGAAGTGCTAAGTATGTTTTTGTTGGATATGATTATCATTCCAAAGGATATAAGCTGTTTAATCCAAACAATGGCAAAGGGGTGGTAAGTCGTGGTGTTGAGTTCGATGAAGGAGCAACATGCAATTAGGATGGACAGCAAGAGAGCACATACAGTTTTCTTCCATATTTTGATGATGATCAAGAATCCGAGAATGTTGAAACTATACAAGAACCTTCATCTTCAGCTCTAGATTTTGAAACCTCAAATAAAAGACCACCGAGCTCCTACTGGTATATATGAAAGAACAAAGGAAATTACTCTTAATAATAATGAAATATATTGTCTTTTTGCAGACATCGAGCCATTGAATTTTCAAGAAGCTATCCAAGACAAGAGGTACAGAGACGCTATGGATGAAGAAATTAAATCCATTGAAAAGAATGACATGTGGGAATTGTTGTTAAATGGATATACAAGTTGAAAAGAAATGAAAATAGAGAGGTGGATAAATATAAAGCAAGACTTGTAGTAAAGGGCTATAAACAAAAGCATGGAGTTGATTATGATGAAGTATTTGCTCCAGTTGCATGGATGGAGACAATTCGCTTGTTGATTTCTCTTGCCGCTCAAAAGAGATGGAATATTTACCAAATGGATGTCAAGACGGTCTTTTTGATAAAGAAGAGGTTTGTGTTGATCAACCTTCAAAATACAAAGATGATGGGAATGAAAAGAAGGTGCTGAAACTCAAGAAATTGTTGTATGGATTGAAACAAGCCCCACGAGCATGGAATAGCTACATCAACTAATGCTTTCAAGATCACGGGTTTGTTCCTTGCTTAAATGAGCATGCTTTGTATTCTAAGTTTCACAATAATGGATATGTTATGTTTGTTTGCATTTATGTTGATGATCTCATTTCCATGGCCAATAATCCTGATTTATTTGATGAATTTAAAAGATGCATGTCGGTAGAATTTGAGATGATATATTTAGGGCAAATGGCATATTATTTGGGATTGTAAGTGAAAAAAATGGAGGAAGGTATATTTCTTTCTCAAATAGGTTATGCAAAGGAAGCATTGAAAAGGTTTAAGATGATTGATTACAATCCTGTGAATACACCCATGGAAGCGGGAATGAAATTGTCCAAGTTTGAGGATGGAGAAAAGGTCAATCCTACTATTTACAGAAGTCTTGTGGGAAGTTTGAGATATCTGACAAGTACTAGGCCGGACATACTTTATGCCGTTGGAGTGATAAGTCGTTTCATGTAGACTCCTTCTTCTGCCTATATGACTGCTGCTAAGCAGATTCTTCGTTACATTAAAGGAACACTTAATTTTGGAATATTTTATTCCCCATCCAATAATCTTCTTTTGCATGGATTTTGCAATATTAATTTTGCTGGTGACATAGATGATAGAAAGAGTACTATGGGTTATGTATTCTTCTTGGGTGATTATGTTATTTCTTGGTTATTAAAGAAGCAATCTATTGTCATGTTGTCAACCTGTTAATCTGAATATATATTGCTGCAAGTTCAAGTACATGTCATGCTTTATGGTTAAGAAATCAGTTGATAGAACTTCATTTGCCACAAAAAGGAGCTATTGAAATTTGCATTGATAATAAATCAGCATAAGCACTTGCAAAGAATCCGATATTTTAAGATCGAAGCAAACATATCGACACGAGATATCATTTTATTTGGGAATGCATTGCCAACAAGGAAGTGGAGCTGAAATATATGAAAACTCAAGATCAAGTTGCTGATATTTTTACCATGCCATTGAAGATTGAATATTTTCAAAGTATGAGAGCTATGCTTGGATCAATAAAGGAAATTTCAAATTAGGAGGGAGTGTTGGAATATAATTTGAACTTTTTGCTTATTAAATAATTAATGTTGGTTCATGTATTCAAAGTGTCTTTTAAAATGAATAGTAGTGTCAGTTCAATGAATAGTCATGTCAGTTCAATGAATAGTCATGTCAGTTCAAAGAAGGGTCATGTCCATTTAGTGAAGAGTCGTGTCCATTCGAATGGTTATTTGTAAGGTATGTAGGCCATTATAAATATGTGGTCATTTTGTTGTGTTGAAGACAACAAATCAGAAGTGTTCACTAATTAAATTAAGCATTCTTTCTCTAATTTCTCTTCCTCTAACAAAAACTACATATCAAATGGATCTAATTTGCATAAGTTGTTAATTTCAAAAATTTGTAACTCTAATTATTAATTATTATAATGAACTCAGTTAAAGGACCAAGCATTTCATTCATTTGAATAGCCCATATATATGCCTCGTTTACATTCATGACGTGTCTAAATAAGTTAGGTTCAAACCATCTGCATAGTGTAAACTTATTAAAATTTTATTACATTCGATTTTCGGAATAAACAAAAATAAAGGATCGAACAAAATATGAGTCGAGCAAGCTTAAAAGCATCGAAAGCCCTTGGTCCATTAAGAGAACAAAAGAATATGATAGGATAAAACACACAACATCAAGTCTCTGGTCATAGGAATCGACTCGATGCAAACATAGCTCATATTTCCATCGACCTTACCATAAGCTTGCATTAGGAAACACTTGGCAAGCAACCTAAAAGGGATCACGCAACACCCAGGGCATCCCGAACATGTTTCAGTCAAGATCCCTTAATATGACTACTAGCAAAAATCCACAATCGCAAGCAAAACAACAAATTACTTCTAATCCACAACATGCGTACTCCAAGGTAAAGATGAGCGTATCTGTTCGCAAAACATCCTATTTCGGAACAGCTTTATAATACTGCACCTAGCATGACTCGAACTTTTAGGAGAAATAATAAGCCAATTAAAAAATTCAAACAACATATCACTAAATTTATTTGAAACCAACCTAATTCTCAAGGATTCTCGCCCAAGTCTTCTGTGACACCCCACGTCCGTTAATGTCACCCATTAAGAGAATGTATTAAGTTTCGTGAAGCATTATAGGTAAACAAACACAGAACATTTCAAGACAGATATAAAAGATAGCAGTGGAATCTAAAATTTGATTCAAAACATAATTCATAACATCGTGGTCCAAAATATCACAAGTCTGGGACTACATAAAAACCATTACAATAACATAAAGCTTCTGTCTTGTACCATCAGAGTACAGAAATAAAAGAAAAAGCATAATTCCCCAAAAGAGACAAAGCCATGGTAGTAAAGGACAGAACTTGAGCAATACTTCAAAACTAGCTCCTAGCAAGATGATAACTGAGTCCTAATTAAGCCTGAGTATTCCCACACTGAGAACCCAGGTTGGGGGGGGGGGGGATGGAACAAAGAAGAGGAAACAAAAGGGTCAGACATAAAGTCTGACGAGTCTAGTTACTTTTAGCAAGTGAATAAGTAAAAGTAGCATGACATGCATATTAAGTGGATAAGAAAGATAACACCATAAAGGGTAAGTATGACAAGGTAGACATGATAGAGTGTATACACTTCCCTAATGATTACTCTGCACTAATACTTGTATAACCAGAATGATATGATCCCAAAACTATCAAATGGAAGACTTAGGCAAACGTCCAAATGTATCCTAACTACTACCCTAATCGATCGGCTCTCTAATCCACGTAGATACCTTGTGTCGGCCCCATAGTAGGAGGTATCACTTCCTAAAGTGGAAACCCGTCGTCTTTAAAATGTGCACAACCATATTTATAGATGTCACAGTCGTTTTATCCCCCTCTACCTGGCCCATGCACGCACATTACCCGGTCGGTTTGCACTGCTCATATCGTCGTCCACGTTTGGATCTCTTACAATCAGCCCAATAAGCGTGCCCCAACTCCGACCTAAGACAGAGTACTCGTTTTGATACTGTTATATGGGTTACTGACCGAAATGGGTCCCACACAATACGATACAAGCTCTCCCCCTTGCCTTGTAACCCCGCTAGGATTTCCATCGGTTATGTATACCCCTAGGTGTCTTTAACTACACAACCCTATCATTTCTACAAGTTATGCTTACCCTAAAAAGGTGTCCTTAATTACATAACTTTAAAATTTCCATCGGTTATGTATACTAGTAGGTGTCTTTAATTACATAACCCTATGAGGTTAAGTTTGTGGGCCTATATATAAATATTACCCACCCCTTCAGATTTACTTAACCCACCCACTATTCAACCAAATTTTACTTAACCCCAATTTAAGTTTATATTCATACAACCCCTATGGATTCAACTAGGTTAAGTATTCAAGGTTTATTACCATATTTTCATTTATGGTTATAGTATGCTAGACCTCCCACATTAAGCCTACTATTTATGGATGCTGAACATGCCGGGCGGGTCCGGGCAGACTTATTCCACAAATCGGGCTTAACCTCGTGTCTTAGCATGTCCCGTATTTGTGCAACAAGACCTCCTACATTAGATTCACCACTTGTGGTTGTTGGATATGCCGGGCGGTTCCTGGTAAACTTCCGCCACAAGCGTAATCTGGCCTCGTGTCTAGGCGCAATTACAATTTCTAGTTGCTGTAAACCTAGTCATTTCATTATCAGCCAATTTTCACCTATGTCGTTATAGGTTATAGGTTTCGTGCCTCTTTTTCCACAATTATGTTCATAGTGAATTCTATGTCCAAATTCATTTACATAACCATTATTCAAGTTATGCCAAATTCCCCATTTACCAATTATGCCCAAATTCCCAATTTACAAGTTATGCCCCAAATTCAATGTTTTTCCCCTCATTCCCAAACTAACGCATTCACACAATCTAGCGACATGCCTAGGCTCGAAGTAGCCTGGCTATATAAAATAAAAGGGAAAGGTTGAAGGGAAGATGATAGAAATAATTATTCTAGCAAAATTGACATAAGCATATGATGGCATGATGATAAGATGGACATGTAAGCACAGATCGGTGAACTTGTGATAATAAAACAGGTTCTAACATAGTAGGGATGTCATAATAGGCATAATTAGATCTAAATAAGGATTTAGATGTTCAACTAACGATAGATCCAAATTTACCTCAAACATAATAGGTACAATATGATCTAAATAATAGGTTAGATCCATAATCAAAAGTAGATTTGACATGATGAAGATTTAGATCCAGATCATAGTTAATTCAGAATATCATAGCTTCATCAATTTCAATAGATTTGATAAGATAAAGGTTGAGATCCAAATTACATTCATATCATGTTATACATTTAGTTATTTAAATCTAAAAATAACTTGAAACTCATAGTGTTCGGATCTAAAGAAATAGAAGAAGAAAAGCAGTTGATGAATCTCAGATCTACACTTGAATCTCTAAATTTGATTGTAGAAGAAGAAAGAGTTTTGATTCAGTCTAGGCACTAGCAGCACTTAGGCATCCATTGATTTTCAGTGTGAGAAAACCAGAAAATGAAGCCTTACATATAGCTGCCAGAACCCCGAATTCGACTGCCACCTCAGCCATAGGGGGGTCGACCCATGTGTCGACACCCCTCTTGAGGGGTCGGTCCCAGGATCCACTCCCCTTGGCGGGAATTTTGCTGCCTCTTTTCTTTTTATTTTTGAACAGTTTTTTTTAATTTCTGATTATATATATATATATAATTCTTCTACGCGTATAACAACTTCAAAACCTCATAACTTCTTCATACGGTGTCCATTTTACGTAAACCAAATGTCCATCTTGTCCAGAATTTCGAGATGGACGCTATGGCGCAGTTCATTTCCCTTAATTCTGAATATTAAATTAACTATTATTTAATTTATTCTCTTTTAATGTTGTTACAATTATGTGGTGTTACATTTTCCCATATTCAAAGGATTTCGTCCCCGAAATCTTCAAGTTAAGAAGAATGTATATCCTACCATCCATCACCCATCTACTCATCCACCAATCGCAGGCATCCATTGTCCTTAAAGACTTCTAATGCTTATATGAACATATGCAAAGGTGTGTGTACATGTTCCAATACTAATGCGAAGATCAGGCGGTCAACTGATTCAGTCGACCTCCTCAATGCAATTTATGTTAGTGCCAGAATTCAACATGTATGCAATAATCCTATTTTAACATGTAAGTTCTATATGGGTGCACAATCAGTCATCCAAATGTAATATCCATATAATGGTACATCCATTTTCATCCATTAAAAGAAGAAAAATGCACACACATCCATATGCAGTATGAGAGTGATTGAGCCGATCTAGTGCCTAATGTGCGTGTATATGCATCCACGAGCGACCGCTTGCATCCACTTGCATCCATCAAACATAACATGTTTCAAACACATGTTTACAATCATTCGACTCCTACCTAAAGGTCGAAGATTCGATCGATAGGACATAATTAAATGATAGAAACAAGCATGAATAAAAGCTTTGGAAAGGAAGTTAAGAACATACCCTTGAAAAGAAAAGGGTATGAAGCCCGAATCTTATCTTCGGTCTCCCAAGTCGCATCCTCTAGGTTATCTCCCCACTAAACCTTCATCAACTTGATTTCTTTGTTGCGAAGCCTTTTAACTTCTGATCCAAGAATACGGGTGGGAACTCGTCTGACTGTCGCCTCCCATTCCACCTCTACTTCTTCAAGTACACTCGGCTCAGCTACTTCCACGGTATCATGTAAGCACTTCCGCAAATAGGAAACGTGGAAAACATCGTGAACACCGGATAGCCTCTCGGGTAGCTTTACTCTGTAGGCCATTTGGCCAACCCTTTTTGTTATAGGAAATGGCCCTACGAATCTTGGTGCCAGCTTCCCTACAGATCCAAACCGAACCAAATTTCTTAATGGAGACACCTTTATGAAAACCATATCCCCTACTTCAAATTCAATATCAGTCCTTCTCTTGTCAGCATAGGATTTCTGCCTATCTTGAGAGGCCTTCATTCTCCGTATAATAAGATCAATCTTTTCGGACCTTTCTTTAACCGTATCTGGTCCAAGTAATAGTCTTTTTGTAGATTCCCACCAGCAAGTCGGTGATCAACAGGGTCGTCGTATAATGCTTCAAAAGGTGCCATGCCAATTCTAGATTGATAACTACTGCTGTAGGTGAATTCCACTAAATGAAGATGCTCTTCCCAAGTCCCTCCAAAATCTAGAATACATAACATCAAAAGATCTTCTAGAACGCTTTTCACCCTTTCGGTTTGTCCATCGGTCTGAGGGTGATAAGCGATGCTCAAATGCAACTGTGTACCTAATGCTTCTTGTAAATTCCTCTAAAATTCGCTAGTGAATATGGGGTCTCGTCACTTACGATGGTGGAAGGTACTCCATGAAGACGGACTATCTCTCAGATATAGACTGCTGCCAACCATGTTGTCGTCCTCTTACTCTTAACTGGAATGAAATGAGAGCTCTTTATAAGTCTATCTACTACCACCCAAATACTAGTGTTGCCTTTCTTTTATCTAGGCAAGCCAGCTATGAAGTCCATAGAGACGCTCTCCCACTTCCACTGTGGAACCTCCAAAGGATGAAGCAAACCACCAGGCTTCTTTTGCTCAGCTTTAACTTGCTGACGAACTAAACATTGAGAAACAAATTCCGCCTCATCTCTCTTCATCCCATCCCAAAAGAAAGACCGCTTCATATCCCTATACATCTTATCGAAACCTGTGTGAATAGTCATCTTAGAATGATGGGCTTCTTCTAGGATTGTTTTTATCAGACTTCCAGTTTGAGGAACACAACGCCTTCCATCTCATCGCAACCACCCTTTACCGTCAACGGAATATCTATTGAGGTGACTAGAAGTCTCCCCTTTATTGAGTCTATCCAAGATGTCTGAAATATGTGGATCATTTCGCTGTGAAGCTCCTATCTGATCCATAAGAGTAGGTCATATCTCTAGCGATGCAAAAAAACCAGGCAAAAGCTCGATGGAGGGTCTAAAATCAAAATTCGATGTGAAGTCTAAGCTTTTCCTTTCCACAAATAGAGGACTTAAAGTCATCCTCTGTCTACTTAGTGCGTCTGCCACCACGTTACCCTAGCCAGGGGTATAAGCAATTTAAAAGTCATATGATGCTAAGAACTCCATCCACCTTTGCTGCCTCAGATTAAGATCCTTCTGCGAGAACAAATACTTGAGAGATTTGTGATCAGTGTATAACTCGAAATTCTCTCCAAGCAAATAATGACGCTACGTCTTAAGCGCGAATACTATGACAACTAGCTCCAAATCATGGGTAGGATAGTTCTTCTCATGAACCCTTAATTGTCTCCCTCCATAACATACTACTCTTCCCTCTTACATCAGGACCGCACCAAGCCCTGTACCACATGCATCAGTGTATACTGTAAACGCTTTGTTTCCATCAGTCAAGGTCAAGACTGGGGTTGTTGTCAGAGCCCCCTTCAGTCATTCGAAAGCAACATCACAATCTATATCCCATGAAAATGCCAAATTCTTCTTTGTCATCCTGGCGAGTGGGGCTGATATCTTTGCGAAGTCCTTAATGAACTTCCTATAATAGCCTGCTAACCCCATGAAACTTCGCACCTCTGTTGCATTCTTTGGAACTTGCCAGTCCTGAACTACGACCACCTTTGCGGGATCTACTGCTATCCCTTCTTTAGAAACCACATGCCTTAGGAATCTCATCTCTTTTCTCCAAAAATGGCATTTGGAGAATTTTGCCTTAAGTTGATGCGCACGAAGAATTTTCAAAACCTCCCTTATATGCAAGGCATGTTCTTCCTCACTCTTTGAGAAGATCAAGATATCATCAATAAAGACCAAAATAAATTTAGTTAGAAACTACCAAAACACCCTACTCATCAGATCAACAAAATAGGCCGGTGCATTTGTTAACCCAAAAGGCATTACAAGCCATTCAAAGAAACCATATGGAGTCCTAAAAGCAATCTTATCTATACTGTCCTCGGCTAAACTCAACTGATGAAACCCCATGGCCAAGTCTAATTGAGAAAATATTGACACACCAACAAGATGATCAAATAAATCATCAATCCTTGGAAGCGAGTGCCTGTTCTTCTTGGCGAGTTTATTCAACTCTCTATAGCCTACACACAAGCGAAGCGAACCATCCGCCTTAGTCGCGAATACTGCTGGAGCACCCCATTCAGATATGTTTCGCATGATAAAACCTTTTTCAAGTAGCTCCCCTACTTGTTTGCTAATCTCCCTCCTTTCCTTTGGAGCCATATGGCGTTCAAGTAATGCAACTGGCTTTGCATTATCTACCAAATATATGCGAAAATCTATCTCTCGTCTCGGGGTTAAACCCCGAACCTCATCAAAGACATCAGAATAATCTCGGACTACTGGAACAAATTGCAAATCATTGATAGATGCATCAAGAGACTCTAGGAAACTAAGCATAGCAGCTCCTTACGGGTCATAAGAAATCTCGAGGGTCATCCCATGACAAATCAGAAGCCTAACGACCCTCCTCTCACAATCCAGAATGGAACCATATGTCGTTAGCCAGTCTGTCCCTAGAATCAACCCATAGCCCATAAACCCGAGCACATACCCATCACACTCAAATTCGATGCCTAAGATAGATATTCTCAAACCCCGACAAATCATAGATAAATGAATCGAACCACTAATGGAGTTTCAGACAATAACGGGATCCACTACCATACTAGTATTTAAGTGCAGAGATTCAACCACAGAACTAGATATAAATGAATGTGAAGCGCCAAAATAAAAAACAGTTCTAATAGGGTAACTGGAAAGAGAAATCGAAGCTTCTGCGGGAAATTTCCTACCTCTATCTGGAGCACTGGTCGCGAGAGCATGCACTTGCCCTTTGACCTTGTCCCTGTGGTCCCTATTTCTTCGGGCACTCCCTAGCAAAGTGTCCAACCTCTCCACAGTTGAAGCAAGTATTTTTCATTCTTTTGCAGTCCTTGACCAAGTGACCTTCTCGCCTACAACTGTGACACTTCCTCTTATCCTTAGCCTTGTTATTCTTTCCGCCTTCATTTTTTTGTTGCTATTGTTTCCCTTTCTTGGGCCATGCCTTCTTATTCTGCGTTGTTTCTCCAGCTTTAACTTCCTTCTTCTCTCCTTTGTCTTCCTCATGCATCAAGGCCATAACAATAAGCCTTTCAAAAGTAGCTCTCATTGGAATGTGGGACATAACTAGCCCGTAAAGGGGTTCATTCAATCCTTTAACAAACCGCAAAGCCTTCTTATGTGGAGTGTCCACCAGTTCTAATCCAAATCTTGCCAGTTGTTGAATTCGTTCACATATTCTTTAACAATCACGTTTCCTTGTTTGAGCGCCAAGAACCTCTCCATTTGCACGCTTTTCTCCACTTGAGATAGAAACTTCATTTCAAACCTCATCCTAAAATCGTCCCATGTCTCCCCTAGACATCCAGCTTGGGTAACTTCCCACCAAAACAAAGCTTCATCTTTCAGTAGCCAGGCAGCTAACTGAATCTTCCTTCGATCTTCCACCTCAAAGATTACAAACAAGTCATTAGTCTCATTGAGCCAACTCCTTGCCTCTATGAAAATGTTTCGGTTCCACGGAATGGCTTCCCTCCCATGGAACAGAAATATTTGTAGATCATAGCGAAATTATCTTCTCTTGGAGGAGGAGGAGGAGGAGGAGGAACGATGGGTGCAGCTGGGGGAGGAACGTCAGCTTGACGTCTGGTAGGCGCCATGGCCTCTAGATACCTACGGAACCAGCATGGTATTATAATGCCCTCAGGAATATTAGGTTCCGCAGACATGTTCAAAAGAAAAGGAAAGATATTTAGATAAAGGATCGTAGGATATTACACATGACTTTGGGGAATATGTTTTTCAAAACAGACTTTTCTTTTTGAAAAATTCTTTCTTAAAACCTTTTCAATAATAATTTTCAAAAACTTTTATCTAATCTGGTAACCTTCAGCTCGGATACCAAGTGTAACACCTTATGTCCGTTAATGTCACTCATTAAGAGGATGCATTAAGTTTCGTGAAGCGTTATAGGTAAACAAACACAAAATATTACAAGACAAATATAAAGACAGCATCAAAATTTAAAATTTTATTTAAAACACAATTCATAACATCGTGGTCCAAAATATCACAAGTCTGGGACTACCTAAAAACCATTACAATAACATAAAGCTTCTATCTTGTACCATCATAGTACAGAAACAAAAGAAAAAGCATAATTCCCCAAAAGAGACAAAGCCATAGTAGTAAAGGAGAGAACTTGAGCAATACCTCAAAAGCAGCTCCTAGCATGATGATAAACGAGTCCTGATTAAGCCTGAGTATTCTCACCCAGAGAACCTAGGGGAAACTGAAGAAAGAAGAGGAAACAAAAGGGTCATACATAAAGTCTGACGAGTCCAGTTACTTCTAACAAGTAAATAAGTAAAGGTAGCATGACAAGCATATTAAGTGGACAAGAAAGATAACACCATAAAAGGTAAGTATGACAACGTAGACAAGATAGAGTGTATACACTTACCTAATGATTACTCTGCACTAATACTAGTATAACCATAATGATACGATCCCAACACTATCAAATGGTAGACTTAGGCATACGTCCAGATGTATCCTAACTACTACCCCAGTCAATCGGCGCCCTAATCCGCGTAGATACCTTGTGTCGTCCCCACAGCTAGAGGTATCACTTCATAAAGTGGCAACCCCTCGTCTTTATAATGTGCACAACCATATCTACAGGTGTCACGGTCGTCTTATCCCCCTCTGCCCGGCCTATGCACGCACATGACCCGGTCGGTTTGCGCCGCCTACACCGTCCTCCACGTTTGGAACTCTTACAATCAGCCAGTAAGCGTGCCCCAACTGTGACCTAGGACGGAGTACTCGTTTTGCTACTTTTATATGGGTTACTGACCGAAATGGGTCCCACACAATATGATACAATCTCTCCCCCTTGTCTTGTATCCCCACTAGGATTTCCATCGGTTATGTATACCACTAGGTGTCTTTAAAGTTAAAACCCTATCATTTCTACAAGTTATGCTTACCCTAAAAAGGTGACCTTAATTACATTACTTTGATATTTCCATCGGTTATGTATACCACTAGGTGTCTTTAATTGCATAACCCTATCAGGTTAAGTTTGTGGGCCTATATATAAATATTACCCATCGCTTCAGATTTACATAACCCACCCACTATTCAACCAAATTTTACTTAACCCCAATTTAAATTTATATTCATACAACCCATATGGATTCAACTAGGTTAAGTATTCAAGGTTTATTACCATGATTTCATTTATGGTTACAGTATGCTAGACCTCCCACATTAAGCCTACCATTTGTGGATGCTGGACATGCCGGGCGGGTCGGGCAGACTTATTCCACAAATCGGGCTTAACCTCGTGTCTTAGCATGTCTCGTATTTGTGCAACAAGACCTCCTACATTAGATTCACCACTTGTGGTTGTTGGATATGCCGGGCGATTCCTGGTAAACTTCCACCACAAGCGTAATCTAGCCTCGTATCTAGGCGCAATTACAATTTCTAGTTACTGTAATCCTAGTAATTTCATTATCAGCCAATTTTCACCTATGTCGTTATAGGTTTCATGCCTCTTTTTCCACAATTATGTTCATAGTGAATTCTATGTCTAAATTCATTTACATAACCATTATTCAAGTTATGCCAAATTCCCCATTTACCAATTATGCCCAAATTCCCAATTTACAAGTTATGCCCCCAAATTCATTGTTTTCCACCTCGTTCCCAAACTAATGCATTCGCATAATTTAGCGGCATGCCTAGGCTCGAAGTAGCCTGGCTATATAAAATAAAAGGGGAAGGGTAAAGGGAAGATGACAGAAATAATTATTGTAGCAAAACTGACATAAACATATGATAATAAGATGGACATATAAGCACAGATCGATGAACTTGTGATAATAAAATAGGTTCTAACATAGTAGAGATGTCATAATAGGCATGATTAGATCTAAATAAGGATTTTGATGTCCAATTAATGATAGATCCAAATTAACCTCAAACATAATAGGTACAAGATGATCTAAATAATAGGTTAGATCCATAATCAAAAGTAGATCTAACATGATAAAGATTTAGATCCAGGTCATAGTTAATTCAGAATATCATAGGTTCATCAATTTCAATAGATCTAATATGATAAAGGTTGAGATCCAAATTACATTCATATTATGTTATACTTTTAGTTATTTAAATCTAAAAATAACTTGAAATTCACAGTGTTTGTATCTAAAGAAATAAAAGAAGAATACTAGTTAATGAATCTCAGATCTACACTTGAATCTCTAAATTTGATTGCAGAAGAAGAAAGAGTTTTAATTCAGTCCAGGCACCAGCAACACTTAGGCCTCCATTGAAATTTAGTGTGAGAAAACTAGAAAACGAAGCCGTATATGTAGCTGCCAGCCCCCAGAATTCGACTTCAACCTCAGCCCTATGGGGGTCGACCCCCCTTAGGGCTTCGAACTAGGGGTCGACACACCCCTTGAGGGGTCGACCCCGGGGTCGACACCCCTCTAAGGGGTCGACTCCCCTAGGGCGGGAATTTTGCTGCCTCTTTTCTTTTGATTTTTGAATAGATTTTTTTTCTGATTTCTGATTATATATATATAATTCTTCTGTGCGTATACAAACTTCAAACCCTCATAACTTCTTCATTACGCAAACCAAATATCCATCTTGACCAGAATTTCGAGATGGACGCAATGGCGCAGTCCGTTTCCCTTAACTCTGAATATTAATTTAATTATTATTTAATTTATTCTGTTTTAGTGTTGTTACAATTACGGGGTGTTACATCTTCCATCGGGAAATATATTACATATCCGTGCATAATGGATGAGAAGTTCAACTGTGCAACTGTGGAAAAATGCGGAATAAAGCAAAAGGCATGAAACAATTGGCTTTCCAAACTATAAAAGAAGACACTAAAAAATGAAAATGGGATCCAAGATTCTCTCCTCTCGACAAATCAAAGATATTTTCTCGAAAACCTCATATAATGCAAATATTGTATGCTTGCAACTGTGCAGTTAAAGCGCTCAGCGGATCCATCATGGCGGAAGTGCAAAAAGTTGCAACGGGGATAAATCGAGGAAATAGTGTGATATAGCAAACGAGTCCCAAATAGTACATAAAACTCATATTCAATGCTTTTACAAATATGTAAATCATAAATAAATGGAAAATTAACATACAACTAAATTATAATTTGTACATTGTTAATTTTTAAATAAAAGCATATGCAAATAAATGTAAGCTTTTGTTTAGCTTGATTAGATATAGTAGGTTGTTATAGTATTTTCTATTATGAAAAATATATGTTAAAAAATTATATTATAAAACTAATTTTACAAGTTTTATAATGTATAAATGTCAGTTTTAAATTCATTTCTTTTATAAAAAGTATAGCGGAATATAGCCGAAATAATAGGATATATCGGGAATATCGGAATATAGCGCGAATCAAAGTGGATAGGATATTTCATAGGCTATTTGGAAATAACGCAGTGGTAGAAATATGCTACACGACATGCTAGTGATATAGCGGGGTAATAGAGGGGATTTAACTGCACAGGTTTGCAAAAGACCTTATATATAGTGAAGTACATGTGGACGTACGATCAACTAAGGTTTGAACTACATAGAAGGTTCTCTTCATCTTTAGCTTCCTTTATTTTTATTGTTTTCTATATACCTCTCTTAATAAATGTTAGTCCTCTCAAACACTCACCACGGCTATGAACGTGGATTGTAACAGAAAGACAAAACAATCTTTGGTTAATTTTGAAACTTCAGAAAATACCAGTTGAGTACTAGTAGGGCGAGTGGCACTAGAAGGAAGGCTTTAGACCTCTAAAACCCATTTACAGACTTTATCCAATTTTGGTATCCTCCCTAATGGTATATCTTCCAAGCCTTAAAAGTAGAGGGAAGAATTTAAAGCAGAATCATTGTGAATATTTTTCAAACTCCTACCTCGGTTCCCAACTAAATCAAAGAAGAAGAGGAACAAAGAACTGCAGGAAGCCATGATCTAAGGTGGTATATCCGACATAACTAAATACCGAATGCCTACAATACTGTATTACCGTGTATCTTTGTATGAGTCAGACAACAGGAAAGTGAAAGTGGCAGACTTTCAATGAGAAGATTGTTAGGGCTATGTAACCAACGACATCTGGGCCAGATTATTCCATGATAGGATGACTCAAACTACGGGGAAAGATGAAGCCAGGTCGGGAGGATGGCATATCCATATATTATATCTAAAGACCAAAGGATGTAGGTGATGCCTCAATGGACTTGAGGTAGAGAATCTACCCTAAGAATACGTATCCACTATCCTATGACTAAGGGATTGGCTAAGATTAAGAGCCAACCCCAGCATGTTCCGTAGAGGATTGTGGATCGACGTCCCTTTAATACTCTATTTGGTTGGCAACATGAAAATTGTTGATGATTTTAACTCAAACTGAAGTGGAGACCAACAAAAGGCAGGAAAAATATAGAGATCTTGGATGCAATCAATGAAAATGAAAATTCAACACTATGTTAAACTTCTAGCTAGCCTCCAGATAGTTTCTCAAAATAGTTTATATGAATTCTTATAATGCATGTACATATTGAAATCTTATACTCCTTTTATGAACTTGTAGGAATATTACAAGGCATGCTCCAATATAAAGGAATCTTTATGGTAATCACTTAAAATTGTGAAACGACAAGTATATTAGACGGTTTGCACCATCATAGATAGACCTTTATGTTAACCTCTCAACGTAATGAATTCATGAGGATACTAGATGGTATTCACTAGTATGAATAAATCTCAATAATTGAAATTTTTTCTCTATTATAGCCACACTATATGTGCAGATATTAAACAGTCGTAACCAGTTCAAAAAATCACGCATATATGCTTTTATAGTTGTATTTACATAACCTGACTTCTTAGTCAAAATTCCGTTAGTCTAACACCCATACCACGGCGTAAACTGTGTTTGGCATACAAAATTCAATTCAACTGCATAAATACTGCAGGAAGGCTGCTTTAGGCACACAAAATTCAATTCCTCAAGCCCTACATACTATGGGAAAGTCCATGTCAAGCGCACTAAATTCTATTCGTTTGCCCGCATACTAGTTGGGAGGCCATGTTAGGAGCTCTAAGTTCAATATATCTTCCTCCTACCAGATGGTAAGGCCTTTTCAAGTGTACAATATAATTTAGCCTTAGGCAAAGAGAAAAGAAATCACGTACACACATGAAAGATTGCTTCATCAGAATCAGATACAAGAGGAGGGTATAAGACGCTCGGGGATATTACCATGGAAGCTACCAAGAATTGAAGGACATACCACAAGAGCACGTATAAATTCACTTAAAGATATGCGAAGTATAAGAAAATTCTAAATATTTATGTAATTTTTTTTACATATGATTATTTACGTATAACCCTTAATCGCTACCATCAAATTAAAACCAATTACAACTGCTCTAGGTCAACATAACCCAGGAAAGGCTAAACCACGAGTCTAACAGGTTAATAATGCAGAGTAGTATCACGACCGATGACTTTTTGACCTTGATCCTTCTTTATGTCGCAATAGGAGATATGAGGGTCATAATTAGCACTAGCGTAGGTGTTCCCATTATCATAGGGCAAGTATGTACAATTAGCATGATTATATAGGAAGTTCGAATCCAGACTAGGCCAAAATGTAATATCCCTACTTTTAGTGAACATTATTCAGGAAATTCAATTTGGTTGATTAATTAAGAATAGTGTAATGGGATATTTAGATGAGATTCATAATCAACAAATTGGTTTGACCTTACCAACCGATCAACTATTAAGACATAAGAAGAGGATTTATGTGAGGGTCAAAGTAAAAAAATACATAGCCCCCTTCTCTTTCTATCTCTATACACACACAAACACACACACATAGAGACACACAGTTAACCTTCCATTCTTTTATCTCTTCATTTTCATTTTCTCAAAACTTAATTAAAAACCAAAGGTCAGGTCGACAAATAACGTATAAAGGAAGAAAAGCTAAGAAAGCTAAGGGAAAGACAAGCATAGGATTAAAACTACAATAAATCTCAATCCATCCATCGAAAAATAATATGAACAATGATTTGATTTCATGTTTAATTCATTTATGGTTGTGTCCAAATAGCCTCTTTGGTTTCATTATTATTTTAATGATGTTTTGATATTGTTTCATTGTTTTGGTTGAATAATATAATTATATGCTTGATTTGCATAGATTTATATAGGTTTTTCATCAAAACTTATTATTTTACATCCTTATATGATTGAAACTTTAATATGATGTTTATAACATGTTTTGGGAGATAAGTTTCAAGTTTCATAATTTTCTAAGCATGTAGGAATTTCCTATGAATTTTTTAAGTTAAATTAAGAGTTAATTATAGGATTAATTCTTAATAATAATTAAAATAATTATTATGATTTTAATTTTTTGCAGAAGGTAGAAGAGGTTACCTGAGGTCACTTGTGAATTTTTGGGATTTTCCCACTGATTTCCAGTTTACTATAATTTTCCTAAGTTTGATTGATTTAAAAGATTATCGCATTAATTGATGCAATTTGAATGTTTTATATTTTCAAAAAAGAAAATTCTGAGTGGTTGGTCACATCACATTTTTTATTGACCTATGATGTTTTTCCAAGTAAGATGGAGTAGGAAAAAAGACTGGCTATGTTTGGAAATAATTTTTTTCCACATAAATCACTACACCAAAAAGTTGTTTTAGCTATCTCTTTTGGATACGGCTACAAGCTGTATCAAATATGTTATGGATCTTATCCATATCTAAATGTTTGGATATGTCTAATAGCCCTATCAAATTTGATACGACTTTTAACTGTATCCAATTCTGTGCCTATTATTGGCGGAAAATTTTACACCTAAAACGCACAACTTCCTCCAAATAATTCTTTTCACTCTCGTTTAGATACGGATCTGAGATGTATCAAATATGATATGGCTGCTAGCCGTATCTAATATAGTACCAATTTTTAATGCGAAACTTTTACAAACAAAACACGCACACCTCTTAATTTCCCCCTTGCATATCCATTTTCCCCTAAATTACCAAAATACGCCCACCTCTGCACCTCGCAATCTCTCATTGGTGATGTTTTTAGCCTTGATCAAGGTTTTGTTTTTGTCTTTCTTGACCAGGGCTCGGAAAATGTCTTGTTCTTATGAAATTAAAATCCCTAATCTACAAGCTTCCCTCCACCGTAAATCATCACCCTAGACTCCTATATGCCTATATGGGTGAGTTCAAATTCTCACTAGTTTGCTTTACGAATTTAGTTTAGTTTCTATTAGCTACTTTAGGTTTATGAGTGTTGCTTTATGATTTTAGATTCTATTGGATAGTGGGATTAAATTTTTAAGCTCTTTACATTTCTGTTTAGTTGGGTTAAGCATTTATAAAGTGCATGAATAAGTTATCCTGATACAAATTTCAAATTGGATAAATCGTAAAGAGACAGGGTTCTAACAACTTTCAGAAATGGCAGTAGTCCAATAATGGCTGCAAATGATGTTGTTGCCTATGGTCTTGGTATGGGTTCTTTATGTTTGTAGTCTTGAATTCTTGGGTAATTTTTAATCTCAAGGATGGTTTGATGATATGTTTCCTTCATTTTTTCGAGCTAAAGTGAATTTGAGTTGGTGGTGTTATTGAGGTGCCTTCACTTAGAAAAATACATTATTCTACCTATTTGCAATTTGAGTCTTAGAATTGAAAGTATCACCATATCCAATCCCGTCGGTTTATTTATACTTTATGTGCTATGTTATCCATTAATATTCATACATATACTATTGGATCTAATTCAAAGTTCTAATTGATGGATCAGACAATACACTCAATGCATATGGGTGGGACATCCTCAAATTAATGGATCAGTCGATCGCGTTGTAAACAACGGGTCAGTCGGTCGCATTGTAAATAATGGGTCGATCTCAACTATATGGGTCGGTCTATAACAATGGGTCAGTCTCCAAGTCCTGGTCGACCAGCAACTTCGGGTTCTGGTCGGTCTATAACAATGGGTCGGTCCTGTTATATGGGTCGGTCGGACTGCTCAACTGCAACTGGGTCGGCCATAATATGCCATGTGGGTCAGCCTCAGGAAGCTTGCAAGGGTTAGTGTTTAGGTGTTATATGCGTAGCAGGCAAATAAGTTTGCATATAATATAAAGGTGACCGACGGAATATAAAATGAAATGGATAGATTCCAAGTAAACAAGGCTTGCATGGCTTTATTTGAGAGCAGTCCATACGTATTGAATCTTTAGTTGCCATCATGAATTGCATATAAGAAATATATGAGTCGGTTTGAATACAAGTGTGTGGAGGCATTCTCATGCGAATAGGTCGGGTTCAATACTATAAACGGATCGGTTCCATTCACAGGCGCAGGTCCTTTTACTAACATATGAATCATGCAAGAGAACGTTTCAATGAATCCACGCATGCGTACAATGCTATACATGTGGACTTACGCTAGCTATGGATTGTATGGTGTCGATACCTTATTATATAGGATGGATCAGTCTCAAGAAATAAGGAAGCAGCTTTAGTAAAGTGTACATTAGACTAGGTATAAACAATACATGAATGGGCATGTTCCTTTATTTTATTATATGCATGAAGTTTGTGAACAATTACAAAATAGTGAGTAAATTTTCAATGGCACGTGGGCTATTACAATAAAGTATAATATGGGATCATCAGCTTGCATTAATCTTCGGGTTGGCACTAAAATATGGGTCGGTCCCTAAGCGTGTTAATAAAGGGTTGGTCATATTCCTCCACAAATAAGCTGCTGTAAGTGTAAAATATGCACATGTGGTGGAAGCACAAGTATTGGTGGGCACTCACGTAAGCATGGAAAAGGACCAAGATGCATTCATGGAATTAAATGGGTCGGCTCCGCAAAATAATACATGAGTCGATCCCAAAATTGAGAAGGCAATCGGTCCTGAAGAGTAAAAGTGGTCGGTACTATATTGGAGCCATGTGATGGTAGCTATTAACAGCTGTAAAGTGGGTCGACCGGGTTTTTACCTAGTGGCATTTTCATAAATAAGTTTGAGGCCAACCCAAATCTTATACACCATAAAACTACGCCTATAAATATCCCACTTCTCCACCATTCAAGGGACCGATTTCCCACCCTAAAGGGCTGCGTAAATCATGTCTCTACCACTCTCAAACACTTCAAGATCCATTAATGGCTTCTCCAACTCAATCGACCTTCATGCAACAACAAATGGATCAAATATTCTCTAATCTCCATTAGAGATCCATTCAAGCTCCATTTAAGTTCTCTCCAACTGCCATTAATCCACCTCTAAGCTTCGATTCGCATCTCAACCACCATGGATTCATCAATGATCCTCTAAGTGCTCAAACCGTGGAACATATACTCCCACGTTCATCGCATTCATAAGGATTCAACCATTTCCATAGTGGATTAGAGAGAATCAAGTGTTTAAAGAGAATAAAGTGAGGAAAACCATTGTGTAAAGAGAGAATGAGCAAAAATGGAAGAGAAATGTACCTTGTAAAATCACAAACGATAATGAAATCACTTCCGAAATGGATGTAAATATACTCTAGATCGAACCACTATAAAATTCTTGTGTTTTTACTTTTTATTTTATTTTTTCATGGCTCCATTTTCTAATTCTAACCATTTGATAAAGTGCACTAAGTGCAACTTTGGTGTTGTAGACCAATTTTGTTTTCAACATTTGGCGCCCACCGTGGGGCCACGTTCGCACTTCTCTCAAATTAAAGAGTCTTCCATTGAGGTTCTAAGCCTACCTATACCATAGATTCACCAAGTCCATGATCTAAGCTAATCGACGAATTCTCATCAAAGTTCAAGTTCTTGTCCGAGATAATTGATGAACCTAAGAAAAAATCAAGTAAAGCTATTGAATAAGTTGACAATGTTGCTAACAAAGAAGCTACACCACTTACCAACCGCTTTGAAGTTGGAGAAATACTCAGTAAGTGGGGCTGGAGTAACTAAAGCTGAATTAAATGTCGTCGTTGCTAACTTGAGTCAACGGATGGAAACCTCCAACAAAACTTTGATGGACGTTAATAAAATGTTGATGGATGCAAATCAAGCTTTAATGGATAAAACGAATGCTCCTATAAATGCTTAAGCAAATCCCGCTCCACCTCCAAAATCCATGTCAACCTTGAAGAGAATGCAAATTCATCAGCCTCCGTTCATCATCATAATGACAACTTGGAAGGACTTGTTGACAAAGGCAATGCTAATATTGAAGACTCAAAGATGAAAGCTAAAAACCATTCCGATCGAAATATACGACGAATTGCAAGTCCCATTACGGGGCACCTTCCCATAGTGGAGTTCAAAGACCTGGATCCTATAATCACAATCGCTCGCCATGACGAGCATACAAAAAAGAGATCGAAGTCGGATGTTCGGAATGACACAATTCAAAGGAATATATCGCGGATATGGTAAAGAAAATCATGGAAGATAACATGGCCTGCAGTTCTCCCTCAGCAAAAATTCGTTCACCAAAAGGATCCGCAAAGCAGAATTCCCCAAAAAGTTCACTCATCCTACTCTGCCTCCATACAATGGGACTTCTGATCCAAATCACTTCCTATATAGATATGAACGGCATATGAATGCAGCCAAAGCAACAGACAAGATCAAGTGCCTGTGCGTCCCTCTTTATCTAGAAGGTGTGGCATTATTATGGCTCACACGGCTCTCGCCCAAATCCGTTGATCGATTTAACGATTTGACTCTGAAATTCAAAGTGCAATTCAGGTTGCAAGCTAAGAAGGCTAAGGATGTTATTTCTCTTACATCAATGAAGCAGAATCCAAGAGAATCTGTCAAAGCTTTCCTCAAAAGGTTCAACGCTGCTGCGTCCGAAGTAGGGAATCTCGAGCCCTGCATGATCTTAATGTCTCTAATCGGCGCTATGAGTAAAGCGAATTTCGTAGATGGATTAAAATGTAAGAACCACGAACACTTGATAAATTCTATAAATAGGCCAAGGAGTACATGAAAGTCGATAATAATCCTGTACCTCTTCAGATTATTGATGCTAATCCGCTTCTTGAAACTCCCAAATATGCTGCTACCCAATATAATCAGAAGAGTAACCAAGGGAAGAAGCAAGCCAATGACGGGAAAGACAACAAGGCTAACAAGAAGTTTCGCTTTCACAACCTGTCAGAGCTCACTCCTTTGAATGATACTTTGGAGAACATTTTCTCTGTCACAAAAGATACAGAACACTATCCAGAACCACTAACGTTGAGGACTTCAAAGAAGGCTACGAACTCTGGAAAGTTCTATCGATTTCACAACCAGCTCGGTCATGATACAAATGATTGCAGGCATCTCAAAAGTTTGATTGAGGAGTTGATTCAGAAAAATATACCACAACAGTATGTGAAAAATCCACAATCCTCAAACATTGCTCCAACTCTACTGGGGCAAGGGGAATCAAGCAACTAGTTTGTTTCAAGCAATGAAGCTCCTGCTCAAACCAAACCGAAGCCAATCATCTACTGAAAACCAATGGTGCTCTAATTTCAATGGCTTGGAATAAGTGATCACTATCGCCATTATTTTACTTCATGCTTTACTTACTGCTATGTTCAGAATTCTTGTAAACAAGTATGTAATATTTTTTGAACATTGTCCTGAACAATAGCTTTATAGCATGCCTGCTTGAATAAATCTCTCACTTGCAAAAATTTTGTCAAATCAAAATATGCTTAAAAGTGGTTTTATATTGCAGCACATCCGATGAGTGCTTGTTCCATTGAAAATCGACAATACTTCACGAACCTAACAACACTAGTCTAAGCGTCAAATGCTATAAACCTCAATGTACATGAATGTAGTAACAAAGAGCATCACCTTGAAAAAGTGAATGAAGAGAGTAGTGAAGGGTCAAACAAAGCGCCACAACAAACAAGCTCGGGAGTTGTAAGTTTCACTAAAGGGGCATCTCCCCGAGAAAAGGTCCAAGGTCCTAGTCCTTTAACTAAGATCGCTTGCCAAGTCAAGCATCTGATAAAGGAACTGATGTATGATCCGTGAAACGATACACTAGTTAAAGTCATCCCGACCGAGGCGAAAGTCTTCCTAAGCGAAGCATCTTTCCCTAGTGAAAGTTAAAGTCCCCCCGAGTGAGGCGAAAGTCTTCCCAAGTGAAGGAGCTTTCCATAGTGAAAGTTAAAGTCCTTCCGAGCAAGGCGAAAGTCTTCCTAAGTGAAGCGGCCTTCCCTAGTGAAAGTTAAAGTCCTCCCGAGCGAGTCGAAAGTCTTCCCTAGCGAAATGGCTTTCCCTAGTGAAAGTTAAAGTCCTCTCGATCGAGGCGAAAGTCTTCCCAAGTGAAGCAGCTTTACCAAGTGCAAGTTAAAGTCCTCTCGAGCGAGGCGAAAGTCTTCCCAAGTAAAGCAGCTTTCCCTAGTCAAAGTTAAAGTCCTCCCAAGAAAGGAAAAAGTCTTCTCAAGCGAAGCAGCTTTCCCTAGTGAAAGTTAAAGTCCTCCCGAGCAAGGCAAAAGTCTTCCCAAGTGAAGCAGCTTTTCCTAGTGAAAGTTAAAGTCCTCGCGAGCGAGGCGAAAGTCTTCCCAAGCAAAGAAACTTTCCCTAGTGAAAGTTAAAGTCCTCCAGAGCGAAGAGAAAGCCTTCCCAAGTGAGGAAAAAGTCTTCCCATGTGAAGCAGCTTTCCCTAGTGAAAGTTAAAGTCCTCCCGAGCGAGGTGAAAATCTTCCCAAGTGAAGCAGCTTTCCCTAGTGAAAGTTAAAGTCCTCCCGAGCAAGGCGAAAGTCTTCCCATGTGAAGCAGCTTTCCCTACTGAAAGTTAAAATCTTCCCAAGCAAGGCGAACTCTTCCCAAGCGAAGCAGCTTTCCCTATTGAAAGTTAAAGTCCTCCTGAGTGAGGCGAACTCTTCCCAAGCGAGGACAAATGCTTCCCAAGTGAAGCGGTTTTCCCTAGCGAAAATCAAAGACCTCCCCAAGCGGGGGCACTAAATCAAATGACCTCACCGAGCGGGGGGACTAAATTAAATACCTCCCCGAATGGGGGAACTAAATCCAAAGTTCTCCCCTAGCGGGGGTGCAAAAATATAAGACCTCCCCTAGTGGAAGCATCAAATCCTAAGACCTCCCCAAGCGGGGACACTGAATTCAAATGCAAAATTTGAAATCCAACTAAGCTATTACAGCGGAGCCTAAAAGTAGACAATCTGAAAACTATAAGCTGATTCATTTACAATCTATAAGCTGCAATCGCCCTAGCCTCGAAAACTTAAATCAAAATTCCAATCTGAACAGGTACACATTCCAAAACATAATCCGTCATACAAAAGTGTACAAGTCATTAAAAGAGTGAAGATTGGAATTCATGGTCGGTATATATATTGATTACCAGAATTCAAGTGCCATTGTCAATCTGAATGAGAATGTTGCATTCATACAGATGAAGTTTGACAAGTTATAGAACAATTGAACAAATCATTTCTGTAAAAATGTCTCATTCAATTCCGAGCAAGGAATTCGCCATAGTTAGACTTTTAGTGATTAACTAACTTGTTATCGATTTGGACAGTCGACAGAAAAATATTCGCCCAAAAGCAAGCAATATTTTTCTATCATTGCGGAACAGGGTGTAGCACCGAAAAAAACATGATTGGGTTATCTATTAAGGAGACAAATCACTATGGATTGCCTTCGAAAGACGTGTTTTGCTTCAAAAAAGGTTCAATGGCCAGACAAACGAGTAGCCAATGCTATGGCATAAACCGGCGTCAAAGATAACTTCAAGACCCATGCTTTCAAACTTTGAACCAACAAAGTCAAGATTTGGTTTCAATTGCAAAACTTTGAGATCGACCATCTAATCTAAGCCCAAGAGATCCAACTTATACTCTAAAAGTTTAAACTCTGATTCAATTGTAGAGAAACCGGTGGCCTAGAAGCTGATCCTCCAAGACCAACCCATATCCGATCCATTATTAGAAAATAATTCCAACTCATTGCACAAGAAAGTACCTGATCCATACGTAGAATGTATGTTCCGATCCATGTATATAAAGCAGCAAAAACTTGAATCATCCAACAGTGTATATATCAAAACCTAATGTATTTGAACGTTAACTTCGGAGTTTATAACTTTTTACAAAACAAAAAATTATAAACTCCAAGGGGAAAATGTTATCCACTAATATTCATACATATACTATTGAATCTAATTCAAAGTTAGAATCGATGGATCGGACAATACACTCAATATGTATTGGTCGGTCATCCTAAAATTAGTGGATCAGTCGGTCACGTTGTAAACAACGGCTCGGTTGGTCGCATTGTAAACAATTGGTCGGTCTTAACTATATGGGTCGGTTTATGACAATGGGTCGGTCTCTAAGTCTTGGTCGATCAGTAACTCTGGGTTCTGGTCGGTTTGTAACAATGGGTCGGTCCTGTTATATGGGTCGATCAGACTGCTCAACAGCATCTGGGTCGGCCACAATATGCCACGTGGGTCAGCCTCAGGAAGCTTGCAAGGGTTAGCGTCTTTAGGTGTTATACGTGTGGCAGACAAATTAGTTTGCAAATAATATAAAGGTGACCAGCGGCATATACAAATGAAATGGATCAGTTCCAAGTAAACATGGTTTGCATGGCTTTGTTTGAGAGTATTCCATACGTATTGAATCTTTAGTTGCCATCGTGAGTTGTATGTAAGAACTATATGAGTCAATTCGGATACAAGTGTGTGGAGGCATGCTCATGCGAATGGGTCTGCTTCAATACTATAAATGGGTTGGTTCCATTCACAGGTGCAGGCACTTTTACTATTATATGAACCACGCAAAAGAACGTTTCAATTAATCCACGCATGCGTACAATGCTATATGTATGGACTTATGCTAGCTGTGGACTGTATTGTGTTGGCACCTTATTATACAGGATGGATTGGTCTCAAGAAATATGCCACTAGCTTCAGTAAAGTATACGTGGACCTGGTATAAACAATACATGAATGGGCACGTTCCTTTATTTTATAATATGCATGAAGTTTGTGAACAGTTACAAAACAATAAGTAAATTGTCAATGACACGTGGACTGGTACTATATAGTATAATATGGGATCATCGGCTTGCATTAATCTTCGGGTCGGCACTAAAATATGGGTCGGTCCCAAAGCGTGTTAATAAAGGGTTGGTCATATTTCTGCACAAATAAGCTGCTGTAATTGTAAAATATACACATGTGGCGGAAGCACAAGTATTGGTGGACACTCATGTAAGCATGGAAAAGGACCAGGACGTATTCGTGGAATTAAATGGGTCGGCTCTGCAAATTAATACATGGGTCGGTCCCGAAATTGAGAAGGCTGTCGGTCCAGAAGAGTAAAAGTGGTCGGTATTATATTGGAGCCATGTAGTGACAGCTATTGACAGTTGTAAAGTGTGTCGGCCGGGTTTTTACCAAGTGGCATTTTCGTAAATAAGTTTGAGGCCGAGTGTAACAACCCGTATTTTAATAACGTGTTATAACCATAAATCTAGGCAGAATTAAATTTTAAAATAAGAACCAAAGGAAACGGGTTGCGCCATTGCGTTCGTCTCGGAATTCTGCATGAAATAGAGTCTGAATTTTCGAAAATCGGAGTCCGTATGACCAAGTTATGCTCCCCAAAGTTTCAGAAATATTCAGAGTTCAAAACATGTTGGAAAAGTGGAGAAAGAAGCAACGCTGAGGCGAGTTCCTATTCGTATCTTAGGGACGGAAATCAAGAAGCTAAGGAATCGCGAAGTCAAGCTAGTCAAAGTACAGTGGAGTGAAGCCCAAGAAGACGCAACTTGGGAAACCGAGGAGAAGATACGCGCGCTTTACCCATTTCTTTTTTAGGGTACTTTTTCGATCTCTTTTCCTTTGAGCTTGTAAACCCTTCATATCATGCTACCTATGTTTGTCTTGAGAACCTTAGAACCCTCTTTGGATGTAAACATGTATTTGAAACATGTTATGGTTGATGTTTGCAAATGGTTGCAAGTGTTTGCAAGTGATTTCTAGTGGATGCATGACACACATTAGGCACTAGATCGGCTCAGACACCTTTTCATGTTGCATTTGCATAGGTGCTTATACTTGTACATGGATGAACTTGTTATGCTATCACGTGGATGTTGCATATGGATGATGTTTGTGCACTCATGTAGAAATTTTAAGTAATGTTAGGAATTTGCATACATGTTGGACACATTACACTAACATATCTTGCATTAAGGAGGTTTACTTAATCAGTAACCGCCTGATCTTTTGCATTAGATAAGTAAATATACACACACATGCTGCATATGTTCATACAGCATTAGAGATCTTTCTAAGGACAATGGTTGCTCGTGAATGATGTTGTGAGTAGATGGATGTGGATGGTAGGATGCGTTCTTCCTAACTTAGAGATTTCGGGGACGAAATCCTTTAAGGAGGGGAGAATGTAACAACCCGTATTTTAATAACGTGTTATAACCATAAATCTAGGCAGAATTAAATTTTAAATTAAGAAACAAGGGAAACGGGTTGCGCCATTGCGTTCGTCTCGGAATTCTGCATGAAATCGAGTCCGAGTTTTCGAAAATTGGAGTCCGTATGACCAAGTTATGGCTCCCCAAAGTTTCAGAAATATTCAGAGTTCAAAACAGCTCGAATTCGAATTCAAAATTCGAATTTCAAACGCAGAACAGACTGGGCGGGAAATTTCCCGCCCAGACCCAGGTTGACTGGGGAGTCGACTGGGCAGTTGACACCCCCAGGACCAGGTCGACTGCGCAGTCGACTTGGTAGTCGACCTGGTCACCTAGCCTGTTTTTGAGCCAGATGTATCTGGTCTCGTTGCTTGTCCAGATTCACTCTCTAAACACTACACAAACAGCCCCTGACCCTAGACTTTCTATCACATTCCTGTCCGACCATATGCTGCTGAAGTTCTGACTGGAAGATAGAGAATAAGGAGGCTATTCAGGACTTTGTTAGTACTACGTTGGTTTGGGGATTTGCTAGAGATTCTGCCTCTACTCGTTTTGCTTTCTCATTCTCTAGACTACGATCTGTAAGCCCTTTGTCACTCTTAGATTTAAACTGTAAATTTAACCTGAACATGATGTAAACTGAAATTATGCCTAAACATGATAACTAAGTTGGATCTACTCTTGTATATCTTGTATCTATGACTATCACTTTTAAATATGTCATTTTGAATCTAGTTTTGTACACCCCAGATCTATTCATCTTAAATGTTGACTTGTGGAATATTAGTATGAATTTGATTTGGATATATTCATGTTTAATCGAAAACCCTTTTTACGATCTTTATCTTGCCATGCCTGTGATGTTGAAACTATTATTGGGGTACCATTTTATGTCAATCCTTTACCATATCTACCACCATGTCTTGTCAAGTTGATGTTGAGACCCTATTTCATATGCCTGTAATGTTATAATCATCATGCTTAACTTGTGAACACCTTTGCCATTCTATGACTGTCCTGTTTGTGTTATTCCCTATTTTGACATGTTGTATTAATGCGAATTCACGTACGCTGGGGATACGTTTTGGCTAGATTAGACAAACTTGAAATTGGCTATGGAATTGTCATGATATGACATGAAAATATGACATGAAAACTTGACATGATAATAAGCTTGGAAACATGAATTTGGGACATGACAATTAGATAACTTGAAAATGGCCAACTCGAGGTTGGGTTGAATTTGCAACGTATATCTGCCCGGAACCGCCTGGCAAATCCAGTAGTTGCAAATAATAGGACCCAATGTGAGTAGTTGGTCATATAACACTTTAAACCCAAGGTTAGACTAGGTTATGGTGTAAATCTGCCCGGAACCGCCCGGCACATCCAGTAACCGTAACCAAGTCTATTGTGAGAGGTTGGGGTGCGTTAAGTGAATTAATGCCACATGGTAGGGTTAAGTCATGGACCACTTGAATATACTTAACCAATTTGATACATGTTTGGATAGGGTTAAGTCATGACCTTTTTAATGAAAATACTTAACCCATTAGAAATCCTAGCCATGTGGTCCCTTTCAGCAGTAACCCACTTAGAATTATCACGATACCCTGGGGACTAGGCAGGTTGGGGCACGATTACTGGGCTGATTGTAAGCGACCAAGAATAATGGCTGAGTAAGGTGCGCCAGTGTAGGTTCAGGCGGACTAGGGTCGTCCACTTAGTCCGGAGTTGAAAAAGTAGGCATAGGCACCCGTAGTACTACATTGTGCGTGCTTGATTTGTGTCAGTGGTTGACACCCTAGGACCTGATACACCGTAGGGTGGACCTAGCACATGTGACTACATTCCGCGATTGGGCCGTACGACACCGATACACGACGAGTAAAGCCGATCGATTAGGATGGACTGTTGGACCCCGTATTGGGTCATTTCATGTTATTGGGCCTAGGGATCATTCCTGGATTTATACTTGACATAGATTTGGACACTATTACAGTTAGTGCAGTAAACCTTGTATATGCGATGCCACCCTTATCTTGTTACCTTTTATTGTCATGCCAGCCCAGTTATTATCTTTATGTTTAATCTCATTTTCTCATGTCCAGTTAACTTTATTAGTTTTTATGATGATAGTTACTAGGGCTTACCAGTCTTTTTGACTGACCCGTTTTCTTCCACCTCCTTTTCTTTCGTCCCCCCCTTAGGTTCTCAGGGAGGAAACCCTAGCTCTTAGCTTGGACTTTGCTTGCTTTCTGACAGCTCATGTACGGTTTGGTCTTGAGCTATGCTATGGCTGCACTCATGCTCTTTTTGGGGAATAATATTGGACTTATGTTGTTTTAAGTACTTTGCTTCTTTAGAACTTGATGTAATGAAATAATGACTTGGTATTTTGATGTAAGAGGTTTTGACTCTATTTTCCACGTAATGAGATTTTGTTAAATTTATATCCGCCGCTTTATATACTCTGTTTAATTTATGTTCTGTCTTGTGTTATCTCTGTGCCTGTTTACTAGATAATACCCCTCCAAAACTAGTGCACTCCCTTTGTGAGTGACCCTAGCAGATGTGGGGTGTTACATTTGGTAAAAAAGCAGAAGGTTACCAGACTAGGCAAAAGTTTTAAAAACTTTCTGAAAATTATTTTCAAAACCATTTATAAAGAAGCATTTTTCAAGAAAAGTTCTATTTTTATGAAAAGGCTATCCCCCAAAAGCCATTAGCACTTTCCTTGTTTCCTCGTTTGAATCTTTTTCTTTTCGTTTTTCAGCATGGCCGATCTTAACCTTCCCGAGGGAGTACCCATACCCGGATGGTTCCGAAGGTACTTGGAAGCTAGGGCCAACGATGCGGGCCCGACAGACATCCCGCCTCCTCCTCCTCCAGTAACAGCGGTTCCTCCTCCTCCTCCCTGCACCGCCTTCGCCAAAATATGCAAAGACTTTATAGGAATGGGCGGCAAGAGCTTCCTTGGAACTGAGACCTTCACTGAGGCATGAAACTGGTTAAAGGAGACTGAAGACCTGTTCGTTATCTTCGATATGGAGGATCATAGGAAAGTTCAGTTAGCAGCATGGTTGTTGAAAGAGGAAACTGCATTTTGGTGGGAAGTCACCAACGCTACCAGACCAATTGAGACTTGGGCAGACTTTAGAGAGAGTTTTGGGCTTAAATTCTTATCGTCAGCAGAAGCGAACCTTCAGATGGAGAGGTTCCTGGCACTCAAGCAAGGGAACATGTCTGTTAGGGAGTACGTGAATAAGTTTAATCAGCTTGCTCGGTTTGGTTTGGACTTAGTCAACACGACTGAGAAGAAGGCTCTACGATTTGCTCGAGGATTGAGCGAGCCACTCCACTCTATGGCCATGACTCATGTGCCCATGGGGGCGACCTTTGAAAGCTTGGTGAATATGGCCCTACTTCACGAGGAAGACAAGAGTGACAAAAAGGAGGTTAAGTCTAATGAGACTCAGAACAAGAAGGTTGACTTCAAGAAGGGAGGCAACAAGAATAACAAGGGCAACAACAACAATGCTAACAAGCCACGTGAGACGAGGAAGTGCAACTTTTGTGGTATCACGGGACATATAGCTAAAGACTGTAGGAGGAAAAAAAGTAAGTTGGGTGAATGCTTTCACTGCGGGGATACTGGACACATCAGTAAGGATTGCCCTAAGAAGCAAGGACAGTGGCTAGGGCAGACATAGCGAGCAGGACCTTCTGGAGGGCAGTTGCAAGCTCTCAGCACCACTCCAGCTCTTGACCGAGGTAGTAATATTTCTGTAGAAAGCCTTGTTTACATTTCTGAATTTCCTGTTCGAACCTTATTTGACTCCGGCGCATCGCATACTTTTATCTCTTCTGATATTGTTGAAAATCTGCACTTAAGTACTAGTCTTGTTGATGATCCCGTTAGTGTTTCAAATCCGATTGGGGGCTCCGCCCATTTATCTATGATTTGTGTTGATTTGAGGATTTCCATCTTAAGCGTGGAATTCACATGTAATGCTTATGTTCTCGGATTCATGGGATATGGTTTAATTCTGGGCATGGATTGGTTTTCCAATTATGGAGCTATCCTTGATTGTGAACGAAGGGTAGTGAGGCTCATGACGCGCCTTGGTAATACCCTTGAACTTTCTTGCAACCCGAAGGGTCCGGTCATGTTATGTTATCTTTAATCTCTCGACTCGTCTGTCGACAATCTTCAATCTGTGAGGGTGGTCCGAGAATATCCTGATGTCTTTGATGAGGTGAAGGGGTTACCCCCAAAACGCAAGACAGACTTCCGTATTTATCTTGTTGATAATGCCAAGCCAGTCTCATTGCCCGTTAGGCATATGGCCCCGTGAGAAAGAAGAGAGCTCAATAAACAAATCAAGGAGTTGCTCGAGAAAAATTTCATAAGGCGAAGCATTTCTAAATGGGGTGCTCCGGTGGTATTCGCTACTAAGGCGGATGGTTCGCTTCGTCTGTGCGTAGATTATCGTGAGTTAAACAAGCCGACAAAAAAGAATAGTCACCCACTACCAAGAATCGATGATCTTTTTGACCAGCTTGTGGGAGCATCTATTTTCTCTCAACTCGATCTAGCCACCGGATTCCATCAGCTTAGAGTGGCTGAGGATAGTATTGACAAGACTGTGTTTAGGACTCCAGATGGATTCTTTGAATGGCTCGTTATACCGTTCGGTTTGACGAATGCACCCGCGTACTTTGTAGACCTGATGAGTAAGGTGTTTCGGGAGTTCCTTAACAAGTTCGTGGTGGTTTTTGTGGACGATATTCTAATATTCTCAAAGGATGAAGAATAGCATGCTAGACACCTCAGGGAAGTCATGGATACGCTTAGAGCACACCAGTTAAAGGCTAAGTTCTCCAAATGCCATTTTTTGAGGGAGGAAGTTCGGTTTCTTGGGCACGTAGTTTCTAAGCAAGGTTTAGCCGTGGACCCCGCAAAAGTAGTTACGGTATAAGACTGGAAAACTCCTAAGAATGCAACAAAGGTGAGAAGCTTTCTCTGTTTGGCGGGCTTTTATAGGAAGTTCATTAAGGACTTCGCTAAGATTTCAACCCCTCTTACTAAGTTAACGAAGAAAAACCTAGCGTTTGCATGGGACATAGAATGTGAGACTGCTTTCCAGAGACTCAAGAGAGCCCTCACCACAGCTCCAGTTTTAGCATTACCCGATGGAGGAAAAATGTTTACGGTGTACACAGATGCGTGCGGCACGGGATTAGGCGCTATCCTAATGCAAGAAGGAAGAGTGATATGCTATGGGGGTAGACAACTTAAAGTTCATGAGAAGAACTATCCCACACATGACTTGGAGTTAGCCGCGATTGTTTTTGCACTTAAAGCTTGGCGCCATTATCTCCTAGGGGAGAAATTCGAGCTGTATACTAACCACAAATCGCTTAAGTATCTCTTTTCGCAAAGGGCTCTGATACCAAATGTAACACCCCACCTCTGCTAGGGTCACTCACGAAGGGAGTGCACTAGTTTTGGAGGGGCATTATCTAGTAAACAGGCACAGAGATAACACAAGACAGAACATAAATTAAACAGAGTATATAAAGCAGCGAATATAAATATAACCAAATCTCATTACGTGGAAAATAGAGTCAAAACCTCTTACATCAAAATAACAAGTCATTATTTCATTACATCGAGTTCAAAAGAAGCAAAGTACTTAAAACAACATAAGTCCAATATTATTCCCCAAAAAGAGCATGAGTGCAGCCATAGCATAGCTCAAGACCATACCGTACATTTGGTATCAGAGCAGAAGGTTACCAGACTGGGCAAAAGTTTTAAAAACTTTTTGAAAATTATTTTCAAAACCATTTATAAAGAAGCATTTTTCAAGAAAAGTTCTATTTTTATGAAAAGGCTATTCCCCAAAAGCCATTAGCACTTTCCTTGTTTCCTCGTTTGAATCTTTTTCTTTTCGTTTTTCAGCATGGCCGATCTTAACCTTCCCGAGGGAGTACCCATACCCGGATGGTTCCGAAGGTACTTGGAAGCTAGGGCCAACGATGCAGGCTCGGCAGACATCCCTCCTCCTCCTCCTCCAGTAGCCGCGGTTCCTCCTCCTCCTCCCGGCACCGCCTTCGCCAAAATATGCAAAGACTTTATAGGAATGGGCGGCAAGAGCTTCCTTGGAACAGAGACCTTCACTGAGGTACGAAACTGGTTAAAGGAGACTGAAGACCTGTTCGTTATCTTCGATATGGAGGATCATTGGAAAGTTCAGTTGGCAGCATGGTTGTTGAAAGAGGAAGCTGCATTTTGGTGGGAAGTCACCTACGCTACCAGACCAATTGAGACTTGGGAAGACTTTAGAGAGAAGTTTGGGCTTAAATTCTTATTGTTAGCAGAAGCGAACCTTCAGATGGAGAGGTTCCTGGCACTCAAGCAAGGGAACATGTCTATTAGGGAGTACGTGAATAAGTTTAATCAGCTTGCTCGGTTTGGTTTGGACTTAGTCAACACGGCTGAGAAGAAGGCTCTACGATTTTCTCAAGGATTGAGCGAGCCACTCCACACTATGGCCATGACTCATGTGCCCATGGGGGCGACCTTTGAAAGCTTGGTGAATATGGCCCTACTTCACGAGGAAGACAAGGGTGACAAAAAGGAGGTTAAGTCTAATGAGACTCAGAACAAGAAGGTTGACTTCAAGAAGGGAGGCAACAAGAATAACAAGGGCAACAACAACAATGCTAACAAGCCACGTGAGATGAGGAAGTGCAACTTTTGTGGTATCACGGGACATATAGCTAAAGACTGTAGGAGGAAGAAAAGTAAGTTGGGTGAATGCTTTCACTGCGGGGATACTGGACACATCAGTAAGGATTGCCCTAAGAAGCAAGGACAGTGGCTAGGGCAGACACAGCGAGCAGGACCTTCTGGAGGGCAGTTGCAAGCTCTCAGCACCACTCCAGCTCTTGACCAAGGTAGTAATATTTCTGTAGAAAGCCTTGTTTACATTTCTGAATTTCCTGTTCGAACCTTATTTGACTCCGGCGCATCGCATACTTTTATCTCTTCTGATATTGTTGAAAATCTGCACTTAAGTACTAGTCTTGTTGATGATCCCGTTAGTGTTTCAAATCCGATTAGGGGCTCCGCCCATTTATCTATGATTTGTGTTGATTTGAGGATTTCCATCTTAAGCGTGGAATTCACGTGTAATGCTTATGTTCTCGGATTCATGGGATATGGTTTAATTCTGGGCATGGATTGGTTGTCCAATTATGGAGCTATCCTTGATTGTGAACGAAGGGTAGTGAGGCTCATGACGCGCCTTGGTAATACCCTTGAACTTTCTTGCAACCCGAAGGATCCGGTCATGTTATGTTATCTTGAATCTCTCGACACGTCCGTCGACAATCTTCAATCTGTGAGGGTGGTCCGAGAATATCCTGATGTCTTTGATGAGGTGAAGGGGTTACCCCCTAAACGCGAGATAGACTTCCGTATTTATCTTGTTGATAATGCCAAGCCAGTCTCATTGCTCGTTAGGCATATGGCCCCGCGAGAAAGAAGAGAGCTCAGTAAACAAATCAAGGAGTTGCTCGAGAAAAATTTCATAAGGCGAAGCATTTCTGAATGGGGTGCTTCGGTGGTATTCGCTACTAAGGCGGATGGTTCGCTTCGTCTGTGCGTAGATTATCGTGAGTTAAACAAGCTGACAAAGAAGAATAGGCACCCACTACCAAGAATCGATAATCTTTTTGACCAGCTTGTGGGAGCATCTGTTTTCTCTCAACTCGATCTAGCCACCGGATTCCATCAGCTTAGAGTGACTGAGGATAGTATTGACAAAACTGGGTTTAGGACTCCAGATGGATTCTTTGAATGGCTCGTTATGTCGTTCGGTTTGACGAATGCACCCGCGTACTTTGTAAACCTGATGAGTAGGGTGTTTCGGGAGTTCCTTAACAAGTTCGTGGTGGTTTTTGTGGACGATATTCTAATCTTCTCAAAGGATGAAGAAGAGCATGCTAGACACCTCAAGGAAGTCATGGATACGCTTAGAGCACACCAGTTAAAGGCTAAGTTCTCCAAATGCCATTTTTGGAGGGAGGAAGTTCGGTTTCTTGGGCACGTAGTTTCTAAGCAAGGTTTAGCCGTGGACCCCGCAAAAGTAGTTGCGGTACAAGACTGGAAAACTCCTAAGAATGCAACAAAGATGAGAAGCATTCTCGGTTTGGGCTTTTATAGGAAGTTCATTAAGGACTTCGCTAAGATTTCAGCCCCTCTTACTAAGTTAACGAAGAAAAACCTAGCGTTTGCATGGGACATAGAATGTGAGACTGCTTTCCAGAGACTCAAGAGAGCCCTCACCACAGCTCCAGTTTTAGCATTGCCCGATGGAGGAAAAATGTTTACGGTGTACACAGATGCGTGCGGCACGGGATTAGGCGCTGTCCTAATGCAAGAAGGAAGAGTGATATGCTACGGGGGTAGACAACTTAAAGTTCATGAGAAGAACTATCCCACACATGACTTGGAGTTAGCCGCGATTCTTTTTGCACATAAAGCTTGGCGCCATTATCTCCTAGGGGAGAAATTCGAGCTGTATACCGACCACAAATCGCTTAAGTATCTCTTTTCGCTAAAAAGATTTGAATCTGAGACAGCAGCGGTGGATGGAATTCTTGGCCTCATATGACTTCGATATAACTTATACCCCTGGCAAGGGTAACGTAGTGGCAGATGCGCTAAGTAGAAAAAGGTTGACTTTGAGCCCCTTATTTGTTGAAAGAAAAAGTCTAGAGTTTATAGCGGCCTTTGATTTTACGCATGCTGTTGAGTCATTGACTGGTACGTTAGCATCTCTTGAGTTGAGACCTACGCTTCTAGATCAAGTAGGGACTTCGCAGAAAGAGGACCCACAAATAGTCGAAATCATGGACAAGTTAATCAGTGGTGAGACGTCAAGTCACCTTGGTAGGTATGCCATTGATGACAAAGGATGGCTAAGGCGGGATGGAAGGCTATGTGTTCCACTAGTGGGAGACTTAGTAAATAAAGTTCTCGAAGAGGCGCATCACTCGAAGATGACTATACATCCCGGAGGGGATAAGATGTACAGAGATATGAAACGCATTTTCTTTTGGGCCAGAATGAAAAAGGACGTGGAAGAATTCGTCTCAAAGTGCATGGTGTGTCAACAAGTCAAGGCCGAATCAAAGAAGCCCGGTGGGCTATTACATCCTTTGGAGGTCCCGTAATGGAAGTGGGAAAGTATCTCGATGGATTTCGTAGATGGATTGCCTAGGTCGAGGAAAGGGAATACTAGCATATGGGTCATTGTTGATAGACTCACGAAGAGTGCTCACTTCATTCCGGTGAAAAGCAAAAGGACTGCATCATGGCTAGCATCTATTTACCTTCGAGAGATAGTACGGTTGCACGGGGTTCCTTCTAGCATAGTCAGTGACCGTAACCCAATTTTCACTAGCCAGTTTTGGAATAGTCTGCAAGAAGCAATGGGTATGCAACTTAATTTAAGTACAGCCTATCACCCTCAGACGGATGGACAGACCGAACGGGTAAATAGAGTACTAGAGGATCTTTTGAGGCTATGCATTCTTGATTTTGGTGGTACTTGGGAAGACCATCTCGCTCTCATGGAGTTTGCTTATAATAATAGCTACCAAGCTAGCATAGGGATGGCACCGTTCGAAGCCCTGTATGGAAGACCGTGCAAGTCACCAACTTGTTGGTGGGAGACGACTGATAGACTTATACTTGGGCCCGACATGATACGAGACACTTCTGAGAAGGTGGAGTTGATACGAAGACGAATGAAAGCGGTCCAAGATAGACAGAAATCTTATGCGGACAAGAGAAGGACAGACCTAGAGTTCGAGGTCGGAGATATGGTTTTCATAAAAGTCTCTCCTTTGCGAAATGTGGTTCGTTTTGGAGCAATTGGAAAGCTAGCACCGAGATTCGTAGGACCGTTCCCTATCACTGAGAGGATTGGGAAGATGGCCTATAAGGTAGAGTTACCTGAGAGGCTGGCCGGAGTACACAATGTCTTTCACGTCTCGCATCTCCGAAAGTGCCTACATGAATCAGCTGAGGTGGTTGAGCCAAGCATCCTCGAAGGCGTAGAAGTGGAGAAAGAAGCAACGCTGAGGCGAGTTCCTATTCGTATCTTAGGGACGGAAATCAAAAAGCTAAGGAATCGCGAAGTCAAGCTAGTCAAAGTACAGTGGAGTGAAGCCCAAGAAGATGCAACTTGGGAAACCGAGGAGAAGATACACGCGCTTTACCCATTTCTTTTTTAGGGTACTTTTTCGATCTCTTTTCCTTTGAGCTTGTAAACCCTTCGTATCATTCCACATATGTTTGTCTTGAGAACCTCAGAACCTTCTTTGGATGTAAACATGTATTTGAAACATGTTATGGTTGATGTTTGCAAATGGTTGCAAGTGTTTGCAAGTGATTTCTAGTGGATGCATACACACATTAGGCACTAAATCGGCTCAGACACCTTTTCATGTTGCATTTGCATGGGTGCTTATACTTGTACATGGATGAACTTGTTATGCTATCACGTGGATGCTGCATATGGATGATGTTTGTGCACTCATGTAGAAATTTTAAGTTATGTTAGGAATTTGCATACATGTTGGACTCATTACACTAACATATCTTGCATTAAGGAGGTTTACTGAATCAGTAACCGCCTGATCTTTTGCATTAGATAAGTACATATACACACACATGCTGCATATGTTCATACAGCATTAGAGATCTTTCTAAGGACAATGGTTGCTCGTGAATGATGTTGTGAGTAGATGGATATGGATGGTAGGATGCGTTCTTCCTAACTTAGAGATTTCGGGGACGAAATCCTTTAAGGAGGGGAGAATGTAACAACCCGTATTTTAATAACATGTTATAACCATAAATCTAGGCAGAATTAAATTTTAAAATAAGAAACAAGGGAAACGGGTTGCGCCATTTTGTTCGTCTCGGAATTCTACATGAAATCGAGTCCGAGTTTTCGAAAATCAGAGTCCGTATGACCAAGTTATGGCTCCCCAAAGTTTCAGAAATATTCAGAGTTCAAAACAGCTCGAATTCAAAATTCGAATTTCAAACGCAGAATAGACTGGGCGGGAAATTTCCCGCCCAGACCCAGGTCGACTGGGGAGTCGACTGGGCAGTCGACACCCCCAGGACCAAGTCGACTGCGTAGTCGACTTGGTAGTCGACCTGGTCACCTAGCCTGTTTTTGAGCCAGATGTATCTGGTCTCGTTGCTTGTCCAGATTCACTCTCTAAACAATATATAAACAACCCCTGACCCTAGACTTTCTATCACATTCTTGTCCGACCATATGCTGCTGAAGTTCTGACTGGAAGATAGAGAATAAGGAGGCTATTCCGGACTTTGTTAGTACTACGTTGGTTTGGGGATTTGCTAAATATTCTGCCTCTACTCTTTTTGCTTTCTCATTCTCTAGACTACGATCTGTAAGCCCTTTGTCACTCTTAGATTTAAACTGTAAATTTAACCTGAACATGATGTAAACTGAAATTATGCCTAAACATGATAACTAAGTTGGATCTACTCTTGTATATCTTGGATCTATGACTATCACTTTTAAATCTGTCATTTTGAATCTAGTTTTGTACACCCCAGATCTATTCATCTTAAATGTTGACTTGTGGAATATTAGTATGAACTTGATTTAGATATATTCATGTTTAATCTAAAACCCCTTTTACGATCTTTATCTTGCCATGCCTGTGATGTTGAAACTATTATTGGGGTACCATTTTATGTCAATCCTTTACCATGTCTACCACCATGCCTTGTCAAGTTGATGTTGAGACCCTATTTCATATGCCTGTAATGTTATAATCATCATGCTTAACTTGTGAACACCTTTGCCATTCTATGACTATCCTGTTTGTGTTATTCCCTATATTGACATGTTGTATTAATGCAAATTCACGTACGTTGGGTATACGTTTTGGGTAGATTAGACAAACTTGAAATTGGCTATGGAATTGACATGATATGACATGAAAATATGACATGAAAACTTGACATGAGAATAAGCTTGAAAACATGAATTTGAGACATGACAATTAGATAACTTGAAAATGGCCAACTCGAGGTTGGGTTGAATTTGCAACGTAAATCTGCCCGTAACCGCCCGGCAAATCCAGTAGTTGCAAATAATAGGACCCAATATGAGTAGTTGGTCATATAGCACTTTAAACCCGAGGTTAGACTAGGTTGTGGTGTAAATCTGCCCGGAACCGCCCGACACATCCAGTAACCGTAACCAAGTCTAATGTGAGAGGTTGGGGTGCGTTAAGTGAATTAATGCCACATGGTAGGGTTAAGTCATGGACCACTTGAATATACTTAACCAATTTGATACATGTTTGGATAGGGGTTAAGTCATGACCTTTTTAATGACAATACTTAAACCATTAGAAATCCTAGCCACGTGGTCCCTTTCAGCAGTAACCCACTTAGAAGTATAACGATACCCTGGGGACTAGGCAGGGTGGGGCACGATTCCTGGGCTGATAGTAAGCGACCAAGAATAACGGCTGAGTAAGGTGCGCCAGTGTAGGTTCAGGTGGACTAGGGTCGTGCACTTAGTCCGGAATTGAAAAAGTAGGCATGGGCACCCGTAGTACTACATTGTGCGTGCTTGATTTGTGTCAGTGGTTGACACCCTAGGACCTGATACACCCTAGGGTGGACCTAGCACATGTGACTGGATTCCGCGATTGGGCCGTACGACAACGATACACGACGAGTAAAGCCGATCGATTAGGATGGACTGTTGGACCCCGTATTGGGTCATTTCATGTTATTGGGCCTAGGGATCATTCCTGGATTTATATTTGACATAGATTTGGACACTAGTACAATTAGTGCAGTAAACCTTGTATATGCGATGCCACCCTTATCTTGTTACCTTTTATTGTCATGCCAGCCCAGTTATTATCTTTATGTTTAATCTCAGTTTCTCATGTCCAGTTAACTTTATTAGTTTTTATGCTAAAAGTTACTAGGGCTTACCAGTCTTTTTGACTGACCCGTTTTCTTCCACCTCTTTTTCTTTCGTTTCCCCCCCAGGTTCTCAGGGAGGAAACCCTAGTTCTTAGCTTGGACTTTGCTTGCTTTCTGACAGCTCATGTACGGTTTGGTCTTGAGCTATGCTATGGCTGCACTCATGCTCTTTTTGGGGAATAATATTGGACTTATGTTGTTTTAAGTACTTTGCTTCTTTAGAACTTAATGTAATGAAATTATGACTTGGTATTTTGATGTAAGAGGTTTTGACTCTATTTTCCACGTAATGAGATTTGGTTAAATTTATATCCGCTGCTTTATATACTCTGTTTAATTTATGTTATGTCTTGTGTTATCTCTGTGCCTGTTTACTAGATAATACCCCTCCAAAACTAGTGGACTCCCTTTGTGAGTGACCCTAGCAGAGGTGGGGTGTTACACCGAGCCGAATCCTGCATGTAACACCTCGAATTTTTAACGACACTAAAAGAGGATAAATAAAAGAATAATTAATTTAATATTAAGAATTAAGGGAGACAGACAACGTCATTACGTCCGTCTCAAAATTCTGGTTAGGATAGACACATGGTTCCCGTAAAACGGATAATACATGAAGAAGTTACAGACGATAAAATTTTGACGATCAAACCAGGTATAACTAGCGCAATTCACAAGTGCGCCAAGGCAATTTTACACTGGTGCACCTGCAAGATGCGCCCATAGGCGTTTTTGGGTATTCGGGCCTTTTTCAAGTGGGTGGTGACCCATGACCGGATTCATTCTAGGGCTGAGTTGGCATTCGAATTCTAGACATTAGCAGCTACAAATATACTCCAATTCTCTTTATTTCTTCACAAAGAATCAATGGAGGCCAAACTCTACCAGTGTGTGAATTGAACTAGATCCATTATCTTCTTCTATCAACCAAGGCAAATCAATTAGAGATTCAAGATCCAATCTCTTATGGTTCTATCTTCTAATCCAAACTTAGTGAGTATAGTTACTTTTAGAATTAAATATTTAAAAGTAAACTTGATAGAATTATAGTTTGGATTTATTCATATATTATATTGGATCCATTGTAAATTATGAACATATAACATTTTGGATTGATTATAACTTGGATCTAAATTTCTATGATGTAGATCATAATCCCTGTTTATGTTAGATCTACATTTATCTATAGATCTGAATTATATGGACATTCTATGATGTAGATCTTAATCCCTATTTGTGTCAGATATACTTTTATCTATACATCTGAATTATGTGGACATTCTGTGATGTAGATTGTATCCCTATTAGTATTAGATCTACTTTTATCTATTAGATCTGAACTTGTTGGACATCTAAATTAAAATTTAGATCTTGTCATATTCATCTTATCACCTTTGCTATATTATAACTAGTTAACTGGCACAAGTTCATTAGATCTATGCTTATATGTTCACCATGTTGGTATATGTTTATGCTAGTTATGTTAGAACATTCACCTTTGTCATATTTCCATTACCTTCCCTTTTTATCGTTTTTGATTAGGCTATTATTTAGCCTATACATGCCGCAAATTATGATCACGCTAGTTAGGGAATGGGGAGGGAAAAAGGTTAATATTGGCATAATTTGAATGTGAACATGAGTTGGACGTATAATTCAATAATTGGGTAAATGGGCATAAATACCTAATAAGGCATAAGTAACATTAATTGGACATATAATTCAAAAGGGGGAAAGTGGGGACTAATTACCTATAAAGACATAGGTAAGAATTTGATAAAATGGCATGTTTAATAATTACAATTAGAAATTGTAATTGCACTTATGACACGAGGTTAGGTTGCGTTAGTGGTGGAAGTCTACCCGGACTCGACTGTCATATCCAGTAACCACTAATGTTGAACCTAATCTGAGAGGTCCAAGTGCGCGAATACGAATTGGGCTAAGACATAAGGTCAGCCCCAACTTGTGGAATAAGACTGCCCGGACCCGACTGGCATATCCAGCATCCACAAGTTGTAGGCTTAATTTGGGAGGTCTGGCCTATTATAAACCATAAATGGACATGGTAATAAATTGGACTGCTTAACCTAATTTAATCCATAGGGATTGTATGACTAAGAGCTAAAGTTTGGGTTAAGTAAAAATTGGTTGGACAGTGGGTGAGTTATGTAAATTTGAGGGGGTGGGTAATATTTACATATAGGCCCACGTACTTAACTCAATAAAGTTATGTAATTAAAACACCTAGTGGTATACATAACCGGTGGAAAATATAAAAGTTATGTAATTAAAGACACCTTTTAGGGTAAGCATAACTAGTGAAAATGAATATGGCTATGTAATTAAATACACCTAGTGGTATACATAGTCAGTGAAAACCTAGTGGGGGATACAAGACAAAGGGGAGAGCTTGTATCAAATTGTGTGGGACCCATTTCAGTTAGTAACCCGGAGTAGGTATCAAACAAAGTACTCCATACTAGGCGGAGAAGGGGCACGCTTACTGACTGATTACAAGAGATCCAAACGTGGAGGACAGTGTGGGCGGCACAAACCGACCGGGCCATGTGCGTGCATGAGCCGAGCAGAGGGGGATAAGACTACCGTGACACCTATAGATATGGGGCTGTGCATGTCAGTGAGGGGTTGCCACTTTAGGACGTGATACATCCTATTGTGGGACCGACACATAGTATCTACGAAGTAGGGAGCCAATCGATTAGGGTAGTGATTATGGTACATTTGGATGTATGCCTAAGTCTACCGCCTTGAAGTGTAAGGGATCATCTCATTCTGGTTATACTAGTAATAGTGCAGAGTAATCATTAGAAGCATATACACCTTATCCTGTCTACCTTGTCAAACCTGCCATTTATGTAATGATCTCTCTTATCCACTTTATATGCCTGTCATGCTAACTTTATTTATTTACTTGCTAAAAGTCACTAGACTCGCCAGACTTTATGTCTGACCTTTTCTGTTTCTCCTTCTTTCTTCCGCTCCCCCCAGGTTCTTAGGGAGGAAACACTCAGGCTTGACCGTGATTCTGCTTATTTTGCTGGAGCTGCTTGTATGTATGGTTCAAGCTCCTATCCTTGTTGCTGTGGCTATATTTTGTTCTTGCGGAATTTTACTTCTTTTATGTACTATGATATTTTTGAAGTACAAGACAGTAACTTTTATGTTGTAATGGGTTTTTATGTTTCAGACATGTGATGTTTTTGAACCACGGTATCTTATGATAAATAAAGTTTTTATTCCGCTGTTATTCTATATATCTGTCTTGTAATATTCTTGTCTGTTTACCTATAACGCTTCACGAAACTTAATGCGTTCCCTTTGTGAGTGACATTAATGGATGTGGGGTGTCACACTTGGTATCAGAGTTGAAGGTTGCCAGATTAGATAGTAGTTTTTGAAAATTATTTTTCAAAAAGGTTTTAAGAGAAAGTATTTTCAAAAAGAAAAGTCTATTTTGAAAAAATTCCCTAAAAAGCCATATGTAATACACTTCGGTCCTTTTTCTAAATCTCTTCCATTTTTTTTTCAGAATGTCTGGGGAAGAAAACATTCCTAATATCTCAGAGGGCGTTACGATAGCCAGATGGTTCTGAAGGTATCTGGAGGCCACGGCGCCTGCCGAAGGCCAGGGAAATGTTCCTCTCCCAGCTGCACCAGTTATTCCTCCTCCTCCCCTCCAAGAGCAGATAACTTCACCAAGATCTACAAATACTTCCTTGGTATGGGAGGGAAGCCATTCCATGGGAATGAGACATTCGTAGAAGCGCGGAATTGGCTCAAGGAGACCAAGGACTTATTCGTAATCTTTGAAGTAGAGGATAGAAGGAAGGTTCAGTTAGTTGCCTGGTTACTAAAGGATGAAGCCTCATTTTTGTGGGAAGTCACTCAAGCTGGACGTCCGGTAGAAACTTAGTAAGATTTTAGATAGAGGTTTGAAATGAAATTTCTTTCCCAAGCCGAAAGCATCATGCAGATGGAGAGATTCTTAGCACTCAAACAAGGAAACTTCACGGTAAAAGAGTATGTGAATAAATTCAACCAGATAGCAAGGTTCGGTTTAGATTTGGTAGATACACTGCACAAAAGGGCTTTGCGGTTTGCTAAAGGGATGAATGAGCCTCTGCATGGTTTATCCATGTCCCATATTCCCATGGGGGCTACTTTTGAAAAGCTTGTCGATATAGCCCTAATGCATGAGGCGGACAAGGGAGAAAATAAGGCTGAGGAGACATTGCAATATAGGAAGGTGCGGCCCAAGAAGGGGCAGTAGCAACAACAGAAGAAAGGAGGGAAAAGTGATAAAGGCAAAGATAAGAGAAAATGTCACCATTGTGGGAAGGAAGGTCATCTGGTTAAAGATTGTAAGCGAAGGAAGAACTCTGGCTACCACTGTGGAGAGGTTGGATACTTTGCTAAAGAGTGCCCGAAGAAACACGGATCACATGGACAGGGTCGAAGGACAGGGACTTCTGGAGGGCAGGTGCATGCTCTCGCAACCAGTGCTTCTAATAGAGGTAGAAATTTTTTTGTGGAAGGTTTAATTTCTCTTTCAAACCATCCTATTAGAACACTTTCTAATTGTAGTGCCTCACATTCATTTATATCAAATTCTGTAGTTGAATCTATGCACTTAATTACTAGTATGGTTGTGGATCTCATAGTTGTTTCAAATCCCAGTGGTGGTTCGGCTAATTTATCTATGATTTGTCGGGGTTTGAAAATACCTGTGTTAGGCGTCGAGTTTGAATGCGACGCGTATGTGCTCAGGCTTATGGTCTATGGGTTGATTCTTGGAATGGATTGGCTTATGACGTATTGTGCCATTCTGGATTGTGAAAAGAGTGTCGTCAGGCTTCTGACTTGTCATGGGAGGACCCTCGAGATTTTTGTGACCCACAAGGGTCAGTTATGCTTAGTTTCCTAGAGTCTCTTGATGCATCTATCGATGACTTGCAATATGTTCCAATATTCCGGGGTTATTCAGATGTTTTTAATGTGGTTCGGGGTTTACCTCTAAGGCACGAGATTGAATTTCGTATATATCTGGTGGACAATGCAAAGCCAGTTGCATTGCCAATGTACCATATGGCTCCAAGGGAAAGGAGGGAGCTGAGTAAGCAAGTAGGGGAGCTACACGAGAAAGGGTTTATCAGACGAAGCATATCTGAATGGGGTGCTCCAGTATTGTTCGCGAACAAGGTGGATGGTTCGCTTCGTTTGTGTGTTGACTATAGAGAGCTGAATAAACTCACTAAGAAGAATAGGCACCCGCTTCCAAGATTGATGATTTATTTGATCAACTTGTTGGTGCATCGATACTTTCTCAGTCAGACTTGGACATGGGATTTCATCAGTTGAGGGTGGCTGAGGACAGCATAGGTAAGACTGCTTTTAGAACTCCGGATGGTTTCTTCGAATGGCTAGTTATGCCTTTTGGGTTGACGAATGCACCCGCCTATTTTGTTGATTTGATGAGTAGGGTGTTTCGGGAGTTCCTAAACAAATTTGTTGTAGTCTTTATTGATGATATTTTGATCTTCTCCAAGAGCGAAGAAGAGCATGCCCAGCATTTGAGAGAAGTTTTTAAAACTCTCTGTACGCATCAGCTTAAGGCAAAGTTCTCCAGATGCCATTTTTGGAGAAAAAAGGTGAAATCCTTAGGGCATATGGTCTCCAAAGAAGGGATAGTTGTAGATCCCGCCAAGGTTAATATAGTACAAGATTGGCAGATTCTGATCATCGCTTTCCTATGGACTAGAAAAGCGTGAAATTTAAATTAAATTCTGCAAGCGCACAGGTGTGTAGCATACAGGTCGAACATAGGGAGGAAAAATAAAAAATTATTATTTATAGAATTTCGTGGGCGAGTTAGACAAATCTTCGAGGTTGGTTTTGAAAGCAAATAAAATTGAAACTGCAATTAAACTATTATTGAATTGAATCAGATCTGAATCTAATCAAATCTATATTCAATTCCATTGACCTACAGAAGCAGTAAAAAGAACAAAAATTGAAATTGCAGAAATTAAAAATAACAAACAGGAATTAAAATTAGGATTACCACTGAATCTAATCAGACGGTCAATCACTAATGAAAAGGTGTGCAAAATACAACTAGAACTCTACCAAACCTAATTGTGTAGATGGCACTAGTTGCTATGAAAATTAAAATACAGAAAAATAAAAGAGAACTGGAAACTTTATTAGTGGAGAAGAAGAGAAAATAAGATGGTGGCTACAATGATATTACAAGGGTATTTATAGGAGATAACCAAACCCTAACCCTAATTACAAATGGGCCTAGCCATTACATCACTAATTAGTTTACAATGAGAATCTCAAATGGGCCTTAGTTAAATCTATTAAATTTTTGGCCTTTCTTCTTTTCCTCTTGGTTCTTTGACAAGCCTCCCTTGATTTGAGATGTGCATGGCCTTTTTATCAATCATTTTCTTGTCCAACAGCAACTAGATGTGGGATCTTCCTCCACAATTCTTCAAAATGTAAATATATAGCAATCTGATCTCCATTTCTCTACTTTTCTGGTTGCATGCGGGCTGGGTTGGAATATCTGTAAAAGTAAAAAAACAATACCCAAGTAATATTTATTTATATACAAAAGATAAGATGTAAGAGCATAAAATAAACACATTTCTATGTTAATCAGATTTCTAAAAATGCAACCGAGGTGAGAAGCTTTTTTAGGTTGGCAAGTTACTATAGGAAGTTCATCAAGGACTTCGCAAAGATATCGGCCCCACTCACCAAGCTGACGAAGAAGAACTTGCATTTTCATGGGATATAAACTGTGACGTTGATTTCCAACAATTGAAGAGGGCTCTGACAACAACCCAGTCTTGACCTTGCCTGATGGGAGTAAAGTGTTTACCGTTTACACTGATGCGTGTGACACAGAGCTTGGTGCGGTTCTGATGCAAGAAGGGAAAGTAGTATGTTACAGGGTTATACAGTTGAGAGTTCATGAGAAGAACTACCCCACCCATGATTTAGAACAAGCTGCCATAGTATTTGAGTTAAAGATGTGGTGTCACTATCTACTTGGAGAGAAGTTCGAGTTATACGTCGATTATAAATCTCTTAAGTATTTGTTCTCACAGAAGGATCTTAATTTAAGGCAATAACGGTGGATGGAGTTTCTAGCTTCATATGATTTTGAGATTGCTTATACTCCTAGCAACGGTAATGTGGTGGAAGACGCACAAAGTAGGCATATGATGGCCTTGAGTCCTCTATTTATTGAAAGGAAGAGCTTGAAGTTCATCTCAACTTTTGACTTTAAACCCTCCATCGAGATTTTGCCTGATTTGTTTGCATCTTGGAGACATGACCAACTCTTATGGATCAGATAGGAGCTTCACAACAAGGTGACCCACAGATTTTAGACATCATGGAAAAGCTCAGAAGATGGGACACTTCTATTCACCTCATTAGATATACCATAAATGAAAAGGGGTGGTTGCGACGAGATGGAAGTCTTTGTGTTCCTCAAACTGGAAGCTTGATAAAGGCAGTCCTAGAAGAAGCCCACCATTCTAGGATGACTATTCATCTAGGCAGTGATAAGATGTACGGAGACATGAAAAGGGTTTTCTTTTGGGCTGGGATGAAGAAAGATGTAGCCAATTTTTTTCTCAATGTTTAGTTTGCCAGCAAGTTAAAACTCAGCAAAAGAAGCCCGGTGGTTTACTTCATCCTTTGGAGGTTCCTCAGTGGAAATAGGGGAGCATCTCTATGGATTTCATGTATCTTGGTTATGGTAGATAGACTCAGTAAGAGCGCTCACTTTATTCCAGTTAAGAGTAAAAGGACGGCACCATGATTGGCAGCGATTTATGTCCGAGAGATAGTTCGTCTTCATGGAGTACCTTCCAGCATCGTGAGCGATCGTGACCCCATTTTCACCAGTGAATTTTGGAGGTGCTTGCAAGAAGAATTAGGTAACCAGTTGTGTTCACTTATCATCCTTAGAACAATGGACAGACAGAGAGGGTGAACAGAATTCTTGAAGATCTTTTAAGGTTGTGTATCCTAGACTTCGGAGGGACTTGGGAAGAGCATCTTCCTTTAGTATATTTTGCCTATAATAACAGTTATCAAGCTAGCATCGACATGGAAACCTTCGAAGCATTGTACGAACGACCCTGTAGATCACCAACTTGTTGGTGGGATTCTACAAAAAGGTTATTACTTGGACCAGATATGGTTAGAGAAATGTCCAAAAAGATTGACCTAATTCGACGGTGGATGAAGACAGCTCTAGATAGGCAGAAATCCTATGTAGACAAGAGAAGGACTAAAATCGAATTTGAAGTGGGAGACTTTGTTTTTATCAAAGTATCACCTCTGAGGAATGTGGTTCACTTCAGATCAGTAGGGAAGTTAGCACCTAGGTTTGTGGGACCATTTCCCGTAACCGAGAGGATTGACCAAATGGCCTATAGAGTAAAGCTTCTAGAAAATCTATCTGGTGTTCATGATGTTTTCCATGTTTCTCATTTGCGGAAGTGCTTGCATGACACCATGGAAGTTGTTGAGTGGAGTGTATTGGAAGAGTTAGAAGTGGAATGGGAGGCAACAGTCAGGCGAGTTCCTTCCCGTATTCTTAGATCAGAAATTAAGAACTTACACAATAAAGAGATCAAGTTGCTAAAGGTTTAATGGGGAGATAACCCAGAGGATGCGACTTGGGAGACCGAAGACAAGATTCGTGCTTCGTACCCTTTCCTTTTCGAGGGTATGTTCTTAACTACTTTTTCCAAAGTTTTATCTATGCTTGTTTCTGTCATTTAAGTATGTCCTATCAATAGTATTTTCAACCTTTAGATAGGAATCCTATGGATGTAAACATGTGTTTGAGACATGTTATGTTTGATGGATGCAAGTGCTTGCTAGTGGTTGCCTGTGGATGCATACACACACATTAGGCACTAGATCGGCTCAATCACTCTCATACTGCATATGGATGTGCATGCATTTTCTTTTCTTTCATGGATGGAAATGGATGAATTAGCATATGGATGTTGCATTTGGACGAATGAGTGTGCATGCATATAGAGATTACATGTTATTATAGGATTATTTCTATACATATTAGATTCATGGCACTAACATACATTACATCAAGGAGGTCAACTGAACCAGTAGACCACCTGATCTTTGCAATAATATTGGGACATATATACACAACTTTGCATATACTAATATAACCATTGGAAATCTTTAAGGATAATGGATGCCAGTGTTTGGCGGATGAGTAGATGGATGATGGATGGTAGGATACATTCTTTTCAACTTAGAGATTTCCCGGACGAAATCCTTTGAGTAGGGGAGAATGTAACACCCTGAATTTTTAATGACACAAAAAGAGGATAAATTAAAGAATAATTAATTTAATATTAAGAATTAAGGGAGACAGACTACATCATTACGCCTATCTCGAAATTCTGGTCAGGATAGACACCTGGTTTGCGTAAAACGGATAATATATGAAGAAGTTACGGACGATAAAAGTTTGACAACCAAACCAGGTATAACTGGCACACTTCACAAGTGCGCCAAGGCAATTTTACACTGGCGCACCTGTAAAGTGCGCCATAGGAGTTTTCGGGTATTCGGGCCTTTTTTAAGTTGGTGGCTACCAGTGACGTGATTCACTCTAGAGCTGAGGTGGCATTCGAATTCTGGACATTAGCAGCTATAAATATACCCCAATTCTCTTGTTTTCTTCACAAAGAATCAATGGCAGCCAAACTCTGCCGGTGTGTGAATTGAACCGGATCCGTTATCTTCTTCTATCAACTAAGGCAAAACAATTGGAGATTCAAGATCCAATCTCTTCTAGTTCTATCTTCTAATCCAAACTTAGTGAGTATATTTACTTTTAGAACTAAATATTTAGAAGTAAACTTGATAGAATTATAGTTTGGATTTGTTCATATATTATATTGGATCCATTGTAAATTATGAACATATAACATTTTGGATTGATTACAACTTGGATCTAAATTTCTATGATGTAGATCATAATCCTTATTTGTGTTAGATCTACTTTTATCTATAGATCTGAATTATGTGGACATTCTATGATGTAGATCTTAATCCCTATTTGTGTTAGATCAACTTTTATCTATACATCTGAATTATGTGGACATTCTGTGATGTAGATCGTATCCCTATTAGTATTAGACCTATCTATTAGATCTGAATTTATTGGACATCTAAATTAAAATTTAGATCTTTTCATGTTCATCTTATCACCTTTGTATGTTACAACTAGTTAACTGCCACAAGTTCATTAGATCTATGCTTATATGTTCACCGTGTTAGTATATGTTTATGCTAGTTATGTTAGAACATTCACCTTTGTCATATTTCCATTACCTTCCCTTTTTATCATTTATGATTAGGCTATTATTTAGCTTATACATGCCACAAATTATGAGCATGCTAGTCAGGGAACGGGGAGGGAAAAAGGTTAATATTGGCAAAATTTGAATGTGAACATGAGTTGGACGTATAACTCAATAATTGGGTAAATGGGCATAAATACCTAATAAGGCATAAAAATAATAAATTGGACATATATTTCAAAAGGGGGAAAGTGGGGATAAAATTATCTATAAAGACATAGGTAAGAATTTGGTAAAAATGGCATGTTTAATAATTGCAATTAGAAATTGTAATTGCACTTATGACACGAGGTTAGGTAGCATTAGTGGTGGAAGTCAGCCCCGACCCGACCGGCATATCCAGCAGCTACTAATGTTGAACCTAATGTGAGAGGTCTAGGTGTGCGAATATGAATTAGGCTAAGACCCGAGGCTAGGCCCAACTTGTGGAATAAGACTGCCCGGACCCGACCGGCATATCCAGCATCCACAAGTTGTAGGCTTAATGTGGGAGGTCTGGCCCATTATAAACCGTAAATGGACATGGTAATAAATTAGACTACTTAACGTAATTTAATCCATAGGTAATGTATGATTAAGAACTAAAGTTAGGGTTAAGTAAAAATTGGTTGGACAGTGGGTGGGTTAAGTAAATTTGAGGGGATAGGTAATATTTACATATAGGCCAACGAACTTAACCCAGTAAAGTTATGTAATTAAAGACACCTAGTGGTATACATAACCGGTGGAAAAATATAAAATTTATGTAATTAAAGACACCTTCTAGGGTGAGCATAACCGGTGGAAATGAATATGGCTATGTAATTAAATACACCTAGTGGTTTACATAGTCAGTGAAAACCTAGTGGGGGATACAAGACAAAGGGGAGAGCTTGTATCAAATTGTTTTGGACCCATTTCAGTCAGTAACCCGGAGTAGGAATCAAACAAAGTACTCCGTACTAGGCAGAGAAGGGGCACGCATACTGACTGATTGTAAGAGATCCAAACGTGGAGGACAGTGTGGGCGGCGCAAACCGAGTGGGACATGTGCGTGCATGAGTCGAGCAGAGGGGGATAAGACGACCGTGACACCTATAGATATGGGGCTATGCATATCAGTGAGGGGTTGCCACTTTAGGACTTGATACATCCTACCGTGGGGCCGACACATAGTATCTACGGAGTAGGGAGCCGATCGATTAGGGTAGTGGTTAGGGTACATTTGGACGTATGCCTAAGTCTACCACCTTGAAGTGTAAGGGATCATCTCATTCTGGTTATACTAGTAATAGTGCAGAGTAATCATTAGAAGCATATACACCTTATCCTGTCTACCATGTCACACCTGCCATTTATGTAGTGATCTCTCTTATCCACTTTATATGCCTTTCATGCTACCTTTATTTATTTACTTTCTACAAGTAACTTGACTTGCCAGACTTTATGCCTGGCCCTTTTTGTTTCTCCTTCTTTCTTCCGATCCCCCCAGGTTCTCAGGGAGGAAACACTCAGGCTTGACCGTGATTTTGCTTATTTTGCTGGAGATGATGATACGTACGGTTAAAGCTCATATCCTTATTGCTATGGCTATATTTTGTTCTAGGGGAATTTTACTTCTTTTATGTACTCTGATAATTTTTAAGTACAAGACAGTAACTTTTATGTTGTAATGGGCTTTTATGTTTCCGACGTGTGATGTTTTTGGACCACGGTATCTTATAATAAATAAAGTTTTTATTCCGCTGTTATTCTATATATATATATATATATATATATATATATATATATGTCTTGTAATATTCTGTGTCTGTTTACCTATAATGCTTCAAGAAACTTAATGCATTCCCTTTGTGAGTGACACTAACGGACGCGGGGTGTCACACTACACACCGTAAAACTACACCTATAAATAGCCCACTTCTCCACCATTCAAGGGACCGATTTTTCCACCTCGAAGGACTGCCTAAATCATTTCTCCCCCACTCTCAAACACTTCAAGCTCCATTAATGGCTTCTCCAACTCAATCTACCTTCACGCAACAACAAATGGATCAAATCTTCTCCAATCTCCATTATAGATCCATTCAAGCTCGATTCAAGTTCTCTCCAACCGCCATTAATCCACCTCTAAGCTTCGATTCACATCTCGACCACCATGGATTCATCAATGATCCTCTAAGTGCTCAAACCGTGGAACATATACTCCCACACTTATTGCATTCATAAGGATCCAACCATTTCCATAGTGGATTAGAGAGAATCAAGTCTTTGAGGAAAACCATTGTGTATAGAGAGAATAAGCAAAAATGGAAGAGAAGTGTAAATTGTAATATCATATATGATAATGAAATCACTTCCAAAGTGGATGTAGATCTACTCTAGATCGAACCACTATAAAATTCTTGTGTTTTTACTTGTTTTTATTTTTTCGTGGCTCCATTTTCTAATTCTAACCATTTGGTGAAGCGCACTAAGTGCACCTTTGGTATTGTAGACCAATTTTGGTTTCAACATGCTAAGAAACCAAACTTGTATTCACCTGTCCATTTGCATACACATAGTTGCAAAGCACTATTAAAGCAACACGATTTACTAAGAAATTTTCAACTAGCTATTACCATATCACAAAGTGAAATAAATACTACAAAAGTTCTTTTAGTTTTACATATATTTCTTAATGATGTATGTGATTTATACAATCTCATACGTAATCCGTTACTAGTATCATTATCAATTCTTTTGTACTTTATGTAATAATGCCTTAAATTTAAACAAGGATTCAATGTTACAGATGTCATCCATTCCAAATGTCCGATTTCATATATTTAAGATTAACCTGCATTTATGTAGTCAAACAAATATATAAGGGAGGGATTATTATTGGTTTATTTATTGTAAATTTTTGCTGATGCTATATTGGATCGTGGTGTAATTATACAATATGCTCATACTTAAACAATAACAAAGTATAGTAGTAACCAAGATACATTGTTTTAGCTTGATAATTAATGCCTTAAATATATGTTATATTTTCTTAAATGTATGATTTCATTGTCACTTTCAAGTTGATTACATCGCAAGTATATTAAGTTCACGTCTCAGAATATGCTATATATGATATAGGAGGGCGGTATTTCTTTCAGTATAGACAAGCATTGGATAAATGAATTTGATCTAAGATCTACATACTATATGAATCGGGTGCAGAAGTTCATTAGTTTTGTAGTTGAAACCCGTGGTAAAAAAGGAGTGTATTTATGCCCTTGCACTCGGTGCAAAAATATGAAGACCATCAAATTAGATGACATTAATTTTCTTTTGCATAGATGGTGTATTATCCAATCATATACAGTAAGGTATTCTTACAGGGAAAAAGGGCGGTAATGGAAAAACAACAACTGGTTAATCATGCCACAATTACTGATGAGTCTGAACACATTAGGATGGAAGATCTAGTCAATGATACAGATAGATTTCATCATTTTCAACCCAAAAATCGTTGCATGATCATGCTAATGTTGGAGAGCAGTCTACAGATTATGGCAATTGGCAGGCCAATCAAAGTAAGAAGTATAAATCACTTTTCGGTAGTGTAAAAGAGCCATTGTATCCTTTATGTTCAAAAGGGATGATGAACCTGTATGCCATTGTGAAAGTGAATTACTTAACGACCCAATACGACTTTTTAGATAATGGTGTGACTGTATACCTCAAAATAATAAAGGAGTTACTCCCCGAAGTAAACGTTGTCTACAAATTACTTTGACGTATAGAAGATCATTAAGCAGGTCGGGATGAATTAAAAAACTTATGATGCATGCATTAATGATTGCATATTGTATTAGAAAGTTGATGCGAACAAAGTTTCGTTTACAAATTGTAATGAACCAAGATATATAACATCATTCAATGAGGAAAGAAAAGGCACAAAAGTCCCTTGAAAGACATTCCCCTTTAATTTTTGGATTGAAGAGACAAACTATAACAACCCGCCTGGAGTGGACCTAAATTTCGACCCAGAAAAGACCCATCGACACTTAGAGCATCCTAAACGGGTCGTTGGTTCCTGTAAAGATTTCATTTACATAGAGAATAATAACATATACTTTGAATGGAAATCTCACAGAGCAGAAAGAGAAAATATAATACCAATAAGATATACCATTTATTTCAACACCATAGAAATACAAGATTGCTGTTACATTGGTTCAACAGGTACACCAAATAGTTCATTCTCATAAGATTACAAAAGAAGTAAAGCAATAACCACTAATAATATCATAATAACTTCGTTTTCTTCATCGTCTTCAACCATGACTTCATCCATGGCTTTACCCCACCTACTGACATGTTGGATGTTAAGGAGAGAGGGCCAGAACATAAAGTTCTATGTGACTGAAATATAGTGTTACTTAACGTCCATATCCTATATTTTTAGCAGGTTACATATGTCAAGGTATGTCTACGCAACACACAACAAACATCAAGTTTCTAACCAATGTGGTGGATATCGAAGTCAATCGCCCATTAGTGGTTTTAGGGTAAATACCCAATGAGGTGGCTGTAACAACCCGGGACATCAGAACCAATTTAAAAAATTTATTTTGGCAATTTTAATGAATTTTGAATATTTAAAATGATTTATTTTAAATAATAACGAATAGAAATTTATTTTGAATAGAATTAGAACATATATATTTATTTGAATCGAAGTTAGAATGTATAAATTTATTTTAAAATTATATAACGAGCTGGAAATGGCTCGGTAGTTTGAAAATCCAATTTCAAATTTCAAATTTCAAATGAGTGTACATGATTCAAAATAAACCGGATTTTAGTGAAACCAAAAATATTAGAATCTATTTGAAAATATCTTTCCAAAGAATCTGAAAAATCCAAATTTCATAGCGGGAATAAAAATTTATGACCAATTGAAAATTCAGAATAGTCCCTATGAAAATATAGCCCTTAAAAATAACGATTTTGCAAACGACCCCCTTTTTCGACGAGACCAATTTTGTTGGATCCGGAATATCAAATTATTGCTGGATTCAAATTTTCGTAATTTTTGGAATCAATATGTGAGCGTGGTGGATTTAAACGTGTTTGTTCATTTCTGTTTGAATTTAATCGACTTGAACAAGACCATTTCTGAAACGGTCTCCAAATTCGACGAAATTAGTTTTGTTAGGACCGTATCATCAAAACATAGCTAGATTTATTTTTCTGGAATTTTTGAAGTCAGTATGTGGCCCGATAAATTGAAATGTACGTTTAAATTAAATATATATTGATTTATATTGTAATTTAAATGAAAACGGATCGTAACAATCGAATTGTCTTGCGGAGCATATCCCATCGTGTTCGATTTTGGGTTCAAATGAAAAAGTGGCCTTTTGGAATTTAAATTAAATAAATTATGTAATTATATATCGGGGGTCAACCCTTCTCCCTTCATACCCCTACGTTCAGATCTGAAACAATTAAAAAAAAAGAAATCCCACTCATTAGATCTCCACCCATCGACGCCTTCACCATCGCGGCTCAGCCTAGTCGGGCCACCGCCTCCACCGTCGCCCTCCGCCCCACGCCCCGCCGCCGCTCAGACGAACCCCCTCACAGTCGCCTCATTCCCCATTTCTCCCCTCTCCCATTCGGGGATCCCCAAACCCGCAACCCAAGAAGACCGCACCAGATCACCGCGACCCGCTAATGCCCGCCGCCAGCAGCAGAACCCTCGCCATCTTCGATCCACCCGCAAGCACCGAGCCTCCCCAATCCGTCACCGTGGATTGCGCAGGCGTGAGGTGGTGTTGAGCACGAATTTGAGCTTCCTGGACTAAAAACGAATGAAGAAAAGTAGTTTTTATATTTAAATTATCCGTTTACAATATACATTATTTTAAAAATCAAAAAATGAATTATAAATTATTGTTTTAAAACCTAAAATTTATATATATATATTATAGCTAATTTAACATGAAAAGTTTAGGTTTTAATACATGAAAAGATATGATTTTTAATAAAAGAAAAGTTTAGATTTTTGTTCATAAAAAGATATGATTTTTCATTATGCAAAGAAAAGATTTTTAAAAATATAAAGACAAGATTTTTAAAAATATAATGACAAGATTTTTAAAAATATAGAGACAAAATTTTTATGTAACCAAAAATGTGATTTTTATATGAAAGTTATGAATATAAAAATATGATTTTTATTTAAATAACTTTGTTTTAAAAGTGTAAATTTTATAATGTAGTAGCGAAATAAAGAATTTGATTTTCATATATATAGTGAATTAAAAATGGGAGTTTTTAATATATAAACATCATATTGAGAATGTGATTTTCCATACGAACAGCGTGGAAAAGACTGGGTTGAATTTCGGGAAAATCCAAGCTATTCAGAAATTCAAAAATGAAATGGAGGAGTGGATTCCAAAGGTGAGAACTTCCCAATTTAATTTAATTTTCTAGTTAAAGTATATATTAGGATGCAGACGGTGCTTAGCAGCACCCGACACCCGTCGTCCACAAACCATGGATGAATTGTTTGATTTGATTGTGTTGTGAAAATTGATTGTGATGTGGAATGGAATAAATAAAATATTCATTTGTTGAAATAAATAGTTTATCGTTAAAAATATAATTTTTAACGTGTATATGAATAAAATAAATATTCATTTACAAATCAGACGATTTGTATTTGTACACACATTTGACTGATATGGATTGGGACGATATATTTTACACATCGCCCAACTGCACAAATAATAATCAGTGTTAGTTGTTTAAAAACCCCACACAGGTATTGGGATGATATTGGACATACACTAATCCCAATATTTAGTTGTATGTCAATCGATTGGTTGACATGCTGTTGTAGGAGTTAATTATTTATATTTAATGCTTATGCAATTGTGTAATGCACTCTGGATGATGGTTGAATGTGTTTAATTATTGTTCTATACATGTGTTGTTTGAAATCCATATAATCAACATTATATGGTAATTGACTATGTCGGATTCCAATTAAGAAATAATGAATATTTTAAAATAACAAATATATTAAAATAATTAATATTTTAAAATAGTATTCAGTCAAAGATCAAAATATGATTTTGATGTCCGATTTGGGATGGACACGAAAGTATTTAAATACATAAAGCCGTATTGATTAAATTAACGCCATTTTGGACTTGAATGATAATTATATCGATTTTATTCATTTTTATAATGAATATTGAAAAGGAAGTGATTTCAAAATCTAATGTTTTGAAAATATTATCATTTACATATTAATGATATGGAATACTCAATTTTGATTTGAAATTGAATATGAAGTTGAAATCGTTTTGAAAACGAATTTAAAATGATTTATAAAATATGTTTTAAATGGAAATCGACAAAATATATGTAATATATATTATATATATAATTAATGGCCTGAATAGAATGTGCTGCGCTGCGGCAGTTCGCGAATTTCGACCATTGACTTCAAATGGACATTACGGGAGATCCGACCGTCGGATTCTCCTAAAGCCAGAACCATTGGGTTCGTATCAAAAAGAGCTTTCAAACGAATATGATAGATTTGAAGTCTAACGGTTGGATTTGGAACTATGTCCAAATAAAATTTGGAAAAGGTCATTGTAAGTGCAGTTCAATGATCGTTTATGGAAATCAACTGTACTGGCCTTGATAAAATTATTAAAAATACTAACAATTTGTGTAAAATCATAATAAGTGATTTGGAAAGAATTAGGATGAAAATTTTCATATTTGAAAAGATAAAAATATATTTTTATCGTAATGAACTAGTTATGAACTAGATTTGAAATCCAATAATCTTTAAATAAATAAATAGGATTTGTGAATGGTTTTAAAAATAACCAGAATTTCCAATATATGAATTGGAATGGATTTGAATCGAAATTATCTACGGAATATTTCGATATTGGATTCCGTGACTATATGGATATTATGGAGGAATTTGGAAGTTATATATATATCGTTATTCCCAATACGATATTTGTTGATTTCAGAATTTGATATTGAATATAAGCCGATATAATTTCTATTCAGAGCCTTGTATTTAACATTGAATTGGATTTTGGTTTTGTTGTGAACTGTGTTTTAAATGACACTGTTCTTAACCCAGCTGAGAAAAGATAAAATCTTTCAATTAAGATTTAATGAAGTTTACCAATTAATTAATAATTAATTGGAATTAAATTGAAATTGGTTTTTGGGTTTATCGTGAACGGTGTTTTAAACAACACTTGTTCTTTAACCCGATTAACAATGGAATGAGATTTTGGGGTTTGTTGTAAATGGTATCTTTAATAATATTGTTTCTTAAACCCAGTGGAGTTAAGCAAATTAGAAACTAACTGGAGATTAACTAAGTTGAATGGTTTCCTGGGTATTGATCTGATGTTGGTTTCGAACTTTGGGATTAATGCTTAGGGAATTGTTCTCTTACTAATTTACGGTTAAAGACTGATGGGATGGGGTCTTCAATAACACTGTTCTTAAACCCCGTGTGAAAAGAATAAATCTTTTAATTAAGATGTAGAGAAGAATTACCAACTAATTAACATTTAATTGGATTTGAAATGGAGTGTGAATTGGTTTATTGTGAACTGTGTTTTTAACGACATTCATTCTTTAACCCGATTTACAATGAAATGAGATTTGGAACTTATAAATCTTTTTATTAAAAATTTAGTGGATATTTTCCAAATAAAGTTTTCCAATTTAATATATTAAATTGGAAATGATTGAAATTCGATTGATAAATCGAAGTGAACTTCTATGGAGGTAGACTGTTAATACATATGAAATTTAAAAGGCTTTGTCATTATTCCATTTATATTATTAATCAGATACGGAAATTGATATTGATTAAATATTGATTTGTTTTTCCATGAAGATTCCTTATTTAATGGAAGGCGATTTTGGGTTGTGAGCTGTGTTTTAAATGACATTAGTTCTTTAACCCAGTTAAAGATAAGATTAATTTCTTAACTTTGAAAAATCAATAAGAAATGATTTTTGAAGATTAAAAGAGAATTAGAGTTTTAATGAGTCTTTAATTAGATTGGAATGTGAATGGGATGATTAAAATTATCGAATTCATGAAATGATCGAGAATGGAGTACCACCAGTTTTACTCCAAGTGATAATAAAAACTTTAATTACATTTGAACGAGAAATGGTAATTAATTTTACCGATAACATCGTGGTGTTAGATATAAAGTATTACCAGTTTTGCTTCATGGTACGAATAGGTTGGGATTGGGAAATTAAACAAATGATTACTTCGGTAAGTATCGCTAATCCGGACTAGTTTGGATAAACCATAATTTGGTTTGAATTGATATACAAAGGAAGATTAAAGAATAAATTTAAAGAATTTATCTTTGATAAAATTAATGGGAACCTTTCCCAAAAGATATGAGTATTTAAATAAAAGAATATTCAGAATTGGAATAAGGCGTATGTTGTGTTTTTATAACACTTGTTTATAATATACACGAGTTATTCGGAAAGACCGAGTTTATCCCATTTAGAATAACTGAATCGACGATATGTCGACAGTGAAGACGGTGGTAGAAGACTGGAGGTCTTTACATTATTTGGATGATTACTGATGTCTTGATTGGGTTGTACACCCAAGACAAGGTAATAAGTGGTGATCGTCCAGACGTACTTGGAGATTGACCGGATATGCGAGGACCTCTCTCCTGTATTGGACATATGGGACGGGAAACTTGTAAATGGGTGTGTGTCTGGCATCAAATTTCATTCTGTGTGATTGATAGATATCAGTTGCGTAGCGTGAATTGCCTGTGCGGCATGCTGAGATGCAAAGGATCGAGGCTTCTGTTGAAAAGCAGAGTCTTGTGGTTGATGATCAATGCACGTCTTTAATATAACATAGCTTTGTGTATAGCATTGATTCGCGAGCCTCACACCCCGATGTGAACCAGAAACTGGAGAGGTCCTCAGGGAGGACATGCGTTTCTTTCTAGCTAGGAGTGGTGTCTGGGTTTTGCACGCCCAGATGTTTTACCTATGTGGATGATAGATAGCGAGGCGCCTCCGTTATATCAGTCTCCGCGGAGCCGATGGATGGTATGGTCTTTATACAGACCAATTTTACGCCCCATATGGCGAGGAAACGTAGTGTTCAGGCATTTTAATCCACATCGAGTGGACCGGCCCTGACGATCCAAGGCTTGTCTACCCGCTTGCCTGAGGCTCGGGCTAGAGAGTCTCGAAGCGGTAAGGATGATCATTTGCCTTGGTTCATAGATGGAAATCGAACTTCCAATACGTGACACTAAGGTTTTGATTGTAGAGCCTAGTATTGGCGACATGATATATGGTACCCATGTCGTCTATGATTGATACATTTATATTTGAAGTTGTTTTCAGACACTTTACACTACAATAGTATCAAAATGATTTGTTTTAAATGTACCAAGCATGTTTGGCTATTGTAAGGTAAAACTCTATCCTCCGGCTTGCGTTGCATTGTGTGATGGGACCTGAGTCTCATAATAGCTTCATTTTTCCAAAAAGCATTGCACTGTTTTTTATATGCACTGGTATTCTTGGGAGAAAACACGTTCCATGTTATACGGCGTGGTCCCTTGATTTACTTTATTTTCAGGTAAAGGTTTAAATAATTGTTTTAGTTCTCACACCGGTCCTTGTTTGGCATCCTTGGTAATAGGCTGCAACATGATAGGGGGTTCTCACCATGTGGTTTAGTGGTGAACAGTGGGCTCTTACCCCTACATGCCCCTGTTTAGGTTTGGTAAAATCAGTCGACAGGCTGGCCGTAAAACAAGGTGACTATGGGATCATCTGGAAGCCACAATGGGTATTACCTATTGCTTTGGGGGACGAAGGGATGGTTGCAAAGCCTACAAGATACGTTAGAACTAAAACAAAAGAATTAATCAGAGATTGGGTTAGTAATATCCAATGAGAATGACTCGTTTGACATAGGATCAGAAGTATCCTAAAACGAGTGTGAAGAGTGAAAATTATAAAATCAAATTTAGTTTTGAAAATTTAATCTACTTATACGTATTTGAGTATATTATTTTATTTCATTTTCGACAATCAAGTATATGAGATTTTGCATATACGCGTCATGAACGTATATTCGAAGTTCTAATATACTAGATAGATATAAAATCACACTCTAGTCGCCCGGAGATAACTCTTATGATTGACCGGTCGTCATCAACATTTATGTTCGAGTTTCAAAAGTGAAATTTCTATATATTTCCAATTGGCTGGTGTGAGAACCAAAACTAGATAGGATTTATTATTGTGATTTGACACACAAAAATATGATTTACATGTATATATAGAAAGTTATGTGTTTGAAACGATAATTAACTAATTGATTGCTGGTTGTATTGAATGATTATTAGTTTGATTGATATAAAATGTTGGAATAATAATACCAATAAGAGAAATGTAGCAAAATCAAGTAAAATATGAAACTGAATTGAAAATTGTTTGAAATTGCATACATATGTGCATGCATATGTCGAACAGGTCATAGCAAGGAGGCTAGCGAAGAGGAATAAAATTGTATGCCCGACAAATTGGTACATATTTACTAATTTATCGGGTTTGGATGAATTTATGAGCTGATTGGCTAGCCGTTTCTTTTTGAGATGAGAGGGCATGTGTGGCGGTTTGGGGATTTTCCCGGTGCTACCCGTACAAAGGAGGTTATGGCGAAATTTCTCAAAAATTTAGGGTGTTAGCCAAATTTTCGAAGAATTAGAAAATTCTTAGAAACTGAAAAGTTGAAGAATAAAAGCCAAACTGAAAGTTGAGTTGGTTAGTTAAACAACTTTCAGCTCCGTTCCTTTTCAAGGACGAAAAGATTTTAAATGGGGAAGAATGTAATAATCCGGAAAATCAGAACCAATTTAAAAATTTTATCTTGGCAATTTTAATGAACTTTGAATATTTAAAATGATTTTTTTTAAATAATAATGACTAGAAATTTATTTTGAATAGAATTAGAACGTATATATTTATTTGAATCGAAGTTAGAACGTATAAATTTATTTTAAAATTATATAACGAGCGTGAAATGACGCGGTAGTTTGAAAATCCGCTTCCAAATTTCAAATGAGTGTACAGGATTCAAAATTAATCGGATTTTAGTGAAACCAAAAATATTAGAATCTATTTGAAAATATCATTCGAACCAATCTGAAAAACCCAAATTTCATAGCGGAATAAAAAGTCATGCCCAGTTGAAAATTCAGAATAGTCGCTATGGAAATATAGCCCTTAAAAATAGCGATTTTGCAAATGACCTCTGTTTTCGATGAGACCACTTTTGTTGGATCCGGAATATCAAATTATTGCTGGATTCCAATTTTCATAATTTTTGGAATCAATATGTAAGCGTAGTGGATTTAAATGTGTTTGGTAATTTCAGTTTGAATTTAATCTACTAGAAATTGACCGTTTTGAAACGGTCTCCAAATTCGACGAAATTTGTTTTGTTAGGACCATATCGTCAAAAAATAGTCAGATTTATTTTTCTGGAATTTTTGAAGTCAGTATGTGGCCCCAGTAAATTGAAATGTACGTTTAAATTAAATATATATTGATTTATATTGTAATTTAAATGAAAACGGGTTGTAACAACCGAATTTGCTTGTGAAGCATATCCCATTGTGTTCGAAATGGGTGTAATTAGGTATGGGCGATAGTCGTTGGGTTCGAAAGAAAAAGTGGCTTTTTTGAATTTAAATTAAATAAATTATATAATTATATATTGGGGGTCAACCCTTCTCCCCTCATACCCCTTCGTTCAGATCTGAAACAATAAAAAAAAAGAAATCTTGCTCCTCAGATCACCTCCCATCGACGCCTTCACCATCGCGCCACCGCCTCCACCGTGGCCTTCCGCTCCACGCCTGTCGCCGCTCCGACGAACCCCCTCATAGTCGCCTCTTTCCCCATTTCCCCCCTCTCCAAATTGACGGATCCCAAAACCTGCAACCCCAAAAGACCGCACTAGACCACCCGACCTGCTAGGCCCTGCCACCAGCAAAAGAACCCTCCCCCCTCTTCGATCCACCCGCGAGCACCGAGCCTCCCTAGTCCGTCACCGCGGCTTGCGCAGGCGCGAGGTGGTGTTGAGCACGGAACTGAGTATCCTGGACTGAAAATGAATGAAGAAAGGTAGGTTTTATATTTGAATTATCCATTTACAATATACATTGTTTTAAAAATCAAAAAATGAATTATAAATTATTATTTTAAAACCTGAAAATTATATATATATATATATATATATATATATATATATGTATGTATGTATAATAGCTAATTTAACATGAAAAGTTTAGATTTTTATACATGAAAAGATGCGATTTTTAATGAAAGAAAAGTTTAGATTTTTGTTTATAAAAAGGATTTTTCATTATGCAAAGACAAGATTTTTAAAAATATAAAGACAAGATTTTTAAAAATATAAAGACAAGATTTTAAACAAATATAAAGACAAGATTTTTAAAATATAGAGACGAGATTTTTATGAAACTAAAAACGTGATTTTTATATGAAAGTTATGAATATAAAAATATGATTTTTATCTAAATAACTTCGTTTTAAAAGTGTAATTTTTATAATGTAGTAGCGAAATAAAGAATTTGAATTTTATATATCTAGCGAAATAAAAATGGATCCCAAAGGTGAAAACTTCTGACTTTAATTTTATTTTCTAGTTAAAATATATACAAGAATGCAGATGGTGCTTAGCAGCACCTGACACTCGTCGCCCATAAACCATGGACGACTTGTTTGATTTGATTGTGTTGTGAAAATTGACTGTGATGTGGAATGGAATAAATAAAATATTCATTTGTTGAAATAAATAGTTTATCGTTAAAAATATAATTTTTAACGTGTATATGAATAAAATAAATATTCATTTACAAATCAGACGATTTGTATTTGTACACATATTTGACTATTATGGATTAGGACAATATATTTTACACATCGCCCAACTTCGCAAATAATAATCAACGTTTGTTGTTTGAAAACCCCACACGGGTATTGGGATGATATTGGACATACACTAATCCCAATATTTAGTTGTATGTCAATCGATTGGTTGATAGGCTGTTGTAGGCATTAATTATTTATAGTTAACGCTTATGCAGTTGTGTAATGCACTCTGCATGATGGTTGAATGTGTTTGATTATTGTTCTATACATGTGTTGTATGAAATCCATATAATCAACATTATATGGTAACTGACTATGTCTGATTCCAGTTCAGAGAGAATGAATATTTTAAAATAACAAATATTTTAAAATAATATTCAGTCAAAGATCAAAATATGATTTAGATGTCCGATTTGGGATGTACACGAAAATATTTAAATATATAAAGCCGTGTTGATTAGATTAATGCCATTTTGGACCTAAACAATAATTATATCGATTTTATTCATTTTTATAATGAATATCGAAAAGGAAGTGATTTCAAAATCTAATGTTTTGAAAATATTATCATTTATATATTAATGATATGGAATATTCAATTTTGATTTGAAATTGAATATGAATTTGAAATCGTTTTGAAAACGAATTTAAAACGATTTATAAAATAAGCCTGGAATGGAAATCGACGAAATATATATATAATATATATTATATATATAGTGGCCTGAATAGAACGCGCCGCGCCGCGGCAGTTCGCGAATTTCGACCATTTACTTCGAATGGACATTACAGGAGATCCGACCGTCGGATTCTACTAAAGACAGAACCGTTGGGTTCGTATCGAAAAGATCTTTCAAATGAATATGAGAGATTTGAAATCTAACGGTTGGATTTGGAATTATGCCCAAATCAAATTTGGAAAAGGTCGCTGTAAGTGTAGTTTGATGAACATTTATAGAAATCGACTGTATGGGCCTTGATAAAATTATTAAAAATATTAACAATTTGTGTAAAATCATAATAAATGATTTATAAAGAATTAGGATGAAAAATTCCATATTTGAACAGATAAAAATATATTTTTATCGAAATGAACTAGTTATGAACTAGATTTGAGATCCAATAATTTTTAAATAAATAAATGGGATTTGTGAATGATTTTAAAAATAACCAGAATATCCAATATATGAATTGGAATGGATTAAAATCGAAATTATCTTCAGAATATTTCGATATTGGATTCCGTGATTATACAGATATTGTGGAGGACTTTGGAAGATATATATATCGTTATTCCCAATATGATATTTGTTGATTTCAGAATTTGATATTGAATATAAGCCGATATAATTTCTATTCAGAGCCTTGTATTTAATATTGAATCGGATTTTGGGTTTGTCGTGAACTGTGTTTTAAATGACACTGTTCTTAACCCAGTTGAGAAAAGATATAAATCTTTCTATTAAGATTTAATGAAGTTTACCAATTAATTAATATTTAATTAGAATAAAATTGAAATTTGTTTTTGGGTTTTTCATGAATGGTGTTTTAAATAACACTTGTTCTTTAACCCGATTAACAAAGGAATGAGATTTTGGGTTTTGTCGTGAATGGTATCTTTAATAATACTGTTTCTTAAACCCAATGGAGTTAAGGAAATTAGAAACTAACTGGAGATTAACTAAGTTGAATGGTTTCCTAGGTATTGATCTGATGTTGGCTTCGACCTTCGGGATTAGTGCTTAGGGAATTGTTCTCTTACTAACTTATGGTTAAAGACTGATGGGATGGGGTCTTCAGTAACACTGTTCTTAAACCCCATGTGAAAAGAATAAATCTTTTAATTAAGATGTAGAGAATAATTACCAATTAATTAACATTTAATTGGATTTGAAATGGAATGTGAATTGGGTTTATTGTGAACTTTGTTTTTGACGACATTCGTTCTTTAACCCGATTTACAATGAAACGAGATTTGGAACTTATAAATCTTTTTATTAAAGATTTAGTGGAGATTTTCCAAAGTAAAGTTTTCCAATTTAATATATTAAATTGGAATTGAATGGAATTCGATTGATAAATCGAAGTGAACTTCTGTGGAGGAAGACTCAAGACTGTTAATACATATGGAATTTAAAAGGCTTTGTCGTTGTTCCATTTATATTATTAGTCAGATACGAAAATTGATATTGATTATATATCGATTTGTTTTTCCGTGAAGATTCCATAATTAATGGAAGGTGATTTTGGGTTTATCGTGATCTATGTTTTAAATGACATTAGTTCTTTAACCCAGTTAAAGTAATTTCTTAACTTTGAAAAATCAATAAGAAATGATTTATGGAGATTAAAACTGAATTAAAGTTTTAATGGATCTTTAATTAGATAGGAATGTGAATGGGATGATTAAAATTATCGAATTCATGAAATGATCGAGAATGGAATACCATCAGTTTTACTGCAAGCGATAGTTAATTCTTTAATTAGATTTGAACGTGAAATGGTAATTAATTTTTCCGATAACACCGTGGTATTGGATATAAAGTATTACCAATTTTGCTTCATGGAATGAATAAGTTGGGATTGCGAAATATAACAAATGATTACTTCGGTAAGTATCGCTAATCCCGACTAGTTTGGATAAACCATAATTTGGTTTGAATTGATATCCAAAGGAAGATTAAAGAATAAATTTAAAGAATTTGTCTTTGATAAAATTAATTGGAACCTTTCCCAAAAGATATGAATATTTAAACAAAAAATATTCAGAATTGGAATGAGGCGTATGTTGTGTTTTTATAGCACTTGTTTATAATATACGGGAGTTATTCGGAAAGACCGGGTTTATCCCATTCTGAATAACTGAATCGATGATATGTCGATGATGAAGACGGTGGTAGAAGACCGGAGGTCTTCACAGTTTGGATGATTACTGTTGTCTTGATTGGGCTGTACACCCAAGACAAGGTAATAAGTGATGATCGTCCAGACGTACTTGGAGATCGACCGAATATGCGAGGTCCTCTCTCCTGTATTGGATATATGAGACAAGGAAAAAGGTGCCTCGGGTTTCGTTCAGACCCAGAACGAACTTGTAAATGGATGTGTGTCTGACATCGGATTTCATTCTGTGTGATTGATAGATATCATTTGCATAGTGTGAATTGCCTGTGTGGCATGCTGAGATGCAAAGGATCGAGGCTTCTGTTGAAAAGCAGAGTTTTGTGGTTGATGATCAAATCACGTCTTTAATATAGCATAACTTTGTGTATAGCGTTGATTCCCGAGCCTCACACCCCAGTGTGAACCAGAAACGAGAGAGGACCTCAGGAAGGACATGCGTTTCTTTCTAGCTAGAAGTGGTGTCTAGGTTTTGCATGCCCAAATGTTTTACTTATGTAGATGATAGATTGCAAGGCGCCTAGGTTATATCGGTCTCTGCAGAGCCGATGGATGGTATGGTCTTTATACAGACCAATTTTATGCCCCATAGGGCGGGGAAACGTAGTGCTCAGGCATTTTAATCCACATCGAGTGGACTGACCCTGATGATCCAAGGCATGTCTGCGCGCTTGCCTAAGGCTTGGGCTAGAGAGTCTCGAAGTGGTACGGACGATCCCTTGCCTTGGTTCATAGACGGAAATCCAACTTCCAGTATGTGACATTTCGGTTTTGATTGTAGATCCTAGTATTGGCAACATGATATATGGTACCCATGCCGTCTATGATTGATACATTTATATTTGAAGTTGTTTTCATACACTTTACACTATAATAGTGTCAAAATGATTTGTTTTAAACATACCAAGCACGTTTGGCTATTATAAGGTAAAACTCTATCCTCTGGCTTTCGTTGCATTGTGTGATAGGACCTGAGTCATATAATAGCTTCATTTTTCCAGAAAGCATTGCACTGTTTTGTTTTATGCACTTGTACTCTTGGGAGAAAACCTGTTCTGTGTTTTACGGCGTGGTCTCTTGATTTACATTATTTTAAAGTAAAGGTTTAAATAACTGTTTTAGTTCTCACACCAGTCACATGACTGACCTGCATTTTATTGTTTTAACCTAAACAATGGGTGCCCTTACTTTCCACACGGGCAGTTAGTAGTTGGGTTTTGCAGATTTATATTCACAGGATCCTGGTTTACAGCTGGAATGATATTCGGAAAGCTCTGTATCCATGTATCTCTTTCAGTTGTGTTTTGTATTATTTTCCGCTGCATTGTAATTTGTAAATCTCTGATATTTATAAAATATATATTATTTGTTGATACTCTGTATATTCTTTTACTCTGATGTAAATTGTTGTAATAAGCAATGAAATGTTCTTCTATTCGTGTTCTGATTTGTCGTGTTCTCAACTGAATCCGGGCTTTCCTTCATGGGGAAGTTTGGGTTGTCTCGTTGCCTCGGTTACTTATGGCCCTATTAAGGGTGGATTATTACGATCTCTTATGACCCTGAGGTGAACCCTTAGCCGTGTCAGACCCCGTCCTAGTACGTAAACGTTCTAAAGTCTATTCTCTCATTTGTAATATGATAAGTAGTATTACGAACATTACTACTTAACTGATATTACCCAGTAGGACACCTATGTCGCTTAAGACTTCCCTTAGACAGTTGCGAGCATGCAATGGCCACATATTCTTTCAATTACCAATCTGTCCCTATTTAAGCCCTTACGAGCTTCTAGAGGAAGTGGACATCCCCGTGAACTACCCTACTCCATTGCCTTTTTATGCCTAACCACTTTTAAAGAAGGAGGACACAGTGACCTACCTTAATTCTAATAGGGGTAGGTCCCATGACTTCGGTTCCTCTCCAAGGAATAAAGCTTCGGAGGGATCCTAGTCCTAACCACTTAAGACCCAAACTAGATAAAAAGGCGAATCATCCACTTAAGACCTTCTCAAGGCATAGTAAATCAATCTGTTTTCACACATCAGACTTGTATATATATACACATACATACACACTAGACCTCTCAGATTAAACCGTATACATGTAGATGCTGGATATGCCAGTTGGTTCCGGGCAGGCTTCTACTATAAGTCGGTTTAACCTTGCATCTAGTTTACTAAGTTTATGAATGGCCCATGGCACCTAGACATCTCACATTAGTTAGGCCTACTTATGGTTGTTGGATTTGTCGCTCGGTTTCGGGCAGGCTTCTACCACAAATGGCAACTAACCTTGTGTCTGTGTGTCACTTATTTATATATATTTAAGCCATTCTATATATACGCACACACAAGCAAACAAATATATATGTATATTTGTTAAGGGGACATTTCAAATATGAATTCTAACTTAATCACATTTATTACATTAATACAACGTTAATTGCATTGATTACGTTTATATAAGTAAAATAACAATAGCATTTAAGGCATACAAGTAAGATTTTCCAAATTTTACTGCTACAACATAAGCATGATGGCATAATGAACATATAACGAATAGCGGTGAATGGAATATATATACATAACAATTAAAACTTGTATCCTAGGCATGTAGAAATGATTTCAATATTGAATTGAAAATAGAGCGTTACATACACCTAAGTATATATCTTTATAATTCATATTTCACCCAGTTCACCCTGTTTGGTCTTATGCACCTAAAAATGTTTACCTTTGACTATTTCAATTGTGAATGCGCTTAGATCCAATATAGGATCCATACCCAATTCAAACCATGAAAAATTCAAATCCAAGCCTTTTTAGGACACAAGCTAATGAGAAGGTTAATCACATAAAACATAAATAATAGTACAAAACTCATTTTTACTTCTAATCCAATACAAAAACCACAATTCCACAAACCCAATTCATCATGACAATTTCACACATAATTACAAGATAGAAGATTTAAGGATTTTGATGTTCATATTATCGAATATCCAAATCTTCCTAGGCATATTAATTCATATGACAAACTATTAAAAACATGAATATGCCTTTAAACAAAACTAGATTCCACTCACAAACTATAGGCGGAATAGAGAAAATTCTTTGGTAGATCTAGATTTGCAACAATTTTTACGTTCGAGTGAGCTCTAATAATCCTCCTAACAATATACATATAAGAAACATACAATTACAATATTGTGTGTGTGTGTGTGTGTGTATATATATATATATATATGTGTGTGTGTGTGTGTGTGTGTGTGTGTGTGTGTGTGTGTGTTTATGCCAAATTCCGTAATTCTAAACTTTTTTAATTGAAATGGAGAGATTAGAATAAAGTTAGAGAAGTAGAAGAAACCTTCACCCTAATCTCTTTGTTTTTCTATGGAATATAGAAGCAAGGAGGCAGGTATTAGGGGTTATTTATACTTGTTTGTGTGAGCATGAGGCTTTGGATCAATAAAAATTAATCGAAGCCTTCTATATAAATATTACCTTTTAGAAAACCCTTATCCACGTAGGCTGATTGTGCCTTTCAGCCCGGCGTCGACACCACTTAAGGGGAACGCTCAATTTCGCTGCTTTGCTGAGTGGTTTATTTTATTAATTACGTTCTTAATTTGCTTCATTCTTTTCCATATATCTAATATACGCTGTCCCCTAGATCTTATCTCAAAATTCAAATTTTGAATTTCCCTCTTTTGTTTTAATTTATTATTTGGACAATATGTATAATATTCACATAATTATACGTATAATTTCTACGTACACTGTCTAAATTCATTTGTTCATAACTTCTTCGTACATTAACCGCTTTCAGCATATTTTATATGAAAACGATTCAGAACTTCGCCATGAATCCAAATAAAAGAGTTTCATAGCCAAATTCCTAAAGTTACAAAAATCTCATTTTCCAGCCATATCATTTAGTTGCTTGTTTTTAATTATTTATTTATTAATACTTATGAATTTTACGGGGTGTTACACGGACCAGACGATAAACTGTACCATGGATAGCAAATGCAATGACTTGACATCGTGCTAAGTCTGATCCAATCGTAATGCGCCATCCATGTAACACTTCTCAGTGGAAACCCGTAGATTCTTTTGACCAAACGTTTACTGCCGAGCCACGAAATGTCACACTTGGAATATCAACATATGGTTTCTGTCCACATGCTTCTCTATATAACCCTTACAGTTGTTAGCTGGTAGTTTTAGTACCATATAATCTTCCTTCGTCTATTTACATGAAAAGGGAGTTCTCATTGTTAACATTGTTGATTTCTGGGACAAAACAACCAAGGAAGGATATTGATGTTTATTTATAGTCGTTGATAGACAAGTTAAAGTATGAGAATGAATCATTACATTTGACTCGTTAAATAAATCTGAGTTCACAATGAGTGCTAAGGCGTTGTGGGAAATCCATGATCACCCTGCTCTTGGAAGTTTACCGGGATGTACAATTCACGGTTACTTTGCATGTTCTATTTATGGGGTAAACACTTGTTCTTATCATCTTCCTGAAAGTATGAAGATGTGTTAGATGTGACATCGAATGTTTCTTCATAACGAATACAAATTTCGATATGATAAGACAAATTTCAACAACGAACAAGAATTTCGTCATCCTAAATGGCCATTGACTGGTTTTCAAGTTGAGAAGAAAGTAGCGTATATCAAAATGAAAGTTGGTAAACAGAAAGAAGATATTGGTCGAAAACGGAAAAAGTCAACCAATGAAGAAGTTGATAATGTTACTGGATGGTACAAGAGGTCTATCTTTTTTGATTTACCATATTGGAAAGAAATTTTGATCCAACATAATATTGATGTTATGCATATGGAGAAGAGTGTCATGGAGTATCTCATCAGCACCATTATGGACCATAAAGTAAGTCAAAAGATGACATCAATGCACATAAGGATTTGAAAACCATGGGTATAAAACAAAAGTTGTGGGCGATGGAAGATCCGGAAACAAATAAAATAATCATATCAAATGCAACTTTCACTTTGAGTAAAGAAGAAAAGATACGATTTCACACCATTTTGAAAAATCTAAAAGTGCCTAACAAATTCTCTTCTAACTTCCACAACAATGTGAGCATCAACCCCCCGGAACTAAGAAATATAAAGTTACATGATTACCATGTCATAATGCAACATTTGCTTCCGGTATTGCTTAACATTCCTATCCACAACATAAGAATCTATGAAATGTTGTTCATCGTATTTGTCTATTCTTTAACTTTTTGCGCTCAATGGTAATCAATATGGAACATCTTTTAAAAGCAGAGGCTAGCTTGGTAGAAGTAATGTGTGTTTTTGAAAAACATTTTCCACTTGCACTTTTTGATATCAGTATCCATCTTATGATTCGTTTAGCCGATGAAGCATTGATTTATATCCCTGTTAGATATAAATGGATCTATTCTTTTGAAAGGTAAATAAATAAGGAATAAAGCCCATTGTATTTATTATATTAAGGTTAAAAGGGCAATACTATCATCTTACATTTCGACTGCTATATTTTGGTCTATAAATACCAAAGTATTTTTATGTACGATTTAACTATTATTACAACAGTTATGAAATAATAATCTCAAAAGTTCTATTACTTCATCTTCTTCATTACTGTTTACATGGTATCGGAGCTAACTTACCTAACGACATATTTTTCAATCTGATCCGAATATCATCAATCAAAGGGGTTGTGATCTGTCTTTCTCTCGGTTTTTATTTCATCATTGAGGAGATCCAATCTCAATCAAATGAATCTTGATTTTTGCTTAAGAATATTTTTTCTTGTTCTCCGCTCGGTTCCGTCCTTGGTATCTTCTTGAAGCTGCCTGGTTGCATTTGATTAGACGACCATCTATAGTGCATCACGTGGTCAGTTCTTCCCTCGATTATGATCAATAATGACACTACAGTGTCACTTCCAACTCCAACTAGAGACAATATGTCTCAATCTGCAAAATACTCAAAATATCAATTTTGATTCAAGAAACGTTATCAACCCTAAAAGTCATGCTATCACTATTCAGTTAATCGAAGAGAATTATCTCTTATGGAAATTTCAAGTCAGTACATCCCTTATTGGATATCGATTATAGGAATACATCAATGGAGCCCTCAACATACCAGCAAGGATGCCAACTGACCCTAATGGCAATCTGGTGACCAACAAAGAGGACACCCATTAAAAGAGACAAGACAGCATGCTTTGTTCATGGTTATTCTCATTAGTCAATACCACCATATTTCCACAAATCATTAGAGCTAAGAGTACTCAAGAAATCTGGGATATTGTTGGACAAGTGTTTAATGCATAGTCGGCAGCACGAATCATGCATCATAAGAGACAACTAAATACCATCACTAAATATTCTATGACAATGAGAGAGTATTTGAAAAAGATCAAAAGTCTATGTGACTTACTTGAGGTTGCTGGCCATAAGATATCAGAATGTGAACGTGAACTGCCTAGATGATGACTATGATCCAGTCATTGCGGTTCCATCTTCTCATTCATTCACACCCTCTCTACAACATGTACATTCAACTTTGATTGCACATGAAGGCAGATTGGATAGAAAAAGGCAAATAGCTGAACTTTCAATCAACTAATTTGCATCTACATCTAAAAACAAAAATAAAAAAGTCAACAAACTTAGTCAACCAAATCAAAAAGGAAATACTGGTAATAGAGGCAGAGGAAGGGGTAGGAATAATTTCAATAGGATAAGATGTCAAATTTGTGAACAATTTGGACATATCACAAGCAAATGCTATTTTAGATTCAATCAAATTTTTTCTGTTAATCAAAACAGCAATAGTCAAAGGAACAATTACCCCAGTGCCAACATTGCTCATACCAACCATGATACCAGAAGTCAAGCTGATACCTTAAGATGTCAAGTTGATGATATGCTTACCAGATCAGATGAGAAAAAAAAAAGTAATGGTTCCCAGACTCAGGTGCCTCAAATCACATTACCAACCACTAGAACAATCCGAACTTAGGAAACGGAGAATACAAAAGTACAAAATCCGCCCACTTTGATAATGGAACAACTATTAATATTACACATATAGATATTGGAACCATAACTTGGAAAAGAACATTATATTAGAATAATCTACTTAGAGTTCCCATGGTTAGAAAGAACCAAATTAGTGTATCACAATTTGCCAAAGATAACCATGTCTTCTTTGAATTTTTCCTAATCACTACACTGTTAAGACTTAACAAAAATGGAAATTTTATTATAGGGTGACATGAAAAATGATCTTTACACATTCAACCTAATGAAGAATAATATGAAATCTAATAGAAGACAATGGTGCAATCTTTCTAGTATTAGCAGTAGTAATAAATCAAATACTATTGAATTATGGCATTGTAAATTGGGTCATCTAAGTATTAATACTACAAAACATATTCTGGAAGATAATAAGATTGATATTGAAAATGATTAGCAGTTTCATAAATGTTCTGCTTGTCAAAGAGATAAGTGTCATAAGTTACCATTTCCAACTCTAAAATTATATATAATCAACCATTGGAAACAATAGCAATTGACTTATGGGGACATGCCCAATGATTTCAGATTATAAGTTCAATTATTGTATATCATTTGTTGACTCATACTCTAGATTTACTTGGATCTATTTCCGTAAGTCAAACACATAAACAGGTAATGTTGTTATGCAATTTATAACATTTACTGATAAGTAAACAAATCGTTAGGTAAAAATCGTTCTAATAGATGAAAGTACATAATTTAAACACCTAAAGCAATACTTCATCAAAAGAGGCGTCACACATGGTACTATACCTCTGAATAGAATGGCTTGGTGGAGAGAAAGAACAAGCACATTGCTGAAACATGCCTGACACTTCTGGCTCAAGCATCCCTTCCAATGAAATTCTGGCTAGGCTCTTTTGACATAGTAGTATATTTGATCAATAAACTACATACGAAAGTTCTGCAAGATATCAACATAGGTTAGAAACTATTTAATATAAAGCCAGATTACATTTTCTCAAAAACTTTAGATTCTTGTGCTTCCCAAATTTGAGACCCTTCAACAAACACAAGCTGAGGTTCAGATTTGAACCTTGTAGATTTATAGGGTATGCTCAAAATCAAAAGGGATATAAGTGTATTACCAGCAAAGGAAAAGTACATATCTAGACATATTGCATTTAATGAACATGTATATCCTTTTGCCAATACTGAAGTAAGAATGTAATAACCCGGAAATCCGAGCAAATTTAAAATTTTTATTTTTGCAATTTTAGTGAATTTTGAATATTTAAAATGATTATTTTGAATAACAACGATGAGAGATTTATTTTGAATAGAATTAGAACGTATATATTTATTTGAATCGTCGTTAGAATATAAATATTTTATTTTAATTATAAAAGGAATTGAAAATGGCGCGGTAGTTCGAAAATTCGATTTCAAAGTTCAAATGAATGTAAAGAATTCAAAATAAACCGGATTTTGGCGAAACCAAAAATATTAGAATCTAATTGGAAATATCTTTCCAAAGAATCCGAAAAATCAAAATTTCATAGCGGGAATCAAAAGTTATGCCCAGTTGAAAATTCAGAATAGTCGCTATGGAATTCTGTCCCTTAAAAATGGAAATTTTGCAAACGACCTCTATTTTCGACGAAACCCCTTTTGTTGAAACCAGAATGTCAAATTATTGCTAGGTTCCAATTTTCATAATTTTCAAAATCAATATGTGGGCGTGGCAAAGGAAAACGTGTTTTAACAGTTTCAGTCAATTTTGATCGTCCAGAAAATGGCCATTTTTCAAACGATCTCAGAATTTGACGAAATTAGTTTTGTTAAGACTGTATCGTCAATACGAAGCAAGGAAATATTTTTCGGGAATTTTTAGAGTCTGTATGTGGCCCGGGTAAATTGAAATGTGTGCTCAAATTCAATATATAGATTTATATTTTGATTTTGACAGAAACTGATCGAAACAGTTGGATCAGCTTGCGGGTCATATCCCATTGAGTTCGGAATGAGGGTGATTAGCTAGGGATGATAGTCGGTGGGTTCGATTTTGAGTTCGAAATAAAAAGTTACTTTATGGAGGATTAAAATAAATAAAATTATAAAAGCTTGGTCAACCCCACTTATTTTCTCTCTCCCCCAATTCACTTCTTCGATCAGAAATTAAACTCGTCGCCCAAATTAGCAGCCACCACCATTGTTCCTGACCTCCGCCAGCCCCACTGCGACACCCCAGACCCGCCGCCTCCTTTCCCATCCCTCCTCCTCTCTCCGGCCATTGCTGCCGATCTCCACTTCCCCCAAAAAAACCGCACACCCTAATCCGAATGGAAACCCGCGCTTGAGGTCCACGAACCCGCCAGCGCCGCCACCCGTACCCCCTCAGCCACCTCCAGAACCTACGCCGCACCTCCCTAACCCTTCATCGCCGTCGTGGGCCCCTCTACAGTCCCAAAACCGAGTTTTTATTTTCAATACTCGCGTTTAAACCCCTCTTTCCGCTTCCTTCTTCGCACCACTACGTGAGCTTCAACCCTCAACAACATTGACTGTAAGTTTTTAAAATATTGTTTTTTACTTTTATATTTATTTGTTTTAGAAATAAAAATGAAATCTTTATCTATTCGTTATTGAAATAAAAAGTGAGATCTTTATCTATATGGTGTTACGAAGGGATTTGATCTTTATTTATGACAAGTTTGGATTTTTAATGTAGTAAAGTTTGGATTTTTATAGTTTAAAAAGTATGATAATTTTTTTTAAATAGGAAAAAGGTATTATACGATTTTTATTTAGATAAAGATTAGATGTTTTTTATCTTAGAAAAGAAATGATTTTTATAATTGAAGAAGCGATATAAAAACCTGATTTTTAAATAAGTAGCAATATAAAAATATAATTTTTATATAGAAAATGGCATTGTGAAAATGTGATATTAAAATATAAATATCGATTCAAAATATAAACATCATGTTAAAAAAGGCGATTTATTTATATTGAAAGTGAACAAATAAAAATGTGAATTTTATTTTAAAAATAGCGGTTTAAAAATATAAATTTTATCTATGAAGAGGGATATAAAAATATAATTTTTTATTATGAAGTTAGCGTGATAAAAATATGATCTTTATTATATGAACAACGGTATAAAAATAGAATTTTTATCCATATAGTAGCAGTATAAAAATGTGATTTTTATCCATATAGAGTAGTTATAAAAATATGATTTTTATATACATAGCAACAATATAAAGATGCGATTTTTATATATGTAGTCGATACGGACAACGAAAGTGACAAAAGGCGAGCACGACGAAGATTTCCTACATATGAAGAGTCGCGACATTTGGGTTTAGCTAATAGGTTAGAACTCCTCACTTTTATTTAAATTTCTAGTTGAAATATATACTAGGATGAAGACGGTGCTTAGCAGCACCCGACACCCACAGACCATGGACGACTTGTTTGATTTTGTGTGTTGTGAAAATTGATTGTGATGTGTAATGAAATAAAATATATATTCATGTGTTGAAATAAAATATATATTCATGTGTTGAAGTAAAATATATTTTCATGTGATGAAGTAAAATAAATATTCATTTACAAATCGAACAATTTGTTTATGTACACTAAGTTGACTGATATTGATTGGGACGATAAATTTTACACATTGCCCAACTGCACAAATAAAATATGTGTTTGATTGATTGAAACCCCACACGGGTATTGGGATGATATTTGACGTACACTAATCCCGATTGTTTAGTTGTATGTCAATCGATGGGTTGACAGACTATGTAAGCGTTAATTATTTATATTTAATGCTTATGCAGTTGTGTGGTGCACGCTGATGATGGTTGATGATTTATCGTTGCTATTATATACATGTGTTGTAGGGAATCCATATAATTAACGTTATATGGTAATTGATTGGGCCTCATTCCAATTTGGAAAATAAGGAATATTAAAAGAAAATTCATGTGTTGAATAGAAAGAAAATTCATGTGTTAAATAGAAAGAAAATTCACGTGTTGAATAGAATAAAATATTCATGTGTTGAATAAAAATATAAATTCATGTGTTGAGATAAAATATATATTCATGTGTTGAAATAAAATATATATTCATGTGTTGAAATAAAATATATATTCATGTGTTGAAGAAAATATTCATTTGTTGAATAAAATAACGAAGTTACTGAAATATATAAAGCCATGTTGATTAGATATGCGCCATTTTGACGCGAACGATATTTATATCGATTTATTCGTTTTTAGAATGAATATAGAAAAGAAAATAATTTCAAAATGTAATGTTTGAAAATATTATCATTTGTATATCGATGATGTGGAATATTCAATTTTGATTAGAAATTGAATATGAAGTTGAAATCGTTTCGAAAACGAATTTAAAACGATTTATAAAATACGTTGTAAAAGGAAATCGATGAAATATATACAATATAAATATTATATATATTAAATACCCTGAATAGAACGCGCCGCACTGCGGCAATTCGTGAATTTCGACCATTGATTTCGAATGGATACTACGGGAGATCCGACCGTCGGATTCTCCTAAAACCGGAACCGTTGGGTTCGTATCGAAAAGAAATTTCTAAAGAATACTAGATATTTGAAATATAACAGTTGGATTTGGAAATATTTCCAAAACAAATTTGGAAAAGGTCGCTGTAAGTGCAGTTCGATGGCCGCTGATGGAAATCGATTGTACGGGCCTTGATAAAATTATTAAAAATAGTAATAATTTGTGTAAGAACATAAGAAATGATTTGGAAAGAAATGGGATGAAAAATTCCATATTTGAAAAGATAAAAATAGATTTTTATCGAAATGAACTAGTTTTGAACTAGAATTATAATCCATTTATTTTTGAAATAAATAAATTGGATTTGAAATGGTTTCGAAAATAACAAGAATTTCCAATAATTGAATTGGAATGGATTTGAATCAAAATTGTCTTTGGAATATTTCGATGTTGGATTTCTTGATTATACAGATATTGTTATGGAAATTTTAAAGATATATTTATATCGTTATTTCCAATATGATATTTGTTGGTCGTAGGATTTGATATTGAATATAAGCCGATATATTTTCTATTCAGAGTCTTGTATTTAATATCAAATGGGATTTGGGTTTATAGTGAAGCGTGTTTTAAATGATATTGGTTCTTTAACCCGGTTAAAGACAAGATGTGATTTCCCAAGTTAAACAATCATTAATATTGATTTTTGGAAAGATTAAAACCAAGTGGAGTTTTAATGAATCTTTAATTAGATTGAAATGATTGAGAATGGAGTATCAATAGTTTTGCTCTAGGCGATAGTTAAATCTTTAATTAAATTTAAATGTGAAATGGTAATTAAATTTACAGATAACACTATGGTGTTAGATATGAAGTATTACCAGTTTAACTTCATGGGATGAATAGGTTGGGATTGGGAAATAAAATAAATGATTACTTCGGTGTGGTTCGCTAATCCCGACTAATTTGAATTGATATTCAAAGGAAGATTAAAGAATAAATTTAAAAGAATTTGTCTTTGATAAAATTAATGGGAACCTTTCCCAAAGTATAAGAATATTTGAATAAAAGAATATTCTGAATTGGAATGAGGCGTATGTTGTGTTTGAGTAACAATGGTTTTTTATATAAGCGAGTTATTCAGAAAGACCGGGTTTAACCCATTCTGAATAACTGATTCGACGATGTGTCGAGGAAGAAGACGGTGGTCTAAGACCGGAGGTCTTCACATCGTTTGGGTGATTACTGATGATCTTGATTGGGTTGTACACCCAAGAGGAGGGAATCAGTTGGTGATCGGCCAGACATACTTGGAGATCGATGGATATGCGAGGTACAAGGTGCCTCCGGTTTCGTTCAGACCCAGAACGAACTTGTAAATGGACTGTGTGTCTGACATTGAACTTTATTCTGTGTAATTGATTTCTATTAAATATATATCTATTTGGCGGTAGATAATTTACTCACTTGCTTAACGCCCTTCTCTGAGACGTACGAGCTCAGGGTTATATATTGATGGATATCAATCGCATGGAGTGAATTGCCTGTGTGGCATGCCTAAGTGAAAAATGATCAAGGCTTTTGTTGAAAATCAGAATCTTGTGGTTCATGATCAAAGCACGGCCTGTGTGGCATAGCTTTGTGTAGCATTGATTCACGAGCCTCACACCCCGATTGTGAACCAGAAACAGGAGAGGACCTCAGGGAGGGCATGCGTTTCCTTCTAGCTAGGGTGGTGTCAGTGACCTACCAGCCCTGACATTTATATTATTTTCACCTGTGTGGTTGTTGCTATTGCGAGGTGCCTCAGATATATCAGTGACTATGTGGAGCCGATGGAGTCATTTGGCTCATTTACGCCCCAAAGGGCGGGGAAACGTAGTGTTCAGGCATAATAATCCAAATCGGTGGACCGGCCCTGACGATCCAAGGCTTGTCTACGCGCTTGCCTGAGACTCGGGCTAGACAGTGTCGAATTCGGAGGGGACGATCCCTGGCCTCGGATCACAGATGGAAATCCAATTTCCAAATACATGACATTTGCTGTTTTGATTGTAGAGCCTAGTATGGCGACATGATATATGGTACCCATGCCGTCTATGATTGATATTTATGATTGAAATTGTTTTGACACTATACACTTATAATAGTATCAAATGGTTTGTTTTTAACGTACCAAGCATGTTTGGCTATTATAAGGGAAAAACTATCCTCCGGCTTGTGTTGCATTGTGTGATTGGACCTGGGTCTTATAATAGCTTCATTTTTCCAAAAAGCATTGCGATGTTTTGTTATATGCACTGGTATTCTTGGGAGGAAACCCGTTCCGTGTTATATGGTGTGGTCCCTTGATATATCTGATGTAAAGTAAAGCTTTAAATAACTGTTTTAGTTCTCACACCAGTCACATGACTGACCTGGAGTTTATTGTTTTAACCTAAACTCTGGGTGCCCTTATTTTCCGGCAGGGAAGCTAGTAGTTTTGGTTTTGCAGATTTATATTCACAGGATCCTGATTTACAGCTGGAATGATATCCGGAAAGCTCTGTATCCATATATCTCCTTCAGTTGTGCTTTGTATTATTTTCCGCTGCTATGTAATGTATTGTAATCTCTGATATTTATCGAATGTGTAATATTTATTTATACTCTGTATATTCTTGTATTCTGATGAATTGTTGTAATTAACAATGAAATGTTCTTCTGTTTGCGTTTTGATTTGACGTGTTCTCAAAACAATCAGGGGTTTCGAACGGTCTTGGTCGATTTAGCGATCGAGTAAGATCGAACGAAATTCTTGTTCGTTACATTTGGTATCAGAGCTTTGGTTTACAGAGCTCGGAGAACAAGACACATTAGAACTATACAAAAGAACTCATGAGAGATTGGATTAGTAATATCCAACAAGAATGACTCGTTAGAGATAGGATCAGTAGTATCCTAGAACGAGTGTGAAGAGTGTGTTTTTAAAATGAAAACAGATTTTGTTTTGAAAATTTAAACTTGATTATTCGTATTTGAATCATTATTTGTATTGATTTGGACAATCCAATATATAAAGATTTTGCATATACGTTTGATCCACATATATTCGAAGTTTTAATATGCTGGATAGATATGGAATCACACTGTAGTCGCCCGGAGATGATTCTGATGATTGATCGATCATCATCAGAATTTATGTTCGAGTGACGAAAGTGGGATTTCTATATATTTCCAATTGACCGGTGTAAGAACCAAAATATAGTTAGAATATATTGTTGTGATTTGGCATCAAAAATCTGATTTTTTTAGATATGTATTAAAGTTATGTGATTGAAAAGATAATTAACTAATTGATTGATGGTTGTGTTGTTTGATTATTGTTTGATTAATTAAATGCGGAACCATCAGGCCAAATTGAACCAAATATTGAACTGTATTGAAAATTGTTTGAAAATGCATGCATGTACATACATATGTGTGAACAGGTCATAGCAAGGAGGCTAGAGCAGAAGAATAAAATTGTTACCCGACAAATAGGTACATGTTTATTGTATTTCTTTGGTTTGATGATTTTATGAGCCGATTGGCTAGCCGCTTGGCAGTTTCTTTTTCTTTTTGGATTGGTGAGGGCCATGGGAGGCTATTTGAAATATCCCGAAGCTCCCGGTGCAGGGGAGGTTATGGCGAAATTTTTCAAAAATTTAGGGTGTTAGCCAAATTTTTGAAAAATTTGAAAAGTTCTTAGAAACTGCAAAGTTGAAGAACTTAAGCTGTAATGAAAATAATGAAAGTTGAGTTAGTTTGTAAAACAACTTTCGGCTTCGTTCCTTTTCGGGGACGAAAATTTTTAAGTGGGGGAGATTGTAATAACCCGGAAATCCAAGCCAATTTAAAATTTTTATTTTGGCAATTTTAGTGAATTTTGAATATTTAAAATGATTATTTTAAATAATAACGACGAGAAATTTATTTTGCATAGAACTAGAATGTATATAATTATTTGAATCACCGTTAGGATATAAATATTTTATTTTAATTATAAAAGGAATTGAAAATGGCTCGGTAGTTCGAAAATTCAATTTCAAAGTTCAAATGAATGTAAAGAATTCAAAATAAACCGGATTTTGGCGAGACAAAAAATATTAGAATCTAATTGGAAATATCTTTCCAACGAATCCGAAAAATCAAAATTTCATAGCGGGAATCAAAAGTTATGTCCAGTTGAAAATTCAGAATAGTCGCTATGGAATTCTGGCCCTTAAAAATGGAAATTTTGCAAACGACATCTGTTTTTGACGAAACCACTTTTGTTGAAACCGGAATGTCAAATTATTTCTATATTCCAATTTTCATAATTTTCTAAATCAATATGTGAGCATGGCAAAGGAAAACATGTTTTAACAGTTTCAGTCAATTTTGATCGACCCGAAAATGGCCATTTTTCAAACGATCTCAGAATTAAACGAAATTAGTTTTATTAGGACCGTATCATCAATACGAAGCTAGGAAATATTTTTCGGGAATTTTTAGAGTCCGTATGTCACCCTGGTAAATTGAAATGTGCGTTCAAATTCAATATATAGATTTATATTTTGATTTTGACAGAAACTGATCGAAACAGTCGAATCAGCTTCCGAGACATATCCCATTGAGTTCAGAATAAGGGTAATTAGCTGGGGACGATAGTCGATGGGTTTGATTTTGAGTTCAAAATAAAAAGTTACTTTATGGAGGATTAAAATAAATAAAATTATAAAAGCTTGGTCAACCCCTCTTATTTTCTCTCTCCCCCAATTCACTTCTTCGATCAGAAATTAAACCCGTCGCCCAAATTAGCAGCAACCACCGTCGTTCCTGACCTCTGCCCGCCCCACCGCGACACTCCAGACCCGCCGCCTCCTTTCCTATCCCTCCTCCTCTCTCCGACCAGTGCTGTCGATCTCCACTTCCCCCAATAAAACCGCATACCCTAATCCGAATGGAAACCCGCGCCTGAGGTCCACCAATCCACCAGCGCCGCAACCCATACCTACTCCGCCACCTCCAGAACCTACACCGCACCTCCCTAACCCTTCATCGCCGTCGTGGGCCCCTCCACAGTCACAAAACCGAGTTTTTATTTTCAATACTTGCGTTTAAACCCCTCTTTCCGCTTCCTTCTTCGCACCACTACCGTGAGCTTCAACCCTCAACAACATTGACTGTAAGTTTTTAAAATATTGTTTTTACTTTTATATTTATTTGTTTTAGAAATAAAAAATGAAATCTTTATCTATTCGTTATTGAAATAAAAAGTGAGATCTTTATCTATATGGTGTTACGAAGGGATTAGATCTTTATTTATGACAAGTTTGGATTTTTAATGTAGTAAAGTTTGGATTTTTATAGTTTAAAAAGTATGATAATTTTTTTAAATAGGACAAAGGTATGATTTTTAAAATAGAAAGATACGATTTTTATTTAGATAAAGATTAGATGTTTTTTATCTTAGAAAAGAAATGATTTTTATAATTGAAGAAGCGATATAAAAACCTTATTTTTATATAAGTAGCAATATAAAAATATAATTTTTATATAGAAAATGGCGTTGTGAAAATGTGATATTAAAATATAAATATCGATTCAAAATATAAACATCATGTTAAAAAAGGCGATTTATTTATAATGAAAGTGAACAAATAAAAATGTGATTTTTATTTTAAAAATAGCGGTTTAAAAATATAAATTTTATCTATGAAGAGCGATATAAAAATATAATTTTTTATTATGAAGTTAGCGTGATAAAAATATGATCTTTATTATATGAACAGCGGTATAAAAATAGAATTTTTATCCATATAGTAGCAGTATAAAAATGTGATTTTTGTCCATATAGAGTAGTTATAAAAATATGATTTTTATATACATAGCAACAATTTAAAGATGCGATTTTTATATATGTAGTGGATACGGACAACGAAAGTGACAAAAGGCGAGCACGACGAAGATTTCATACATATGAAGAGTCGCAGCATTTGGGTTTAGCTAATAGGTGAGAACTCCTCACTTTTATTTTAATTTCTAGTTGAAATATATACTAGGATGCAGACGGTGCTTAGCAGCACCCGACATCCGTCGCCCACAGACCATGGACGACTTGTTTGATTTTGCGTGTTGTGAAAATTGATTGTGATGTGTAATGAAATAAAATATATATTCATGTGTTGAAATAAATATATATTCATGTGCTGAAGTAAAAAAAATATTTATGTGTTGAAGTAAAATAAATATTCATTTAAATATCGAACGATTTGTTTATGTACACCGAGTTGACTGATATTGATTGGGACGATAAATTTTACACATCGCCCAACTACACAAATAAAATATGTGTTTGATTGATTGAAACCCCACACGGGTATTGGGATGATATTTGACGTATACTAATCCCGATTGTTTAGTTGTATGTCAATCGATGGGTTGATAGACTGTGTAAGCGTTAATTATTTATATTTAATGCTTATACAGTTGTGTGGTGCACTCTGGATGATGGTTGATGATTTATCGTTGCTATTATATGCATGTGTTGTTGGGAATCCATATCATTAACGTTATATGGTAATTGATTGGGCCTTATTCCTATTTGGAAAATAAGGAATATTAAAAAAAAATCATGTGTTGAATATAAAGAAAATTCATGTGTTAAATAGAATAAAATATTCATGTGTCAAATAAAAATATAAATTCATGTGTTGAAATAAAATATATATTCATGTGTTGAAATAAAATATATAATCATGTGTCGAAGAAAATATTCATTTGTTGAATAGAATAACGAAATTATTGAAATATATAAAGCCGTGTTGATTAGATATGCGCCATTTTGACGCGAATGATATTTATATCGATTATATTCGTTTTTAGAATGAATATAGAAAAGGAAATAATTACAAAATATAACGTTTGAAAATATTATCATTTGTATATCGATGATGTGGAATATTCAATTTTGATTAGAAATTGAATATGAAGTTGAAATCGTTTCGAAAACGAATTTAAAACGATATATAAAATGTGTTTTAAAAGGAAATTGACGAAATATATATAATATAAATATTATATATATTAAATGGCCTGAATAGAATGCGCCGCGCTGCGGTAGTTCGCGAATTTCGACCATTGACTTCGAATGGATATTACGGGAGATCGACCATCGGATTCTCCTAAAACCGTAACCGTTGGGTTCGTATCGAAAATAACCTTGTAACGAATATTAGAGATTTGAAATCTAACGGTTGGATTTGGAAATATGTCCAAATCAAATTTGGAAAAGGTCACTGTAAGTGCAGTTCGATGGCCGTTGATGGAAATCGACTGTACGGGCCTTGATAAAATTATTAAAAATAGTAATAATTTGTGTAAAAACATAAAAAATGACTTGGAAAGATTTGGGATGAAAAATTCCATATTTGAAAAGATAAAAATAGATTTTTATCGAAATGAATTAGTTTTGAACTAGAATTATAATCCATTTATTTTTGAAATAAATAAATTGGATTTGAAATGGTTTCGAAAATAACCAGAATTTCCAATAATTGAATTGGAATGTATTTGAATCGAAATTGTCTTTGGAATATTTCGATGTTGGATTTCGTGATTATACAGATATTGTTATGGAAATTTGAAAGATATATTTACATCGTTATTTCCAATACGATATTTGTTGGTCGTAGGATTTGATATTGAATATAAACCGATATATTTTCTATTCAGAGTCTTGTATTTAATATCAAATGGGATTTGGGTTTATAGTGAACCGTGTTTTAAATGATATTGGTTCTTTAACCCAATTAAAGACAGGATGTGATTTCCCAAGTTAAACAATCATTAATATTGATTTTTGGGAAGATTAAAACCAAATGGAGTTTTAATAAATCTTTAAGTAGATTGAAATGATCGAGAATGGAGTATCACCTGTTTCGCTCCAGGCGATAGTTAAATCTTTAATTAATTTAAACGTGAAATGGAATTGAATTACCGATAACACCTTGGTGTTAGATATGAAGTATTACCAGTTTAACTTCATGAGATGAATAGGTTGAGATTGGGAAATAAAATAAATGATTACTTCGGTGTGGTTCGCTAATCCCGACTAATTTGAATTGATATTCAAAGGAAGATTAAAGAATAAATTTAAAAGAATTTATCTTTGATAAAATTAATGGGAACCATTCCCAAAGTATAAGAATATTTGAATAAAATAATGTTCTGAATTGGAATGAGGCGTATGTTGTGTTTGTGTAACACTGGTTTATTATATATGTGAGTTATTCAGAAAGACCGGGTTTAACCCATTTTGAATAACTGATTCGACGATGTGTCGAACATTAAGATGGTGGTCGAAGACCGGAGGTCTTCACATCGTTTGGGTGATTACTGATGATCTTGATTGGGCTGTACACCCAAGAGGAGGGAATTAGTTGGTGATCATCCGGACGTACTTGGAGATCGATGGATAGGCGAGGTACAAGGTGCCTCCAGTTTCATTCAGACCCAGAACGAACTTGTAAATGGACTGTGTGTCTGACATTGGACTTTATTCTGTGTAATTGATTTATATTAAATATATATCTGTTCGGCGGTGGCGAATTTACTCTCTTGCTTAACGCCTTTCTCTGAGACGTACGAGCTCAGGGGTTATATATTGATGGATATCAATCGCATGGAGTGAATTGCCTGTGTGGCATGCCTAAGTGGCAAATGATGAGGGCTTCTGTTGAAAAGCAGAGTCTTATGGTTGATTGTCAAAGCACGACCTGTGTGGCATAGCTTTGTGTAGCGTTGATTCGTGAGCCTCACACCTCGGTTGTGAACCAGAAACGGGAGAGGACCTCGGGGAGGGCATGCGTTTCCTTCTAGCTAGGGTGGTGTCAGTGACCTACCAGCTCTGACATTTATATTATTTTCACCTGTGTGGTTGTTGCTGTTGGGAGGCGCCTCGGATATATCGGTGACTATGTGGAGCCGATGGAGTCATTTAGCTCATTTACGCCCCAAGGGCGGGGAAACATAGTTTCCAGCCATAATAATCCACATCGTTGGACCGGCCCTGACGATCCAAGGCTTGTCTGCGCGCTTGCCTGAGACTCGGGCTAGATAGTCTCGAAATCAGTGGGAACGATCCCTGGCCTCGGTTCACAGATGGAAATCCAATTTCCAAATACATGACATTTGCGGTTTTGATTGTAGAGCCTAATATGGCGACATGATATATGGTACCCATGCCGTCTATGATTGATATTTATGAATGAAATTGTTTTGACACTATACACTTATAATAGTATCAAATGATTTGTTTTAACGTACTAAGCATGTTTGGCTATTATAAGGGAAAACTCTATCCTCCAGCTTGTGTTGCATTATGTGATGGGACCTAGGTCTTATAATAGCTTCATTTTTCCAAAAAGCATTGCGATGTTTTGTTATATGCACTGGTATTCTTGGGAGGAAACCCGTTCCGTGTTATACGGCGTGGTCCCTTGATATATCTGATGTAAAATAAAGCTTTAAATAACTGTTTTAGTTTTCACACCAGTCACATGACTGACCTGGAGTTTATTGTTTTACCCTAAACTCTGGGTGCCCTTATTTTCCGCATGGGCAGCTAGTAGTTTTGTTTTTGCAGATTTATATTCACAGGATCCTGATTTACAGCTGGAATGATATCCGGAAAGCTCTGTATCTGTATATCTCCTTTAGTTGTGCTTCGTATTATTTTCCGCTGCTATGTAATGTATTGTAATCTCTGATATTTATCGAATGTGTAATATTTATTTATACTCTGTATATTCTTGTATTCTGATGAATTGTTGTTATTAACAATGGAATGTTCTTTTGTCTGCGTTCTGATTTGTCGTGTTCTCAAAACAATCAGAGGTTTCGAACGGTCTTGGTCAGTTTAGCGATCCAGTAAGATCGAGCGAAATTCTTGTTCGTTACAGTTGGTATCAGAGTTTTGGTTTACAAAGCTCGGAGAACAAGACACATTAGAACCATACAAAAGAATTCATCAGAGATTGGATTAGTGATATCCAACAAGAATGACTCGTTAGAGATAGGATCAGTAGTATCCTAGAACGAATGTGAAGAGTGTGTTTTTTAAATGAAAACAAATTTTGTTTTGAAAATTTAAACTTGACTATTCGTATTTGAATATTTATTTGTATTGATTTGGACAATCCAGTATATAAAGATTTTGCATATACGTCAGATCCACGTATATTCGAAGTTTTAATATGCTGGATAGATATAGAATCACACTGTAGTCGCCCGAAGATGATTCTGATGATTGATCGATCATCGTCAGAATTTATGTTCGAGTGACGAAAGTGGGATTTCTATATATTTCCAATTGACTGGTGTGAGAACCGAAATATAGTTAGAATATATTGTTGTGATTTGGCATCAAAAATCTAATTTTTTAGATATGTATTAAAGTTATGTGATTGAAAAGATAATTAACTAATTGATAGATGGTTGTGCTGTTTGATTATTGTTTGATTAATTAAATGTGGAACCATTAGGCCAAATTGAAACAAATATTGAATTGTATTGAAAATTGTTTGAAAATGCATGCATGTACATATATATGTGTGAACAGGTCATAGCAAGGAGGCTAGAGCAGAAGAATAAAATTGTTACCCGACAAATAGGTACAAGTTTATTGTATTTCTTGGGTTTGGTGATTTTATGAGCCGATTGGCTAGACGCTAGGTTGATTCTTTCTCTTTTTGGATTGGTGAGGGTCATGGCTATTTGAAATATCCCAAAGCTCCCGGTGTAGGAGAGGTTATGGCGAAATTTTTCGAAAATTTAGGGTGTTAGCCAAATTTTTGAAAAATTTGAAAAGTTCTTAGAAACTGCAAAGTTGAAGTACTTAAGACGTAATGAAAATAATGAAAGTTGTAACAACCCGTATTTTTGAATAACATGTTATAACATAAAACAAGGCAGAATTAAACTGTAAAATCTGAATCAAGGGAAACGGTCTATGCCATTGCGTTCGTGTCGGAAAAATACGCGAAATAGAGTCCGAGTTTTCGAAAAACGGAGTCCGTATGACCAAGTTATGGCCCAATGAAGTTTTCAGAAAATTCCAAGCTCGAAAACAGTTCAAATTCGAATTCAGATTTAAATTTCAACCAAGGCAGAATGGGCGGGAATTTTCCCGCCCTAGGCAGGGTCGACACTAGTGTCGACCCCCCACAATGGGTCGACACCCATGTCGACCCATGGGTCGACACCCATGTCGACCCATGGGTCGACACCCATGTCGACCCATGGGTCGACACCCATGTCGACACAGGGGTCGACCCCCCTGGTCGGACCAGTTTTTCTGGTGCACCATTTGTGACCTGTGAGTCTTGCTCTAGAAGTTTCTGACGGGATTTGACGGACCTGATGTGTTTTAGGGTTAATCCTATGGTCTAAATTAACCTAATCACCTATAAAAAGACCCTTAGACCTAGCCTAAACCCTCATTAATCATTCCTACAACTAAATGCTGTCCAAATATTCACCAATCATGGCCTCCACCTTCTTCATGAGAGCATGAGTGTCTCAAATCAATCTATGTCATAAAAGAGCCATCTTTCTTAAGTAAAAGAGCCTCCTTTCTTTGTCTTTGGGGTTATTACTTCTTGTTTCAAGGCGTTTAAGTGGAGCTTATTATTTTCTTTGTGGATTTTGCTTGTGGCTTCGTCTCAATCTTTATATATATTGATCTAGATCGCATAACCGCTCATTGTAAGCCCTATACTACTCTTAGATTCTAACTATGAAGTTAAATGTGACATGTTGCAAGTTGAGTTTGGGCCTAAGTATGATATATGCTTTGATCTTATCATGTTATGCATGAATATATTCTATGCATGTTTGTAAACCTATGATCTTATCATGTTATGCATGAATATATTCTATGCATGTTTTTAAACCTATCACCTTGACCTTGTGGGCTAAAAGCTATAAGCTTTATGTTGAAATGTTGCATTATACAACATGAGAACCCTCATAACCTTTTTGGTAACTTGCATATAATGTTATATGCGAACTTCTAGTCATCATCCTATGTCATTCATGATCATGCTTCACCTATTTGCTTAAATTGATATTATGCATGTTTTGAGGCCTATGATGTAATATGCAAGCCTATGAACATATTTATGCCTCATATGCCACCATTTTTAACTTGTGGCCAACCTTATTACCTTATGCCCCTTTTCGTCATGCTTTTGCCAAGTTCCCTCTTTTGATCTATGTTATGTTATGCGAAAACGTACATGCGATGGGAATGCGTTGGGTTTGGGTAATATTAATGACATGAAAACATGGTTTTAAAATATGACATGAACATTGACTTGTGATTATGTTTGTAAACATAATGGTGGACATGACACTTAGAAAATATGAGTGTGGCCAACTCGAGGTTGGGTTGAGTTTGTAGCATAAATCTACCCGGAACCGACCGACTTAACTAGTGGCTACAAACAATAGGACCCAATGTGAGTAGTTGGTCATGTCGCACTTGAAACCGGAGGTTAGACCAAGTTGTGGTGTAAAGCTACCCGGACCCGCCCGGCTTAACTAGTAACCACAACAAAGTCTAATGTGAGAGGTTGGGTGCATTAAAATAATTAATGCCACATGATAGGGTTAAGTCATGGACCACTTGAATACTTAACCAATTAAACATGATGGGTTGACGCGGTTAAGTCATGAACCTTGGGTACACTTAACCAACTTGATACTTGATTGGGTGGGGTTAACCACATTTAACCCGCTAGAAACCCTAGTTACGTGGTCCTTTTCACCAGTAACCCTCTTGATTGTATCATGATACCCTAGGGACTAGGCTAGGGTGGGGCACGATTACTGGGTTGACATGTAAGCGACAAAAACGACGGCTGAGTAGGTGCGCCGGTGTAGGTTCAGGCGGACTATGGTCGTGCACATGGTCCGGAGTTGAAAAAGCAGACACGGGCACCCGTAGGTTTAGACTGTGCGTGCTTGATCTGTGTCCGTGGTTGGCACCCTAGGGCTTGATACACCCTAGGGTGGACCTAGCACAGTTTGACTACACTTCGTGATTGGGCCGTATGACACCGACACTTGACGAGTTAGGCTTTTAGGGAGCCGATCGACTAGACCGAGTAGTTGGACCTCGATTCAAGTCATTTCATGATATGGGCCAGCTTTGGGCCAAGGGATCATTTCTTGATTATACTTGACATGGATTGGAATACTAGTACACTCCTGGTGCAACTTAACCTTGTATATGCGATGCCACACTTGATCCATCTTGTTAACTTTTCACCATGCCAGTTATTACCCTACACTCATCTCTGTTTTACATGTTCAGTTAGCTTTATTAGTTTTTATACTAATAGTAGATAGGACTTACCAGTCTTTTTGACTGACCCGTTTTCTTTCGCCTCTTTTCTTCTGTTTCCCACCCCCAGGTTTGCAGGGTGGGAACACTGTTACCTAGCCGGATCTTTTGCTGCTTTTCTGGATAGCTCACGTATGGTTTGAGCATGCTATGGCCTTATGCTACTTTGGGGATAGTTACTTCATGTTTCTTTTTCAGTTTTCAGTTTATGTTCTAGACTTTGTTTTATGGGAAAATAATGACCAAGTACTTTGATGTAACTTGACTATGGTTTTGAAATGCTAGTTTTATCCGCTGCTTTATTTACTCTATTTTTTTACTTATATGTTCTGTCTTGTGATATTTGCATGCATGTTTACCTCGTTTAACGCCCCTCCAAAGCTAGTGTCCTTGCAAGAGTGGCACTGGCAGAGGTGGGGTGTTACATTTGGTATCAGAGCATAAGGTTTACAAGATTTGAGCAAAAGGTTTTTAAAACTTACCTTTTGAAAAACTATTTTTCAAAACCAATTAAGTATTTTCCAAGAAAAGTCTAGTTATTTTAAAAGGCTATTCCCCAAAAGCCATTAGCACTATCCTTCGTTTCCTTGTTCTAAATCTATCTTTTCCTTTTTCAGTATGGCCGATCTTAACCTTCCCGAGGGAGTGACCATTCCCGGATGGTTCCGGAGGTACTTGGAAGCTAGGGCCAACAATGTGGGCCCAGCAACCACCCCCACCGTAACTGAGGTTCCTCCTCCTCCTCCTCAGAATCCACCAGCAGATTTCGCTAAGATTTGCAAAGACTTTAAGGCGATGGGTGGCAAGAATTTCATTGGGACGGAGACTTTTGTGGAGGCACGAAATTGGTTGAAAGAAACCGAGGATCTCTTCGCTATCTTTGATATGGAAGACCATAGAAAGGTTTTATTGGCAGCATGGCTATTAAAAGAAGAAGCTGCTTATTGGTGGGAGGTCACCAATGCTACGAGGCCTATAGAGACTTGGGCCGACTTTAGGACGAGGTTTGGGCTTAAGTTTCTATCATCAGCTGAGGCGAATCTGCAATTAGAGAAGTTTATATCTTTGAAGATAGGGGACATGACAGTGACGGAGTATGTGAATCAGTTTAACCAGCTTGCTCGATTCGGTTTGGACATGGTTAATACTCCCCAGAAGAAGGCTTTACGCTTTGCACGAGGGTTGAATGAGCCATTACAAGGTTTAGCACTATCTCATATACCCATGGGGGCCACTTTTGAAGGCCTAGTAGACATGGCATTGCTTCAAGGAGACAATAAGAATGGCAAGAAGGAAATCAAGGCTAATGAGACTCAAGCCAAGAAGACAGACTCCAAGTGGGGAGGAAATCAGAGCAATCAGAACAACAAGAACAACAAGGGAAACAAGGCCAAGGCAAAGGACCCAAGAAAATGCAACTTCTGTAGGATTGTTGGGCACATAGCCAAGGATTGCAGAAAGAAGAAGAGGAAGCGGGGCGAATGCTTTCATTGTGGAGAGACTGAACATTTTAGCAAGGATTGCCCCAAGAAGCAAGGACAAGGGCAAGGGCAGAATCAGCGTGCAGGACCTTCTGGAGGGCAAGTGCATGCTCTCAACGCTGCTCCAGTTCAGGACCGAGGTAGTATTTTTGTAGAAAGTCTTGTTTATATTTCTGATTATCCTGTTCGCATCTTATTTGATTCTGGCGCATCGCATAGTTTTATTTCTTCTGACATTGTTGAAAGTTTGCACCTAAGTACTAGTCTAGTTGAGGATCCCGTTTGTGTTTCAAATCCAATTGGGGGTTCCGCCCATCTATCTATGATTTGTGTGGATTTGAAGATTTCTATCTTGACCGTAGAATTCACGTGTAATGCTAATGTTCTCGGGTTCATGGAATACGGGTTGATCTTGGGCATGGATTGGTTGTCCAGTTATGGAGCCATTCTCGATTGTGAACATAGGGTGGTGAGGCTCATGACTCGCCTCGGTAATACCCTAGAAATTTCTTGTAACCCTAGAGGTCCCGTCATGTTATGTTATCTTGAATCTCTTGACTCGTCCATCGATGATCTGCAATCTGTAAGGGTGGTCCGAGACTATCCTGATGTCTTTGAAGAAGTTAAGGGGTTACCCCCTAAACGAGAGATAGATTTACGCATTTATCTAGTCGATAATGCCAAGCCAGTATCATTGCCCGTTAGGCACATGGCCCCACGAGAAAGAAGAGAGCTCAGAAAGCAAATCAAGGAGCTGCTTGAGAAGAATTTTATTAGGCGAAGCATTTCTGAATGGGGTGCTCCGGTGGTATTCGCTACTAAGGCGGATGGTTCGCTTCGTCTATGTGTTGATTATCGAGAGTTGAACAAGCTTACAAAGAAGAATAGGCATCCGTTACCGAGGATTGATGATCTCTTTGACCAGCTGGTTGGTGCTTCTGTTTTCTCTCAGCTCGATCTAGCCACCGGATTCCATCAGCTTAGAGTAGCTGAGGATAGTATCGATAAGACTGCGTTTAGGACTCCAGATGGAGTCTTTGAATGGCTTGTCATGCCATTCGGTTTGACTAATGCACCCGCCTACTTCGTAGATTTGATGAGTAGGGTGTTCAGGGAGTTCCTTAACAAGTTCGTGGTTGTCTTCGTGGATGATATTCTGATCTTCTCAAAGGATGAGGAAGAACATGCCAGACATCTCAAGGAAGTGATGGATACGCTTAGAGCGCAACAGTTGAAAGCCAGGTTCTCCAAATGTCATTTTTGGAGAAGGGAAGTTCGGTTTCTTGGACATATAGTTTCTAAGCAAGGCATAGCGGTGGATTCCGCGAAAGTGGTTGTGGTTCAAGACTGGAAGACTCCTAGGAATGCAACCGAAGTAAGAAGCTTTCTCAGTCTGGCGGGCTACTATAGGAAATTCATCAGGGACTTCGCTAAGATTTCGGCCCCTCTTACTAAGTTGACAAAGAAGAACTTAGTCTTTGCATGGGACTTGGAGTGTGAGCTTTCTTTTCAAAGGCTCAAGACCACAGCTCCAGTTTTGGCATTACCCGATGGCGGTAAGATGTTTACCGTGTACACCGATGCATGTGGTACGGGGTTAGGTGCTGTTCTAATGCAAGAGGGAAGAGTGATATGTTATGGGGGTAGGCAACTTAAAGTTCATGAGAAGAACTATCCCACTCATGATTTGGAGTTAGCGGCGATCGTCTTTGCACTCAAATCCTGGCGCCACTATCTTCTAGGCGAAAGGTTTGAGTTGTATACTGATCACAAGTCACTCAAGTACCTCTTCTCGCAGAAAGATCTGAATCTAAGGCAGCAAAGGTGGATGGAATTCTTCGCATCTTATGACTTCGAGATAGCTTATATCCCTGGCAAGGGTAATGTTGTGGCTGATGCATTAAGCAGAAGGAGGTTGACTTTGAGTCCCTTGTTTATTGAGATGAAGAACTTAGAGTTCTTGGTAACCTTTGATTTCACGACGGCTGTTGAGTCGATGACGGGTTCATTAGCATCCCTTGAGCTTAGACCCACACTTCTTGATCAAGTTGGGGCTTCGCAGAAGGAAGATCCGCAGATAGTCGAGGTCATGGATAAGTTGATTCGTGGTGAGACGTCTAGTCACCTTGCCAGATATACTATTGATGATAAGGGTTGGCTAAGGCGTGATGGAAGGCTATGCGTTCCACAAGTAGGAGACTTGGTGCATAAAGTTCTCGAAGAAGCACATCACTCGAAGATGACTATACATCCTGGAGGAGATAAGATGTATAGAGATATGAAGCGCATTTTCTTTTGGGCTGGAATGAAGAAAGATGTAGCAGAGTATGTTTTAAAGTGCATGGTGTGCCGACAAGTGAAAGCCGAGTCTAAGAAACCAGATGGGCTATTACATCCGTTGGAGGTCCCACAATGGAAGTGGAAGAGTATTTCTATGGATTTTGTGGATGGATTGCCTAGGTCAAGGAAAGGGAACACGAACATATGGGTCATAGTTGATAGACTTATGAAGAGTGCTCACTTCATTCCAGTAAAGAGCAAGAGGACCGCATCATGGCTGGCATCTATTTATCTCCGAGAGATAGTGCGGTTGCATGGAGTTCCTTCTAGCATAGTTAGCGATCGTGACCCAATTTTCACTAGCCAGTTCTGGAATAGTTTGCAAGAAGCGATGGGTACGCGATTGAATCTGAGTACAGCCTATCACCCCCAGACGGATGGCCAAACCGAAAGGGTGAATAGAGTGCTAGAAGATCTTTTGAGGCTTTGTGTTCTTGACTTTGGTGGTACTTGGGAAGACCACCTTCCTCTTGTAGAGTTTGCTTATAATAATAGCTATCAAGCCAGCATAGGGATGGCACCATTTGAAGCTTTGTATGGGAGGCCGTGTAGGTCACCATCTTGTTGGTGGGAGACAACAGATAGGCTTATACTTGGGCCCGATATGATACGGGACACATCCGAGAAAGTTGAATTGGTGAGAAGACGGATGAAAGCGGCCCAAGATAGACAGAAATCCTATGCTGACAAGCGAAGGGAAGATTTGGAATTCGAAGTGGGAGACATGGTTTTCATGAAGGTTTCTCCTTTGCATAATGTTGTACGTTTTGGAGCAGTAGAGAAGCTGGCACCAAGGTTCGTAGGACCCTTCCCTATCATAGAGAGAATTGGAAAGATGGCCTATAATGTGGAATTGCCCGAGAAGCTAGCCGGAGTGCACAATGTCTTTCATGTCTCGCATCTCCGAAAATGCTTACATGAGTCCGCTGAGGTGGTTGAACCAAGCATTCTTGAAGACGTGGAAGTAGAAAAGGAGGCAGCCTTAAGGAGAGCTCCAATTCGTATTATGGGAACAGAGATCAAGAAGTTAAGGAATCGAGAAGTCAAATTGGTGAAAGTTCAGTGGAGTGAAGCCGATGAAGATGCAACTTGGGAAACCGAGGAGAAGATGCGTGGGCTTTATCCATTCCTTTTTGAGGGTACATTCTCAGTCTCCTTTCTTAATCAACATATCTTTCTTTTTGCTATCCATGTTTATCCTGTTTATCTTGTTATCTCGTTAACCTTGTCGTGAGAACCTTAGGTAGAAACCCTTTGGATGAAACATGTATTTGAAACATGTTATGCTTCATGGTTGCAAGTGGTTGCAAGTGTTTGCAAATGGATACTCGTGGATGCATGATACACATTAGGCACTAAGATCGGCTCACACACTTTCATGTTGCATATGCATGAGTGTTTATGCTTATTCATGGATGAAACTTGTTGTGCTATCACGTGGATGTTGCATATGAATGAATGTTATGTGCACTCATGTAGAGATTATAAATTATGTTAGGAATTTGCATACATATGGACTCATTTCACTAACATGTTTTGCATTAAGGGGGTTTACTGAATCAGTAACCTCCTGATTTTCGCATTAGATAAGTACATATACACACACCTTTGCATATGATCATACAACATTTAGAATCCTTTAAGGACAATGACTGCACGTGGATGATGTTTTGAGTAGATGGATGATGGATGGTAGGATACGTTCTTCCTAACTTGGAGATTTCAGGGACGAAATCCTTTAAGGAGGGGAGAATGTAACAACCCGTATTTTTGAATAACATGTTATAACATAAAACAAGGCAGAATTAAACTATAAAATCTGAATCAAGGGAAATGGGCTGTGCCATTGCGTTCGTGTCGGAAAAATACGCGAAATAGAGTCCGAGTTTTCGAAAAACGGAGTCCGTATGACCAAGTTATGGCCCAATGAAGTTTTCAGAAAATTCCAAGCCCGAAAACAGTTCAAATTCGAGTTCAGATTTAAATTTCAACCAAGGCAGAATGGGCGTGAATTTTCCTGCCCCAGGCAGGGTCGACACAGGGGTCGACACCAGTGTTGACCCTCCCCCCAATGGGTCGACACCCATGTCGACCCATGGGTCGACACCCATGTCGACCCAGGGGTCGACCCCCCTGGTTGGACCATTTTTTCTGGTGCACCATTTGTGACCTGTGAGTCTTGCTCTAGAAGTTTCTGACGGGATTTGACGGACCAGAAGTGTTTCAGGGTTAATCCTATGGTCTAAATTAACCTAATCACCTATAAAAAGACCCCTAGACCTAGCCTAAACCCTCATTAATCATTCCTACAACTAAATGCTGTCCAAATATTCACCAATCATGGCCTCCACCTTCTTCATGAGAGCATGAGTGTCTCAAATCAATCTATGTCATAAAAGAGCCATCTTTCTTAAGTAAAAGAGCCTCCTTTCTTTGTCTTTGGGGTTATTACTTCTTGTTTCAAGGCGTTTAAGTGGAGCTTATTATTTTCTTTGCGGATTTTGCTTGTGGCTTCGTCTCAATCTTTATATATATTGATCTAGATCGCATAACCGCTCATTGTAAGCCCTATACTACTCTTAGATTCTAACTATGAAGTTAAATGTGACATGTTGCAAGTTGAGTTTGGGCCTAAGTATGATATATGCTTTTATCTTATCATGTTATGCATGAATATATTCTATGCATGTTTGTAAACCTATGATCTTATCATGTTATGCATGAATATATTCTATGCATGTTTTTAAACCTATCACCTTGACCTTGTGGGCTAAAAGCTATAAGCTTTATGTTGAAATGTTGCATTATACAACATGAGAACCCTCATAACCTTTATGGTAACTTGCATATAATGTTATATGCGAACTTCTAGTCATCATCCTATGTCATTCTTGATCATGCTTCACCTATTTTCTTAAATTGATATTATGCATGTTTTGAGGCCTATGATGTAATATGCAAGCCTATGAACATATTTATGCCTCATATGCCACCATGTTTAACTTGTGGCCAACCTTATTACCTTATGCCCCTTTTTGTCATGCTTTTGTCAAGTTCCCTCTTTTGATCTATGTTATGTTATGCGAAAACGTACATGCGATGGGAATGCGTTGGGTTTGGGTAATATTAATGACATGAAAACATGGTTTTAAAATATGACATGAACATTGACTTGTGATTATGTTTGTAAACATAATGGTGGACATGACACTTAGAAAATATGAGTGTGGCCAACTCGAGGTTGGGTTGAGTTTGTAGCATAAATCTACCCGGAACCGACCGGCTTAACTAGTGGCTACAAACAATAGGACCCAATGTGAGTAGTTGGTCATGTCGCACTTGAAACCGGAGGTTAGACCAAGTTGTGGTGTAAAGCTACCCGGACCCGCCCGGCTTAACTAGTAACCACAACAAAGTCTAATGTGAGAGGTTGGGTGCATTAAAATAATTAATGCCACATGATAGGGTTAAGTCATGGACCACTTGAATACTTAACCAATTAAACATGATCGGTTGACGCAGTTAAGTCATGAACCTTGGGTACACTTAACCAACTTGATACTTGATTGGGTGGGGTTAACCACATTTAACCCGCTAGAAACCCTATTTACGTGGTCCTTTTCACCAGCAACCCTCTTGATTGTATCATGATACCCTAGGGACTAGGCTAGGGTGGGGCACGATTACTGGGTTGACATGTAAGCGACCAAAACGACGGCTGAGTAGGTGCGTCGGTGTAGGTTCAGGCGGACTATGGTCGTGTACATGGTCCGGAGTTGAAAAAGCAGACACGGGCACCCGTAGGTTTAGACTGTGCGTGCTTGATCTGTGTCTGTGGTTGGCACCCTAGGGCTTAATACACCCTAGGGTGGACCTAGCACAGTTTGACTACACTTCGTGATTGGGCCGTATGACACCGACACTTGACGAGTTAGGCTTTTAGGGAGCCGATCGACTAGACCGAGTAGTTGGACCTCGATTTAGGTCATTTCATGATATGGGCCAGCTTTGGGCCAAGGGATCATTTCTTGATTATTCGTGAGATGGATTGGAATACTAGTACACTCCTGGTGCAACTTAACCTTGTATATGCGATGCCACACTTGATCTATCTTGTTAACTTTTCACCATGCCAGTTATTACCCTACATCTCATCTCTGTTTTACATGTTCAGTTAGCTTTATTAGTTTTTATACTAATAGTAGATAGGACTTACCAGTCTTTTTGACTGACCCATTTTCTTTCGCCTCTTTTCTTCCGTTTCCCACCCCCAGGTTTGCAGGGTGGGAACACTGTTACCTAGCCGGATCTTTTGCTGCTTTTCTGGATAGCTCACGTATGGTTTGAGCATGTTATGGCCTTATGCTACTTTGGGGATAGTTACTTCATGTTTCTTTTTCAGTTTTCAGTTTATGTTCTAGACTTTGTTTTATGGGAAAATAATGACCAAGTACTTTGATGTAACTTGACTATGGTTTTGAAATGCTAGTTTTATCCGCTGCTTTATTTACTCTGTTTTTTTACTTATATGTTCTGTCTTGTGATATTTGCATGCATGTTTACCTCGTTTAACGCCCCTCCAAAGCTAGTGTCCTTGCAAGAGTGGCACTGGCGGAGGTGGGGTGTTACAAAAGTTGAGTTGGTTTTTAAAACAACTTTGTTCCTTTTCGGGGACGAAAAGTTTTAAGTGGGGGAGATTGTAATAACCCGGAAATCCGAGCCAATTTAAAATTTTTATTTTGGCAATTTTAGTGAATTTTGAATATTTAAAATGATTATTTTAAATAATAACGACGAGAAATTTATTTTGAATAGAATTAGGATGTATATATTTATTTGAATCGTCGTTAGAATATAAATATTTTATTTTAATTATAAAAGGAATATAAAATGGCGTGGTAATTCGAAAATTCGATTTCAAAGTTCAAATGAATGTAAAGAATTCAAAATAAACCGGATTTTGGTGAAACCAAAAATATTAGAATCTAATTGGAAATATCTTTCCAACGAATCCGAAAAATAAAAATTTCATAGCGGGAATCAAAAGTTATGTCCAGTTGAAAATTCAGAATAGTCGCTACAGAATTCTGGCCCTTAAAAATGGAAATTTTGCAAACGACCTCTGTTTTCGACGAAAACATTTTTGTTGAAACCGGAATGTCAAATTATTGCTAGATTCCAATTCTCATAATTTTCTGAATCAATATGTGAGCGTGGCAAAGGAAAACGTGTTTTAACAGTTTCAGTCAATTTTGATCGACCATAAAATGGCCATTTTTCAAACGATCTCGGAAATTGACGAAATTAGTTTTTTTAGGACCGTACCGTCAATACGAAGCTAGGAAATATTTTTTGGGAATTTTTAGAGTCCGTATGCGGCCCTGGTAAATTGAAATGTGCGTTCAAATTCAATATATAGATTTATATTTTGATTTTGACGGAAATTGATCGAAACAGTCGAATCAGCTTGCGGGACATATCCCGTTGAGTTCGAAATGAGGGTAATTAGCTACGGACGACAGTCGGTGGGTTCGATTTTAAGTTCGAAATAAAACGTTACTTTATGGAGGATTAAAATAAATAAAATTATAAAAGCTTGGTCAATCCCTCTTATTTTCTCTCTCCCCAATTCACTTCTTCGATTAGAAATTAAACCCGTCGCCCAAATTAGCAGCCACCACCGTCGTTCCTAACCTCCGCCCGCTCCACCCCACCGCGACACTCCAGACCCGCCGCCTCCTTTCCCATCCCTCCTCCTCTCTCCGACCATCGCTGTCGATCTCCACTTCCCCCAAAAAACAGCACACCCTAATCCGAATAGAAACCCGCGCCTGAGATCCAACAACCTGCCAGTGCCGCCACCCATACCCCCTCAGCCACCTCCAGAACCTTCGCCGCACCTCCCTAACCCTTCATCGCTGTCGTGGGCCCCTCCACAGTCCCAAAACTGAGTTTTTATTTTTAATACTCGCGTTTAAACACCTCTTTCTGTTTCCTCCTTCGCTCCACTACCGTGAGCTTCAACCCTTAACAACATTGACAGTAAGTTTTTAAAATATTATTTTTACTTTTATATTTATTTGTTTTAGAAATAAAAATGAAATCTTTATCTATTCGTTATTGAAATAAAAAGTGAGATCTTTATCTATATGGTGTTACGAAGGGATTTGATCTTTATTTATGACAAGTTAGAATTTTTAATTTAGTAAAGTTTGGATTTTTAATGTAGTAAAGTTTGGATTTTTATAGTTTAAAAGATATGATAATTTTTTTTAAATAGGAAAAAAGTATGATTTTTACAATAGAAAAACACGATTTTTTTTAAGATAAAGATTAGATTTTTTTATCTTAGAAAAGAAATTATTTTTATAATTGAAGAAGCGAAATAAAAACCTGATTTTTATATAAGTAGCAATATAAAATTGTAAATTTTATATAGAAAATGGCATTGTAAAAATGTGATATTTAAAATATAAATATCGATTCAAAATATAAACATCATGTTAGAAAAAGGTGATTTATTTATATTGAAAGTGAACAAATAAAAATGTGATTTTTATTTTAAAAATAGCGGTTTAAAAATATAAATTGTATCTATGAAGAGCGATATAAAAATATAATTTTTATTATGAAGTTAGCGTGATAAAAATATGATCTTTATTATATGAACAGCAGTATAAAAATAAAAAATTTATCCATATAGTAGCAGTATAAAAATGTGATTTTTTATCCATATAGAGTAGTTATAAAAATATGATTTTTATATACATAACAACAATATAAAGATGCGATTTTTATATATGTAGTGGATACGGACAACGAAAATGAGAAAAGGCGAGCACGACGAAGATTTCCTACATATGAAGAGTCGCGACATTTGGGTTTAGCTAATAGGTGAGAACTCCTCACTTTTATTTTAATTTCTAGTTGAAATATATACTAGGATGCAGACGGTGCTTAGCATCACCCGACACCCGTCGCCCACAGACCATGGACGACTTGTTTGATTTTGTATGTTGTGAAAATTGATTGTGATGTGTAATGAAATAAAATATATATTCATGGGTTGAAATAAAATATATATTCATGTTTTGAAGTAAAATATATATTCATGTGTTGAAGTAAAATATATATTCATTTACAAATCGAACGATTTGTTTATGTACTCCGAGTTGACTGATATTGATTGGGACAATAAATTTTACACATCGCCCAACTGCACAAATAAAATATGTGTTTGAGTGATTGAAACCCCACACGGGTATTGGGATGATATTTGACGTACACTAATCCTGATTGTTTAGTTGTATGTCAATCGATGGGTTGACAGACTGTGTAAGTGTTAATTATTTATATTTAATGCTTATGCAGTTGTGTGGTGCACTTTGGATGATGGTTGATGATTTATCGTTGCTGTTATATACATGTGTTGTAGGGAATCCATATAATTAACGTTATATGGCAATTGATTGGGCCTCATTCCAATTTGGAAAATAAGGAATATTAAAAGAAAATTCATGTGTTGAATAGAAAGAAAATTCATGTGTTGAATAGAAAGAAAATTCATGTGTTGAATAGAATAAAATATTCATGTGTCGAATGGAATAAAATATTCATGTGTCGAATTGAAATATAAATTCATGTGTTGAAATAAAATATATATTCATGTGTTGAAGAAAATATTCATTTGTTAAATAAAATAACGAAGTTATTGAAATATATAAAGCCGTGTTGATTAGATATGCGCCATTTTGACGCGGACGATATTTATATCGATTATATTCGTTTTTAGAATGAATATAGAAAAGGAAATAATTTCAAAATATAACGTTTGAAAATATTATCATTTGTATATCGATGATGTGGAATATTCAATTCTGATTAGAAATTGAATATGAAGTTGAAATCGTTTCGAAAACGAATTTAAAACAATTTATAAAATATGTTTTAAAAGGCAATCGATGAAAAATATATAATATAAATATTATATATATTAAATGGCTTGAATAGGACGCGCCGCGCTGCGGTAGTTCGCGAATTTCGTCTATTGACTTCGAACGGATATTACGAGAGATCCGACCGTCGGGTTCTCGTAAAACCAGAACCGTTGGGTTCCTATCGAAAAGAACATTCTAACGAATATTAGAGATTTGAAATCAAATGGTTGGATTTGGAAATATGTCCAAATAAAACTTGGAAAAGGTCGACTGTACAGGCCTTGATAAATTTATTAAAAGTAGTAATAATTTGTGTAAAAACATAAGAAATGATTTGGAAAGAATTGGGATGAAAAATTCAATATTTGAAAAGATAAAAATAGATTTTTTATCGAAATGAACTAGTTTTGAACTAGAATTATAATCCATTTATTTTTGAAATAAATAAATTGGATTTGAAATGGTTTCGAAAATAACCAGAATTTCCAATAATTGAATTGGAATGGATTTGAATCGAAATTGTCTTTGGAATATTTCGATGTAGGATTTCGTGATTCTACAGATATTGTTATGGAAATTTGAAAGATATATTTATATCGTTATTTCCAATACGATATTTGTTGGTCGTACGATTTGATATTAAATATAAGCCGATATATTTTCTATTTAGAGTCTTGTATTTAATATCAAATGTGATTTGGGTTTATAGTGAACCGTGTTTTAAATGATATTAGTTCTTTAACCCAGTTAAAGACAGGATGTGATTTCCTAAGTTAAACAATCATTAATATTGATTTTTGGGAAGATTAAAACCAAGTGGAGTTTTAATGAATCTTTAATTAGATTGAAATGATCGAGAATGGAGTATCACCAGTTTTGCTCCAGGCGGTAGTTAAATCTTTAATTAGATTTAAACGTGAAATGGTAATTGAATTTACCGATAACACCGTGGTGTTAGATATGAATTATTACCAGTTTAACTTCATGGGATGAATAGGTTGAGATTGGGAAATAAAATAAATGATTACTTCGGTGTGGTTCGCTAATCCCGACTAATTTGAATTGATATTCAAAGGAAGATTAAAGAATAAATTTAAAAGAATTTATCTTTGATAAAAATAGTGGGAACCTTTCCCAAAGTATAAGAATATTTGAATAAAAGAATATTCTGAATTGGAATGAGGCGTATGTTGTGTTTGTGCAACACTGGTTTATTATATACGCGAGTTATTCAGAAAGACCGGGTTTAATCCATTCAGAATAACTGATTCGACGATGTGTCGAAGATGAAGACGGTGGTCGAAGACCGGAGGTCTTCACATCGTTTGGGTGATTGCTGATGATCTTGATTGGGCTGTACACCCAAGAGGAGGGAATCAATTGGTGATCGTCCAGACATACTTGGAGACCGATGGATATGCGAGGTACAAGGTGCCTCCGGTTTCGTTCAGACCCAAAACGAACTTGTAAATGGACTGTGTGTCTGACATTGGATTTTATTCTGTGTGATTGATTTCTATTAAATATATATCTGTTTGGCGGCGGAAAATTTACTATCTTGCTTAACGCCCTTCTCTGAGACGTACGAGCTCAGGGGTTATATATTAATGGGTATCAATCGCATGGAGTGAAATGCCTGTGTGGCATGCCTAGGTGGAAAATGATCAAGGCTTTTGTTGAAAAGAAGATACTTGTGGTTGATGATTAAAGCACGGCCTGTCTGGGATAGCTTTGTGTAGCGCTGATTCGCGAGCCTCACACCCCGGTTGTGGACAAGAAACGGGAGAGGACCTCAGGGAGGGCATGCGTTTCCTTCTAGCTAGGGTGGTGTCAGTGACCTACCATCCCTGACATTTATATTATTTTCACCTGTGTGGTTGTTGCTGTTGCGAGGCACCTCGGATATATCAGTGACTGTGTGGAGCCGATGGAGTCATTTGGCTCATTTATGCCCCAAATGGCGGGGAAACGTAGTGTTCAGGCATAATAATCCACATCGGTGGACCGACCTTGACGATCCAAGGCTTGTCTGCGCGCTTGCCTGAGACTCGGGCTAGACAGTCTCGAATTTGGTGGGGACGATCCCTGGCCTCGGTTCACAAATGGAAATCTAATTTCCAAATACGTGACATTTGCGGTTTTGATTGTAGAGCCTAGTATGGCGACATGATATATGGTACCCATGCAGTCTATGGTTGATATTTATGATTGAAATTGTTTTGACACTATACACTTATAATAGTATCAAATGATTTGTTTTTAACGTACCAAGCATGTTTTGCTATTATAAGGGAAAACCCTATCCTCCGGCTTGTGTTGCATTGTGTGATGGGACCTGGGTCTTATAATAGCTTCATTTTTCCAAAAAGTATTGCGCTGTTTTGTTATATGCATTGGTATTCTTGGGAGGAAACCCGTTCCGTGTTATACGACGTGGTCCCTTGATATCTGATGTAAAGTAAAGCTTTAAATAACTATTTTAGTTCTCACACCAGTCACATGACTGACCTGGAGTTTATTGTTTTAACCTAAACTCTTGGTGCCCTTATTTTCCGCACGGGCAGCTAGTAGTTTTGGTTTTGCAGATTTATATTAACAGGATCCTGATTTACAGCTGGAATGATATCCGGAAAGCTCTGGATCCATATATCTCCTTCAGTTGTGCTTTGTATTATTTTTCGCTGATATGTAATGTATTGTAATCTCTGATATTTATCGAATGTGTAATATTTATTTATGTTCTGTATATTCTTTTATTCTGATGAATTGTTGTAATTAACAATGAAATGTTCTTCTGTTTGTGTTCTGATTTGTCGTGTTCTCAAAACAATCAGGGGTTTCGAACGGTCTTGGTCGGTTTACCGATCGAGTCAGATCGAGCAAAATTCCTGTTCGTTACAAAGAACTTGTGAAAATTTCTATAATGTTAGGGATTTTATTCCACCAATACCAATCTATCAGCAGTCATCTACTGACAATGAATCGTCTCAAGCCCAACTCACTATACTAGACATTGGATCAGGTCATGGAGAAAATCCACCTCAACTCACATTATCCAATGCAAGGTCAGGACAGGACAAGGATGACTCAAACAGCCAGAGTTAATCTAACTCATACACTCGGTCAATCCCTACAATTGATAGTGAGTAAAGAGTCAACAACCAACCAACAATGCTAAAGACCCTGCCAGAGATCAAAATCCTATTAACATAGGACATCACATGATAACAAGATCGAAAAGAGAATTTTTCAAACCAAAGGTCTACAACACCACGGATGAAGACAGTGAACCTAGTACATTTAGTGCGGCAAATAAGCGCCAACACTGGAAATCTGCTATGAATGAAGAAAGAAATAAAGCATGAAGCTTAGTTACAAAACCAAGCAATACAAATATCGTTGGGAGTAAATGGACCTACGAAATTAAAAGGAATCCAAATGGAAGTATAGATTTGTAGATAAAGGTTACACTTGGCAATATGGTTTTGATTTCAAAGAGACATTCTCATCTGTAGTCAAACCTATAACCATTAGAATTATTCTGAGCATAACACTTCACTACAGGTGGGAAATAAGACAAATGGATGTTAATAATGCATTTCTAAAAGGAGAACTGCATGAAAAAGTGTACATGGAACAACCACAAGGATACCAACAACAGAACAACAATACAATGTGCAAACTTCACAAGGCCATATATGGACTAAAACAAACACCAAGGGTATGGTATGAAAAACCGAAAGCTACTTTAAAATGTCTAGGATACAATGGTACAAAATATCATAATTCTCTTCACATGAAGATAAAAGACAAACTTTGCACATATATATTAGTATACATAGATGATCTTACCGTTAATGGAAGTGACAATGAAGAGATCAATCAAACAACCAAGCAGTTGGATAAAACTTTATCTATAAAGGATTTAGGAGAATTGGATTTTTTTTCTATGTGTTGAAGTCATTAGAAACTCAAATTCAGAAATGATGTTGTGCCAAAAAAAATACATCTAAAAAATATTAATCAAAGCTAAAATGGATAAAGACAACCCCATACCTACTCCTTTGATGACTAAACTACACCTATCTAAGTATAAAGGTTAACCTTTTTCAGATGTCAAGTTACATAGAAGTATAGTGGGTGCCCTACTGTACGCTACAATTACCAGACTATATATATCATACTACATAAATAAGGTATCACAATTTATACACGGTGAAGAACATTGGAAAACTGTTAAGCACATTTTACAATAGTTGAATGGGACATTAAATCAAGGAATTATACTAAAGAAAAGCAGGGATATCGAGATCAAAGGTTACACTGATGCTGATTGGGCCTCCGATCAAGAAGATTGAAATCCACGTCTGGCTACATCATCTATTTGGGTGAAAATACCATCTCTTGGCGCTCGAAAATGCAACCCACAGTTTTCGGCTAAAGCATAGAGGCTGAATACCACAGTATTACCAATGCAACAACTGAAATCACTTAGATTGAATCACTATTGAAAGAAATTAGCATCAAACAAGCCAAAAGGATGATTATATAGTGTGATAACCTCAGCACAGTTCTATTTCAGCTAATCCAGTTCTCCAATCACGAACGAAGAACATAGAGTTAGATCTACACTTTGTGCATGATAGAGTAATCGATGAAAAGCTTGAAATCAATCGCCTTCCAACTATCTTTCAAAGAGGGTACATTTTAACAAAGCCTCTCGCCAAAAACAAAACTTCAGGAGATTCAAAACAAACCTGAGAGTATTTAGAGGAAGGGACGAATTGAATGAAGCATTGTTTCAAATCTCAAAATATTGCCCGAGATCTCCTCCGAGATCTTGTTTTAGGCTCCTTCTTAAACAAAACAACAAATCCCGTTTTGAATATATCGTCCGAGATATTGCAATATCGAATGACATATTGACCGAGACGAGATACTGAGATATCACCCGAGTTCATGGTTTTTCTAGTTAAAATTAAGACTTGTGCCTAAACCAAAACAATAATTAAAAAAACTCAAATTCAGCCATGTTAATCTCCTGCTATTTTATATTTTACATGTCAAAAGAGCATATCATATATTCATATATGTTCGACAATGCTTGTGATTTTCATATTCATTATTTTTTACTAACATGCTACCTATGAATTATGTATTGTATGTTCTATTCATGTTGAATTGTCTTATGTTTTAGATCCTTTTTATGTTCTTTGTCCAGAAAGAAGTCATGTTTATTTATCATAATTGTAAGAACTAATCTATTTTTATTGCGCTATTTTTTTATTTTGAGCATATTATGATTATAAATATGAATGTTCATTAGTAAATTAAGAATGATAAGGTGATTTTGCAATTCAAGTATAAGTTACTATTACTATAACGACATTCGTGAAAATTATTATATAAGAATATCAATTTTTAACATATTATATACCCCAAGATTGTTCCGATATGAGCTTTCAAAATTATTGTATAAGAATATCAATTTTTAACATATTATGTACCCCGAGATTGTCCGATATGAGCATTCAAACCCGAGCTGGATACCGGAGACAAACCCCAGAGTTAGACTCTTCTCATCCGAGATCTCCTCCGATATGATCAAGCCTGTAAAATCGCCGAGATGAAACACGATCGATATCCGAGATTTAAAACCCTGGAAGGAAGTCGGCGAAGCCATGGAAACGAAGCGGAAAACCCTAGCTACATTTGACCGGGGGAAATAAGGACTAAAGCACACCATATTTGTTATATTAGTGTTACAAGGGTAATGTCGTTCTCTTACATTTCAATTGTTATATTTTGGTCTATAAATACCGAAGTATTCTTATGTACAATTTAACTATTATTACAATAGTAATGAAATAATAATTACAACAACTTTATTACTTCATCTTCTTTATTATTGTTTACATATATTTCAAATTTCAGTTGTGTATACCATTATTCGATATAAATAGCTATAGTCTAAAATATATAATTGATCACATTTATTGGTTCATGAAATCATATAAGGGATATGTACGCAAAAAAAGAGACATTGAAGGGTGTATGGCATAAGAATATATCATACAAGAAGCTAGTATATACTGCATGGAATATATGCCAAATGGTGGTGATGGCAATCATAAACATACCCGCGAAGAGTTTTTTAGATAAGGACATGTATTTGCTGGTGAGAGACCTCTAGATAATGGCAAAGACATATGTTAACCCAAGTGTAGTTTGAACAAGTGCATAGATGGGTCCTTTATAAGTATGGTGGATTGGATGAATGGAAGAAGTAAGTTCATGAACTTGTCCCGAATTTCTATTTTTTTATTTCAATTTACATATATGTTTTGATATATGTTTTCCGTAGGAGGTATAACTCCTATGTGAAAAGCACTAGATTTCAACCTCGAGGAAGGGTTATAACTGTAAAAGTCATTCAAAGTTTTACTCTATGGTTACATAATGAGGTATTACATCGTCTTAAGTAGTTCACGTGTTTATAAGTGGCAATACACCTTCATCACCATGATTTTTTACTTATTTTATTTCATGTAGTTGTTAAAGACCGTCGATGTTGATCCAACTTTGTGGCAACTAGCGCATGGGCCGAAGTTCATGACGCGTAGTTATATGAAGTACCAAGTGAGTTAGTTTTCGTTTTCCACAAAAAAGTACGAAGACCGTACGGTAACACAAAATAGCTATGTATGCATGATAGCAATTACAAAATTTAGAGCGAGTGGTAAAGATAAAAATTATAAGGAAACAGAAACAACGTATTACCGAGTCATTCAGCAAATACTTGTGTTGGGTTACACTGACTTCCATTAAATAGTTTTTTTATTGTGCTTCGGTAAAGGTCGAGGATAAGGTCAATGGTTGAAAAATAGATCCTGTTTCAAACTTGATCACGGTTAGTTTAGGGAAATTGAAGAATAAAAATAAGGTAAATGATGAGCCATTATTCTTGCATCAGAAGCGGGTCAAGTATTCTACTCAAAAGATTTAAAAAATAATGGATGGTCTATGGTTTTACATACGCTAAAATGGTTGAATACAAGTGTGGATGACATTGAGTTCCCTACCATCTATCAATCAACTTTTGAAGACAATGAAAAATTAGAAGACCTTGCCAAATCGATACGTTAACTTATTTGCATTAGTACACCACATGATTGTGTGTGTGTGTGTGCATATTTTAATTGCATGACTATGTGTATGTTTTTTTTAATTGCATGACTTCTGCATGTTTTTAATTGAAAATACATGCTCTTGTTTTGTGATGTAAGTTTTGGTTGTTTTTTATTTTCCATTTGTTCAATAACAATATATATATACACACACACACACACATATATATATATATATAACTAAAATTTCTATTTACATTTGTTTAGGATTATGATACTATTTGTTTCAGTTAGTACCTATTGCTTTATTATTATGTATTCTAGTACTTCTTCCTCTTTGTATATGATAATTTGTAGTTGTTAAAATATTTTGCACACTGGTACATAAGCAGTTAATGGGTACATAAGCATGAAATGACTATAATGTCTTAAATACTATTTATACATTATAATGCCTATAATCCTCATCAATATCTAGTACAAACCACTATGTTTAAAATATATAATGTGCATCTCTTGCTAGTTCTAAACACATCAAAATACTATTTATCTTTGCTAGTCAATCATAATCAATTTGAAAATATAGGTTTCATTTGAAAATTATTCTCGAGCTCAATATTTCATTTGAAAATATCATAACATTACAATTCAAGTTTTAAATAAAAATCACTGATTTCAAATAGTATTGTTCACACTATAAGCATGATTTGAAAATCGTAATAAAATTCTTTGTTAATTTAGTAAGCATTCAATAAATTCGTAACACATTTTTTTTTCAAAACATTTATTTAGAATATGTTGACTAGCCTTTTGGAAAGGCCATCACATCTTGGATTTATTGATGGAAGTGGATAATTAGCTCAAGGCATGTCGGATTAGCATGTTATCTTTCGGGTCATAGGGCTAGGCTCAGCCCAACCCATTCCAATCTGCTACATTTTGGATCGAATGACCTCGGGTCGGCGTACCTCGTCGGTGACGAAACTTATTATGTCACCAAGCATAACTGGTTTGAAACATCTCGGGTTGGATACCTTAGGTCGGCTATGCTGAGCCGACCTATAATGACCCGAATCATGAAGCAGTTTCCAGTGATTATAAACTTGTTCAAACTCTGACCTAATTCTAGCTCCTGAATTTTCAGATCGCGCGACACTTGTAACACACAATTTGAATGTGGACATTTCCCACGTGAAGGTCTAGTCTAGCCACCTTCCTGGATTGCATGGATCGCATGAAACGTGGCCAACCTGACCCAGGATAGTCGCCATGTGGCATGACGACCCGAAGAGACCATCTCCCTATAAATACTCATTTTGAAGTTTGGAAGAGGGGGCTTTCATCTCAAACTATCCATGCAAGGACATTGCAACATAGGGAGGTCGATGCATATCATAATACAAGGATTTTGTGTAACTTGACCAACGCAAGGATTTTGTGTTGTGTAAATCACTTCTTTCTCTAAATTTCTTACAAAAAGACAACTGTAACCTGTAATCGACAATATAAACAAAGATTATAAGTGTATGTAAGCTTGGATTAAGATGAACCACTATAAATACTCTTATGTGTTCCATGTTTTCAATTTAATTCTTGCATTATGTGGTTGTGAATGTGCGAATATTTTGTGATTTGTGTGTGGATTACGCACTTTAAGGGTTGGTTGTAAAGAGTTCCTCTTTTTGACATCAACACTTTGGCACTCTACGAAGGGGACGCACGCTACTTCAATTTCTAGCTTGAAAGGATTTGGATAGCTCATCTTTAGATTAAGGATTATGAAGTGGAAGAAGTATACAGAGTCTTCCCAAGCTCAGGCCATAAGCAACGAGGCAAACTAGGAGGCTTCCTCTCATGGATCCCTCTATCTATCTAATAAGGGAAGATATGGATAATGTGCTCACGGAATTAAGGACATGGATGCAGAAACAAGACAAGCTTCTCCGCAAATAAGAAGAAGTGATGAATTCCTTCTTTGCACTATTCCAACAAACTCAACAACCAAGAGGTCCAAGTTTGCTTGCAAGATCTAGCACAAGCAATGCTGCAAGAATGGAAACAACATCTCTGGATCGGCCACGGAACAGGCCCCAACTCGGATCAGTGCAAATCTCAGCTCGACCAACAACCAATACTGACCCGAACTCATTAGGGTTAACCGCCTCACTCTCAATGCTGCACTTCACGATTCTGCAAGTCGTGACACTATGGACATGAATGCTGGACAATCCCACACTAATGCAGCCTAGAAGAGGCAACAAAAAATTTGGAACTGGAAATGCTATTCCTGGTCGGCTCGGCCATACCAACCCATGACCGGCTCGTCCCTATCACATCGACCTGTACCCTTGGGGCAACACCTAGTCGAACCTGGATGCTTGAAATAGGCTCCCACCTTCTTCTGGACTGCATGTTGGGGACATCAACGCTGAATTGGGTAATTGGAAGCAACTTCTAGGAGATGAGAACCCGACTGCCAACTTGATTCGACGCTTTTCTAGAGGCGACACATCATGGGACAATGTGGATAACATTAACCGTAGCCTTTTCTCGTAGGACATCAGGAATTCCCATAACCCAATTGATTCCAAATTACAATCTCTTGAGGCATACAACGACAAAACTGACCCTATCGTGCGTATGGTGCTCTATATGTGCCACATGGAAGTGATATCAGCGTCAGATAACGTCATGACAAAGTGCTTCTCTCTGTTCTTAAATGATATCCCTGCTATGTGGTTTCGGCAGCTTGGATCCTAATTGATCAACGGTTGGAATGCTTTAGTCGCCCGGTTCATCGAGCAATTCAGGTCCACATATCTTGGCCCATGAGCGTAATGTGTCTCACTTCTTTTAAGAAAAGGTTCGGAGAGACCCAATATTCATTCATGGAAATATTTAATGCACTGATGGATTGACTAGAATCGTCCATGATGCTCATGACTACCGTCTCTAGCATCTTGGATAAAACGGATTTCAAACTCACTTTACAACGAGACTTACCAAGAGACCTTGTTGAATTCTACTTTGAAACTAACAGGTTCTTGTAGCAAGAGGATGCTAATATCGAAATGGATGACCTTAATGTTTACATGGAAAACGACGGAGGACCATCTTACTATAGAAGAAACAAGGGAAAAGGAAAGGCCTTGGAGAAGAATGATAATAATATGCGGTTCTGGAGAGAGCCCAAATTCGATAAGTATACCGAGCACAATTCCTCATTATTGGATATATATATATACACCTTGACGTGTGAGGAAGTCTTCCTTTTCCAAAGCCTCGCAGAGGGAGCCAACTTAGAAAGAACGAGATTCTGGATTACACTACATATTCCATGATATGGCAGGTTGTGCTATGAACAATTGCAGGCATTTGCATGACGTCTCGAAGAGCAGATCGGACAAGGAGAGTTGTCTGAATATGTCAAGCAACCAAAAGTGCCTACACCGACACTACCATCACCTAATCCCTGGGATGGGAATGATCATAACCCAAGAAACCGCAAGATCATCATCAGTTGATCTGGATTAGATCTCCATGGATTTTTGCATTTCTTCAGAATAAGATTTGCTTATGTTTGTTTTAGGATTTTCGGATGGCTACGTCGACTCACACATGTACGAGGATTAAGATTTAATCCTAAGACATGCTTTATTCTTGACAATAAAACCATCCGATGAATAAATGGCTAAGTTGAAGTACCCATGTATGGGATTAGGATTTAGTCCCTAGGCGTGCTCTGGATTCAATGATAAAACAATCAAGCTTTATTTCAGTTATGTAATAATTTCTGGATTTAATAAAATGGATTTCCAAGCATGGATTATGCTTGATAACACCTAATTATCTTGTCAGGATGTGGCAAGACTTATTAATCGGGTTTACAGTATGGCTTATACTCGATCTAAAACTCTCAGTATGGATGTAATGACCCGGATCCTTAGGGGTTAATTTTTAAATATTTAATATTTAATTTAAATATTGGGTTGGTAAAATAAGTAAATTTTTATATTTGAATTATCGATTTAAAAATCAATTTCAATTTAATATTGAAAATATTAAATTATCAGAATACGAAAATGGATTTTAGTTGAATTCAAATTTTAATTTGAATTAAATATAGTTCAAATAATTAATAGGAAATTTCATTTGAATTTATAACGATAATAATATTAATTTATTATCGCAGAATTTAAATGGTTTGAAATTTAAATTACATCAATTTAAATTAATATCAACTACAGATGATTGAATTGGACTTCGTGACCTATTCCAGTGGGTTCAGAATAGTGGTTTAACCCTAAGAAGGACAGTGGTTGGGTTCAGAAAGGAGTTCAGGACCCTGGAGTATTTTAATTAAAAGATACAGTTTTTAAAACTAATTAAAATAAAATAAAACTTCTTTTGTTGTGGACAGAAATAAAACAAGGAGGAAAAGAAATGGCCGCACAAATCAAAAGGAGAAAAGGGGAACACATTCTCCTCTTCCACTCCACAAAAGATTTGCCTCGCTGCTCAAAACAAAACCCCACCCTTCCTGTATAAAATCATGATGGCCCTCCCATTTCTCCTTTCTATTTTCTTCTGTTCATTCCCTAAATAGAAAATTAAACGGCCCACTCCTCATTCGAAAATCAAAACAAACCTAAAATCGAAAATCAAAAGCTTCTCACGATTCAATCCTGGACAGTGCGATTGAAGGATTGGAATCGTTGAACTCGAGTTCAACGATGAACTCGATTGTGGTTTCTGGAAGTCCGATGCATTGGTTCTGGAGTTCGAGCGTTCAAGGGGTGTTCGAACGGGTGGAAAGGTGAAGCTGACGTTGCAACTGAAGCGCATTTTGGTCACTGCGATGAGGAGTTCGAACTAGACGAGGTCGAGCTGGAGGAATTTGGCAAGGTCAGTAGATGCCGATGTTGATGAACTGAAGGGGGGATTTGGGGTTCGATTATTTCTGATGGACATGGTAATTGGGTTCGTTTGGTAGGGTGCGAACTGTAGTTGATGGTAAACTGGAGTTCATTTTTGCCTGGTGATTAACGCAGTGGGATAAAGGGGACTGAGTTGAGGGACTGACAATGAAGATTGGGGGAGGAAAAGCGATGTAGTGGGGTTCCAAGCCGATGGTGAAGGAATGCTGCCAAGTGTTGATACAACAGTCGGAGAAGTGGGAGTGTTGTGTCGGTATGGTGTTCGACGAAATGCCATAACTGATGGAGCAGGATTTTTGAGGGGATGCACACATTTTTGGAGTAAGGAAGAGGAAGTTTGGCAACTAGATGAGCGCTGGTGAAGTAGTTGAGCAACAGTTTGGTTGTGGTGTCAAAACAAAATGGATTTTTGCTAGTTCAAAACAAAACGAATAAGGTAATTTCATTTTTTATTTACTATTTATAAACTAGAAAATAAAATTCAATTCTAAATATCGTTAGCTTATATAATGCGTATATTTATACGACGTCCAAAAAAATCATGGAAAAAAGACGTCATATGGATTCGTAGCTATGAAATGCAAGTTGGAGTATGTTTGGATTTATCTTAGAGTTGACTGGATTTTTAATTCAAAAATCGAAACGAGTCGCAAATAAAACCCTGGTGAGTAAATCTCACCTTTTATTGAATTATTTTTATATAGTTAAAAATAATTGTCTGTGCTTGTTTGAATGTTGTTTGATGGTTTTAAAATATATATTAGTTATTTAGGACTATTATATATATATTGGGTTGATTGATTGGTTGGATTCCCGCAGTTTCATTAGCGAATGCCCGCAGTTTCATAGCGGATGATTACCCTATACGCCCCACGCTATGATTAGTGGATGACCTTCTATACCGCGATATCCTGCCTCGAAGAAGGATGGGTATTATTTATGTGCTAACATCTGTGGATGCAGGGAAACATGTTGGAGGAATCCAAAAAGATTCCTCAAAATATATTATCTGTTTTTGTTTGTTTAATTTCATATATATTCATATATGATATGTTAAAAATCAAATGATTGAAAATTGGTTGATTTGATTGTTTAAATATCTCTGGGGCTTGGGATATTGATTTATAAAAATATCAAGAAGGGTATTTGAAATTTAAAAGGGGAATTCTATTTTTATAAATAGATTTTGAATTTTAAATGAAGTATAGAAACATTAACTTGTTTTGAATATATATAAACAAGTAATTGAATTTATAAACTTTGTTTATAAATGAAAAGAAGAAATTTGAATTGAATTTATAAACTTTGTTTATAAATGAAAAGATGGAATTTGAATCGAATTTATAAACTCTGTTTATAAATGGAAAGATGGGATTTGAATCGAATTTATAAACTTTGTTTATAAATGAAAATATGGGATTTGAATTGAATTTATAAATGTTGTTTATAAATGGAAAGGTGGGATTTGAATTGAAGTTATAAACGTTGTTTATAAATAATGCAGAGAATTCAAATGGACTTTGAATATAAGGAATTGAAATAGAATTTGAATAATAGAATTCAAATGGAGTTTAACTATAGAATTTGAACATAGTATTTCAAATGGAAATTGAATATAGAAATTCAAATGGGATTTATAATAAATAGATTTGGATAAATAGAAGTGGATTAGACTAAGAAGTTAATTAACAGATTTAATTAACAAATTGAGTTAAAACGATTGGTATAGTTAAAATAGATTGGACAGGCATAAATATACAGGAGACATGTATGGAATAAAGTATAGAAGTGAAATAAATAGAATGCTCGACACAAAGGTACGTATTTAATTTCCATATGAGATTTTATGCGCCGTATCGGTTGGCCGCTTGGCTTTTTCTTTTTCTTTTTGAGATGAGAAGGACCGGGAAAGCTATTTGAAATTTCCCGATGCTCCCGGTACAAAGGAGGTTATGGTGAATTTTTCCGGGAATTTAAGGAGTTAGAATATTTTTAAGATAATTTGATAGTTAGAAATCAACGTATCAAAATATATAGAAGTCGATAAGAAAACGAACTTAGAAATAGAATAGTATAATCAAAAAGGAAGTATAAGAATAAAATATCGTAAGAATAGAAAGAAGAAGCGTATACGTGTTTGAAAAGTGAATAATTGGTTTGTAAGGTATTGATTATTCGAGTAAGTAGTCTTATCTGTTTTGACGGTATAAATGTTATTCAATCAAAGTCTGAGAGGTAGTTATACCCCAACTTGATTGATTTCATTATTAACAAATAAACAGTAAGATTTCAGGCTCGAAGATCAATGTTGAATAAGAGTTAGTTGAATATAGTATTTGGGTTGTCGTAACGATGTTTTACACAACATCCGTTTTAACCCAAATAAATGTAAACTTGGAAATATAATAATGAATATTTCCTAGTATAGAAAATAAAGGAAGGCGATATTCGGAAATGTTTTCCAATTAACGTAAAAGACCAATATGGTTATTGAAAATATTTGGTTAACAAATATTGATAAAAAAATAGAGAAGAGATTTAATTAATGGAATATTAATTAAAGGCTCAGTGATTGTTGGATGTTTGGATGAACACTTGTTTTCTTTGATAGTTAAATCATCGACTATCGAAACACTTGTTTTTATTCGATAGTTAAATCACAGACTATCGAAGTTTGACCATCGTTGTCAATATGGAGAGACCGGTTGGATTATTATCCGATGAACCACTCCATATCGGCAGTAGCGTGCGAATCAGATTATATAAAGATAATCGAAGACGGAGTAGAGTGCAAGGACTTTTTCTATTAATAGAAATAGTGCCTTCAGTCCATCCTGTTCCTGGGTGACTTGTATGGATGAATGTCTGACAGAGTATTTCCAGAAAGGTCACGTACATTGATTCCTTCAACTGTACCAAGAGTGGAAGCGGAGGAGGAAACTTCTTTTAGCTGACACGTAATGTACTGTTGTAGACATCAATTAGTGATTTTCGATGGATTTGACGATGTGGCATTCAAAGTGAATCTGGTGTGATAATAAAGCGTAGCTTCTAGCCTCATCAACCGGTAAATGACAGAAATCGGGCAGGCAGCATGGCTATGTAGGTCGCACCTATTAGGCTGTATAATCACTTGATCTAGAGTTTCATTTACTTCTAAAAATCTATTGTCGATGCTGTCCCATTCGGGAAACGGTTGCTGATCGCAATCGTTGGTGATATACATTCGATACACTCAAGCGAAATGAGTGGTCGGTCATGTGTGGCTGAGTTGCAAGATGTTCTTGTTGAACTCGGTGTATTCTCCTCTAGAGATATACCAGCGGAAGGTGGTTCCATACCTTGTCATAGTTGGAAACCCATTACCCAATACGTGCTTGCGGTTTATGATTTGTATATATATGTGGAACGTGAGATGCAAACGTTCCACTAGATTATTATCTACTTGATTTAGACATTATTATAATATCAAAGGAGTTTTGATATAAAGATTATCGTTCATTTCAAAGGGATTTTGAAAGTTAAATCAAGTGTTTGGATTCTCATGAGGGAAAAACCCGTTCCGTGTTATACGGCGTGGTCTTATGAGATATCATTTAGTTTCTGAAACTGTTTTAAACTGTTTACTCATACCAGTTCCATGACTGACCCGGAGTTTATTTTGTTTTGTTCTACCTAAACTCTTGGGTGCCTAAATTTGTACGGGCAGTCAAGTAGTTCAGGATTTTTCAGATATATCTAAAGGAGCTTGGAGCAGGAGGCTTCAGCGTTAGTTATATAGAGTTTTGTTCCATTGTGTTGTAAGTGCTGTACTCTGATAAGTGTATGTTATACAGTTAAGATTTTGTATTTCAAAGATGTGATATAATATATTTTGTTCCGCTGTGATGTGAGATGCTGTGTTGTTATTTCTGTTCTTCTTCTACCTCTTTCTTCTTAAAAAAATGTTTCGTATTTTCGTGATATTTGGGTTGGACGTATGATGTATATAGTCAACTCTGATGTTACGGATTTGTGGGTCGTTACAATGGATTATACCTACGAGGAAGGATTAACTTGTCAAGATTTGGCAAGAAAACTCAATCACAACTCAAGTATGGCTTATGCTTAGTTTGGATTTTCGAGTATGGGTTATGCCCTAAGGGTGGAATTATCTTGTTAGGTTTTAACAAGGGGATTCTGTCATTGACCAAGTATGGATTATACTCATTATGATTTTCAAGCATGGTTTATGTTCGGAAAGGCTAAATAGTAATGTCAGGATTTGACAAACCGATTCACTTGGTTTCTTTGTAGGTATGGATTACGTTCACAATCGGATAGGCCTAGCAAGGCTATGGTTTTCTTGAATCTTTTTTATAATACGGCGCAGAACGATAGCCGGAATTCTTGGTATTTCGGTCTTCTAGTTTTCTTGAATTTCTTTAATAATACGATACAAAGCGATATTCAGACTTCTTGGTATTCTAATCTTATGGTTTTCTTATAATATGGTCTAGCGGGACCATGAACTCCTGATTTTCTATTAATACGATCCACAATGATCGTGGGTTTCCTGGTTTTCCATTATTACTTATTACGATCCGAGGTGATCATGGACTTCTAGATTTTGGATATTGGATTTCTATTCTTGATTCTCATGGATTTCCATGGCTTATGGATTATCCAAAAATACCTTCTTTCTCAAGAAAGATATGTTTTGGGGGGCAAAGTGTTGACCGACATTTTGGCAAAGCCGTCGCATCTTGGATTTATCCATGGAAGTGGAAAACTAGCTCAAGGCATGTTGGATTAGCATGTTGTCTTTCCAGTCGGCAGGGCTTAGCTAGTCCCATTCCATTATGCTTCATTCCAGATCGAATGACCCCGGGTCGGCATACCCGGGTCGGCCAGGGAACTCATCGTGTCACCAAGCATAACTCTACATGAAATGTCTCGGGTCGGTTACCCTGGTTTGGACATGTTAAGAAGACCCATCCCGACTGGAACCCTAATGCGGTTTCCAATGGCTATAAACTCAGCCATACCCTGACCCACTTCTAGCTCCAAAATTTCTGGATTGGGCGACACCTGTACTATACAATTCAAATAAGGACATTTCCCACATGAAGGCCAAGTCTAGCCACTTTCCCGTATTTCATGACACACTGCCGACCCGATCCGGGATGGTCGCCACATGGCGTGCCAACCCAGAGAGGCCATATCCCTGTAATACTCATTCTGAAGGTACAAAGAAGGGGATTTCAGATCGAATTCTCCATGCAAGAACATTTCAGCATAGGAAGTCCAAAAATATCATTAATACAAGGATTTTTGTAATCTGATCAACGCAAGGATTTTGGGTTTTACAAATCACTTCTTTCTCTACATTTCTTACAAACAAACAATTATAACCTATAATCGACAGTATAAACAAAAATTATAAGCGGACGTAGGCTTGGATTAAGCCAAACTACTATAAAACTCTTGTGTGTTCCATGTTTTCAATTTTATTCTTGCATCCTTTGGTTGTAACAGTGAGAATATTCTGTGTTTTGTGCATGGATTACGCACTTTGGGTGTTGATTGTCAAGAATTCCACTTTTTGACGTCAACAGAATATCATATTAATGTCTATTCCGAAACCTCCAAAAAAAACAAGTATTATAATTTTGATTTCCATAGTTTTTTCTTCTTATTATTCCAAAAAAAAATGTAATTAAAATATGTTTTACCTAAAAACCTCAATACTTTATATTTTTAACAATTTAATCTTAATTTCTTAGAATATCATATCATTTGAAATAGCTTTGATAATTTTCTATAATATTCATGCTTAAATATTTATATTATACTTAGTTTTTTGTGTCATTTTATATAATTTGAAACCATTTTGTAATGTGTGTGTATGCGTGTGTGTGTGTATATATATGTATGAATCATTTTCTTTTTGGTAGAGCTGATCAACTTATAAAAGTGACTACAAACACTTTATATTATAATAAATAATAAAAACATTATTACAGGAATTAGACGGCATGTTTAGCTACTAAATTCGGTTTTGAAGGTAGGCCGTCACCACTACTCTATGCCAGAAGAAAATTTCAACCGCCTGAGTAATAAATTACATAATGTAAAGTCCAAAACCTAAGAAAGAATATACATAAAATTACATGTAAAAGGTACAACAGACTAACATAAGCTACTAGGCCAGAAATGCTCAACTATAGCAAAATACAGCACCCTTACAGGCAAGAAAAGCAAGAATACCTATGGCACTTCACATCTAAGTTGCATCACTACATAACTATCAATAAAAGTAGTGCCTCCAGCAGCATCAATACTGAGCAAACAGGGAGGACATCCAACAGCTGACATGCGCAGAACAACACTGCTGTGACATAAACATACATAACTCAAATCAGAGGCTTAAGAACCCACTGTATCTTGACATATGAGATTCCATTATGAACAGCACTAAAAAGTGACATCAAGCTATTAAAGTTGAACAAGAATCCAACTCAAACATACAACGTCCCAGAATTAAAAGCAAGTCCATCACAAAAATAACATGCTACTTAGAGCATCTCCAACAGTGATATATTATTATGGATATGTAATATATGCATTAAAAATGCTTCCAACAGAGTGTAGGATTTTCGATTGATCCAAAATTCAGTCATTTTGGTTACAAAAACATAACTGGCCAGGGAAGCTGTTAAATTGGCGCCTGGTATTGGGGCGCCTATTGAACAAGTGCCTGGTTCCAGGAGCTTGTTCAGCAGGCGCCCCAATACCAGGCGCCTGTTTAACAGCTTCCCAACTTTAATGCATATTAAATCAGACCAGCGAATAATTGTTGTTATATTAGTCAAAACTTATTCATCACTTATTCAGTACCCTGGTCCAAGCGAATAATTGTTGTTATATATTTACACATATATACGTATATAGTTACTATATATAAATTCAACATACAGGAATATGAATTTAGTGAGGCTCATCGTACATGAATATGAATTCAACGTACCTTGCTCCAAAGTAGATGAGGCTCATCATATATGAATATGAATTCAATGTCGAGTAAGTAATGGACACAATATATAATAGAAGTTATTCAGTACAAAAAAAATAAAGCTCCACTTTTAGGCGCATGTTGAACAGGTGCTTTGGCTTCAGGCACCTGTTCAGTAGGCACCCCAATTTTTGTTCTGGGGGCGCCTGTTAAATAGGTGTCTAAATCTCAGATGCATGTTCAACATGTGCTCAAATGGGAAAACTATTGAGGTGCAAACGCAATTACATTTTGTAACTAGTTGATTTGTAATTTTCGATGACAACACTATTGGAGATTCTCTTAAGCAAAAAACATGGAACTTCAGGACACTTAAGTTAGCAATATAACATGGTTATGACAAGGAGGTAGCACTGCAACCTACAGAAAAAAGATAAGAAAGTCCAAAACTTCACCACACTAATAGCCAGAGCTACAAACTCCACCATAGCTTAATGTTATCGTCATGGAATTGGCAGGTAGTGCATGATGCAGAACGTGGAACTCCCAATCCATAGACAAAACGGAAAGGCACAAGAAGCATTGCAATAGTAAGAAGCATGCGTCAATGATGAAAGGTAGAAACGGGTAAAACACCACCACAACACAGCAGGCAAGGCCGGTGATGACATCGACGAAATACCAACAAGGAAGACTAGTCCAAACATCACCAATACTCCACTTAGCCCAAACAAAATCAGGTCCAAATACCACAAAAATAGACTGAACCATAAATCAACAAGACGCAAGCCATATGGGACAACAAAAATCACAGTAAATAAGGGAAAGACGCTGGAAAACCATCACCTGATAGCTAAAGAATCTACGATCTCTTCATGGGTCGATATGGTAAAGAGCGGGGGTCATGAATCGAATTTTGATCCAAATTACATCTCTCTAGTAAAAACATTGGGTGAGGAGAAGATTGTTGTTGTTTCCAAAGAAGCTAATGCACGAACAGAAGGAAAATGGGGGCACTCAATTATAGCATATGTTTTTGGAAAACAACCACCGTATCATCACTTTAGGGCTTTCGTGGTTCGTACATGGAACCCTATCGGTTCATTTGAACTATTTACTCGTGAAAATGGGTTTTTCATTATTCAATTCACGAATTCAGAGGATTGTGAAAAGCTTCTTAAAGGTGGGCCATAATTTCATTAATGGAAAGTTGATTATTCTGAAAAAATGGACCAAGAAATTAGTTCTTGATCGAGATCTACTGAGTACTATGCCGATTTGGATTAGACCTCCGAAGTTGAATATGAGATTATAGGACAAAGAGATTTCAATGCTATAGCGAGTCTAGTTGGGGTTCCTATCAAGAAGAGCAAGCAAATAGCTAAAGAAACCCATCTAAGTTACGCCAGAATTTTAGTAGAGATCAAAGCAGACGCAAAGTTACCCAAAGAGGCTTCAATCTACATGCATGATGGGGAAATTATCTCACGGCAAATTATCTACGAATTGACCCATAATCGATGCAAGATCTATAAATGTTCGGTCATTCCCTGAATGACTGTATTTACAACAATGATCGAGTTGATAACCCAAAAGATGTTATAGATCTTACTTCTAATATCGGAAATGAAATTTCAGAAACCAATTCAGAGGTAATTCTACAAATGATTCCAGATATTGATATCCCCCTTTATGCAATATCAAGGATAATATGAATCTGGACTCTCTAGATATTAATACAAACGTTTTGGGTAACTCTGAAATGGATATTTCTACTCTACATAAATCTGGATCTGCTGAACTTTTTGAGATTGTGCAGATAGATGGTGCTTAGATCTAAACTAACGGGTCTGTAACACCATCAGTTTTGAAAGAGCCTACGAATTAAAACTACGTCAAAAATATAAATACGGAAGTGGGATCAACTAAATAGGTCATTGAATCCCCCACCCACATGGAGGATCCAAGTTATAATACAAAAATTAAGAATACAAATGGTTTAAAAAAAGGTTTGGAAACTTATGCTTCTCTTCTTGCAGCTGAACCTATATACACAGATAGATCCTTTGTTCCTGAAGGGCTTGCACCTAAGAAGGAGTCCTCTATCACTGAAGATGACATCCAAAAAGCAATTAGCAATACTCTATCATCTCCAAAACCTGCAATGCCAATGAAAAGAAGGAAGAAAGCCAGAACAAAAAGTCTTTTGGACATAGCATTATCTGAAGACACATAGGATGCTACTGATAACGAATTTCGAAAGAAATACATTAAAAAAAAGTAAGTGGGATAAACAGCTTAAAGCCACGGATAGCACCAACTTCAAAAAAAGTGGCAAACAGCTGGACCTTAAAGTAGATAGCAACAAAAACAGTGGCTCACTATAGATGCAGAGTGTCCTTGGTATTGTATCCAAACATTTTATTTTTATTATTACATATGGATATTATATCTTGGAATATTAGGGGGCTTAACTCGCCTGAAAGGCAATTAGATCTTAATGAATTTTTGAACAAGTACAAACCTAGCATTATAGTTATACTTGAGCATAAACTTAGTAATCAGAAAACTTGCTGATCTTCATAATAGGAGGTTATCTAACTGGAATATTATTAACAATAATCTAATGGGAGGCAATGGTAGGATTATAGTTTTGCATAATCCTACTATTTGGTCTCTCATTAATTATTTCATTGATTTCCAATACATCCATTGTATCTTTAAAAATAAGGGTGGTCTGTCTCTTAAAATTATTTTCATTTATGCTTCTAATTTTGAGATAGACAGAAACTCTTTTTGGAATTGCATTGAGCAATTTAGTATCTCTGTTGATAGTCCTTGGATTTTAATGGGGGATTTCAATAATGTGTTTCACAATTACGAAAAGAAAGGTGGTAACCCTATTCCTTTTAAAAAATTGGGAAGGGTTGCTAAATTTATTTTAAAATCTGGTCTAATAAAACCCCCTTATTCAGGGTAATAAATTCACCTGGAAATCAGGTGAATTCGGTAATATACACTGTAAACTTGATAGGGTTTTATTTAATCAGAATTCTATTAATCTTTTCTCTAATGTGAAATGTAGCGCATTACCCCAAAATTCTAGTGACCATACTCCTATTCTGTTTTCTACTTCTACTATTAAAAGTGGTAACCGGATTACCCCTTTCAGGTTTGTTAATGGGTGGGTGCATGAAGATAATTATAAGGAAATTGTTGATAATAGTTCTATTAATAATTTGTATGGTACAACACAATACAAATTTAATAAAACTTTACAAATTATTAAGTGTGATCTCAAAACTTGGAATAACAAAAGAAATAAGAGTGATATTAAAAATATTAGAAGTGAGTGTGAAAAAAATCCAAAATGACCTTGATAATAATTGCTCAGACATGCAGATAGCTGAATCATTTTTTAATGTTCAGACCAATCTGGTTAAAGACCTACACATTGACTTAATTAATCTTAAGCAAAAGGCTAAGGATGATTGGTTAACAAATTGGGATGAAGCTAGTAATTTTTTTATACTAGAATGTCTAATAGAAAAAAATAGAAATGATATTGGGAAAATTACTTATGGTAAAGGAAAAGTAATTAATGAACCTATCATATAGAAAGGAGGCTATAAATTACTTTTGCTCTTTATATAATACTTCTTTGTGTCATAATAACTTTCCCAACATTGTTTTTAAGTACACTATTAACTCTAACAGTGCTGGCATTCTCCTTGCTCATGTTAGAATAGAGGATGTTAAAAATGTCGTTTTTAATGCTAGTAATGATAAGAGTCCTGGGCCTGATGGGTTTAGTGCCAAATTTTATAAAACTCATCGGTCTGAAATGAAAAATATGTTGTGTGATTCTATTTCAAAAAATTTAATTCTGGAAAATTGTTTAAAAAAACACTAATCACACTTTTCTTACTTTAATTCCTAAGGTGGAAACTCCCTTAGGATTGGATGACTACAGGCCATTTGCTTGTTGTAATTTCATATATAGGATTATCTCCTCTATTCTTTGTAATAGGTTAAAATGTTTTCTTAAGTTCTTAATCTCTAAAAATTAGAGTGCCTGTATCCCTGGGAGGCTTATTTCTGAAAACACTTTACTTGCCCATGAGCTTATCAGGGATTTTAATAAGAAGAACAAAAACCTTATGTGTATCAAAATTGATTTACATAAAGCTTTTGATAAGATTAATAGAAATTTCTATATATATGCTTCTTCAAATGGGTTTTAATAAGAAATTTTGTGCATTAATTAATGAGTGCATTTCTAATGTGACTTATTTTGTTATGATCAATGGATCCCCAAAAGGTTTTATTCATAGCAATAGAGGCATAAGGCAAGGGGATCCTTTGTCTCCTTACTTATTCTCAATTGTTATGGAATATTTTTCATTACAAATGGAAATGGAACTGATTAGGGGAAACATTAAACCTATTAATAGAAATAAGCCACATATCACTCATTTAGTTTATGCTAAAGATATGCTGCTTTTTTCGAAAGTTGATTGGATTAATGCTATCACTATTAATAGAATTCTGAACAACATGGAGAAATATGTTGGTCTTTCTATTAATTCTGATAAGAGTAAGATTTATTTTAGTAAAGAGACCAAGCTTAAAGATGATATTCTTAAGATTTTGAAATTTAAAGAAGTTAATCTTCCAGTTAAATATCTTGGCCTTCCATTAAGTATGAATCAAGTTAAAGATAGGGACTGTGCTAGACTATTAGACATTATCTATAATAAACTTGAAGGGTGGTCTAGTAAATTCCTCTCTTTGGCTGGTAGAATGGAACTTACATACACTGTCATCACAGCAGTTATTATGTATTGGGTTCAAACACACAACATTCCTAACAGTGTTATTCATAAAATTGAAAAGCTGTGTTCAAATTTCATTTGGAAAGGTAAGCACCATAAAACAGCTCGGGATAAAGTGTGTAAGCCAAAATTTTATGGAGGTCTTGTGCTTATTGACATTAAAGATCCATCGGAAGTTTGCAAATTCAAACTCTTCTGGAAGTTTTTAGATGGCAAATCTTTATGGGCCAGACGAATGAAAGCTGAATATTTAAAGAATAATAACTTCTGGATTACTAGAAACGAAAATCATCATTTATATGTGTGGAAAAAGATTCTAGACTGTAGAAATATTGGCAAAAGGTTAATTGAGAGAAAGCTGAAGGATGGCAATCAAACCAGCTAATGGTTTGACCCATGGATTTATGGTAATTCTCTTATTGACTTACTAGGCTGGAATAATTTATACCTTTTAGGTGGGGTTTCAGATAATGTCCAAAAGATTATTTCTAGTAATTTTTGGTTCTTTCAAACTGTATAGCTGCTATTATTTACAAAAATGCTATACATAATATATATATATATTGATCATAATAGCTTCAGAGATTTTTGGGATTGGAAATTGTGCTCAAAAGGTAAATTCTCTTTCAAGAAAACATGGGAATTCTTAGGGGTGATGAAACAGAAGTTGATTAGCACAAGGTGATTTGGTGCAAAACTAATTGTCCCAAAATGGCCCACTGTGCCTTTTTTGCTTTGCAAAATAAACTTCCAACTAGAGATAGGTGTTGTGAATGGAATCCTGATTCAGAAAAATTTTGTTTCTTTCGCAAGTTTGAAACTGAAAGCTCCAATCATTTATTTTTTTATTGTTCATTTTCCCAGTACATTTGGTATAATATCAAAAGTACTTTAGGATTCAATCATTCAATTCCTACTCTTGGTATTAGAAGCAGCATTGATTATATTTTAAAATACTTTAAGCCCCAGTCTTTCATGTTTAAGAAAGCTAGTATTATGTTAACTACTATTATCTTTCATATTTGGAAAGAGAGAAACCAGAGGCTCCACACTGATAAAGTTACTAGTTGTTACCGGCTATTTAAATGCATATTAATTAATTGTTAGATTATAATAAGAAATTCTAGCAGGCATAAGTATGAAGGCATAAACAATCACTCTAAACTCAGTAAGGATGCTAGCAATGACAATCAAGTTGAAGATTTCATAATAATGGCAAGTTTAGCTCCAAAGGTAATGCCTTTCATGATCTAGGCAACAGAAATCAGGCTGGATTTTCTGACTTCCTTCCTGGAGGCAGTACATCACATCTCTACAATAGCTCAAACTACAAGGGAAGTTATCAGGATTACTTTACTGATAAAATTTCAATTAATTATAATTGGAACAGTAATTTGGGTTGTTTACCTATTGCAAGGAATGGAGGTTCTCAACCATCTAGTAGTGATTCAGAAAATTTGACAGCTATTGATGGTAGATCTACTGTTAAACCTCAAGAATTTCCAGTCTGGAACATTGATAATAGAGACACTGCTGAGTACTCCGACTTCCTTTCTGGTGGATGTAATCCCGATCTCGACAACAATCTGATCATAAAGGGAAGTAAACAGGACTGTGCTAATAAAAGTGCGTGTTTTGTTATCAAAATAGATAATAACGTTAACAACTTACATGTTGCAGAGACGATGGGTTACAAATCTACCAGCAGTGATCCAGAGCTCAGAGCATCTCTAAAAATCAAAGAACGGATAAATTCGCACCAATTTCTACTCAAAGTATATAGAAATTGTTATAATAGTGAGCTAAATGATCAGATCTATCACTTATCTTGCTGGTGTAACGGAGAAAGCAGTGGCCAAAGGTAACACAAGAAGCTCGGAGTTCATAGAGACTAAGAATCAGATATGAAAGCTTGATAACCCCCAGAGATCTCAGATGTGATGGTTCAAAGGTGATTGATACTGAAACTAGGGTTAGAGCTGACGTGCCTAACCCTAGCATATCCAAAGAGACCAATAAAAGTGAAGACTTCATATGAAAACCGCCATGATGTGTTGCTTTGTGGATAAAGCTGGATAACTCTCCTTCTCGTCCGCCATTATTTTAGGAGATGTATTTTTTAGTTGCCAATGTTGTCGGCTAGGGTTTGTACGGTCTCATATGGCTATCGGGTTTATATTTACCCGAACATTTATGTTGTACTGGGCTTTGAGCCTCTTTTGTTCTTACGTATTCAAAAAAAAGTAGTCAGTTATTTGCTAACTATATTCGATTTGAAATATTTTCCAATTTTTTTAATTTTTCATTAGTGGATGTCTCAAAAGTTTATATTGAAAACCCTTCAAATTCCATTCCAAAATTTTTACAATATCCACTTATTCTTTGCTAATTTTGGTTCAATATCCACTTGTCCTATAATATATAGAAATAGATACATAAAAAGATAAGAAATTAAAAAGGGATTATGTCACGGTACCAGTATAGTTGCTTATGTCATAAAATATTTTGCACTGTGTAATAATAAAACAGTTAGTAATATTATATTTTGTAGGAAACTATGTCGTAAAATCCAACATTTTCACATTCATCATGTTCAGAAATGAAGGAAGTTGATCAAAACTTGCTTAGTATTCTGGTCTCAGGTAACACTAGAAAATTCACTACTATGCTTGGTAAATAAGTAAGAGCTCATGTGTCGATATCATATATAAGTTGGGATAAAGTACCCAGAATATACAAGAACAACGTTTGGAATGAAATGGTGGGAAGTATGTTTTTTTTTTTGTTGGGAACCATTTTAAATTATAAATCCAGTATAAATTATAAAATAGTCATTTTTATTTAAACTAATGTAGTATGTTTATACATTTGCACTTTGACTACAATTGTAGTTTGACTCTCTTAATTTTTGAAGAAAAATTATGTGCACGATCCGCTTTCAAAGGAAACGTTTTTAAAGAGAACGAATTTAGGAGACACAAGAAAACTTGATAGTAATTTATTATGACACTATCAACAATAACGAAGAACGGATGAAAAATTGTCCACCAACGATTGCTCAAAAAGATTGGGATGAGTTCTTAAAGAATAAAGCAACACTGGAAGCGAGCGGAAGAAGGGAGTCAGGCAAAAAAGAATAGATCATTTCTTAGTTATGATCACTATGCAAGATTAAAAAGTCATGCTAAAATAGAATAAAAAATGGTTATTTATGTTCATTTTCTTTCAAAAATGGCTAAAATCACATGAAACATATTTTATATATTGTAGATCGTTGCTAATCCATCAACAAATATCAATCGTCATCAAGTATGAGAGAAGACACACATGAAGAAAGATTGTAGCATATCAGATGCCACTTCTTCGTACTTTGTAAGTTAAACAAATACTAACTTGCATATTCTTTGAAATTTTCTTATTTATATATGTATTATCTTATTTGAGGATCAAATTGCGAAAGCGAAGGAAAAGATCACTGATAGTGATAAAGAAAAGTTGACAATGCATGAAGACATCTTATCACGAGTGCTTGGTAAAGATGCAAAGGGGAGGAGTCGCGGTGTTGGGATTGTTATACCAAATACTAGAGTTAAGGTTTGTGCTATTGCTCAAAAACGCTTCAAACATGCTCATAGAGACAACGATGAGTTGAAAATGAGTGTGGGAAGTTTGGAGAGTACATTGGAAAATTTGTCTGGTAAAACGGAGATTCTGATCAACATGGTGGGAAATATCGAATAGTAAATTCATGCGCCGATCAATTTTCCTGATGGAGGATGCGCCACACAATTCAATTCCCCTAAATTCGTTGCACCTCGGTTTAGGATTCGATAAGTGTAGCGAACAAACAAAAATGTTAAATCCTAAACTCTGATTTAGACACAATAGCAATAGGTATTTTTAAAAACTTTCAATTTTTAGTTGCTTTCGAGCAGTTATTTTTATTGGATATATTACAGGACATCACGTACGTTTTTCTTTTTGTAACACTTGCACTATTCTACTTCTATTACAAAAATCCTAAAACCTAAACTTTCATTTGGAGGGTGTTTATATATATATATATATATATATATATATATATATATAGCTTCAACATCGAAACCAACAATATGTTTGCACTTATTATGTACAAGAAGTTATTCCCATCAGCCTATATACAAAAAATGATAAACAAAAATAGTAATTATTCATGTTCGTAATATCCATTAGCCCAATTCATATTGCAGTATATATCAACAACAACATAGTTGCCCAATAACACAGAAAAACTCGATTTTTCTTCTTCACTATTTTTATACCTGCACCTTAAAGAACAAAAGTTTTCTTATTTTACTCTACTTCAAATTCAAAGTTTTCGAGAATCACCACTATAGGGGGAAGTCCCTGACCATACTTATACATTTCTACGTCTCTATTTTGTTTTTATGCATATCTAATTAAGAGATAGCTATTATGGAACAATTTGTCATTGGCACCTTGGTTGTGATTATCAATTGCATTAAAAATATATCTCGTAAAGTTATAAACTAAGAGTATACAAATTTACATTGGCTTAATAGTTAAAGCTATTTTAGGAATATGTATTAAACGTTTTAAATTTTATATTTATAAGCACCTGCCTTACGAAATCATCTCATTTATTTTTATGTTCCTTTTAAAATATAAGTAGCGAGTAGTGATATTTTTTTGGCATTTATTGATCTCTAGGAATACTGGGAAGAAGTAAAATCCCAGCATGAATTTATTTTATTAATAAAATAAGCATTTTAGTTGTGTATGTTACCTGTGTTGTGTTTATGTGATTTTTGACAACTTTATTGCAAGAAGTACCGTCAACCGAGATTCTACATTCTCCAAAATCCATAGGAAATATGTATCATCCATACATGAAAAATTGGGGTTGGACAATATACTGTTACTAGATGAGAGAACCAACAAAATAATCATCAATTTGCAGAGGTCTTTGCTGATGTTGGAGTGGGCAGGTATCTGTGTCATCCCAAGTGTATTATTCTATATCTAGACGTTGGGGTAGGTATAATTTTTGTTTATGTTAAAGTTTTCCTTCACTAAAGAGATTTCCACATTATAATGAAGTTTGTCCCAGTTTTGTATTTTGCGACGGCCCGCCCCGTACCAGTCGACATTTCCCCAAAGTGCGTTGCGCCAATGCCCGACTAGCACGGATGGTCGTCGAAGAAAAGATTTGAAACTATGAATCATCAAAAAACCTGTAGTATATCTCATAGTGCATGGAACAAAATATTATAATAACATAACTTGATATAAAACAGGCGAGACCGTGCCTAAGCTAAAAACTAAACCATATCCATCATAGCAGCGGAAATCCAAACTACAGCTTATGACCTAAACCATCATTATTACAACTTCAAAATACTGTCTCTAAAGCAAATTATAAAAGGTACACTACTAATTCCCAAAGTAGTGACCAACAACAACACAGGGAGAATATATGTATATAGTACGTGGAAGCCTCCTGCTCGACTCCGGACAGCTACTCGCTCATCAACACCTAACCTTCCTTTAGTCTTCTCGTTTAGGAGCACGTACAGTAATAAGAAGAGACATAAAACTCTGGTTCAGACAAAAGTCTAGTATGAACGATAGCAACCCTATATAACTGAGTAGAGTTGTAACAGGTATAAATAATCGTACCTACACCTGCAACCAAAGAGTTAGCACAACAAAATGAACAGTACTCTATGGTAACATTAACATAGAGTGTAAAATAGGAATGTGTGAGTCATGGTGATAACAAACATAAAACATAGCAATTATTCTCACATCTCTCACTCAGTGTGTAAAGCATACGATATCCACTACTTTGATCACCAAATCCATTGGGGCCACAATGGGTCCATGCCCTTCTCGACTCCGTAGAAGGGTCCATGATCTTCTGGACTCCATACAATTATTACTATGAACATGCCCTTCTAGTTTGTAGGTAATAACCCCATCTCTCGATAGTAAATAAAAGCTATAGATATCGACAACTCCTTTGCACATGTCCTGCAGCAAAGCTGTTAGGCTATCCTTTGGAATTTTGGATCGGATCTCACCCTCCTTCACCTGCTCGCCATCTTAGGGCTCGCCCCCATCCTAGGGATCTCTCCTCCTCTAGGAGTCTCCCCCCTAAGGATCGTTCCTTCCTTAGGAGTCACCCTCCTAGGGATCGTTCGCTTCCTAGGGGTCTCTCCCGTAAGAATCACTAACTTCCAAGGTGTCTCTCCCTAGGATCGCTCACTTCCTAGGGGTCCCTCCCCTCGGTATCACTCATTTCCTAAGGGTCGCTCCCCTAGGAATCGCTCATTTCCTAGGGATCGCTCTCCTAGGTATCGCTCATTTCCTAGGGGTTACTCGCCTGGGTATCGCTCTGTGCGACCCAAAACCTGCACCACTTTCCAGCAAACTATTTTCGCCTCTCGACGACGTTTTCGACCATTCTAACTTTCCCATGCAACCGTAAGGGATACGAAACAATAGTAATAACATGTAGAATCAATCAAAAACATTAAAACTTAATCACATGAAATACTTTAGATAATCATACCCAAAAGCACGATTTTCCCCTTAATCCCCCTAACCATGTTTAACTATATCTAGTAATAGGATTAACAAACTTAATACAAATTAACCCAAATTTTTAACAGAGGCATAAAATAATATTCTAGAATTTATACATATTTTCCCACATTTTTATGATGCACAATTTCGCTAATTATCACTAATCACCCCTAACTAGCCGTAATTAGTAAATAAAAGTGCAAATCACTCGGAAACACTTCTTCAAGTAAATACCTTCTTCAAAAGATCGCTTACTTGGAACTCGAGCTCTCGCTACTCCCTTGGTGTTGTACGATGAAGAGACATCACTATAAGTCAGACATCTTTTACTAAATCAATCTGAAACTCGATCTCTTAGTGTGGTGGAAGTCCAGTCAATTCCCCGAAGATGTCTAGATACTCACCAGCAATAGGCACATCTGACAAGTCATCATGCAGGATGTCGAGGGAATTTAACTAGTCATCACTCCATAACCCCGTCACTAGGTAAGTTAACAAACAATACCCTCCGCCCATACCTTTGGAGCCAATCGACTCCCAAGATAATGCCATACCCAATAAAGCCCAAAACAAAGAAATCACAAGCAAACATACATCCATGATTCGAAAGGAATACTTCATGACAAATCATACTAAGGCTAGTCGAACCACCGATCGGGTTCGTCACAACTAAAGATCTGTTGCCTATCTCGGGTTCCAATCCCAACTTATCTACCAGGTCTCTAGATACGAAGGAATGCGAAGCCCGGTACCAAACAAAACTAGAACAAAAACCTCTTAAATGGAAAACATACCTTGCATAACGACACCCTTCTCCTTCTCCACCGTAGTTGGGGCATTCGACAAAGAAGGAACATCGTTGATAGCGTATGCTTCCACAATATGCTTCTTCTTAGGGGGTTGTGGACATTCTTTCTTGAGATGCCCCACTTGGCCACAATTGAAGCACTTCCTTTCCGCTGGCTTCGCTCGATAGTCTTTGCAATAGTGGCCTTCTTGTCATAGCTAAATCACTGGATATCCTTCTTATTCCTCTTTTTCTGGCCAGCCTTGTCCTGGTTCTACTTTCTCTTTTTATGAGACTCCTTGTTAAGCTTGGCGAAATCGACCCTTGGCGCCTGCACTATTACACCACCACCATTAGCAGCATTAGGAGCTGCTCCTAGAGCATCCCTAAGCATCTCTCGCATGAATGAAGTAAACATCGTCCTTATACCAGGGACGTTCCCAATGTTGTCCCCTGAACCCGCTTCCTCTTCAACCCCCGATGCGGTGCTCCTCACCGTATTCCTCATATTTTGGCTCATCGTTCAATCTGGAAAGAGAAAATGATTAACCATCTCCTTATTGGTGCCAGTGCAGTGCGACTTCATCCTTAGCTATACTAATAATATGTATAGCTTTTAAAAACTGAAATATCACAAATATGCACTCTTATATATGTGTAGTATCTCTCCCTGATATCTTATCATAGGTTAAACTACGCAACCTAAGCTCTGACACTAAGTGTGACGGCCCGTCCGCACCAGCCGACATTTCCCTGAAATGTGTTGTGTCAATGCCCGACTAACATGGGATGGTTGTGGAAGAAAAGATTTGAAACTATGAATCATCAAAGAACCTGTAGTATATCTCACAGCGCATGGAACAAAATAGAATAATAACATAACTTGATATAAAACAGGCGAGAGAGTGCATAAGCTTAAAACTAAACCATATCCATCTTAGCAGCAAAAATCCAAAACACAGCTTATTATCCAAACTATCATGATTACAACTTCAAAATACCGTCTCTAAAGAAAATTAGAAAAGTTACACTACTAATGACAAAAGCAGTGACCAACAACAACACAGGGAGAATATATGTATATAGTACGTGGAAGACTCTTGCTCGTCTCCTAACAGGTACTCGCGCATCATCACCTAACATGCCTCTTGTCTGCTCATTTAGGAGCACCCAGAGTAATAAGAAGAGACATAAAACTCTGGGTCAGACAAAAGTCTGGTATGAGATATAGCAACCCTATATAACCGAGTAAAGTAGTAACAGGTATAAATAATCTTACCTGGGCCTGGACCTGCAACCAAAGAGTTAGCACAATAAGATGTACCGTAGTCTAAGGTAATATTAACATAGAGTGTAAAATAGGAGTGTGCGTGTCATGGTGATAGCAAACATCAAACATAGTAATCTTCCTCACATCTCTTACTCAGTGCGTAAATACGATATCCACTACTTTGATCACCAAATCCATTAGGGGCACAATGGGTCCATGCCCTTCTGGACACCACAGACGGGTCCATGCCCTTCTGGACTCCATACAACTATTACTATGACCATTCCCTTCTGGTCTATAGATAATAACCGCATCTCTCAATAGTAAATCAAAGCTATAGATATCAACAACTCCTTTGCACATGTCCCACATCAAATTTGTTAGGCTATTCTTTGGAAATTTGGATCGGATCTCACCCTCCTTGACCTACTCGACATCCTAGGGCTCGCCCCTATCCTAGGAATCGCTTCTCCCCTGGGAGTCCCCTCCTGGGGATCGTCCCTCCCCTAGGAGTCTCCCACTAAGGATCGTTCCTTCCCTAGGATTCGCCCCTCCCACCCAAGGATCGTGCACTTCCTAGGGGTCGCCCCCTAGGAATTGCTAACTTCCTAGAGGTCGCTCCCCTAGGAATCACTAACTTCCTAGGGGTCGCTCCCCTAGGAATTGCTCATTTCCTAGGGGTTGCTCCCCTGGGTATCGCTCCGTGCGACCCAAAACCAACATCACCTTCCAGCAAACTATTTTCGCCTCTCGACGGTGTTTTCAACCATTCTAACTTTCCTACACAACCATAAGGCATATGAAACAATAGTAGTAACATGTAGAATTAATCAAAAACATAAAAACATCAATCACATGAAATATTTTAGATCAAACATACCTAAAAGAATGATTTTCCCATTAATCCCCTTAACTGTGTTTAACTATATCCAGCAATAGGATTAACAAACTTAATCCAAATTAAGCCAAATTTCTAACAGAGGTATAAAATAATATTTTATTTATACATATTTTTCCGTATTTTTATGATGCATAATTTCGCTAATTATCACTAATCACCCCTAATTAGCCGTAATTAGTGAATAAAAGTGCAAATCACTCGCCTTAGCCACAAATAAATTACAGATCTGAAACTATAACTGATTTGGCATGGATCCCAATGTATTCCAATAGCTCTATCTCGATTTCTATGCTAATCCGCCTTAATTTAATTAGATTTGGCTAGTATGTGAATAGAAAGTGATTAAAGATGAATTTAGAAGGTGGAGGCCATTGCTAGGTTTTAAGAAATGAAAGTGGCGGTTGAGAAAAATGAAATGAGATGGTTTCCTAACTCATTTCAGGCTCCCCATAACCCTGATCCCAAAAAGGGTTATGGGCCTATCCACTAACTAACCTATTAAGCCCATTTAAACAGTTTTTCACCTTCTAAACCTTGTTTCAGCCATATCTCCCAAACGATAAGTCCATTTGATCATGTGAGCAATCTATGGAAAGGTAAAGCAACATCTGAATCCAATGGAAGTTTTTTTAGGTCTAAACTCCTTATCAATCGAAAGTTATAGGAAAAAGAAGATTCGCCAGGGGCAAAATGGTCATTTAAAATTCGGCAAAAATCGTGAACATGGGAAATGACCCAAATAGTCGTTCCCCAAAGTTACACAACTATACGACCTCGTATAAGAATGAAATAAATATTCTACGATCCTCCGACGCGTAGAATGCGGGTCGTTACACTCTCCTCCCCTTAAGAAATTTCGCCCCAAAATTCCTTAACTAAGAAAATAGCCAAAGGTCTTGCATGCTTATCAACCATTTGCAACAACCAAACATACATAATAAACACAATAAGCCTATCCTAGCATGCGAAATAACTACATCGCGATTAAAACCTTACTAGGTAAAGAGCTCTGGATATGACTTCCTTATGTTCTCCTCGGTTTCCTAAGTGCAGTCACTCTCGTTATCACCCCACTGGACCTTAAACAGTTTCACCGTCTTCCTCCGAAGTTGCTTCGTATCGTGTCTGACAATACGAATCGGTCTGCAGCTTTCAACTACCTCGGGTTCTACCTCGGTATCATCTATCTGATCAGGTGAGATAGTCATATCAGAATCGTGCGCAAACTTCCTTAACTGAGAAACATGAAATACGTCATGCACTTCCGCCATCTTGTCAGGCAATCAAACTTTATGCGCTAAATTCCCAACTTGTTCGAGAATTGGGAATGAACCAACAAACCTTAGTGCCAATTTACCTCTCCTACCAAACCGAATCACATTCTTCAATGGAGAAATCTTGACTAATACCAAGTCGCCAACGAAGAATTTCTAATCTTTTCGCCTTTTATCAGAATAACTTTTATGCCTATCTTGGACAGCCTTCATTCTCTAGTGTAACGACCCGCATTCTATGCATCATAGGATCGTAGAATATTTATTTCTTTCACATACGAAGTCGTATGGTCATGTAACTTTGGGGGACGGCTGTTGGGGTCATTTCCCATGTTCATGATTTTTCCCGATTTTTAAATGACTATTTTACCCCTAGTTGGCACTGTTTTGGCCATAACTTTTGACTGGAAAGGAATTTTGACCTGAAACCACTTCCATTGGCTCCAGATGATGGTTTCTCTTTCCGTAGAGTGGTCACATTAGTCAAACGGACTCACCATTTGGGAGATATGGCTGAAACAAGTTTCAGATGGTGAAAAACAGCTTAATTGGGCTTAACCGGGTGATTAGCAGCTAGGCCCACAGGGGAATTTCGGGTTTAGAGGTATAGGAAGACTGATTAGGGTTAGGTTATCACTTTCATTTCAGTTTTGAGCCGCCACAAACCTTCTTGAGACCTTAGTAATGGCTTCCATCCTCTAAAACCACTCCAAAACACATTTTTAGTGAAGATTAAGCCTAAACTACATCAAAACAAGGCCAAATAGCAACAAAGCAAGGTTGGAGTTGCTGCTATACATAGGAATTCGACCCAAGCAGAGAATATTTCAGATTTGGTGTTTTATTTTGTGGCCAAGGTGAGTGATTAGCTTGCTTTTACACTAATTACGGTTAATTAGGGGTAATTAGTGAAGATTAGCGAATTTATACGTAAATAAATTCTGGAAAAATTTCTAAAATTCTAAAATAATGGTTTAAGGCTCTGTTAGAAATTTGGGTTAATTTTGACGTGTTTTTCTAATTGTATGCTTAAACATGATTAAGAGGGATTAAGGGAAAATGAGGGGTTCTAGCTATGTTTGATCCATTTTAATCTATCAAATTGTTGTTATGGTGTTTGCAATTGATGTTATATGTTGCTATGACAGTTTGACATGAATTGTGATTGATTAGAATAGTTAGATTGGTCGAAGACGCCGTCGTATGGCGCAAAACAATCGCTGGAAAGTCAGTGCAGGAAAGTACCTGAACCGGATCGGATCGGATGGGAGGCCCGAACCGAACCGTTGTGAAGCCGTCCCTACGAACCGCTTGTGGTGATGGAGACCGATCCGGACCACCTGGAAGCTTGCGAATTGATGGCCATGGAGGATCACAAGTTGGAACACACTATCCGAACCGACCCGTTCACACCACCCGACCCGATCCGCCTCTCGTGAGCATGAGCTACTCCGACCTGAACCGATGGGTGACGATTGGACTCGAAGGCCGACCCGATCCGCCAGGAGTGACCGTGACCGATCCGAACCGCCACGAGGTGAAGGCCACGAACCGAACCGTAAGCTGAAGGTTGACCGAGCCGAACTGATGATTCTTGACCGATCCGAAGCGAGTGGAGCAAGATGAAGACCGATCCGGATGGAGATGATGGCCAATACCCGAGATGCAAAGGTAGTCCAAAGGAGAAGTTAGAGGTCAGGATCCAGATGGGAACCAATGAGTTCACTTCATGAGTTGGGCTTTGCTGCGGGACGTGTGCTAAGGGGTTGTCGATGTTTATGACTTTGGATCACAATGTATGGGAAGTACGTGAGCGGATTCAGGGCTGAAAGGGACTAGGTACGACTAAAGGGCTATAAACCAATGAAGTGGGGGTCATTTGTAAAGATTTGGTCATGACTCCATGTGGTAAGCTTGGTAGTAGCAGTAGTTGTACAAGTTGAATTCCGTCACTACTTCGATGGGTCTAGTGATTTACAGTGGTGGACATCGTATGCTTTGTGCACTGAGTGAGAGATGTGAGGATGGTTGCTATGGATGATTTGTTTGCTATGCTTGATTGTTTGACATACACACCCCACCCCCGTATTCTTACACTATTTATTATGGCACCTTAGAGCATTGTACGGTATGTGGTACTAACTCTTTGGTTGCAAGTCCAGGTTCAGGTATGGTTTAGTATACCTGTTATTATTCTGTTTAGATGCTTATCGCTCATACCAGGCTTTATGTCTGACCCAGAGTTTTATGTCTCCTCTTATTACTCTGGGTGCTCACACGAGCAGACTAGAGACAGGTTAGCTGGTGATGCACGGGTAGATGATCCGGAGACGAGCAGGAGGCTTCCACGTAATACATATATATATAGTATTTTCCCTGTGTTGTTGAAGATCACTGCTTGGGCATTGGTGGTGTATCTTCTACTTTGGCTTTCTTTTGTTTAGAGACAGTAGATTTTGAAAAGTTGTAATAAGCTGTATTTGGATTTCCGCTGCTCTGATGTTGACATTGATTATTAGTTATCAGCTTATGCACTGTCTCACCTGTTTTATGTCAAGTATGTTATTATTATATTTTATTCCATGCGCTGTGAGACATTCTACAGGTTCCTTGATTAGTTCATTCCCTTCTTTCCTTTCTTTGGTGACCGTTCCGTGCTAGTCGGGCATGTGTACAACGCACTTTTGGAGGAAATGCAGGATGGCGCGGTGCGGGCCGCCACACTTGGTATCAGAGCTCTAGGTTGCGTAGTTAACCTAGGGAAGTTATCAGGGAGAGGTAATATACGTATACGAGAGAGCGTATTTGTGATTACTTTGGTTTTTTAAAAGCTATATATATATATTATTACTAGTATAAGGATGAAGTCGTACTGCACTAGCACCACCATGGAGTTGTTAATCGTTTCCTTTTTCAGATTGACGATGAGCCGGTATACTAGAGGTGCTGGTAGAGGAGCCAATAATGGGAATGCTGCTGACATGAGGACGATGTTTACTGACCTCATGAGAGAGATGCTTAGAGATGTGCAGAGGGCAGCTTCCAACGGTGGAAATGGTGGTGGTCCAATAGTGCATGCGCCAAGAGTCGACTTCGCCAAGCTGAATAAGGATTATACTAGCCTTGGTGGAAAGCCGTTCCACGGAGCGGAGTCGGCCACGGATGTTCAAGATTGGTTGGATAGTTGCGAACGTATCTTTGAGGATTTGGGTATCGAGGATGCGATGAAGAGAAAGCTAGCGTCCCGTCAGCTGCAAGGGCGGGCAATGAATTGGTGGAATGCTATAAAGGCAGCTACTCCCGAAGATCAGATTACTTGGGAGCAGTTTAAGGCTCGCTTTAGCGAGAAGTTCATCCCAGCTGCTCAGAAGTCAGTGCTGTTTAAGAAATTCTTGGAGCTCAAGCAGAATGGCAGAGCTGTCTCGGAGTATATTGCTGAATTTGACACTTTGTCAAAATATGGGTTATCTCTTATTGATACTGCCGAGAAAAAGAATGAGAAATTCATAACTGGTCTGGATCAGTGCTTGGGGGAAAAACTTATTAACCACATCAATGAGACGTTTGAATCGATTGTGGGGAAAGCATTAAGATCAGAAAGTCTCTACCCTAAGTCGAAGACTGAGGTTGCATCTGCAGATGAGCCAAAGCCACAAGCAAGTGGTGGAGGCAAGGGTGGTTCCCAGAATAAGAGAAAGTAGAACCAAGCTAAGGATGGCCAGAAGAAAAAGAATAAGCAAGATGTTGAGTGCTTCAGCTGTGGTAAGAAGGGCCATTATGCTAGTAATTGTCGGGCCAAGCCAGCAGATAGGAAGTGCTTCAACTGTGGCCAAACGGGACATCACAAGGACAAGTGTCCACAGCCTCCTAAGGAAAAGCAAATGGTGAAAGCCTACGCTCTTAATGCTATTCCTTCTTCGTCGAATGCCCCAACAACGGCGGAGAAGGGAAAGAATGTCGTCATTCAAGGTATGCTTTCTGTTTATGATGTTCCTATTAGAGTTTTGTTTGATACCGGAGCTTCCAGTTCTTTCATATCTAGTGACCTGGTAGATAGGTTGGGATTGGAGCCCGAGATTGTCGATAGACCTTTAGTAGTGACGAACCCGGTTGGTGGTTCGACTAGCCTTAGCATGATTTGTCGTAATGTGGTCTTATCGAGTCATGGATGCATGTTTGTTTGTGATTGCTTTGTTTTGGGCTTTACTGGGTTTGGCATTATTTTGGGAGTAGATTGGCTCCAAAGATACGGGGTGGTGGTAGACTGTGAGGGCTTGTTGGTGACAGCTAGAGCGGATGATGGGCGGAGGATAATGTTTGGTGGTCTACCCAGTAAGGGGGTATTGGCTAGTTTTCTAAACTCCCTCGACATTCCGCATAGTGAGTTGTCAGGTTTGCCCGTGGTTGGCCAGTATCCGGATGTTTTCGAAGAAGTGACCGGACTTCCACCACACCGAGAGATTGAGTTTCGTATTGATTTGGTAAAGGATGCCAGGCCTATAGTGATGCGACTTCGTCGTATGGCACCAAGAGAGCAGCGAGAGCTCGAGGTGCAAGTCAGCGATCTGTTGAAGAAGGGATTTATCAGAAGGAGTGTTTCTGAATGGGGAGCACCAGTTGTGTTTGCTACCAAGGCGGATGGTTCCCTTCGTTTGTGTGTAGACTACCGCGAGTTGAATAAAGTGACGAGGAAGAACAAGTATCCTCTACCGCGGATAGATGATTTGTTTGATCAGTTAAGTGGCGCGAGAGTATTTTCTCAGTTGGACCTCACGACAGGTTTTCATCAGCTTAGAGTGGAAGCTGAGAGTATAGCTAAAACGGCATTTCGAACGCCGTCTAGATTTTATGAATGGTTGGTCATGCCATTCGGGCTGACCAATGCCCCAGCATATTTTGTGGATCTTATGAATAGGGTATTCAGAGATCAGTTGAATAAGTTTGTCCTTGTGTTCGTCGATGATATTTTGGTCTATTCGAAGACAGAGGAAGAACACAAGGAACATTTAAGAGTAGCGATGGAGGTGTTGAGAAAACACCAATTGAAAGCAAAGTTTTCTAAGTGTCACTTCTGGAAGAGGGAAGTGAGGTTCTTGGGCCATGTTGTATCAGAGAATGGTATTGCCGTGGACCCGGCAAAGGTGGCTACGGTACAGGATTGGCCTACGCCCAAGAATGCAACAGATGTAAGAAGTTTCTTGGGATTAGCGGGATATTATCGTAATTTTATCCAAGGCTTCTCCAAGATAGCAGCACCGTTGACTCAGTTGACAAAGAAGAATCAAGCTTTTGTCTGGGATGAAAGGTGCGAGAATGCATTCAAAAGTCTAAAGGACAAGTTGACAAGCGCACCAGTGTTAGTCATTCCTAAGGGGGATGAAGAGATGACGGTATACACGGACGCCTGTGGTACCGGACTGGGTGCTGTATTGATGCAAGGCGGTAGGGTTATAGCTTACGCAAGTCGGCAATTGAAACCGCACGAGAGAAGATACCCTACCCATGATTTAGAATTGGCAGCGATCGTGTTCGCGTTAAAGATGTGGAGACACTATCTCTTGGGAGAAAGATTTGAGCTTTTTACAGATCATAAGTCGTTAAAGTATATCTTCTCTCAGAAAGATCTGAATCTCCGTCAGCAGAGATGGTTAGAGTTCTTAGCTTCCTATGATTTTGACATTGCATACACACCGGGAAAGGGCAATGCGGTGGCCGATGCATTGAGTAGAAGACATGCCAGCTTAGGGGCTATGTTCCTTGAATGGAAGCAACTGGAGTATATCGCGGGGTTTGATTTCAGACCAAAGTGCGAATTGGATCCAGAAATGTTATCAAGTTTGACGATCGGACCCACTTTGATTAAGCGGATCGGCTCTAGTCAGAGGGACGATCCTAACCTATTGGAAATCATCTCCAAGTTAGAGATGGGTATCGATGAGGAGATGAACAAGTATGGGCTTGATCGAGATGGATAGCTTAGAAAGAATGGAAAGCTTGTTGTACCCAATGTCAATGGATTGAGAGATGAAGTGCTTAGAGAATGTCATCACTCAAAACTAACTATACACCCCGGTGGTAACAAGATGTATCGAGATATGAAGCAGACTTACTACTGGGAAGGGATGAAAAGAGACGTTGGGAAGTTTATATCCAAGTGCATGAATTGCCAGCTAGTTAAAGCCGAGCAAAAGAAGCCTAATGGGTTGTTGCAACCATTAGAAATTCCCGAATGGAAATGGGAGCAAGTCTCGATGGATTTCATTGATGGTTTACCAAGGACTAGATCGGGACATGATAGCATATGGGTAATTGTGGATTGGTTGACTAAGAGTGCAAGATTCATACCAGTCAAATCGACCAGAACGGCAGCTAAGTTAGCAGAATTATATATGAAGTGGGTAGTGAGATTTCATGGAGTACCCAAAAGCATTTTGAGCGACCGAGACCCGTTGTTCACTAGTGGGTTTTGGAAGAGCTTACAAGAGGCTCTAGGATCAGAGTTACATCTCAGTACCGCATATCATCCTCAGACCGACGGTCAGACGGAGAGGGTGAACCGTATTTTGGAAGATCTCTTGAGAGCTTGTATATTGGATTTTGGTGGATCATGGGATGACCATTTGCATCTAGTAGAGTTTGCATATAATAATAGCTACCAATCCAGTATCGGTATGGCTCCGTTTGAAGCTTTGTATGGAAGACCATGCAACTCACCATCATGTTGGATAGAGACTGGCGAGAAGTTTATGCTTGGACCAGATGTGGTGAGGGAAACTTCAGATAAAATCAAGTCCATTCAACAACGAATGAAGGCTGCCCAAGATAGGCAGAAGAGTTATGCTGATAAGAGGAGAAGAGACCTAAAATTCTCCGTTGGTGACTTGGTGTTTATCAAGATTTCTCCGTTAAAGAGCGTAATACGATTTGGCAGGAGAGGCAAGTTGGCACCAAGATTTGTTGGCCCATTTCCTGTTCTTGAGCTAGTCGGGAATTTGGCATATAGAATTAACTTACCAGAGAAGATGGCGGGAGTTCACAACGTATTTCATGTTTCCCAACTAAGGAAGTTTGTTCACGACTCAGATATGACTATTTCACTTGATCAGTTGGAGGACTTCGAAGTAGAACCCGAGGCGGTTGGGAACCGCAAGCCGGCCCGTATTGTCGAGCACGACATGAAGCAACTTCGAAGGAAGGCGGTGAAGCTAGTCAAGGTACAGTGGAGCGAGGACGAGAATGATTGTACTTGGGAGACAGAGGAGAACATTAGGAAGTCACACCCAGAACTCTTTGCCTGGTAAGATTTTGGCTTCGATTTAGTTTTTCCGCATGCTAGGATAGACTTGTTTGCTTGTTTTGCATGATTGATTGTTGTATGTGGTTGTTAGGCATGCGGGATCCTTTGTATGTTTTGGGTTAAGGAATTTCGGGGGCGAAATTTCTTAAGGGGGGGAGAGTGTAACGACCCGCATTCTACGCATCATAGGATCGTATAATATTTACTTCTTTCACATACGAAGTTGTATGGTCATGTAACTTTGGGGGACGGCTGTTGGGGTCATTTCCCATGTTCATGATTTTTCCCGATTTTTAAATGACCATTTTACCCCTAATTGGCACTGTTTTGGCCATAACTTTTGACTGGAACGGAATTTTGACCTGAAACCACTTCCATTGGCTCCGGATGATGGTTTCTCTTTCCGTAGAGTGGTCACATTAGTCAAACGGACTCACCATTTGGGAGATATGGCTGAAACAAGTTTCAGATGGTGAAAAACAGCTTAATTGGGCTTAACCGGGTGATTAGCAGCTAGGCCCACAGGGGAATTTCGGGTTTAGAGGTATAGGAAGACTGATTAGGGTTAGGTTATCAGTTTCATTTCAGTTTTGAGCCGCCACAAACCTTCTTGAGACCTTAGTAATGGCTTCCATCCTCTAAAACCACTCCAAAACACATTTTTAGTGAAGATTAAGCCTAAACTACATCAAAACAAGGCCAAATAGCAACAAAGCAAGGTTGGAGCTGCTGCTATACATAGGAATTCGACCCAAGCAGAGAATATTTCAGATTTGGTGTTTTATTTTGTGGCCAAGGTGAGTGATTAGCTTGCTTTTACACTAATTACGGTTAATTAGGGGTAATTAGTGAAGATTAGCGAATTTATACGTAAATAAATTCTGGAAAAATTCCTAAAATTCTAAAATAATGGTATAAGGCTCTGTTAGAAATTTGGGTTAATTTTGACGCGTTTTGCTAATTGTATGCTTAAACATGATTAAGAGGGATTAAGGGAAAATGAGGGGTTCTAGCTATGTTTGATCCATTTTAATCTATCAAATTGTTGTTATGGTGTTTGCAATTGATGTTATATGTTGCTATGACAGTTTGACATGAATTGTGATTGATTAGAATAGTTAGATTGGTCGAAGACGCCGCCGTATGGCGCAAAACAGTCGCTGGAAAGTCAGTGCAGGAAAGTACCTGAACCGGATCGGATCGGATGGGAGGCCCGAACCGAACCGTTGTGAAGCCGTCCCTACGAACCGCTTGTGGTGATGGAGACCGATCCGGACCACCTGGAAGCTTGCGAATTGATGGCCATGGAGGATCACAAGTTGGAACACACTATCCGAACCGACCCGTTCACACCACCCGACCCGATCCGCCTCTCGTGAGCATGAGCTACTCCGACCCGAACCGATGGGTGACGATTGGACTCGAAGGCCGACCCGATCCGCCAGGAGTGACCGTGACCGATCCGAACCGCCACGAGGTGAAGGCCACGAACCGAACCGTAAGCTGAAGGTTGACCGAGCCGAACTGATGATTCTTGACCGATCCGAAGCGAGTGGAGCAAGATGAAGACCGATCCGGATGGAGATGATGGCCAATACCCGAGATGCAAAGGTAGTCCAAAGGAGAAGTTAGAGCTCAGGATCCAGATGGGAACCAATGAGTTCACTTCATGAGTTGGGCTTTGCTGCGGGACGTGTGCTAAGGGGTTGTCGATGTTTATGACTTTGGATCACTATGTATGGGAAGTACGTGAGCGGATTCAGGGCTGAAAGGGACTAGGTACGACTAAAGGGCTATAAACCAATGAAGTGGGGGTCATTTGTAAAGATTTGGTCATGACTCCATGTGGTAAGCTTGGTAGTAGCAGTAGTTGTACAAGTTGAATTCCGTCACTACTTCGATGGGTCTAGTGATTTACAGTGGTGGACATCGTATGCTTTGTGCACTGAGTGAGAGATGTGAGGATGGTTGCTATGGATGATTTGTTTGCTATGCTTGATTGTTTGACATACACTCCCCACCCCCGTATTCTTACACTATTTATTATGGCACCTTAGAGCATTGTACGGTATGTGGTACTAACTCTTTGGTTGCAGGTCCAGGTTCAGGTATGGTTTAGTATACCTGTTATTATTCTGTTTAGATGCTTAACGCTCATACCAGGCTTTATGTCTGACCCAGAGTTTTATGTCTCCTCTTATTACTCTGTGTGCTCACACGAGCAGACTAGAGACAGGTTAGCCGGTGATGCACGGGTAGATGATCCGGAGACGAGCAGGAGGCTTCCACGTAATACATATATATATATATAGTATTTTCCCTGTGTTGTTGAAGATCACTGCTTGGGCATTGGTGGTGTATCTTCTACTTTGGCTTTCTTTTGTTTAGAGACAGTAGATTTTGAAAAGTTGTAATAAGCTGTATTTGGATTTCCGCTGCTCTGATGTTGACATTGATTATTAGTTATCAGCTTATGCACTGTCTCACCTGTTTTATGTCAAGTATGTTATTATTATATTTTATTCCATGCGCTGTGAGACATTCTACAGGTTCCTTGATTAGTTCATTCCCTTCTTTCCTTTCTTTGGTGACCGTTCCGTGCTAGTCGGGCATGTGTACAGCGCACTTTTGGAGGAAATGCAGGATGGCGCGGTGCGGGCCGTCACAAATAACCTTCATCTTATCTGAAGTTTCTCTTATTACATCTGGCCTGAGCACAAATTTCTCACTGGTCTCCAACCAACATGATGGTGAGTTGCACGGTCTTCCATTCAAAGCTTCAAATGGAACCGTACCAAAACTGGACTGATAACTATTATTATATGCGAACTTAACCAGATGGAAATGATCATCCCATGACCCTCCAAAATCCAATATACAAGCTCTCAGGAGATCCTCTAATATACGATTCACCCTCTCTGTTTGACCATCGGTTTGGGGATGGTACGCAGTACTGAGATGTAAATCTGACCCCAAAGCCTCTTGTAAACTCTTCTAAAACCCACTAGTAAATAACGGATCATGGTCACTCACAATACGTTTGGGTACTCCATGAAATCTCATTGCCCACTTCATATACAGTTCTGCTAACTTAGCTGTCGTTCTGTTCGACTTGATGGGTATAAACCTTGCATTTTTGGTCAATCGGTCCGTAATCACCCAAATACTATCATTACCTGACCTGGTCCTTGGTAAACCGTCGATGAAATCCATCGAAACTTGTTCCCATTTCCATTTGGGAATTTCTAATGGTTGTAACAAACCACTATTCTTCTTTTGCTCAGCTTTAACTAATGTCAGTTCATGCACTTGGATATAAATTTCCCAATGTCTCTCTTCATCCCTTCCCAGGTGTGAATGTGATATTGAAATCATAGGAAGCCAAGAATTCTAACTATCTCTGCTGACGAAGATTTAAATCCTTCTGAGAGAAAGGATACTTTAATGACTTATGATCGGAAAACAACTCGAATCTTTCTCCTAAGAGATAGAATCTCCAAATCTTTAACACGAACACAATCGTTGCCAATTCCAAATTATTGATAGGATATTTTTTCTCATGTGGTTTCAGTTGTCGACTAGCATAAGCTACAGTCCTACCTCCTTGCATCAGTACAGCACATAGTCCAGTACCACAGGCATCTATGTATACTGTCATCTCTTCATTCCTTTTAAGAATAACTAACACTGGTGCACACATCAACTTTTCCTTTAGGCTCTTGAATGCATTTTCACACCTTCCGTCATAGACGAAAGCTTGATTCTTCTTGGTCAACTGAGTTAACGGTGCCGCTATGTTGGAGAAGTCTTCGATAAACTTACGATAATTGTAACACCCCGCAATTTTAAATCGGGGCGTAAGATATAATCAAAGAATAATTAATTTCAAATGTGAGAATTAAGGGAAACGGGTTACGCCATTGCGTTCTTCTCAGAATTCTGCTTAAGATAGAGTCCGAGTTTGTGTAAATCGGACACCGTATGAAGAAGATATGGACGAACGAAGTTAGGCAGAAAACCAGAAGAAGAGAAAAGGAAAAAAATATAATTGCACTGGCGCACTTGGGAAGTGCGCCAGTACAAAAATTGCACTAGCGCACTTGCCAATCGCGCCCAGGTCGGGCTGAATGCCTTCATAGCTTTCTGGTGTTTTCTAATCCGTACTGTGACTCATTGCTGAGTCCTTTATGACTCCTTGCTGAGTCCTTTCTGACTCCTTTCTGACTCCTTGCTGAGTCATTAGGGCTGAGGTGTCATCCTATCCTGACTGAATGGTTGTGGTTAACTCAAGGTTCATCCGACGGCTCTAATTAAATTGAAAGTCTATATAAACAACCTAATGCTCAACCCTAAAATGACACTAATTCATTCTAAGAGCCGTCATACCGCCATACTCAACCTAGGACAGTCACCATTCTCTTTCAACTAAAAAGAAAACTAGAAAGCTACGAAGTGAATCAAATCCGAATTATAAGAACAACGATCTACATCAAAGGCGAGCATACCAACTTCAGAATTCAGATTCCAGAAATCAAGAATTCCTTCTTCGTAAGTTCAGTTATTCCTTAGATTTGAACATGTAATTGGAATCGTGAATGTAATGAATCAAAATATAGAACTATACCAATTTGCAAGTTAATTATCTTTGATTCATGCTTATGTCAAATCGAAAGTTATCTATGCCTTTGGATTTGACTTACGACTATGGCTATGAGACTTTTGCCTAAGACTATGACTATGAAACTATTGCCTATGAAGCTATTACCTATGACTATGACTATGACTATGAGACCTTTGCCTAAGACTATGGCCATGAACTGTTGCCTATGAAATTATTGCCTACGACTATGAATCATAATTATGAGACTATTGCCTATGACATTGATTAAGAAATTATTGTGATTAGTCGCCCATGACTATTGTGGTTAATTGCCTATAACTATTGTAGTTAGTTGCTTATGCCTATTCCATTGTTACATTTAACCGATCATGTTGTACCTTGAACTGGCATTATGTTGGATCATATCACTTATGCCTATTCCCTTGATTATGTCGGATCTCATATTTAGTGTGTAACTTGGCTAGTTTATTCCTATTCACTATTATGTACATCGAACCTGTTGGAGCCATTATTTTTGCATGCCTATTCTTCTTGTGCTTATCCCCTATTCCTTTTGATTAGTGCCATTTCATGAGTACTTAGAAAACTTGTGAAATCATGTTATACGTACGATTATGATGCGGGGATTGGGCGTAGCTTAATTAAGTTAATTTGGCATAATAAATATGTTGGCATAATCTAAATTGGTTATAATAGTGAATGATTTACATGCACATTAGACTTGGGCATAAATTGATAAATTTAATTGGCCGCAAAGTGTGTAATTAGCGTGTAAACCAAGTTTTGGACATAAACGGTAAACTAGAATATTAAATCTAGTCTGACATGAACCGTAAATTGGAATATTAATCTAGATTGGGCATGAACTGAAAAGGGGAATATTAAATCTAAATTGCTATAAACCGCAAGTTAGGCTAATTGATAGGTAAATCAAGTTTTGGGCATGGAATATAAGTATGTTATTTTGCATGACAAATGAATATGATCTGGGCTGAAATTGATTTACGGAAAATTTACATAAATAGTAAATATGTAAATTTAGTAAAAAATGAATATGCCTAACCCAAGGTTAGACTGAGTTGTGGTGTAAAACTGCCCGGAACCGACCGGCACATCCAGTGACCACAACAATACTTGTCTAATGTGGGTGGTTAGTGCATCAAGCCTAGAAAGACCCGAAGCTGACTGAGTTGTGGTGTAAACCTGCCCGGAACTGACCGGCACATCCAGTAACCACAACAATACCTGTCTAATGTGAGTGGTTGGTGCTTTAATTAACTAATTAAAGCTCATGGACAATCAAGCTAGAAAATGTGAGTTTAAGTAATTAAGGAAACACTTAACCAATTTAACATGTTAACAAAGACAAGAAGGGTGGAGTTAAGTAATTGAGAAAACACTTAGCCAATTCAACATGTTAACTAGACAGGATTGATAGGGGTTAAGTTAATTTGGACACTTAACCAACTTAACATGTTAACAAGGCGAGATTTGTGGGGGTTAAGTAACTAAGGAAACACTTAACCATTATAACATGTAAACTAGACAAGCTGGTAAGGTTAAGTAAATGTCTAACCGTTATACCATGCTAACTAGACTAGACGGTGGGGTCAAGTAAACTTAGAACACTTAGCCGTTATAGCATGATAAATAAACAGGGTTAAGTTAATGAGAGACACTTAACCAGTATAACCTGACAAACGAGTAAGGTTAAGGAACACTAAACCAGTTTGACATGATGTAGGGGTGGGTTAAGTCAACATGAACCGCTAGATAACACTTAACCAATTTGACATGATATATGGGTAGGTTAAGTCAACGTAAACTGCTGGATAACATTTAACCAATCCAGCATGATGAGGAAGAGAACTAAGTAGTAAACCTTAGTTAAGAGGACTAAGTTGTAAACCTTAGTTAAGAAAATGAACGATTCAGGAAATTAAGTAGTAAACCTTAGTCAAGAAAACCAAGTAGAATACGAGGAGGAGCGAATGTCCATCTGATCATGAATAAGGCTCCAATGAACTAGGTTAGGAAGCACGCAACTTCGAGGGGACATGAGGGTACTCTTGGTATCCCTCTATGAGGCTGCAGATGATCCTCCTGGGCTCACAGAGGTTAAGGTCTGCGTTAGAAGAGCCAAGGGTATGCCTTGGTTGCAATAATAAGGCAACCTAAAGACTAGGATGGACCAGCGTGATTCGGCGAGACCAGTTTTTGCCCTGTGATAGCAACTCGTCGTCTACCTACCATCTTGAGTCAGTCGAGATACGGAAAGGCGAAGAACTCCAACAGACCATATTCTTGCTATCTAGTTATGGGTGAGGTTGGCCCATAGGTTAGTGGGGGCATAGAAGGGCCTGCGTACAGTTCTCATTCATGATTTTCCTAGGTTCCTTTCATTTGTTAGTTAAGGGAGAGGTCTAGTGGGACCATAGCCACCATAAAAGCAGACCTTAGATCTGCAATCGGCAGATATCTGAAAGCTCCCGACCGAGTTTCGTGTTTCTTGACTAGCCCTGCCACGGGACTCGGTCGCACATATAGAGGACATGTGCATCTAGACATTGATAACGATTCACGACACATACGTGGGGAAAGTCGAGGAACAAATACCGCTCTGGGTAGTGTGTCCTAGACTAGGGGGCATCGTTCGATAGGTAGCATAATTCCTAGTTGGACCTAGGTCGCGTAAACCCTAAATCCGAGAAGCGTTCAATAGGTAGCATAAACCCCAGTGACCCTGGGTAGCGTAAACCCTGGTTGAATCTAGGAAGCACTCGATAGTAAACTCTAGATTAGATCTAGGTAGTAAATGCAATCCCCATAATATATGTACACCTGAAGGCAACCACGATTACGGGGATTGGGATCACGTTATCATATGATCATTTTATATAGATTACTAGTTTGGGTACTAGTCAGGTAGTGCAGAGATATAGAAATCAGTATAACAGGGTAGTCGCGAAGCAGAGAAGGAGTAGAATCGCATTCAGTTTATTAGTATATTCAGTTTATCAGTATATTCAGTTTATCAGTATATCCAGTTTATCGGTACATTCAGTATATCTTGCCATATCCCATGCTTATCCCATGTTATCTTGTTACTATGGTTTAGTCTTATATTTAATTTAGTGAAAATTAGGCTCACATCCCTAAAAGCAAACTTAATTAGGCTCACATCCTTGTCACATTTCAAATTAGAACCCGCCCCCTATTTTTGTTTCCGCCTCCTTCATTTCAGGGACTTCCGCTCCCATCCATTATTCACTTCCTCCTTCTTCAATTTATTGCAGAAAAAAATGCGGCCCTAATTAAAAAAAAATCGAAAATCTTGAAATATTTCAAAAGCTCTCGACCAAAATAATAATAATTGCATGCATGTATGAGACGACCCCAAACCCCGTACTGACGGCGGCAAGGGTAATCCTTGGAATATAACACAGAAACAGATAACAGCAGAACAGAATTAAATAAATACACCAGATAATGAACAATAGAATATACTAGATAAACGTAATCATCAGAGTTACACAGTATACAGGATCATACTTAGTACAAATACAGTTCAGCTATACATAAATGTCTACAGCGGAAACAAACAAAATATGTACAATAGGAGCTGAACAGCAAAAAAAGAGATAAATAATAGAATCCATCTTTAGCTCCAGCCATCCAGAAAGAACCAGCTAAACCTGAATACAAGGCTGCCCGTGTAGAAAAAGGGGCACCCGAGTTTGAAAGTGAAACAAACTACGAGTCAGTCATGGGACTGGTATGAGAAATCTACTCAACACATTTATAATATAGCTGATCACAGGACCACGTCACTTTTGTGGAACGGGTTTACTCCATTGGATTGCCAGTGCTTTAAAAACAAATCTTTCTTTTAAACAACGCAATGCTTTTTATAAAAATGAAGCCATTATAAGACTCAGTTCCCATCACACAATGCAACGCAAACCGGAGGATAGAGTTTTTACCTTATAATGGCCAAAATATGCTTGGTACGAATAAAACAAAAGAATTTGATATTATTGCTAGTGTTTATATGTTTTGAAAACAATTTCAAATCATAACTATCAATCATACGCGGCATTAATGCCCCATACCACTATGTCGCCATATATAGATATACAATCAAAACTGCACGATGTCGTAACTGGAAATTGGATTTCCGTCATGAACCAAGGCAAAAGATAGTCCTTACCGACTTCGAGACAATCTAGCCCATGTCTCAGGATCAGAGCTCGAGTGACCCTTGGATCGTCAGGGCCAGTCCACCGATGTGGATTAAAATTCCTGAGCAATGCGTTTCCCCGCCATATGGGGCGTAAATGAGCCAACGAATGACTCCATCGGACCCGGATCGTCCGATCTAACCGAGGCGCCTCGCAACAGCAACAACCACATAAGTCAAACTCGTCGGGGCGTGTAAAACCACTGACGCCACTTCTAACTAGAAAGAAACGCATGTCCTCCCATAGGCCCTTCCTCCCGTTTCTGGTTCATACCGGGTGTGAGGCTCGCGATTTCACGTTATACACAAAGCTACGCCACACAAGCGGTGCTTTGATCATCACTACAAGACTTTGCTTTTCAATAGAAGCCCTGATCATTTGCCACTTATGCATGCCACACTAGCAATTCATGCCATGCGACTGATGTCCATCGATATACAACCTCTGAGCTCGTGCGTTTCAGAGAAGGGCGTTAAGCAAAAGAATAAATTCTCCGCCGCCAAACGATGTATATTTAATAGAGATCAATCAACACAGAATAAAATCCAATGTCAGACACACAGTCCATTCTGGGTCTGAACGAAACCGGAGGCACTAAACACCTCGCAAACCCATCGATCACCACGTACGTCTGGACGATCACCACTCATTATCCATATTTCGGGATGCCTCCCAATCAGGACCTCGGTTACCATCCAAACGAGGTGAAGATCTCCGGTCTTCGACCACCGTCTTCATCTTCGATTTCTTATCGTCGATTCAGTTATTCAGAATGGGATAAACCCGATCTTTCTGAGAAACTCGCATATATAATAAACAAGTCCAACACTAACATACACACGCATCATTTCAATTCATCAGTCACTAACCGTCAATCAGTAAGAGAACGATTTCCCAAATATTAACCCCGAAGGTCGAAACCAACATCAGATCAACACCCAGGAAACCATTCGACTTAGCCAACCTTTAGTTAATTTCTAAATCACATCCATATCGTTTATAATATTTTATAACGATTTATCGCTATTTTTATTTATTTTAAAATAGCCAATATATTCAAAACGATGCTTCGGGTCATAACGCGACCGTGGCGCTGTTTTTCTTCAGATTTGATTTCACATATCTGAAAATCTAACCGTTGGATCTTCACAAACTTTACATCATTAGAAAGATCTTTTCAAAACGAATCCAACTGTTTCCGTTTCGGGAAAATCCGACGGTCGGATCTCCTGGTATAATCGTTTGAAGTTTCGACTTCAAAATACGAACTGCAGCGTCGTTATTCGATTAAATATAATTATATATATATATATAAATATAATCGATTCTGGCGCTGTTTTTCTTCAGATTTGAATTAAACATTCCAGACAATCCAACCGTTGGATTTTTACAAAGTTGTTGCCGTTGGAAAGGTTTTTCCAAAGCGAACCCAAAGGTTGCGATTTCAGGAAAATTCGATGGCCGGATCTCCCGGTATAATCGTTTGAAATCACGGTTTCAAAATACGAACTGCAGCGTCGTTATTCGATAATTTTAATTCTATTTATATATATATATATATCGATTCTTCAATTTCAAAGCTATATTCTTTTCATACATTTGATAAAAATGATATTTTTATCTGTCTTCTATTTCAACACTTCACTATATTTAGCAACTCATGTATATAATAAAAATGTGATTTTTATTGTAAAACAATTCATTTCAAAACACTATTATTTTATATAGTTTATATAGATGATAAAAATGTGATTTTTATTAGAAAACAATTTCTTTTAAAACGATATTATTTTATATAGTTTATATATATGATAAAAATGTGATTTTTATTATAAAACAATTTATTTCAAAATATGAATACCATTCAACACATGAATTTCAAATCAACGAATGAATTTCGATTCAACACATGAAGGTTTTCTATAGTTTATATATATATATATAAAAATGTGATTTTTATATTTAAAACACGAATACCATTCAACACATGAATTTCAATTCAACGAATGAATATCGATTCAACACATGAAGGTTTTCTATAGTTTATATATATATATAAAAATGTGATTTTTATATTTAAAACACGAATACCATTCAACACATGAATTTCAATTCAACGAATGAATATCGATTCAACACATGAAGGTTTTCTATACAACGAATAAATATAGTTTCAACAAATGAAAAATAATTCAAACACATGAATATTATTCAAAATTTCGGCAGCATAACGGTAGGGCAGTTAAAACCGGGACCGTCCCTAGTACGGCTCCTCGCTCTACCTTAAAACCTCGCGGTTTTTGACAATGGGGATCATGCATCTAGTTCGCACGCAGGCGGCATGTATATATTTATTTCATTTCCACAAACTAATCATATGTGGTTTCAACCAAATATTTCTCAACCACAAACGGGTATTTTTCAACCATAATCAATCAATATCAACCACAAACAATCCCAATCAACCATTCGCTATCAATCAATTTTCACACCAATCACAACCAATAAATATCGTCCATGGTTTGTGGACGAGGGGCGTATATATATATAGCAATTCACTTCTATTTCAACACATATATAATTTTTACAACGCATATACAACTTATACATCGAAAGTACAACTTATACAACGCTTATACAAGAGGTGTACAATGCTTATATAACTCATACATCGACTATATAATTTATACATCGTCGTTTTCCATATTGTTTATAAATTAGAAATCTCACATTGGGTTCCACTCCACCAAAAATAGCAGAAGGCTCAGAAAAATATGCGGTCTCTTCTAAAAGGTAGAAGACGTCTACACGAGTCCACTGTCTCTTGTTTCACTGAATTTTGTCAAGAAACAAAAAAGATATGATTTTTACAAGGTTTGCAATGGTTTAAAGGTGTTAAAATCATTTCAGAAAATAAAACCCGTACCTTTCAATAAATGTTCAAAACTAGGTTTGCAATTTTCTTTCAATCCGTGCAACTATATGACGATCGGCCTGTGCCACCTCGAAGGGCTAGGAGAGGCGCGCCTACCCCTCCAACGGCGGTCAACTCGGTGGTACGACGTGGCGGCAGCGGGGCTTCGAACGGCGCGACTTTGGAGCTTCGATTCTCGACGAATACAACTCGATGGAGGGCGCCACCTATATGGATTTGAAGATGGAAGAGAGCTCTTCAAAATCCCCAATAGGTGCAGGGTCTAATTCTTCGTGTGGAGGGAGTAATCAGAGGAGGAAGAAATGAAGAGGAAGTCGCCGTCTAACTGTAGGGTTACGGGGTTTTCGATTTTTTTATTTTATTTAATTTATGAAAGGAATAATTCTATTGGCCGATGGGTTTTAAAGGGGTTTTCTGACACGACCACCAATCTAAACCCAACGACTGTCGTCCCTAGCATTTTACCCCCATTCCGAACACAATGGGATATGTTTCGTAGGCCCATTTGACTGTTTCAGTCAGTTTTCCCTCAAATTAAGATATAAAACATTCAATATTAAATTTGAACGTACATTTCAATTTGCCAGGGCCACAAACTGATTCGAAAATTTTCAGAAAAATAAATCTAGCTATGTTTTGACAATACGGTCCAATCAAAACTAGTTTCGTTGAATTCTGAGACCGTTTGCAAAAAGGCCCATTTCTGGTCGATCCAATTTAACTATAATTGACCAAAACACGTTTTCCTTTGCCACACTCACATACTAGCTTCAACAATTATGAAATTTGAAACCTAGCAATAACTTCACATCCCGGATCCAACAAAAGTGGTTTCGTCGAATTCCGAGGTCGTATGCAAAATGGCCAATTTCACGGGCTATATAAATTCCATAGCGACCTTTCTGAAAATTCATTTGGCCATAACTTTTGTTTTCCGCTATGAAAATTCTATTTTTCAGATTCGTTAGAAAGGTATTCACTAACAAATTTAAATATTTTTGGTTTCACTCAAATCCGTTTTGTTTTGCACCCGGTACATTCCGACAAAGTTTGAATTCAATTTTTGAAACTTCAGCGCCATTTCAAGCCTTGTTTATAATTAGAACTAATTATATTCATTTTCAATTGTCGATTCAAACTCCGTTTTCATTGCTGTTATTTAAAATATTTATTTTAAATATTTAAAATCCATTATTTTAGCCAATTTAAAAAATTTTAAATTGGTTCAGATTCTCCGGGTCGTTACAATCTCCCCCACTTAAAACTTTTCGTCCCCGAAAAAGAACAAAGTCGAAAGTGGTTTGATTAATCAACTCTACGTTCGATCTGGCTTCAATTCTCCAACTTTTCAGTTTCTGAGAAATTTCAAATTCTTCAAAAATTTGGCTAACACCCGGAATTTTCGAAAAATTTCGCCATAACCTCCTTTGTACGGGGAGAGGTTTGGAAATTTAGTGGGCCGTATTAGGTACCCAATAAATCCTAATAAGCATACACATATTTATAGTGATATATTCTGGTGTTTATAGGGGAGCGTGTATTGATAATAACTCCATAGAATAAATTCTCGTCACCCTGTCAAAGCCTGAGGGAGTGTGTATTTTAAATGTTCCAGAGGATAAATCCTCGTCACCTCGTCCCTTGTGGGAAATAAATAGTCCATGTGCCGTATCTAATAACTAGAGAGACATGATTATTGTCAACTCCAGACCCGTGTGGTTTTTTTATTAATCTGGCAATTTAATCGTTACAATTTAAATAGTCCATATCAGTCTTCAGTTCAACCTGTAAAATATAGTCCTCGCCATACAAGCCTCTCGCTCGTATGGTAAATCCTCCACCTCATCACACAAGCTCCAAATGCTTATGTGGTATATGATGAAGTATGCCTATCTTCAGAAGTATGCCATGTAATGTAGTTCAAAATTAATTGTTACAATCCTATGGCGATATTTATTATTTCATACAGAAAAACCAGCACTCCGCATCCAATGGCATTCACAGGAGTTGATATAATAATATTTCGCATCCAACTCATTAAGGTTGACCTATTTGTCGGGCCCGCAAATAAAATCTTTACTCAACAGCTAATCCATTTACCTGTTCAAACATATATAATGCACAAGTATATATTTCTATCTATTTTCTAATCAGTTCAATGTGTGATTTAAATGAATAAATTCTACCATTACTCTCTTATTGATTAAATTAACTATCGTTTCAACAATTTTAATTAATCAATTCTACTATCACACAACACAAACATCAATCAATTTGTTTTTAACTTTTCAAAATCATACAAATTAATTCCTATTCTCTTTTAAAATCCTTCAGACTATAGAATTAAAAGTGCACATCCATGGAAAGAAGATAACAACAGAGTAGAGAATTAAATGGTAATGCAAAGTATGGTAAATATACCTTGCACCGGAGTCAATCGGAGATATCCACTCAGCATCTAGGATAGGCTTTCTGAATGCTCTCCTCGGTTTCCCAAGTACAATCTCGCGGATCTCCACTCCATTGCACTTTGACTAAGTGAACTTTCTTGTTCCTTGGCTCTTTGGTTTCTTTGCCGATGATCTTGAGCGGTTCTCTTCTCACAGCTAGTTCTGGGGTAATTTCAATATCCTGTTGAACTGCTTCTTCCACTATCACGTCTAGGTCATGAACGTGATTTCGAAGTTGAGATATGTGAAATACATCATGAACTCCAGGCAACCAATCAGGCAATTCAACCCTATAAGCGAGAGTTCCTGTGACGACCGGGAATTTCGCTCGATCTGAATCAGTCGTTAAACCGATCTAGTCCGTTCGAAACCCCTGATCGTTTTGAAAACAGGACAAATCAGAACACAAGCAGAAGAACATTTCATTGCCATTAAAACAATTCCATCAGATACAAGAATATACAGAGTATAATTGAATAAGTTACATTCGATAAATATCAGAGATTACAATAAATTATATAGCAGCGGAAAAATAGTACAAAGCACAACTGAAGGTGATATACGGATACAGAGCTTTCCGGATATCATTCCAGCTGTAAACCAGGATCCTGTGAATATAAATCTGCAAAACCAAAACTACTAGCTGCCCGTGTCGAAAATAGGGGCACCCAGAGTTTAGGTTAAAACAATAAACTCCAGGTCAGTCATGTGACTGATGTGAGAACTAAAACAGTTATTTAAAGCTTTACTTTAAAAGAGAGTAATTCAAGGGACCACGCTGTATAACACGGAACGGGTTTTCTCCCAAGAATACCAGTGCATAGAATAAACAACGCAATGCTTTTTCGAAAAATGAAGTTATTATAAGACCCAGGTCCCATCACACAATGCAACGCAAGCCGGAGGATAGGGTTTTCCCTTATAATAGCCAAACATGCTTGGTACGTTTTAAAACAAATCATTTGATACTATAATAAGTGTATAGTGTCAAACATTTCAATCATAAATATCAATCCTAGGCGGCATGGGTACCATCTATCATGTCGCCATACTAGTTCTACAATTAAAACCGCAATACTCGTATTGGAAATTGGATTTCCGTCATGAGTCGAGGCAAGGGGCAAGCTCCTCTCCGCGTTCGAGACACTCTAGCAAATGTCCCAGGGCTACGCACACTGGGTAACCCCTGGATGCTTCAGGGCCGGTCCTCTCTTACGTTTGAGGATTAGTATTCCTGAACACACGTTTCCCGGGCCTTACAGACCTAAATCGAGGCGCCTCATCCAACAACCACATAGGTGAAAAGTATATAAATGTCAGGGCTGGTAAGTCACTGACACCACCAAAGCTAGAAAGAAACCTCTTGCTCTCCCCGCAGTCCGTATCCCGTTTTTAACTCATACCGAGGTGTGAGACTCGCGAATTCACGTTATACACAAAGCTGCCACGTAGGCGTGCTTTGATCATCAATCACAAGACTTTGCTTTTCAACAGAAGCCTTGATCATTGCCTCTTAGCGTGCCACACAGGCAATTCATGCCATGCGACTGATGTCCATTGATATACAATCTCTAAGCTCGTACGTCTCAGAGAAGGGCGTTAAGAAAAATAATAAATTCTCCGCCGCCAAATAGATGTATATTTAATAGAAATCAATCAACACAGAATAAAATCCAATGTCAGACACACAATCCATTTACAAGTCCGTTCTGGGTCTGAACGAAACCGGAGGCACTTTCCTCGCATATCCATCCATCTCCAAGTACGTCTGGATGACCACCAACTATTTCCATCCTCTTGGGTGTACAGCCCAATCAGGATCGTCAGTAATAATCCAAACGATGTGAAGACTTCCGGTCTTCAACCACCGTCTTCATCTTCGACATATCGTCGAATCGGTTATTCAGAATGGGTATAAACCCGGCCTTTCCGAAAAACCCGCATATATTAAAAACAAATGTTAGACAAACACAACATACGCCTCATTCCAATTCATATTCTTAGGGAAAGGTTCCCATTAATTTTATCCAAGATAAATTCTTTAAAATTTATCCTTTAATCCTCCTTTGGATGTCATTTCAAACCAAATTATGGTTTTCTAAACGAGTCGAGATTAGCGAACCACAACGAAGTAATTATTTATTTTATTTCCCAATCCCAATCTATTCATCCCATGAAGCAAAACTGGTAATACTCCATATCTAACACCACAGTGTTGTCGGTAAAATTAATTACCATTTCACGTCCAAATCTAATTAAAGATTTAGCTATCGCTTTGGAGCAAAAATGGTGATACTCCATTCTCGCTCATTTTCTAAAGTTGATAATTTAAATTATCAATTCACATTTCAATTTAATTGTAGATTCATTAAAACTTCTTTTTCTGGGTTAAAGAACTAGTGTCATTTAAAACACAATTCACGATAAACCCAAATCACATTCTAATTATTATCGGGTTAAAGAACTAGTGTTATTTAAAACACCGTTCACGATAAACCCATGAATCAATTCTATTTAAACCCATTTCAAATCCAATTTATTTATTTAAAAATAAATGGGTTTTAATTTCGGTTCAAAACTAGTTCATTTTGATAAAAATCTTTTTTTATCTTTTCAAATGTGGAGATTTTCATCCCAATTTTTCCCAAATCATTTCTTATGATTTTACACAAATTATTACTATTTTTAATAATTTTATCAAGGTCCGTACAGTCGATTTCCATCAACGGCCATCGAACTGCACTTACAGCGACCTTTTTCGAATTTGATTTGGACGTATCTCCAAATCCAACCGTTAGATTTTGAATTTCTAATATTCATTAGAAAGCTCTTTTTGATACGAACCCATCGGTTCCAGTTTTAGGAGAATCCAACGGTCGGATCTCCCGTAATGTCCGTTTGAAATAAATGGTCAAAATTCACGAACTGCCGCTGTGCGGCGCGTTCTATTCAGGCCATTATATTATATATATATATATAATATATATATAATATATATTTCGTCAATTTCTATTTAAAACGAATTTTATAAATAGTTTTGAATTCGTTTCAAAAAAACAATTTCTACCTTTGTTTCAAATTCAAATCAAAATTGAAGTTTTATATTCTAAATCCTTTTTACTTTCATTTCTATTTGATTCAGATTCAAATCGATTTTAATTCGATTCGAATCCATTTCCTTTTTAATTCAATTCGATTCGAATTCGTTTTTCTTTTCAATTCAATTCAAATTCGTTTTCTATTTCTTTTCAATTCAATTCAAATTCGTTTTCTATTCAATTCAATTCATTTTCGTTTTCTATTCAATTCAATCAAATTCGTTTTATATTCTATTCGAATTCATTTTCTATTCTGTTCAAATTCAATTCATTTTCCATTCAAATCGAATTCATTTTCTACTCTGTTCAAATTCAATTCATTTTCTATTCAAATCGAATTCATTTTCTATTCTGTTCAAATTCAATTCATTTTCAAATTTAAAAACGAATATAATCGATATAAATATCGTTCGCATCAAAATGACGCATCTCTAATCAACACGGCTTTATATATTTCTATAAATTCGTTATTCTATTCAACAAATGAATATTTATTTTATTCAATATGTGAATCTATATTTTTGTCAACACACGACTAATCTCAATGAATGAGTACTGTCCACGTGTGACTATTTTTGTTATTTACTATATTTTATGAAAATTAAGGTATCTATCGTTTGATATTAAATCAGACTCCAACCGTAAATTAGTAAGAGAACGATTTCCTAAATATTAACCCCGAAGGCCGAAACCAACATCAGACTAATATCCAGGAGACCACTCATCTCATCTATTTTCCAGTTGATTTCTAATTCTATATATGATAAAGATGTAAATTTTATTGTTAAAATATTTCGTTCAACACATGACTAATCTTAACGGATGAGTACAGTCAACACATGAACCTTTATTTTATAGTGATAAAGATATAAATTTTATTGTTAAAATATTTCGCTCAACACATGACTAATCTCAACGGATGAGTACAGTCAACACATGAACCTTTATTTTATAGTGATAAAAATATAAATTTTATTGTTAAAATATTTCGTTCAACACATGACTAATCTCAACGGATGAGTACAGTCAACACATGAACCTTTATTTTATAATATTCTTTATTTTCCCGATTGGAATGAGGCCCAATCAATTACCATATAAAGTTAATTATATGGATTCCATACAACACATGTATATAATAGCAACGATAAATAATCAACCATCATCCAAAGTGCACTACACTGTATAAGCATCAATTATAGATATCTAACGCTTATAACAGTCTGTCAATCAATCGATCGACATAATTAATCAATCAGGATGAGTGAACTTCAAATTTCATCCCAACACCCGTGTGGGGTTTCAAACAATCAAACACATATTTTATTTGTGCAGTTGGGCGATGTGTAAAATTTATCGTCCCAATCAATATCCTTCAAATAGGTGTACAATAACAAACCGTCCGGTTTGTAAATGAATATTTTATTTTATTCACTTCCACGTTAAAAATTATATTTTTAACGATAAAATATTTTATTTCAACCCATGAATTTCTATTCAGTTCATTTACACAATAAAAATGATATTTTTATTTTTCTAACATATTTTAGAAAATTTCGGCGGCATAACGGCACGATACTAGAAACAGGACGAGGCCTAGCCTTATCCCCGGTCTAGTGAAGGCCCACGCCATTCACACATAAATCAATCCATTCCATTTCACCAAACAACTCAAATTTCAATCAAATAATCTAACTAATTTTTGAAATCAAACAAACAAGTCCATGGTTTGTGGACGATTGTGTCGGGTGCTACTAAACACCGTCTGCATCCTAGTATATATATATAACTAGAAAAATAAATTGAAGAGTGAGTAATTCTCATCGATAGCTATCCAATATCACGACTCTTCATTTATAGAAATCTTCGTCGTTCTCGCCTTTTTGTCACCTTCGTTTGCCCGTAGCCACTACATATATAAAAATCCTATTTTTATATGATTAAAAATCGTATCTTAATACTATGAAAATCCTACCTTTTCATAAATAAAATCCTTATCTTTTCATTAGTAAAAATTCAATCTTTACATTAGTAAAAATTCAGTCTTTTTGCACAAAGTTATATATATATACCAAGGTCACATTTTTATTATTACTACTTCATTATAAAAATCTGATTTTTATAACTAATCTATACATAACAATTCTGACTTTTAAATTCAATGCTGATTATATAAAGAAAAATCAAAAGAAAAAATAATGATGCTATTTAAATAAGCTAATTAGATTTGAAAACTCACTTTACATGGGGTCGTGGTCTTCATCATTTTCTGGAACGAGTTCGAACGCACCGGAGAAGGGGGAGGTTGTCCAAGCTCTCACGGAGGTGGCACGGCTGACCATCACATCAGAGGTGGCGGGTCTGAGGTTCTCCGTTCGGTTTTGGGCTGTTGAGGGGGGCTACGGGCTCGCGCTCAAGATGGAAGCTGGGCGGAGAGGGTGCGGAGCTAGGGTGGCGCAGGCGGAGGGCGAGGCCGGCAGGCGGGGTCTGGTCGGAGGTATGGGTGCGCGGTTTCAGGAGGCTAGGGCGTTTGGGGTCCACGGGTTCGCGATGGGTGTGCTTCGATTGGGGGGGGGGGGGAAGGGGGTTCTGGCCACGGCGGTAGGGGGTTCCGACCATCGGGGGTTGTGGTGGCTGGAGGCGGGCGGGATCGACGATCGTTGTTTTTTTTTCATTTACTTTTTCGATCTGGTATTGAATAACGAGGGGGGGGGGGGGGGGCAGAGTGATTTAAGGGGGAGAAGAGGGTTCATTTTATTTTTTATTATTTAATTATTTTATTTTTCACTAAAAAGCAACTTTTATTTTCGACCTCAAAACGAGGCCCACCGCCTGTCGTCCATAGCGTTTTACCCCCATTCCGAACACTATAGGATATGTATCGTTGGTTGATTCGATCGTTACAGTCAGTTTCTGTTGAAATCAACATATAACTTTATATATTGAATTTGAACGCGCATTTCAATTTACTGGGGCCACATACTAACTCTATAAATTGCAGAAAAATATTTTCTAGCTTCGTATTGATGATACGGTCCTAACAAAACTAGTTTTGTCGAATTTTGAGACCGTTTGAAAAATAGCCATTTTCCAGTCGATTAAAATCAACTGAAACTGGTCAAAAGCGTTTTCCTTTGCTATGCTCACATATTGATTTGAAAAATTATAAAATTTGGAATCTAGCAATAATTTGACATCACGGACCCAACAAAAGTGGTTTCGTTGAAATCCGAGGTCTTTTGCAAAATTTCCATTTTTAAGGGCCTGAATTCCATAGCGACTATTCAAAAATTTCAACTGGACATATCTTTTGATTCCCGCTATGAAATTTTGATTTTTCGGATCTCTTGGAAAGATATTCACGAATAGATCCTATTATTTTTGGATTCGCTAAAATCTGGATTGTTTTGCACCCGGTACGTTCAATTGAAGTTTGAAATCGAATTATCGAACTACCGCGCCATTTTCAATTCTATTTATAATTATATAATTGTTTATATTCAAACGACGACGTATATAATATATACGCTCGAATTATATTCAAAATAAATTTCTCGTTGTTATTATTTAAAATAATTCATTTTAAATGTTCAAAATTCGCTAAAATTGCCAAAATTAAAATTTTAAACTAGCTCGCATTTCCGGGTTATTACAATCTCCCCCACTTAAAACTTTTCGTCCCCGAAAAGGAACAAAGTCGAAAGTGGTTTGATTAATCAACTCTACGTTCGATCTGGCTTCCATTCTCCAACTTTTCAGTTTCTGAGAATTTTCAAATTTTCAAAAATTTGGCTAACACCCTAAATTTTCGAAAAATTTCTCCATAACCTCCCCTGCACCGGGAGCCACGGGAAAATCCCGAAATTGCCATATAGGTCTTCTGATCTCAAAAAGAAAAAGAAAAAGCCAAGCGGCTAGCCAATAGGCTCGAAAAATCATCATCACCCAAACAAAACAGTAAATTATAATAAATGTGTACCTATTTGTCGGGCAAACAAATTTTATTCTCTGCTCTAGCCTCCTTGCTATGACCTGTTCAATGTAAGTACATGTATATGCAAGCAAATGCGACACATTTTCAATACAACTCAATATTTGATACAATTAGGCGTAATGGTTCAAAATTATCAAACAAATAAATAAACAACACAAACATCAATCCATTAGTTGATTAGCTTTTCAAATTCATAATTTTGATACATGTACAAAAAATCATATTTTTGATGCCAAATCACAACAATAGGTCCTATCTAATTTTGGTTCTCACACCAGTCAATAGGAAATATATAGAAATCTCACTTTCGTCACTCAAATATAAACACTGATAATGTGATCACAATTATCAGCATCATCCCCAGGCGACTAGAGTGTGATTCTATATCTATCCAGTATATTAAAACTTCAAATATACGCGGATCAGACGTATATGCAAAATCTTTATATACTGCATTGTCCAAATCAATATAAATAAATAATCAAATACGAATAATTGATTTAAATTTTCAAAAAAAAACTTGTTTTCACTTTTATTTTAAAATTTTACTCTTCACACTCGTTCTACGATACTACTGATCCCATCTCTAACGAGTCATTCTCGTTGGATATTACTAATCCAATTTCTGATGAATTCTTTCGTATGGTTCTAATGTGTCTTGTTCTCTGAGCTTTGTAACCAAAGCTCTGATACCAACTGTGAAAACCCATAACTTCCCCGGTGAGGAAAGCGCGGATAGTTCGAGAACAAGCCACAACAGAACACAGACGGAAGAACATTTCATTGTATATTACAACAATGCACCAGAATACAAGAATATACAGAGTATAAATGAATATTACACAGAAATATCAGAGATTTAAATTACATTTAAATACATCGCAGTGGAAAATAATACAATACACAACTAGAAGAGATATACGGATACAAAGCCTTCCGGATATCATTCCAGCTGTAAACCAGGATCCTGTGAATATAAATCTGCAAAACCAAAACTACTAGCTGCCCGTGTCGAAAATAGGGGCACCCAGAGTTTAGGTTAAAAACAATAAACTCCAGGTCAGTCATGTGACTGGTGTGAGAACTAAAACAGTAATTAATCTTTATTTTTAAAGTTAGGTAAATCAAGGAACCACGCCGTATAACACGGAACGGGTTTCCTCCCAAGAACACCATTGCATATAAGTAAGCAGCGCAATGCTTTTCTAAAAATGAAGCTATTATAAGACCCAGGTCCCATCACACAATGCAACGCAGCCGGAGGATAGGGTTTTCCCTTATAATAGCCAAACATGCTTAGTACGTTTAAAACAAATCATTTGATACTACTATAAGTGTATACTGTCAAAACAATTTCAATCATAAATATCAATCATAGACGGAATGGGTACCATATATCATGTCGCCATACTAGTTGTATAATTAAAACCACAATACACGTATTGGAAATTGGATTTCCATCATGTGAACCAAGGCAAAGGGAATATTCTGTGCTTAATTCGAGACTCTCTAGCCCGAGCCTCAGGTTGCAGCCGCGACTGCACCCGGAACGTCGGGGCCGGCCACCCGTCGATGGTTAGTAATGCCGTAAACGATATGCTAGCCGGTTCTATGGAACCTCATAGTGATCCGGGACCCGTAAGCCTCTGCAACCACCGTTAACCGAGACGCCCCGCTGGGCAATAAGTAATGATAAGCAACATTCACATAAGTAATGCCAGCCAGTTTAAGCACTGACACCACTTCTAACTAGAAACCAGCATATGTCCATTTCCTGGAGGTCCTCCCCGTTTTTGGTTCACACCGAGGTGCGAGGCTCGCGAATCAACGCTATACACAAAGCCATGCCATATCAGCTGCGCTTTGATCATCATCCACCAAACTTTGCTTTTCAACAAAAGTCTGGATCACTGCATCTCAGTATGCCACATTATCAATCCATATCGTACCACTGATTTCTGCCAATATATAACCTCTGAGCTCGTATGTCTCAGAGAAGGGCGTTAAGCAAGAGAATAAATTCTCCGCCGCCAAACAGATATATATTTAGCAGAGATCAACAAATACAATATAAAGGAATACAATGTTAGACACACCATCCATTTACAAGTCCGTTCTAGGTCTGAACGAAACCGAGGCACTTTCCTTGCATATCCATCCATCTCCAAGTACGTCTGGACGACCACCAACTATTTCCATCCTCTTGGGTGTACAGCCCAATCAGGATCGTCAGTAATTATCCCAACGATGTGAAGACTTCCGGTCTTCAACCACCGTCTTCATCTTCGACATATCGTCGAATCGGTTATTCAGAATGGGTATAAACCCGGCCTTTCCGAACAACCCGCGTATATTAAAAATAAATGTTACACAAACACAACATACGCCTCATTCCAATTCATTAGTTACTAACCGTAAATCAGTAAGAGAGCAATTCCCTAAATATTAACACCGAAGGCCGAAATCAACATCAGATCAATATCCAGGAAACCATTCTTCTTAACTAACCTTCAACTAGTTTCTAAATTTCAATTCTTAGGGAAAGGTTCCCATTAATTTTATCCAAGATAAATTCCTTAAAATTTATCCTTTAATCTTCCTTTGGATGTCATTTCAAACCAAATTATGGTTTTCCCAAACTAGTCGAGATTAGCGAACCATACCGAGATAATTATTTGATTTATTTCCCAATCCCAACCTATTCATCCCATGAAGCAAAACTGGTAATACTCCGTATCTAGTACCATGGTGTTATCGGTAAAATTAATTACCATTTCACGTTCAAATCTAATTAAAGATTTAACTATCGCTTTGGAGCAAAACTGGTGATACTCCATTCTCGCTCATTTTCTAAAGTTGATAATTTAAATTATCAATCCACATTTCAATTTAATTGAAGATCCATTAAAACACTTTTTACTGGGTTAAAGAACTAGTGACATTTAAAACACAGTTCACGATAAACCCAAATCACATTCTATTTATCATCGGGTTAAAGAACTAGTGTTATTTAAAACACAGTTCACGATAAACCCATGAATCAATTCTATTTAAACCCATTTCAAATAATAAATGGGTTTTAATTTCAGTTCAAAACTAGTTCATTTCGATAAAAATCTATTTTTATCTTTTCAAATATGGAGTTTTCATCCCAATTTTTCCCAAATCATTTCTTATGATTTTTCACTAATTATTACTATTTTTAATAATTTTATCAAGGCCCGTACAGTCGATTTCCATCAACGGCCATCGAACTGCACTTACAGCGACCTTTTCGAAATTTGATTTGGACGTATCTCCAAATCCAACCGTTAGATTTCAAATTTCTAATATTCGTTAGAAAGCTCTTTTCGATACGAACCCAACGGTTCCTGTTTTAGGAGAATCCGACGGTCGGATCTCCCGTAATGTCCATTTGAAATAAATGGTCGAAATTCATGAACTACCGCGGCGCGTTCTATTCAGGCCATTATATTATATATATAATATATATTTCGTCGATTACTATTTAAAGCGAATTTTATAAATCATTTTAATTTCGTTTTCAAAACAATTTCAACTTCCATTTCAATTTCAAATCAAAATTGAATTTTTCCTTATAAATTCGTTTTAAAATTCATTTCTATTCAATTCAAATTTCAATTCAATTTGAATTCATTTCAATTCGTTTTCAATTCAATTCGAATTCGTTTTCAATTCAATTCGAATTGGTTTTATATTCAATTCAATTCGATTTCGTTTCGTTTGCTATTCAATTGAAATCAAATTCGTTTTCCATTCAATTCGAATTCGATTTGTTTTCTATTCTATTCAAATTCAATTGATTTTCTATTCGATTCAATTCAAATTGGTTTTCTATTCGATTCAATTCAAATTGGTTTTCTATTCGATTCAATTCAAATTGGTTTTCTATTCGATTCAATTCAAATTGGTTTTCTATTCGATTCAATTCAAATTGGTTTTCTATTCGATTTAATTCAAATTTCATTTTAAAATATGCGATTTCGAAATCACTTTTCAATATTCATTTTAAAATGAGTAAAATCGATATAAGTATCATTCACGTCTAAATGGCATCAATCTAAACAACACGGCTTCATATATTTCTATTTTCAAATGTTCTGATTCAAATATTTCTTTTTCAAATATTTTGTTCAACACATGACTAGTCTCAACGGATGAGTACGGTCAACACATGAACCTTTATTTTATATTGATAAAGATGTAAATTTTATTATAAAAATATTTCGTTCAACACATGACTAATCTCAACGGATGAGTACAGTCACCACATGAACCTTTATATTTTAATATTCTTTATTTTTTAAATTGGAATGAGGCCCAATCAATCACCATATAATGTTAATTATATGGACTTTTCATACATCACACGTATATAATAGCATTGAAAATAATCAACCATCAACCAAAGTGCACTACACTGTATAAGCATCAAATATAGATATCTAACGCTTATAACAGCATGTCAATCAATCGATCGACATATTTAATCAATCAGGATGAGTGAACTTTAAATTTCATCCCAACACCCGTGTGGGGTTTCAAACAATCAAACACAGATTTTTAGTTGTGCAGTTGGGCGATGTGTAAAATTTATCGACCCAATCAATATCAGTCAAATCAGTGTATATAAACAAATCGGCCGATTTGTTTATAAATATTTATTTATTCACATTCACGTTAAAAATTATATTTTTAACGATAAAACATTTTATTCGACCTATGAAAATATTCTATTCAGTTCATTTATTAAATAAAATGATTTCTTTATTTTTCTAACTTATTTTAGAAAATTTCGGCGGCATAACGGCACGATACTAGAAACGGGACGAGGCCTAGCCTTATCCCCGGTCTAGTGAAGGCCCACGCCATTCACACATCAATCAAATCCATTCAATTCACCAAACAATTCAATTCAAACCAAGTAATCTAACCAACTACACAACCAAACAAACAAGTCCATGGTCTGTGGACGATTGTGTCGGGTGCTACTAAGCACCGTCTGCATCCTAGTATATATATATATAACTTGAAAAGAAATTGAAGAGTGAGAAATTCTCACCAATAGCTATCCTAACTCCACGGCACTTCTTAGGTAGAAATCTTCGCCGTTCTTGCCTCTTGTCACTTTCTTTGCCCGTATTCACTACATATATAAAAATCACATTTTTACTTTGCTATTCAATATATAAAAATTGAATTTTTACTTCGCTATTCAATATATAAAAATCATCTTTTTAATCTGCTATTCAATATATAAAAATCAACTTTTTAATCTGCTATTCAATATATAAAAATCATCTTTTTAATCTGCTATTTCTATTTTGAAAACAATGTTAATTTTATTTTCAAAATCAATGCAAAATTCATTTTCAAAAAGAATGCAAACTTTGTTTTCAAAGCAAATTCATATTTCTAATCAAAGTATATTTATATATTTTCTAAACAAGGTATATATATATTTCTTAAACAAGGTATATATATATTTTCTAAACAAGGTATATATATATTTCTTAAACAAGGTATATATATTTTCTTAACAAGGTATAAAAAAAAGGATCATATTTTTATTATCATGTTATTTACATTCAAAACAATGTTATAATTTTATTCTAAAAACTAATTTTAGTAATGCTAATTTATATAATAAAAACCCATTTTAGTCTAAATAAATTAATCAGCCTAAACAATATAAAAATAAAAACTAAACCTTTGGTAATCCTCTGCACAACGTCCCAGGTCAGAGGAACCCGTCGTCTTCATCTTCTTCCTTCAGTCGAGCTCGAACCCATTGGCCAAAAGTAGGGTTTGAAATTGCGGGCCCCACCATGCCCTAGAAGATGATCAGAGTGCTCCTCGCGATAGCCGTCGTCGCCACCTCCCTACGCCATGAGCTGGGGCCCACTCGCACTTCATCCGCGCCCGAAAAACCACCAAGAAGACGACGACTTTGAGCGTCGATTCCAGCCTCCACGTCGAGCGAAATCCAATCACCACCGTCGGGGAGAGAAAGCTCGAGGAGACGAACGGAATTGCAGCTGGTCTCTTTGATTTTTCTTTACAGTTTGGGAGAAAATTTCGGAGTGATTTTTGGAGCGATTTTAATCGTTTATCACAAACGATGGCGGCTCAGGAAATAACGGAGAGGAGGCTAGGGTTTTGGACCAATGAGAGGCTTTATAATTAATTAAATAATATATTAAATTCGCTAATTTACTTGTTAAAATCTCGAACTCAAAATTGAACCCAACGACTGTCGCCCATAGCTAACTACCCCCATTTCGAACATAATGGGATATGTTTCGTAACCCAATTCGGCTGTTACGATTAGATTTCATCAAAATTAAAATATAAATCTTTGTATATTCAATTTTAACGCACATTTCAATTTACCGGGATCACATACTAACTCTAAAAATTCCTAAAAAATTATTTTTAGCTTCGTATTGACGATACGATCTAACAAAACTAGTTTCGTCGAATTCTGAGACCGTTTGAAAAATGGCCATTTTCCAGTCGATTAAAATCAACTGAAACTGGTCAAACGCATTTTCCTTTGCCACGCTCACATATTGATTCGAAGAGTTATGAAAATTGGAATCTAGCAATAACTTGACATCACAGATCCAACAAAAGTGGTTTCGTCGAAATCCGAGGTCTTTTGCAAAATGGCTATTTTCAACGGCCGAAATTCCATAGCGACTATTCAGAATTTTCAACAGGACATATCTTTTTATCCCAGCTATGAAATATTGATTTTTCGGATTCGTTGGAAAGATATTCTCTATTAGATTCCATTATTTTTTGTTTCACTAAAATCCGGTTTATTTTGCACCCGGTACATTCAATTGAAGTTAGAAATCGAATTATCGAACTACCGCGCCATTTTCAATTCCTTTTATAATTATAAATAATTATTTATATTCTAACTACGACGTATATAATATATACGTTCGAATTCTATTCAAAATGAATTTCTCGTCGATATTATTTAAAATAATCTATTTTAAATGTTCAAAATTCGCTAAAATTGTCAAAATAAAAATTTTAAACTGGCCCAGATTTTCGGGTTGTTACACCTGGTAGCTGTTATTATATGAGAATTTAGCCAAATGTAGATGGTCTCCCCTAGATCCACCAAAATCTAGAACACAAGCCCGCAATAGATCTTCCAAAATGCGATTCACCCTCTCAGTCTGACCGTCTGTCTGAGGATGATAAGCGGTGCTCAAGTTCAGCTTTGTTCCCAGCTCTACTTGAAATGCCTCCCAGAATTTACTAGTGAATATTGTGTCTCTATCACTGACTATAATATCAAATTCTTTTGTTTTATTCGTACCAAGCATATCTTGGCCATTATAAGGTAAAAACTCTATCCTCCGGTTTGCGTTGCATTGTGTGATGGGAACTGAGTCTTATAATGGCTTCATTTTTATAAAAAGCATTGCGTTGTTTAAAAGAAAGATTTGTTTTTAAAGCACTGGCAATCCAATGGAGTAAACCCGTTCCACAAAAGTGGCGTGGCCCTGTGATCAGCCATATTATAAATGTGTTGATTAGATTTCTCATACCAGTCCCATGACTGACTCGTAGTTTGTTTCACTTTCAAACTCGGGTGCCCCTTTTTCTACACGAGCAGCCTTTTATTCAGGTTTAGCTGGTTTTTTCTGGATGGCTGGAGCTAAAGATGGATTCTATTATTTATCTCTTTTTATGCTGTTCAGCTCCTATTGTACATATTTTATTTGTTTCCGCTATAGACATTTATGTATAGCTGAACTGTATTTGTACTAAGTATGATCCTGTATACTGTGTAACTCTGATGATTACGTTTATCCAGTATATTCTATTGTTCATTATCTGGTGTATTTATTTAATTCGGTTCTGCTGTTATCTGTTTCTTTGTTATATTCCAAGGATTACCCTTGCCGCCGTCAGTACGGGGTTTGGGGTCATCTCATTTGGTATCAGAGCTCGAGTGACCCTTGGATTGTCAGGGTCGGTCCACCGATGTGGATTAAAATTCCTGAGCAATACGTTTCCCCGCCCTATGGGGCGTAAATGAGCCAACGAATGACTCCATCGGACCCGGATCGTCCGATCTAACCGAGGCGCCTCGCAACAGCAACAACCACATAAGTCAAACTCGTTAGGGCGTGTAAAACCACTGACGCCACTTCTAACTAGAAAGAAACGCATGTCCTGCCTGAGGTCCTTCCTCCCGTTTCTGGTTCATACCGGGTGTGAGGCTCGCGATTTCACGTTATACACAAAGCTACGCCACACAGGCGGTGCTTTGATCATCACCACAAGACTTTGCTTTTCAACAGAAGCCCTGATCATTTGCCACTCAGGCATGCCACACTAGCAATTCATGCCATGCGACTGATGTCCATCGATATACAACCTCTAACCTCGTGCGTTTCAGAGAAGGGCGTTAAGCTAAAGAATAAATTCTCCGCCGCCAAATAGATGTATATTTAATAAAGATCAATCAACACAGAATAAAATCCAATGTCAGACACACAGTCCGTTCTGGGTCTGAACGAAACCGGAGGCACTAAATACCTCGCAAACCCATCGATCACCACGTACATCAGGACGATCACCACTCATTATCCATATTTCGGGATGCCTCCCAATCAGGACCTCGGTTACCATCCAAACGAGGTGAAGATCTCCGGTCTTCGACCACCGTCTTCATCTTCGATTTCTTATCGTCGATTCAGTTATTCAGAATGGGATAAAACTGGTCTTTCTGGGAAACTCGCGTATATAATAAACAAGTGCAACACTAACATACACACGCATCATTTCAATTCATCGGTCACTAACCGTTAATCAGTAAGAGAACGATTTCCCAAATATTAACCCCGAAGGCCGAAACCAACATCAGATCAACACCCAGGAAACCATTCGACTTAGCCAACCATCAGTTAATTTCTAAATCACATCCATATCGTTTATAATATTTTATAACGATTTATCGCTATTTTTATTTATTTTAAAATAGCCAATATATTCAAAACGACGCTTCGGGCCATAACGCGACAGTGGCGCTGTTTTTCTTCAGATTTGATTTACACATATCTGAAAATCTAACCATTGGATCTTCACAAAATTTACATCATTAGAAAGATCTTTTCAAAACGAATCCAACGGTTTCAGTTTCGGGAAAATCCGACGGTCGGATCTCCCGGTATAATCGTTTGAAGTTTCGATTTCAAAATACGAACTGCAGCGTCGTTATTCGATTAAATATAATTGTATTTATATATATATATAAATATAATCGATTCTGGCATTGTTTTTCTTCAGATTTGAGTTAAACATTTCAGACAATCCAACCGTTGGATTTTTACAAAGTTGGTGCCGTTGGAAAGATTTTTCCAAAGCGACCCAACGGTTGCGATTTCAGGAAAATCTGATGGTCGGATCTCCCGGTATAATCATTTGAAATCACAGTTTCAAAATACGAACTGCAGCATCGTTATTCGATATATTTTAATTCTATTTATATATATATTGATTCTTCGATTTTAAAGCTATATTCTTTTCATACATTTGATAAAAATGATATTTTTATCTAACTGTCTTCTATTTCAACACTTCACTATATTTAGCAATTCATGTATATAATAAAAATGTGATTTTTATGGTAAAACAATTCATTTCAAAACACTATTATTTTATATAGTTTATATAGATGATAAAAATGTGATTTTTATTATAAAACAATTTCTTTTAAAACGAGATTATTTTATATAGTTTATATAGATGATAAAAATGTGATTTTTATTATAAAACAATTTATTTCAAAATATGAATACCATTCAACACATGAATTTCAAATCAACGAATGAATTTCGATTCAACACATGAAGGTTTTCTATAGTTTATATATATATATAGATAAAAATGTGATTTTTATATTTAAAACACGAATACCATTCAACACATGAATTTCAATTCAACGAATGAATATCGATTCAACACATGAAGATTTTCTATAGTTTATATATATAGATAAAAATGTGATTTTTATATTTAAAACACGAATACCATTCAACACATGAATTTCAATTCAACGAATGAATATCGATTCAACACATGAAGGTTTTCTATACGACGGATAAATATAGTTTCAGCAAATGAAAAATAATTCAAACACATGAATATTATTCAAAATTTTGGCAGCATAACGGCAGGGTAGTTAAAACCGGGATCGTCCCTAGTACGGCTCCTCGCTCTACCTTAAAACCTCGCGGTTTTTGACAATGGGGATCATGCATCAAGTTCGCACGCAGGCGGCATGTATATATTTATTTCATTTCCACAAACTAATCCTATGTGGTTTCAACCAAATATTTCTCAACCACAAACGGGTATTTTTCAACCACAATCAATCAATATCAACCACAAACAATCCCAATCAACCATTCGCTATCAATCAATTTTCACACCAATCACAACCAATAAATATCGTCCATGGTTTGTGGACGAGGGGCGTGTGTATATATATATATATATATATATATATATATATATATATATATATATATATATATAGCAATTCACTTCTATTTCAACACATATATAATTTTTACAACGCATATACTACTTATACATCGAACGTACAACTTATACAACGCTTATACAAGAGGTGTACAACGCTTATATAACTCATATATCAACTATATAATTTATACATCGTCGTTTTCCATATCGTTTATAAATTAGAAATCTCACATTGGGTTGCACTCCACCAAAAATAGCAGAAGGCTCAGAAAAATATGCGGTCTCTTCTAAAAGGTAGAAGACGTCTACACGAGTCCACTGTCTCTTGTTTCACTGAATTTCGTCAAAAAACGAAAAAGAAACGATTTTTACAAGGTTTGCAACGGTTTAAAGGTGTTAAAATCATTTCAGAAAATAAAACCCGTACCTTTCAATAAATGTTCAAAACTAGGTTTGCAATTTTCTTTCAATCCGTGCAACTATATGACGATCGGCCTATGCCACCTCGAAGGGCTAGGAGAGGCGCGCCTACCCCTCGAACGGCGGTCAACTCGGTGGTACGACGTGGCGGCGGCGGGGCTTCGAACGGCGCGACTTTGGAGCTTCGATTCTCGACGAATACAACTCGATGGAGGGCGCCACCTATATGGATTTGAAGCTGGAAGAGAGATCTTCAAAATCCCCAACAGGAGCAGGGTCTAATTCTTCGCGTGGAGGGAGTAATCATAGGAGGAAGAAACGAAGAGGAAGCCGCTGTCGATCTGTAGGGTTACGGGGTTTTTCGATTTTTTTTATTTTATTTAATTTACGAAAGGAATAATTCTATTGGCCGATGGGTTTTAAAGGGGTTTTCTGACACGACCACCAATCTAAACCCAACGACTGTCGTCCCTAGCGTTTTACCCCCATTCCGAACACAATGGGATATGTTTCGTAGGCCCATTTGACTGTTTCAGTCAGTTTTCCCTCAAATTAAAATATAAAACATTCAATATTATATTTGAACGTACATTTCAATTTGCCAGGGCCACAAACTGATTCGAAAAATTCCAGAAAAACAAATCTAGCTATGTTTTGACGATACGGTCCCAACAAAACTAGTTTCGTTGAATTCTGAGACCGTTTGCAAAAAGGCCCATTTCTGGTCGATCAATTTAACTATAATTGACCAAAACACGTTTTCCTTTGCCACGCTCACATACTAGCTTCAAAAATTATGAAATTTGAAACCTAGCAATAAATTCACATCCCGGATCCAACAAAAGTGGTTTCGTCAAATTCCGAGGTTGTATGAAAAATGGCCAATTTCACGGGCTATATAAATTCCATAGCGACCTTTCTGAAAATTCATTTGGCCATAACTATTGTTTTCCGCTATGAAAATTCGATTTTTCAGATTCGTTAGAAAGGTATTCACTAACAGATTTAAATATTTTTGGTTTCACTCAAATCCGTTTTGTTTTGCACCCAGTACGGTCCGACAAAGTTTGAATTCAATTTTTGAAACTGCAGCGCCATTTCAAGCCTTGTTTATAATTAGAACTAATTATATTCGTTTTCAATTGTCGATTCAAATTCCGTTTTCATTGCTATTATTTAAAATATTTATTTTAAATATTTAAAATCCATTGTTTTAGCCAATTTAAAAAAAATTAATTGGTTCAGATTTTCTGGGTCGTTACAATGTATGCAACTATTACGAATAGTTGCATACATATAAGCAACAATTTGAATACACATGCATATATTTGTACACGGCTATTGAATTATTGCATACATGTATGTAGTTTTTCTGTATAAATGCATAAGTGTATGCGGATATGTCAAAATATATGCAAAAGTGAAAAAATTGAACGTATGTATGCAGGGTTTAAATCAGTGCATCAGAATATGCATGTATTTACAATATGTGCATGCATGTATGCATTTACACTGCAGTTTTGACGCAGAATTGAAATAAATGCATACATGTATGCAACTAATTAAATTATATGCATCTTCTGATGCATTTTACTGCATTTCATTGTTTTTTTGTAATTTTTGTTTTTGATGTTGTTTTTGATGTTTTTTTGATCAGTTTTTTTTCACGATGAATTGTTTTAATTAATTACAAATTTAAGTGATTTTTTTATATTTTATTTTTAATTTTTTGTTAATTTTTTGAAAAATAGGGACTAAATTTACAATAAGTTTATGACCGGAACTGAGCCTAATTTAAAACGTTAATAGGGACCTGTAAAAAACGCAACCTTTAATTTATTCATGTCATGACCCTTTTCCTTGTTTAAATACTAAGAATCACTGGACTTACCTGACTTTATGTTTGACCTAGTTTGCTTTCGCCTCTTTTCTTCCGTTCCCCCCCCCCCCTCCAGATAGTCAGGGAGGGAAAAGCTCAGCTCATTTTGGGGCCGTTACGCTTGCCGAGCTTGAAGATTCTTTGGCGCATTGCTCTGAACTCCATTTTCTACTGCTGTGGCTGGCTCATGCTTTATTGGGGAATAGCATTGTCAATTTGTGCTTCTTATATATTAAACAAGACTGATGCTTTCTTGTAATAAGTATTGGTGTTGTAAAACAATCTTTGTACAAGCTATTTTAATCAATAAAGGTAATTTATTTCCCACTGCTTTATTTGTCTATCTTGTAATTTTTCTGCATCTTGTACTAAAAATGCTCCACCAAAGTTAAGGCATTCCCTTTGTGAGTGACCTTAACGGAGGTGGGATGTTTCAATAATATCCAACTAACCCCAAGAAACTTCTCCCGTCCGTTGCATTCTTGGGCGTAGACCAATCTTATACCGTAGCCACCTTCGCAGGATCCACGGTAATACCATTCTATGAAACAACATGGCCGAAGAATCTCACTTCCCTCCTCTAGAAGTGACACCTAGAAAATTTTGTTTTTAATTGGTGTTTCCTCAACACCTCGAGCACTGTCCTCAAATGTTCCTCGTGTTCTTTCTCTGTCCTCGAAGAAACTAAGATATCGTCCACGAACACAAGAACAAACTTAGAAACCATAGCATCCATCGAACAAGTCCTATCTATCACCTGCTAAAGCCATGAATACGTCGATACCTATATGACTGGACCTACCAATATCAAGGGCTAATGGAAACCTCGGCTCCAACGGATCCAAGGTAAATGGACGTCCCTAGATACCCTGCTTCGAGTCCGCTTAGAACACTCCAAACTATCGACGATTCCTTGGCACTCTCATCAGAAGAGCTATCCTCAACTCCATCTTCAACTCGAGTCCACACATAAGTGAAGGTAACCATCGGTCTTAATGGCAAATACAACTGGTGCTCCCCACTCGGAAACACTTCTTCGAGTAAATCCCTTCTTTAAAAGATCGCTTAATTGCACCTCAAGCTATCGCTACCCCTTAGTGACATACGACGTAGAGGCATCACTATAGGTCAGGTATCTTTTACTAAATCAATCTGAAACTCGATCTCTCGGTGTGGTGGAAGTCTAATCACTTCCCCAAAGATGTCCGGATACTCGCCAACAATAGGCACATCTAACAACTCATCATGTGGGATGTCGAGGGAATTAAGATAACTAGCTATCACCCCATCACTAGATAGGCTACCAAATAGTACCCTCCGCCCATCATCCACTCTAATGGTCACCGAAGACCCCTCATAGTCCACCGGCACCCCCATACCTTTGGAGCCAATTGACTCCCAAAATAATGCCATACCCAGTAAAGCCCAAAACAAAACAATCACAAGCAAACATACATCTATGACTCGATAGGACTACTTTATGACAAATCATACTAATGTTAGTCGAACCATCGATCGGGTTCGCCACAACTAAAGGTCTATTGACTATCTCGGGGTACAATCCTAACCTATCTACCTGGTCACTAGATACGAAGGAATGGGAAGCCCGGTACCAAACAAAACTAGAACAGAAACCTCTTAAATGGAAAGCATACCTTGAATAATGACGCCCTTACCCTTCTCCGCCGCAGTTGGGGCATTCGACGAAGAAGGAACAATGTTGATAGCATATGCTTCCACAATATGCTTCTTCTTAGAGGGTTGTGGACATTCTTTCTTGAGATGTCCCACTTGGCCACAATTGAAGCACTTCCTTTCCCCTGGCTTCGCTCGATAGTCTCTAGCATAGTGGCCTTTCATGTTGCAGCTAAAGCACTGATATCCTTCTTATTCCTCTTTTTCTGGCCAGCCTTGTCTTGGTTCTACTTTCTCTTTTTCTGGGAATCCTTGTTAAGCTTGGCAAAATTGGCCCTAGGCACCTGTACTACTACACCACCACCATTAGCAGCATTAGGAGCTGCTCCTAGAGCATCCCTAAGCATCTCTCGCTTCAATGAAGTAAACATCATCCTTATATCAGGGACATTCCCAGTGTTGTCCCCTGAACCCACTTCCTCTCCAACTCCTGATGCCGTATTCCTCGCTGTACTCCTCATATTTTGGCTTATCGTTCAATCTGGAAAGAGAAAACGATTAACCATCTCCTTAGTGGTGTCAGTGCAGTGTGACTTCATCCTTCGCTATACTAATAATAAATATAGCTTTTGAAAACCAAAATATCACATATACCCGCTCTCATATACGTGTACTATCTCTCCTTGATATCTCCCCCTAGGTTAAACTATGCAACCTAAGCTCTAATACCAAGTGTGACGGCCCGTCCCGCACCAGCCGATATTCCCCTAAATGCACTGTGCCAATGCCCGACTAGCACGTGACGGTCGTCGAAGAAAAGATTTGAAACTATGAATCATCAAAGAACCTATAGTATATCTCGAAGTGCATGGAACAAAATATAATAATAACATAACTTAATATAAAACATGCGAGATAGTGCATAAGCTGAAAACTAAACCATATCCATCATAGCAGCAGAGATACAGCTTATGATCCAGACCATCATTGTTACAGCTTCAAAATATTGTCTCTAAAACAAATTAGAAATGGTACACTACTAATGCCAAAAGCAGTGTCCAACAAAACCATAGGGGGAATATATGTATACAGTACGTAGAAGCCTCATGCTCGTCTCCGGATAGCTACTCGTGCATCAGCACCTAACCTGCCTTGAGTCTGCTCGTTTAGGAGCACCCAGAGTAATAAGAAGAGACATAAAACTTTGGGTCATACAAAAGTCTGGTATGAGCGATAGCAACCCTATATAACTGAGTAAAGTAGTAGCAGGTATAAATAATCATACCTGTACCTGGACCTGCAACCAAAGAGTTAGCACAATAAGATGTACAGTACTCTGAGGTAACATTAACATAGAATGTAAAATAGGAGTCTGTGTGTCATGGTGATAGCAAACATCAAACATAGCAATCATCCTCACAACTCTCACTCAGTGTGTAAAGCATACGATGTCCACTACTTTGATCACCAAATCCATTAGGGCCACAATGGGTCCATGCCCTTCTGGATTCCGTAGACAGGCCCATGCTCCTCTGGACTCCGTACGACTATTACTATGACTGTGCCCTTCTGGTCTATAGGTAATAACCCCATCTCTTAATAGTAAATCAAAGTTATAGTTATCGATAACTCCTTTGCACACGTCCCGCAGCAAAGTAGTTAGGCTATCCTTTGGAAATTTGGATCAGATCTCACCCTCCTTGACCTGCCCGACATTCTAAGGCTCGCCCCCATCCTAGGGATCGCTCCTTCCCTAGGAGTCCCCCTCTGGGGATCAACCCTCCCCTAGGAGTCACCCCCTAGGGATCATTCCTTCCCAAGGAGTCGACTCCTAGGGATCTTTTGCTTCCTAGGGGTTTCTCCCCTAGGAATCGCTAACTTCTAGGGGTCTCTCGCCTAGGATAGCCCACTTCCTAGGTCGCTCCCCTAGGAATTGCTCATTTCCTAGGGATCGCTCCCCTAGGAATCGGTCATTTCCTAGGGGTCGCTCCCCTAAGTATCGCTCATTTCCTAGGGGTCGCTGCCCTAGGTATCGCTCTATGCAACCAAAACCCGCACCACTTTCCAGCAAACTATTTTCGCCTCTCGACGGCGTTTTCGACCATTTTAACTTTCCCGTGCAACCATAAGGCATACCAAACAATATTACTAACATGTAGAATAAATCAAAAACATCAAAACATCAATCACATGAAATATTTTGGATCAAACATACCCACAAGCATGATTTTCCCCTTAATCCCCTTAACCATGTTTAACTATATCTAGCAATAGGATTGGCAAACTTAATCAAAATTAACCCATATTTCTAACAGAGGCATAAATTAATATTCTAGAATTTATACATAATTTCCATATTTTTTTGATGCATAATTTCACTAATTATCACTAATCACCCCTAATTAGCCGTAATTAGTGAATAAAAGTGCCAATCACTTACCTTTGCCACAAATAAATTTTAGATCTGAAACTCTAATTGATTTGGCACGGATGCCAATGTATTCCAGCAGCTCTGTCTCGATTTCTATGCTAATCCGCCTTAATTTGATGTACATTTGGCTATTATGTGATTAGAAAGTGATTAAAGATAAATTTAGAAGGGTGAGGCCATTGCTAGGTTTGAAGAAATGAAAGTGGTGGCTGAGAAAAATGAAATGAGATGGTTAATTTCAGCCTTCTCATAACCCTAATCTCGAAACAGGCTATGGTTCTATCCATTAATTACCCTATTAAGCCCATTTAAGTAGTTTTTCACCTTCTAAACCTTGTTTTAGCCATATCTCCCAAACAGTAAGTCCGTTTGATCAGTGTGACCACTCTATGGAAAGGTAAACCATCATCTGAATCCAATGGAAGTGGTTTCATATCAAAACTCCTTACCAATCAAAAGTTATAGGCGAAACAAGATTAGACAGGGGTAAAATGGTCATTTAAAACTCGGCAAAAATCGTGAACATAGGAAATGACCGCAATAGTCGTTCCCCAAAGTTATAATACTATATGACTTCGTATGAGAATGAAATAAATATTCTACGATCCTTTGATGCATAGAATATGGGTCGTTACATATTTGAAGTTTAACCTCCAACAATTTTATCGCTTTTTATTGTTCAGTTACTGCTAAGCCAATGGACATTAGTATTTAAAAATACCATATTTACAGACATATTTGAAATGCTGTAATGTATTTGGCCATAGAATGGGTATTTAAATTGCTAAGCTAGTGGTTACTAGTGTCACACGGGTACTAGAAACTCATAAGATTTATAATAGTGATTTTTTGTATCAATTGGTTGTATAAATAGAAACAGTTGGATTTATAATAGATCGGAGATGCACTGTTTAGTCTGAAGGTGGAATTTGTTTAGCTGATTTGTCCAAAAGTCTGTGAGAAGTGATAAAGGTGCAATTGTATTTTCTAGAGATTGAAGTGATGGAGATTTCAAGGAGAATGGATTTGTTTGTTTGGTTGTTTTTGTGTTGATGAAAGTGGACTGTGATTATAGTGTTGGGTCTGTCGAAGCTATAACTTGTGATAAGGAATGGGATTTGCGTGGTGGCAGGGAGCTGTTGTTTTTGATGGAGTGTTGGTTGTAGTGTTGCTATTTGTTGAAGTTATTAATGGGTTTGTACTTAATGGGGTTTGGGAAGCACTGGAAGTTGAATGTAAAGTGAATTTGCAATTTGGAATTGGATACGGAGGTGATTAAGGAAATTTAAAAGTTGCTCATGTAGGTTTTAAATTGGAGATGGAGGAGGTTAAGGGAATTGTGGTACAGTTTGTGATGTTCCAAGTAATGTTGGCAGTGGGATTGTGAAGCGTCGTGATGGAGTATGCAGTTGGTTGAGACTGCGATGTTGATGAATTGTAATTTGCTGACATGGCTATTGGTGGGGTTTGTTGGCGAGGGGACACGATTTGTTTGTTTGTATGAAAGTTAGAAAAAATAAGATAACTATATTAAAATTTAAAGTTTAATAGAAAGTTAGGATTCGTTTAACTTCATTTTGAGTTTATATTTTTCCTTTCCAATCCGCTAAGAAGAGGGAGCATAAGATAAAAAATAAATAAAAAGTTAGGATGATGGAGGAACATCAAAGGAGATGAATTGTTTTGAGTGTGTTGACATACTTTTTGGTCAAAGATGTCACACATCAAGATTTTGGTTAACGACGCGCTTAAGTCTCTGGAACGTTGTCAGGAAACACAAAGCGATTTGATAAAAGTCGCGATGTGTTTGAAAAAGGTTGGAAATAGCGTCGATTCATAAAATCGTCGTTAATGGACTTGGAAAAACCAATAAGGTAAAAATACGTGATCAACTCCGTCCGATCAACTCAAAATTATTGAGCGTGTCGATCCGATCATGTAGCAAAACTCATCTAGAGAAATATATCGATTTTTGTGAATTGCGGTGTCATGCACTCAAAAATAGCTGATCGACACGCGCCGATCACGAAAAAACACTTCCGCAGCACAAAACATTAAATTTGTCAACTTAGCAAACTCTGGATTTGACACACCAAAATATGGCGATCAACATAGCAAAACGGCTCAAAAACGCATGTGCGCATCGGAATAATCACGCTTCAGATTTGTCATGGCAAAGGGGAGATTTGAATGGCAACTTTTCGTATCCTAGAGGGGATACGAAATCCCCGATCATGCCTCTACCCCTGCAAGAGTTTTTTCGAGTTTAGCTCGCGATACGAAGTGGAAAAAATGGGAAGACGGGGAGATTCAAAGTTTGCAATATGAAAATTGGGTGATCGCATCGGAGGGATTCAAAATTTCCCAGGCTCCACACCATGGATTTTCGAATACGAAATGGGACAAGCCTTGTAACGTCCTGTATTTTTATGTAATCAAATATTTAGTTTATTTTATTATTCAAAATGTTAATTTGGAAATATAATAACTAGTTTGTTGATTAAACGACGTTTGAACATTTAATTTATAATTTTAATTATATAACAAGATACAGCGGCGCGGTAGTTCGTAATATAACGTTTGGAACTTCAACAGGTTGTATAGGATCCAATTTAAGTCGGATTTCTTTGAAACAAGAAACGTCTGAATCTATCGGATACTAATTTTCTAATGAAGCAAAAAATTCGAGTTTCTATTCATATTTTGTTTTATGTCCAAATCAAATTTTCAAATAGTCGTTATGGAATTCGTTTATAAATTATAATGATTTACTATATAAAATAAAATAACTAATAATGTATTGAATACTGGTTTGGCTCGGAATTCATTCTGGGGTATTTTATTTTGAAACTACATGAAATCCTTGAAATAACCCGGATATTTTGTCGATTAATTTTAAATATTTAATGTGGTTTTAAATATTGAATTGAGAATATAAATCAATTATTATATTGAGTTATCGATTTAATAATCGATTTCGGTTTAATATTAATTTATCGTAATACGAAGCTAATTCAATTCGAAGTAAAAAACTAAACTGAAATCAGTTCGGATGATCAATACAAACTTCTGTTTGAATTGGAATAATAATATTAATTCATTATCGAAGAATTAATGGTTTTGAATTTAAATTATATCGATTTAAATTTATATCTTCTACAAACGATCAAAAGAGACATCGGAACCTGTTCCAATGAGTTCGGAATAGTGGTTAAACCCTAAAAATATCAGTTGTTGGGTTCAGAAAGGAGTTCAAAATCATAGGGTATTTTAATTAAAGGACACCGGATCAAAACAGGTTAAAATGAAATATAATATCATAAATTCCTTTTCATTCATGTGGACATAAAGCAAACCAACAAAGCTTAATTGAGTAGCCTTGTTGTTCTATTCAATACCACAAGAACAAACAAACGTGGCCCTCTTTGTGCCTTTCAAAAACATGAATCCCTCTTTATAAATCGCGATAGCCTTCTGATTCCTTTCAAAACAAATTCTAAGCTCCAGTAAAAGAAAAAAGAAAAATAAATGGCCGCACCCTTTAGAAATCATGATCCATCTTCTTGTTCCCGTCGACCGGGGTCTCCAATTTGAGCCTTAGGTGAACGCGGGAATGAAGGAGAAGAAGCGACGTTGGTATCTGGTGGAAATCGATCTCGAGTAGGGTTCTGGGCGAGTTTGAAAGTCGCGACTTTGGTTGGGCATCAACGATAAATCAACGTTGAGTTCTGGGTTCAAGCTAGGGCAAGGGTGTTTCGAAATCGCGATGTCTGGAGGAGCGTTGTTTGGGGGGCTCAGCAGTAGGGTTCGAAGGGGACTATGAGTTCTCTGTAGATGGATCTGTGAACGTTGAAGTTGATGGGGATCTTGGCAGTCAGTTCGGTGAAAAACAGGAGGTGATAATGAAGGAGAGAAATACATCGTTTTGGGTATTTACTGGAAGGTCGGTCTGTGTTTTTGAGGCAGTAAATGGAGCTGCTTGCGAGGTGTTCGAGAAAATGCCGTAAAGGAAATAAGGTTAAATAAATTGAAAAGCTACGAAATGGAGATTGGTTTTGGAAGTATTGGAGTCAATCAAAATCAAATTTGGAACCGATTACGAAATCAAAATTTCGGTGAGTAAATCTCACTCAATTTTATTTAGAATTATTTCTATTAGTTAAAGATAATTGCTTGTTGATTGACTGAATGAGTTGAAATATTGTTGTGGCTATATATATATATATATATATATATATATATATATATATATATATATATTAGTTATATAGGATTGGTGTTTGTGGCTATTATATATATATATATATATATATATATATATATATTGGTGGTTGGATTCCTGTAGTACCATTAGCGGATGCTCGCAGTATCATTAGCAGATGACCCTATACGCCCCCACGCTATGATAGTGGATGACCTTCTATACCACGATATCCTGCCTCGAAGAAGGATGGGTAGTACTTTTGTTGATTAACATCTTTGGATGCAGGAAAACAGGTTGTAGGGATCCAACTGGATTCCTTAAAAATATTATTGTTGTTGTTTCACATATATTATCATATATGATGTGTTAGAAATCCTGTGATTTGTAATGGGGTGTTTTGATTGTTTGAAATAGAATCGAGTCTGAATGTTGATTTATAAAAATATCATGAAAGAAATTTTGAGATTTAAAAAGGAAAATTCTATTTTCTAAAATAGAATTCGAGTTTAGAATGGGCTAAAAATATTTACTTGTTGCGAAAATAAATAAAACAAGTATTGAATTTATAAACGATGTTTATAAATTAAATAATACAAGAAATTGAAGTGAATTTATAAATGGTGTTTATAAATAAAATAGATTGATTTACATTGGATAATCAGATAATTGAAATGAAATTATAAACAGTGTTTATAGATAAAATGGAAAAATTATCATTGGATAATTTGAATATTTAAATTCAAATGTGAATTAAAAAATAGAAATGGGGAACTCGTTTTAAGAAATAAACGAGGGAATATAATCTGATGTTCAGAATATAAATTGAACTAAAATAAATCCGTAAGGATTTATGATTTGAATTCGATTAATTCGAATTTATTAAAATAGAAGTTAAATTGAATATGGAAATAAATTGGGTGTTATATATAAGCTATTATAAATAGAATATTCAAATAGAATTCAAATAGAATTTGAATGTAGAAAATGAAAATAGAATTTGAATATAGAGAATTCAAATAGAATTGAAAATAGAATTTGAATATAGAAATTTCAAAGAGAAATGAAAATAGAATTTGAAAATAGAAAGTTGAAATCATATCGAAATGGGAAGGACGAAATATATTTCAGAATGCGGATTTTAAACAGAATAGAAAATAAACTCAAAGGATTTATAATTTGTAAAAGGAATTGGAATTTAATATAGAAGATCGAAGTAAATAAATTTATTTACGAGTTAGGAAAAATTGACGATTATAAATAATCGAAAATATTATGTTGAATTGGGATAATGATTTGATATATATTAAAAATATATCAGAATGGAGTTGAATTTATCATAACCGAAGTTTAAACGTTTTTATATATAAATATAATTAAAACGAACTCGCCGCAGCGCTGCAGTTCGTAAATGGGCGTTTCGAACTTCAACTGAGTATACAGAATTCAATTAAAATCAGAATTCCTTGAAACAAGAATCGTCGGGACCGATTGAATAATAGTTTTCTAATGGAGGAGAAAAATCTAGATTTCGCCTTAAAGATTTCGAGATATGTCAAAATCAAATTTCTAGAAGTGCAGCGCCACAATCATATAAAAACCATAACGGTTTATTTAAATAAATAAAAGGATTTTAAGTAAATAAAATCCGAATTTCCACTAGGAAAAATCTAGACTTGAGTTATAAAATAAATATGAACTCCAGTGAAGTAAGTGAAATGATTTTTGAAACAAAAATCAGATTTTTAGTTATTAAATAGATTTAACTAATTTGAAGAAAATAGTTAATCGAGATTTGAATCGAAATTGGGCGTTGGATAAGTGAAAGAGATTTGAGAATTTATATTCGAAATCGAATATGTAACTCGAGTTGAAAATGGAATTAGATTGAGTTCTTGAGTAGATAAAAATATATTTGAACTTGATATGTTCAATTGGAAAGCGAAATGGGCAAAAGAGCTGATTAAAGAATAAATTAGCGAATTGAGATAAAATGACCAGATTGAGTTGGAATAAAATAGAAATGGACGAATATGTGTTAGACAGATATGAAATAAAGTGTATGAAGATTATAATTCGTGTGCCCGATAAAAAGGTACATGTTTAAATTCTCTATAAGGTTTTATGCGCCAAATCGGCAAACCACTTGACTTTTTGATTTTCTTTTTGAATGGAAAGGGCCTAGAGAGGCGAGTTGAGGTTTGAACTATTTGCCGGTACAAAGGAAGTTATGGCGAATTTTTCCGGAATTTAAGGAGTTAGACTATTTTAAAAAAAATTGATAACTAGAAACCTATATATCATTATATATAAAATTCGATAAGGAAACGAACTTAAAAATTGAATAGTATAAACAAAAAGGAAATCTATGAATAAAATCTCATAAGATTAGAAATAGAAGCATGTGCATGTTTGAAAATGGAATAATTGGTCTGTATGGTATTGATTATTCGAGTAAGTAGTCTGGTCTGTTTTGACGTTATGAATGTTATTCAGTCAAGGTCTGAGAGGTAGTTATACCCCAACTTGATTGATGTCATTATTAACAAATAAACAGTAAGATTTAGGCTCGAAGGTCAATGTTGAATAAGATTTACTTAAATACAGTATTTGGGTTGTCGTAACGATGTTTTACACAACATCTATTTTAACCCAAATAAGTGTAAGTTGGAAATAGAATAATAAATATTTCCTAAGTATAGAAATAAACAAGTCGGAAAAGAGATAAGTAATTGGAATATTTTCCAATCATAAATAGAAGATATTTTCTAAGTACAGAAAATAAAAGGAGGCGATATATGGAAATGTTTTTACAGTGTTAATAACATATATTTTCTAAACATAGAAAATAAGGAAATATGAATATATATATACATATATGTTTGAAGATTTGATCGATAATTCCATTTGGAAATAAGATCGTTTTTTGTACACGGACATTTTTCATTTGATAGTTAAATCACCAACTATCAAAGTTTTTGACCATTTTAACGTTGTTAATATGGAGAGACCGGTTGGATTATTATCCGAAGAACCACTCCGTATTGGCATAAGCGTTGTAAACCAAGTATGCTGAATATATTGAAGATGAAGTAGAGTGCAAGGGCTTTTTCTATTAATGGAAATTGTGCCTTCGGTTTCGTTCAATCCCAGAATGAACGTATATGGATGAATGTCTGACAAAGTATTTCCAATGATCGAATATGTTGGTCTATATAAATATATATATGGTAGCAACGGATTTGTTCCCTTAGCATAATATCCAGAATATATTTTTGCAAATCAATTAATGATTAACGGATCTAACAATGTGGCATTCAAAGTGATTGTGCTATCAATGAATGGCAAGTAAGCATAGCCTCAAGCCTCAACAGCCGGGAAATGACAAAAATCGGGCAGGCGACATGGCTATGTGGTTAACTCCCATTAGGGTGTATTATCACCTATCTAGAGATTCATTTAATTCCTTATTCTATTTGATCCTGTCCCATTCGGGAAACGGTCGCTGATCCCAACCGTTGGTGGTATACGTTCGATACACTCAAGCGAAATGAGTGGTCGGTCATGTGTGGCCGGGTTGCAAGATGTTCTTGTCGAATCCAGTGTATTCTCCTCTAGAGATACACTATCGGAAGGTGGTTCCATACCTTGTCATAGTTGAAAATTCATCACCTAATAAGTGCTTATGGTTTTGATTGTATATTATATATATGGAACGTGAGATGCAAACGTTCCATTAAATTGTTATTTATTTGATTTAGACACTATCATAATATCAAAAGAGTTTTGGTATAAAGATTATCGTTTCTTTCAAAAGTTTTTTTAAAGCTAAATCAAGTGGTTTGGATTCTCATAAGGGAAAACCACGTTCCATGTTACACAGCGTGGTCTTATGACATATCATTTAGTTTTCTGAAACTGTTTTGAATTATTTACTCACACCAGTCCATGTTGCTTAACTGGTACGTCTGATAGGGGGTTCTCGCTTCGCGGTTCGGTGGCGAACGGGAGACTTTTACCCCTACAGGTCCTGCAATATAGCGGATTGGACGAGTCAAGAGGCTGGCCGTAAAGCATGGAGTTGGGGTACCTCTGTAAGCCACAGGGGGAGGTTAGCCCTCTGCCTTGGGGAATGAGGGATAGTTGAAAAGCCTTCCAAATTTCAGGGATGTTACAGTTGGTATCAGAGCTTAGGTTGAGCGAATACCTAGGTTGTGGTGTTGTGCTCATTAGAGATAGGGTCAGTAGTACCCTAGAATGAGTTGAGTGTATATATATGAGAGAGTGTATTTGTAAATTGATATAAAAACTATTTTATATTGTGTTGGCTAGTCTGTTGAGTGGTTTTGGATTCTGGTCGAATTGTGGGACGCCACGACGTCGATAAGAGTTTGTAAATACTTGAACAAAAGATTGGACACAGTATTGTTTTAAAATGGGTAAATGAAATAATTTTACCCAACATTCTCTTTTGATAGAAAAAGAATAATTTTCTGAAATTATTATAATATATGGATGTGTTGGATGTTAATATTTTAACCCAATGAGATTATAAAGTTGAAATGGTTATACATAACCAAATAGAATTTGTATATAATAATATATACAAGTGAAACAAATTAAAATTTGAATCAGAACCAGAATTTGGAATTTAAATCGTGGGAAGTTGGAAAATATTTTTTTGAAGTATATTAAAATAATATAGCTTTGTTTTGAAAGGATTTATGAATCAAAATCACTTTGATGAATTTTGAAAGTAATGAAGCACTGAACTCACTCCAGTGGCTGGAAAATAATTCTGATGATGAGTCGACCATCATCGGTGTTCATTTTCAAGTTTCTAAGCGATGATTGCTACCTTAGAAAAAATTTTGAAGGAAATTTGTTTGAAAAGAAACAAGTTCGCTTGAAAATTCAAATGTTTTGAATTTGAAATGGAAATGAATATATGTATGTGATTTCTAAAGGATTTGAAATAAAAACCTGGGAATTTGAATTCTGGAATTTAAATTTAACTTAAGTAAGGTAAATGAATAGAGGTTAATAAATTGACTAGAATCAATTTGAAAAGATCGAATGAATATGAATGGAACGTAAATATATTGATTATTCAAATAAAATGAATGTAAACATATACGGGGTGCCATATGAAGAAAAAAACCAAATGTTTTGGTAGAACTAAAATTGTAGAAATATGAAATGTTGAGTTCAACGTAAATGAATTTTGAATAGTAAATGAGTTTGTACCATTTTTTCTACCTTACTAATTTCGGGGATGAAATTCTTTTAAGGAGGGAAGAAAGTAATGACCCGGATATTTTGTCAATTAATTTTAAATATTTAATGTGGCTTTAAATATTGAATTGAGAATATAAATCAATTTTTATATTAAGTTATCGATTTAATAATCGATTTTGGTTTAATATCGAATATATTAAATTATCGTAATACAAAGTTAATTCAATTCGAAGTTGAAAACTAAACTGAAATCAGTTCGGATGATCAATACAAACTTCTGTTTGAATTGGAATAATAATATTAATTCATTATTAAAGAATTAATGGTTTTGAATTTAAATTATATCGATTCAAATTTATATCTTATATAGACGATCAAATGAGACATCAGAACCTGTTCCAATGGGTTTGGAATAGTGGTTTAACCCTAAAAATGTTGGTTGTTGGGTTCAGAAAGGAGTTCAGAATCACAGGGTATTTTAATTAAAGGACACCGGATCAAAACAGGTTAAAATGAAATATAATATCATAAATTTCTTTTCATTCATATGGACATAAGCAAACCAACAAAGCAATTAAGTAGCCTTACTGTTCCATTCAAAACCACAAGAACAAACAAACGTGGCCCTCTTTGTGCCTCTCGAAAACATGAATCCCTCTTTATAAATCACGATAGCCTTCTGATTCCTTTCAAAACAAATTCGAAGCTCCATTAAAAGTAAAAACAAAAATAAATGGCCGCACCCTTTACAAATCATGATCCATCTTCTTGTTCCCGTCGATCGGGGTCTTCAATTTGAGCCTCAGGTGAACGCGGGAATGAAGGAGAAGAAGCGACGTTGGTCTCTGGTGGAAATCGATCTCGAGTAGGGTTCTGGGCGAGTTTGAAAGTCGCGACTTTGGTTGGGCATCAACGATAAATCAACGTCGAGTTCTGGGTTCGAGCTAGGGCAAGGGTGTTTCGAAATCTCAATGACTGGAGGAGCACTGTTCGGAGGGGCTCGGTAGGAGGGTTCGAAGGGGACTGTGAATGCTCTATAGATGGATCTATGAACATTGAAGTTGATGGGGATCATGGTAGTCGGTTTCATGAAAAACAGGAGGTGATAATGAAGGAGAGAAATACATCGTTTTGGGTATTTACAGGAAGGTCGGTACATGTTTTTGAGGCAGTAAATGGAGCTGCTTGCGAGGTGTTAGAGAAAATGCCGTAAAGGAAATAAGGTTAAATAAATTGAAAAGCAACGAAATGGAGACTGGTTTTGGTAGTATTGGAGTCAATCAAAATCAAATTTGGAACCGATTACGAAATCAAAATTTCGGTGAGTAAATCTCACTCAATTTTATTTAGAATTATTTCTATCAATTAAAAATAATTGCTTGTTGATTGATTGGATAAGTTGGAATATAGTTATGGCTATTCTATATATATATATATAGATATATATATATATATATATATAGGTTTGGTATTTGTAGCTATTATATATATATACCATTAGTGGATGCCCACAGTATCGTTAGAGGATGACCCTATACGCCCCCACGTTATGATAGTGGATGACCTTCTATACCACGATATCCTGCCTCGAAGCAGGATGGGTATTACTTTTGTTGACTAACGTCTGTGGATGCAGGAAAACAGGTTGGAGGGATCCAAATTGATTCCTCAAAAATATTATTGTTGTTGTTTCACATATATTATCATATATGATGAGTTAGAAATCCTATGATTTGTAATGGGGTGTTTTGATTGTTTGAAATAGAACTGGGTCTGAACGTTGATTTATAAAAATATCATGAAAGAGATTTTGAGATTTAAAAAGGAAAATTATATTTTCTAAAATAGAATTTGAATTTAGAATGGGCTAAAAATATTTGCTTGTTGTGAAAATAAATAAAACAAGTATAAGAAATTAAAGTAAATTTATAAATGGTGTTTATAAATAAAACAGATTGATTTTCATTGGATAATCAGATAATTGAAATGAAATTATAAACAATGTTTATATATAAAGTGGAAAATTATCATTGGATAATTTGAATATTTAAATTCAAATGTGAATTAAAAAATAGAAATGGGGAAATTGTTTTAAGAAATAAACGAGGGAATTTATTCTAATGTTCAGAATATAAATTGAAATAAAATAAATCCATAAGGATTTATGATTTGAATTCGATTAATTCGAATTTATTTAAATAGAAGTTAAATTGAATATGGAGATAAATTGGTTGTTATATATATAAAACTTATTATAAATATTAAATTCAAATAGAATTCAAATAGAATTTGAATGTAGAAAATGAAAATAGAATTTGAATATAGAGAATTCAAATAGAATTGAAAATAGAATTTGAATATAGAAATTTCAAAGAGAATTGAAAATAGAAAGTTGAAATCATTTCGAAATGGGAACGACGAAATATATTTCAGAATGCGGATTTTTAAACAGAATAGAAAATAAATCCAAAGGATTTATAATTTGTAAAAGGAATTATAATTTAATATAGAATATCGAAGTAAATAAATTTATTTACGAGTTAGGAAAAATTGACGATTATAGATAATCGAAAATATTATGTTGAATTGGGAAACTGATTTGATATTATTAAAAATATATCAGAATGGAGTTAAATTTATTATAACCAAAGTTTAAACGTTTATATGTATAAATATAATTAAAACGAACTCGCTGCAGCGCTGCAGTTCGTAAATTGGCATTTTGAACTTCAATTGAGTATATAGAACTCAATTAAAATCAGATTTTCTTGAAACAAGCATCGTCGGGACCGATTGAATAATAGTTTTCTAATGGAAGAGAAAAATCTAGATTTCGCCTTAAAGAATTTGAGATATGTCAAAATCAAATTTCTAGAAGTGCAGCGCTATAATCGTATAAAAACCATAACAGTTTATTTAAATAAATAAAAGAATTTTAAGTAAACAAAATCTGAATTTCCATTAGGAAAAATCTAGACTTGAGTTATAAAATAAATATGAACTCCAGTGAAGTAAGTGAAATGATTTTTGAAACAAAAATCAGATTTTTAGTTATTAAATAGATTTAACTAATTTGAAGAAAATAGAGAATCGAGATTTGAATCGAAATTGGGCATTGGATAAGTGAAAGGGATTTGAGAATTTATATTCGAAATCGAATATGTAACTCGAGTTGAAAATGGAATTAGATTGAGTTCTTGAGTAGATAAAAATATATTTGAACGTGATATGTTCAATTAGAAAGTGAAATGGGCAAAAGATCTGATTAAAGAATAAGTTAGCGAATTGAGTTAAAAGGACCAGATTGAGTTGGAATAAAATAGAAATGGACGAATATGTGTTAGACATGTATGGAATAAAGTGTATGAAGATTATAATTCGTGTGCCCAACAAAAAGTTACATGTTTAAATTCTCTATAAGGTTTTATGCACCGAATCGGCAAGCCACTTTGCTTTTTGATTTTCTTTTTGAATGGAAAGGGCCTAGAGAGGCGAGTTGAGGTTTGAACTATTTGCCAGTACAAAGGAGGTTATGGCGATTTTTCCGAAAATTTAAGGAGTTAGAATATTTTTAAGAAAATTTGATAACTAGAAATCTATATATCATTGTATATAGAATTCGATAAGAAAACGAACTTAAAAATAGAATAGCATAAACAAAAAGGAAATCTATGAATAAAATATCGTAAGAATAGAAAGTGAAGCATGTACATGTTTAAAAATGGAATAATTGGTTTGTATGATATTGATTATTAGAGTAAGTAGTCTGGTCTGTTTTGACGTTATGAATGTTATTCAGTCAAGGTCTGAGAAGTAGTTAAACCCCAACTTGATTGATGTCATTATTACCAAATAAACAGTAAGATTCAGGCTCGAAGGCCAATGTTGAATAAGATTTAGTTAAATACAGTATTTGGGTTATCATAACATTGTTTTACACAACATCCATTTTAACCCAAATAAGTGTAAGTTGGAAATAGAATAATTAGTATTTCCTAATTATAAAAATAAACGAGTCGGAAAAGAGATAAGTTATTGGAATATTTTCTAATTATAAATAGAAGATATTTTCTATGTACAGAAAATAAAAGGAGGCGATATATGGAAATGTTTTGCAGTGTTAATAACATATATTTTCTAAACATAGAAAATAAGGAAATATTAATATATATATATATATATATCTTTGATGATTTGATCGATAATTCCATTTGGAAATAAGATCATTGTGTGTACACGGGCATTTTTCGTTTGATAGTTATATCACCACCTATCAAAGTTTTTGACCATTTTGACGTTGTTAATATGGAGAGACCGGTTGGATTATTCTCCGAAGAAGCACTCAGTATTGGCATAAGCATTGCAAATCAAGTATGCTGAATATATTAAAGACGGAGTAGAGTGCAAGGGCTTTTTCTATTAATGGAAATTGTGCCTTCGGTTTCGTTCAATCCCAGAACGAACGTATATGGACGAATGTCTGACAAAGTATTTCCAATGATCGAATATGTTGGTCTGTATAAATATATATGGTGGCAACGGATTTATTCCCTTAGCATAATATCTAGAATATATTTGTGCAAATCAATTAATGATTAACGGATCTGACAATGTGGCATTCAAAGTGATTGTGCTATCAATGAATGGCAAGTAAGCATAGCCTCAGGCCTTAACAACCAGGAAATGACAAAAAACGGGCAGGCAGCATGGCTATGTGGTCATCTCTCATTAGGGTGTATTATCACCTATCTAGAGATTCATTTAATTCCTTATTCTTTTCGATGCTGTCCCATTCGGGAAACGGTCGCTGATCCCAACCGTTGTTGGTATACATTCGATACACTCAAGCAAAATGAGTGGTCGATCATGTGTGGCCGGGTTGCAAGATGTTTTGTCAAACCCAGTGTATTCTCCTCTAGAGATACACTATCGGAAAGTGGTTCCATACCTTGTCATAGTTGGAAATTCATTACCCAATATGTGCTTGCGGTTTTGATTGTATATTATATATGTGGAACGTGAGATGCAAACGTTCCACTAGATTGTTATTTATTTGATTTAGACACTATCATAGTACCAAAATAGTTTTGATATAAAGATTATCGTTTATTTCAAAAGTTTTTTTAAAGCTAAATCAAGTGGTTTGGATTCTCATAAAGGGAAAACCCGTTCCGTGTTATACGGCGTGGTCTTATGAGATATCATTTAGTTTTCTGAAACTGTTTTAAATTATTTACTCATACCAGTACCATGACTGACCCGGAGTTTATTTTGTTTTGTTTTACCTAAACTCTTGGGTGCCTAAATTTGTACGGGCAGTCAAGTAGTTCAAGATTTTACTAATTTATCTAAAGGAGTTTGGAGTAGGAGGCTTCAGCATTATGTAGTTATTGTTTTCCGTTGTGTTGTAAGTGTTGTACTCTGATAAGTGTATGTTATACAATTAGAATTTTGTATTCAAAAGTTATGATTTAATAAATTTTGTTCCGCTGCAATGTGAGATTCTGTGTTGTTATTTCTGTTCTTCTTCTACCTTTTTCTTCTAAAAAAATGATTCGTATTTTCATGATATTTGGGTTGGATGTATGATGTAATGTAGTCAACTCTGATATTACGGATTTGCGGGACATTACAATCCTGCTTAAGTATGTCCGATTATAATATTTTATTATTATTATATTGAGGTATTTTTTAAAATTGGTTTATTTTAATTTGGACAATAAAAAAGGACTTTATTCAAACGACCTCCGTTTTCAACGAAACTAATTTTATTAAGATTTTAACGGCTTATTATTGCTAGATTTCAAGTTTCGCATCAATTGGAGTTATTTTATGAGCATAGAAAAATCAAATATAAATATATCGACCATTTGAACTCAAACCAGCGCGATTTGAGTAAATGGATTCAGAATTCGACGAAACAAGTTTCAATGGGTCTGGAAGGATGAGTTATACCATGGCATTCATTCTCGTCGCTAATATGATTCGTATGTGAGAATACGTACCAATAAACGACATATGGAATTGACGATAGGTACGAACGAAAATATCATTTGTCAACGTCAAATAAATATCTCGGTCATTTCAAAAAATATCGTTCGTCAAATCACCAGAATATCGTTCGTTACATCTCTTGAGTCACCGCAAATTTAAATCGTTGTTCCCTTTGTGTTGGTGCCACCCGTTTCTTCTGTCATCACTGCATATACCATGTGAAATATATTTTATAAATACACATGTAGCCTCAATTCTTTCGTTCTCCTTCATCCTGAACATTACCGCATATAATAACCAATGTCTAACCTTATCTGTTTTTACTAAATTTCCACATTTGAAATTTTAAACCTTCCTCTGTCATTCCCTTATATATTCGTATAACCATTTCATATGAAGCAGACGACCCATATTCCTCCAAAAAAAATCAATCTCGATCTCCTCCTCCATTATTGTTTTCGAGAGGAAGCCTGGAGCAATGTTGTGCATCTTGGCGAGGACTATGGGCGGAGTAGTTGGCGGCCAGGTGGCTTGTGGTGGTTGTACTGGTGTTCGAACAGGCAGACTGATTGGGGGAGAATGCTGAAGCTAGGGTGGTTTGTAGGGGTTCGATCACCCTTAATCGAAGTTTGGATGTTCCTGGAAGCATCAGCGGTGGAGTAAAGGATGCATTCGAACAGGAATAAGTGACCATCTCATGGGTGTGCCTAAGGACGCCGGGGGACCAGAATCGATCACTAATGGTTGGTGGAACGACAGTGCATCTTCCAGCGTTGGTCAATGATATTGCGATCATCAGGAAAGGCTACGGTGGTTGCCCGATAGAGAATGTGTTTTGGGGAAACTATTTCTTCCTTTGGTACATGATGAAGCTCAGCTGGGAGGTTCTCCGGCAAAAGGCAGAAGCGTCGGAGGGTGGTGGAGTTTCTGGCAGCGAAGAGGATGATTTCATGTTGACAGAAGATGACGTGGGGTGGTCCAGGTATACTAACAGTAATGGCGAAGTGGTGGCAGTCACGTTAAGTTTGCGTGAAGTAGGGGGAAACGAATGAGTTGTGGAAGGATGCTTTGTTTTGCTGTGTTGAGAGTAAAAGAAGTTTGGGTCAGTATGGGGTAGTGTATAGGAAGCAATAGGTTGGTGTTTTTGGGAAGAAGAAGAAGAATGAAAACAGGGTAAGCTCTGAAGTGCAAGTGGGCCTTAGCCTTAACCGGTGATATATATATATATATATATATATATATATATGTGTGTGTGTGTGTGTGTGTGTGTGTGTGTGTGTGTGTGTATGTATATATATATATATATATATAAAGAAGTGGAAGGGCCGATTTGTTCAGGTGGAAATTGTTGGGTACATTTTGAAAATAGGAAGAAGAGTCGGTAAAAGGTAAAACATGAAGAAGGTTGTATAGGCATGGACTGCGATGGACTGTTGCGGGATTCGGCCCACGTAAAAAATTATAAAGAGAGAGAGAGAATGGAGTAAAGGATCAGTAGATAGGCATTAGAAGATCGCGGTTGATAAAGAAGGATGGCATCGAGTTATTAGTAGATGTAGGAAGTAATTAGAACGGGCCTAATTATGGGTTAAGTAAATTAACCGTGATTCAGGTAAATTATAATTTAATTAGTTATGTTATTATATAAACGATTTAAAACTTATAACGCATGTATTGGTTCATACGTTAATAGAATTCAACGAAATAAGGAACCTTGGAATCGCACGGAAGAGGGCTACATTGCTGAGCAAGTTCGGAAGGGATTGGAAGGAGTTGGATTTTCATTTAATATTAAACGCTTGTTTAAAACTAAATGAAACAATGCACGAATCGATCATCGAAAATAAATATGAGTTAATTCTCATGCTTTCTAGAATTATATGATGTGTTAAATTCATATAAGAATATAATTCATCGTTAATCACAATAATTGGATGAATGAATGCCATGGTTGCTTATTGCTTGTTAAATGGTTGTTGACATCTATAATATGTCGTATTGGATGATTTATCTTAAATAATTGTTTCATATATTATTATCAAATATTATTATGATCTGCGATGCAGGGAAGGACAGGTTGGAGGGACCCGACCGGATTCCTCATATATTTTATATGATGTTTTTTCTCTCTATATTATTCAAATATGAACTGTTTACCCCAAACCACGTTATATTCTGAATGAATGTTGATGGTTGATTTTATATTAAACGTTGAATTGAAATTCAACGTTAATGTCATGTTTTTAATCAATAGATGGTATTGATTAAGCTTTGATAGCAATGATCTAAAATGCTGTTTTTAAGACGTTAGTTCACCATTAGGAAAATCGACGTATTTGAAGTTATAAATTTTACTTTTATAACCGAAGTGAAGTTTTAAACTTTGTTTATATTTAAACAGAAGTTTTATAAGTAAGTCGATATTTGTAAATGGTTTTTACAAGAACAGTTATATAATATTGCACATAGTAATTTCAGTGTTTTTAAAAAATTGAACCTATGGATAATATTTGGAAATTACTATTTTGAGAAAAGCAGCTAAGCAATATAATTAGATTAATTATATTGGTCTAATGAGAGAAGAAATTGAAATCAGTTAATAAATAACGATGTTTTAAGTTGACGAAGTCAACTGTTAAATTAGATTTGACAATTATTTTAATCAGTTTTCGATTAACATAATGAAAATGGTTTAACAGAATATTTTTTAATAGTTTTCTTAAGTATTAATTATCTTTTTATTTAATGATATTTAAAAATGCTTATCGACTGATAGATCATAAGTGAAATAGTGATTATGTCGTTAAGCGATCAACTAATCTATTTTTAATGAAGTGAACTATATTTTACTTCAGTTAATAATGAAATCAATTATATTTTTAATTAATAATAATTAAGGTAATTTACCTTGTTAAATGTAAGTCAATTAAGAAATGCTCAACTTTTGAAATGAAACATAATTGAATTGTGATACCAAAACTTATAAAACGAGTTGTTAAGCTAATACGTTGTTCTTTTCAGAAGTGTTACTTAATTATTAAATTAAGTAAAATGACGGTAAATGGGAATGTGATTTTCAAAAGGGGAAAAGATTATTAGATTTCTATAAGAAGATTTTTGAATTTAAATTCAAGTTTGCGTAAACGAATTTTATAAGGTAACTTAAGCGATGAGTTTGAAATAAGTTTAAGTAAAAACATTTTTGGGAAGAAGATTTGCGAAAGTAAGGAATTTTGTTGAATTTGTGAAAAGAAGAAGTAGATGGACATTAAACAAATCCAAAGTGTTAATGAGGTTAAAAGCGAAACTGTTTGTGTTTAGTAAGTTGTACCAAATTAAAAAGTAAAGGAGTTTAAAATTAGGGATACATGTGCCAAGTGCAAGGAATGGTTGTTAAAACCATATTTTTGAGTAAAATTGTAAATGGAAATGATAGTTTGTATGTTTCAAACTTTTATCTATTCTGAGATAAAACGTTGTCGATCAAGGTCTGAGAGCTAAGTAAATACCCCAACTTGAACGGCTTCACTATTATCAAGGGTTAGTATTAGTTTGAAATGGTGGGAGTGTTGAAATTTGTTAATTATTTCTATAAGAGAAATATTGCAACGTTATTGACAAGATTTTGAAATGTTAATTAGAACTTGTATTTTTTTAATAAAACAATGTATACTTAACATTATTTAACTCAAGTTTGAATTGTGAATTTAATATTACCTTGAGTTAAGAATATATGGTGGTTTCTGCAAGTCAAAGGAAATGAAAGAGATTTGGCAAATATATGTGATGTTTTGAAATAAAGAAATGAAATGGAGTTTGGTAAATAAAGATATGTTATTGTTTTTAATGTAACAAATAAGGAGATTTGAGACAAGAGAATATGAAATCAATTTCTATGGATTGACGAAATGGTTTTGATAAATGGTTCCAAGTAAAATGATCTACGCTGCCAATATACTTAACTGCACTGTGTGAATTGATAGTCAAAAAAACGACTATCAATGAATATATTATTGGACCATTTTGACGTGTTGTTTCAAAGAGATTGAGATGGGAACTAGATCGAAAACCACTTCGAATCAATGTTGCGTACGAAACTACCTTGCAGTAAATGAAGATGGAGCAATTGAAGACCGTAGTTTTTCATGAAACGGAAGAACTACTTATAATCTCTAGGTCGATCCCGTAGATAAAGTGTGGTTCTATCGTGATTGAAATCTATAGATTGCAAGGACTACTCGCTACTGATCTATAGGGTGGTTCTTAGGATAGGTTATGAGGATGCCTTTGGTTCATCCTGTTCCTGGACGACTTGTATGGACAAATGTTGTAATAACCCGAAAATCTGGGCCAGTTTAAAATTTTTATTTTGGCAATTTTCGCGAATTTTGGATATTTAAAATGAATTATTTTAAATAATATCAACGAGAAATTTATTTTGAATAGAATTACAACGTATATATTTATACGCGTCATCGTTAGAATATAAATAATTATATATAATTATAAAAAGAATTGAAAATGGCGCGGTAGTTCGATAATTCGATTTCAAACTTCAATTGAATGTACCGGGTGCAAAACAATCCGGATTTTAGTGAAACCAAAAACATTAGGATCTATTTGTGAATATCTTTCCAACGAATCCGAAAAATCAAAATTTCATAGCGGGGATCAAAAGATATGTCCAGTTGAAATTTCTGAATAGTCGCTATGAAATTCAGGCCCTTAAAAATGGAAATTTTGCAAACGACCTCGGATTTCGACGAAACCACTTTTGTTGGATCCGGGATGTAAAGTTATTGCTAGGTTTCAAATTTCATAATTTTTCGAATCAATATGTGAGCGTGGCAAAGGAAAACGCGTTTGACCAGTTTCAGTTGATTTTAATCGACTAGAAAATAGCCATTTTTCCAACGGTCTCAGAATTCGACGAAACTAGTTTTGTTAGGACCGTATCGTCAATACGAAGCTAGAAAATATTTTTCGGGAATTTTTCGAGTTAGTACGTGACCCCAGTAAATTGAAATGCGCGTTCAAATTCAATATATAGAGTTATATGTTGATTTTGACGGAAACTGATCGAAACAGTCGAATCAGCCTACGATACATATCCCATTGTGTTCGGAATGGGGGTAAAACGCTATAGACGTCAGGCGGTGGGCCTCGTTTCGAGGTCGTATGAAAAAGTCAACATTTTGAATTAAATAATAAAAAAAAATATCCATCTCTCTCCTTCCCCTTCAAAACCGCTGCCCCCCCCTTCATCGTTCATTCATACCAGATTAAAAAAAAAGAACGTCGATCCGCCACCACGCCGACGCCAGCCATGTTCCACGTTCCCCCTCTGCACCGCCGCGACCCCCTATCCCCTACCCTCTTCTCCAGCCCTTCGATTTTTCCCCAATCCCCGAATCGAATTGAATACCGCGCCACCGACCTCGTACCGCCACCGCTCCGTCCATCAGCCACTGCCCCACCTACCGTCGGCCACAACGCCTCCCCGACCTCTCAGCGGCCTTTCCGCCACCACTTACCACCCTCCCCTCTCGAAACCCGATCTCCAAAAAGTCTGTAACGCCCCCTAAAACCGCTGTTTGACTCTCCCCTGCCTGACCACTGCACCGGAAGCCGTGCCATCCCCTTTCCCTTCTCAGTCCAACGCAGCGGACCCCCCCCCCCCTCTTTCTCCTTTGACTGTAAGTTTTTACTTGCTTTTATTTCTTTAATTTATTTATATAAAGTAATTAGTTCTTTAAAAACGAAATTCAGTTTTTCCTATGAGATGGAGGATTAAAAATGAGATTTTTTATGTATGTAGAATATTATAATGAACTGATTTTATTGTTTATAAAGGAATGATTTTTATTGTTTAAAAAGAAATGATTTAGAAGAAAATATAATTTTTATTATAGTAGAAGGTTAAAAATATGATCTTTATATAGTAGAGATTATAAAAATATAATTTTTATAAGTTAGAGAATATAAAAATTTGATTTTTATATATTGAATAGCGAAGAAAAAATTCGATTTTTATATATTGAATAGCATAGTAAAAATTCGATTTTTATATATTGAATAGCATAGTAAAAATTCGATTTTTATATATTGAATAGCATAGTAAAAATTCGATTTTTATATATTGAATAGCATAGTAAAAATTCGATTTTTATATATTGAATAGCATAGAAAAATTTCGATTTTTATATATTGAATAGCATAGAAAAAATTCGATTTTTATATATTGAATAGCGAAGAAAAAATTCGATTTTTATATATTGAATAGCATAGTAAAAATTCGATTTTTATATATTGAATAGCATAGAAAAAATTCGATTTTTATATATTGAATAGCATAGTAAAAATTCGATTTTTATATATTGAATAGCATAGTAAAAATTCGATTTTTATATATTGAATAGCATAGTAAAAATTCGATTTTTATATATTGAATAGCATAGTAAAAATTCGATATTTATATATTGAATAGCATAGTAAAAATTCGATTTTTATATATTGAATAGCATAGTAAAAATTCGATTTTTATATACTGAATAGCATAGTAAAAATTAGATTTTTATATATTGAATAGCATAGTAAAAATTCGATTTTTATATATTGAATAGCGAAGTAAAAATTCGATTTCTATATATGTAGAGAATACGGGCAGTGAAAAGTGACAAGAGGCAGAACGACGAAGATTTCTAGTTAAGAAGAGTCGTGAAATTGGGATAGCTATTGGTGAGAATTTCTCACCTTTCAATTTCTTTTTCTAGTTATATATATATATATATATATTAGGATGCAGACGGTGCTTAGTAGCACCCGACACAATCGTCCACAGACCACGGACTTATTTGTTTGATTGCAAAAATTGGTTAGATTATTTGATTGAAATTTGAGTTGTTAAGTGAAATGGAATGGATTGATTGATGTGTGAATGGCGTGGGCCTTCACTAGACCGGGGATAAGGCTAGGCCTTGTCCCGTTTCTAGTATCGTGCCGTTATGCCGCCGAAATTTTCTAAAACAAGTTAGAAAAATAAAGATATCATTTTATTTGATAAATGAACTGAATAAAAAAAATTCATGTGTTGAAATAAAATGTTTTATCGAAAAAAATATAATTTTTAACGTGAATGTGAATAAATAAATATTCATTTACAAACGGACAGTTTGTTTATGTACACCTATTTGAAGGACATTGATTGGGACGATTAATTTTACACATCGCCTAACTGCACAAATAAAAATCTGTGTTTGATTGCTGGAAACCCCACACGGGTATTGGGATGATATTTGACGTACACTAATCCCGATTGTTTAGTTGTATGTCGATCGATTGATTGAAAGGCTGTTATAAGCGTTGAATATTTATATTTGATGCTTATACAGTATAGAATGCACTTTGGATGATGGTTGATTATTCATCGTTGTTGATATATACATGTGTTGTAGAAAATCCATATAATTAACATTATATGGTAATTGATTGGGCCTCATTCCAGTTTAGAAAAAGAAATATTTGAAATAGAAATATTTGAAATAGAAATATTTGAAATAAAAATATTTGAAATAGAAATATTTGAAATAGAAATATTTGAAATAGAAATATTTGGAATAGAATATTTGAACTAGAAATATTTGAAATGGAATATTTGAAAATATCAATATATGAAGCCGTGTTGATTAGATTGACGCCATTTTGACGTGAACGATTTTTATATCGATTTTATTCATTTTATAATGAATATCGAAAGTGATTTCAAAATCTAATATTTTGAAAAGAAATGAATTCGAATTGAAACTGAATAGAAATGAATTCGAATTGAAACTGAATAGAAATGAATTCGAATTGAAACTGAATAGAAATGAATTCGAATTGAAACTGAATAGAAATGAATTCGAATTGAAACTGAATAGAAATGAATTCGAATTGAAACTGAATAGAAATGAATTCGAATTGAAACTGAATAGAAATGAATTCGAATTGAAATTGAATTTAAATGAATTTAAACTCGATTTGAAAAGAATTTAAAATGAATTTATATTGGAATATTCAATTTTGATTTGAAATTGAATATGAAGTTGAAACCGTTTTGAAAATAAATTTAAAACGATTTATAAAGCACGTTTTGAATTGAAATCGATGAAATATATATTATATATATTATATATATAATATAACGGCCTGAATAGAACGCGCCGCGCCACGGCAGTTCGTGAATTTCGACCATTTATTTCAAACGGACATTACGGGAGATCCGACCGTCGGATTCTCCTAAAACCGGAACCGTTGGGTTCGTATCGAAAAGAGCTTTCTAACGAATATTGGAAATTAGAAATCTAACGGTTGGATTTGGAATTATGTCCAAATCAAATTTGAAAAAGGTCGCTGTAAGTGCAGTTCGATGGCCGTTGATGGAAATCGACTGTACGGGCCTTGATAAAATTATTAAAAATAGTAATAATTTGGGTAAAATCATAAGAAATGATTTGGGAAGAATTGGGATGAAGAACTCCATATTTGAAAAGATAAAAATAGATTTTTATCGAAATGAACTAGTTTTGAACTAGAATTATAATTCTATTTATTTTTAAATAAATAAATTGAATTTGAAATGGTTTTGAAAATAACCAGAATTTCCAATAATTATATTGGAATGGATTTGAATCGAAATTGTCTTTGGATTATTTCGATGTTGGATTTCGTGATGACACAGATATTGTTATGGGAATTTGAAAGATATATATATATATATATACATCGTTATTTCCAATACGATATTTGTTAGTCGTAGAATTCGATATTGAACATAAGCCGGTATATTTTCTATTCAGAGCCTTGTGTTTAATATCAAATGTGATTTGGGTTTGTCGTGAATGGTGTCTTCATTAACACTGTTCTTGAACCCAATTGAGAAAAGATTAAATCTTTTTTATTTAGATTTAATGAAGTATACCAATTAAATGATATTTAATTGGAATCGCATTAGTATTGATTTTTGGGTTTATCGTGAACAGTGTTTTAAATAACACTTGTTCTTTAACCCGATAATTAATGGAAGGTGATTTTGGGTTTACCGTGAACCGTGTTTTAAATGACACTGATTCTTTAACCCAGTCAAAGATTAAAACTAAGTGGAGTTTTAATGAATCTTTAATTAGATTTAAATGATCGAGAATGGAGTATCACCATTTTTGCTCCAGGCGATAGTTAAATCTTTAATTAGATTTGAACGTGAAATGGTAATTGAATTTACCGATAACACCGTGGTGTTAGATATGAAGTATAACCAGTTTTACTTCATGGGATGAATAGGTTGGGATTGGGAAATTAAAACAAATGATTACTTCGGTAAGGTTCGTTAATCCCGACTAGTTTGAATCGATATTCAAAAATAGGTTAAAGAATAAATTTAAAGGATTTATCTTTGATAAAATTAATGGGAACCTTTCCCTATGAATGTGAAATTTAGGAACTAACTGTCGGTTAGCTAAGCAGAATGGTTTCCTGGATATTGATCTGATGTTGGTTTCGGCCTTCGGGGTTAATATTTGGGGAATTATTCTCTTGATTAATTTACGATTAGTGACTGATGAATTGGAATGAGGCGTATGTTGTGTTTGTGTAACACTTATTTAAAATATACGCGAGTTATTCGGAAAGACCGGGTTTAACCCATTCTGAATAACTGATACGACGATAAGTCGAAGATGAAGACGGTGGTCGAAGACCGGAGGTCTTCACGTCGTTAGGGTAATTACTGATGATCTTGATTGGGCTGTACACCCAAGAAGATGGAAACAGTTTGTGATCGCCCAGACGTACTTGGAGATCGATGGATATGCGGGGTACTAGGTGCCTCCGGTTTCGTTCAAACCCAGAACGGACTTGTAAATGGACTGTGTGTCTGACATTGGATTTTAGTCTGTGTGATTGATTTCTATTAAATATATATCTGTTTGGTGGCGGATAATTTATTCTCTTGCTTAACGCCCTTCTCTGAGACGTACGAGCTCAGAGGTTATATACTAATGGATATCAAATGCATAGAGTGAACTGCCGGTGTGGCATGCCTAAGTGGCGAATGATCAAGGCTTCTGTTGAAAAGCAAAGTCTTGTGGTTGATGATCGAAGCACGACCTTTGTGGCGTAGCTTTGTATAACGTTTACTTCGCAAGTTTCACACCCGGTATGAACCAAAAACGGGAGATGGACCTCAGGGAGGGCATGCGTTTCTTTCTAGTTAGAAGTGGCGTCAGTGGTTTTACACGCCTTGACGAGTTTGACTTATGTGGTTGTTGCTGTTGCGAGGCGCCTCAGATATATCGGTGACTATGTGAAGCCGATGGAGTCATTCGGGTATATCCGGGTCCGATGGAGTCATTTTTTGGCTCATTGACGCCCCAAAGGGCGGGGAGACGTATTGTTCAGGCATAATAATCCACATTGGTGTACCAGCCCTGACGATCCAAGGGGCAGTTGCGGCTGTTCCTGAGACACGGGCTAGAGCGTCTCGAATCGGTTGAGGACTATCTTTTGCCTCGGTTCATAGACGGAAATCCAATTTCCAAATACGTGACATTTGCGGTTTTAATTGTAAAACTAGTATAGCGACATGATATATGGTACCCATGCCGCCTATGATTGATACTTATGGTTTGAAGTTGCTTTATACACTATGCACTGATAATAGTATCAAATGATTTGTTTTAAAACGTATCAAGCATTCTCTGGCTGTTATAAGGGAAAACCCTATCCCCCGGCTTGCGTTGCATTGTGTGATAGGACCTGGGTCTTATAATAGCTTCATTTTCCTTATTTAGCATTGCGCTGTTTGTTTTATGCACTGGTATTCTTGGAAGGAAACCCGTTCCGTGTTATACGTCGTGGTCCCTTGATTTACCTAACTTTAAAAATAAAGATTTATAACTGTTTTAGTTCTCACACCAGTCACATGACTGACCCGGAGTTTATTGTTTTAACCTAAACTCTGGGTGCCCCTATTTTGACACGGGCAGCTAGTAGTTTTAGTTTTACAGATTTATATTCACAGGATCCCGGTTTACAGCTGGAATGATATCCGGAAAGCTTTGTATCCGTATATCTCTTCTAGTTGTGTATTGTATTATTTTCCGCTGCTATGTAATTTATTGTAATCTCTGATATTTCTGTGTAATATTCATTTATACTCTGTATATTCCTGTAATCTGATGTATTGTTGTAATAACAATGAAACGTTCTTTTGTATGCGTTCTGTTTTGTCGTATTCTCAAAACGATAGGGCGTCTCGAACGGTCTGGGTCGGTTTAGCGACTGGTTCGGACCGAGCGAAATTCCTTTTCGTCACAGTTGGTATCAGAGCTTTGGTTTACAAAGCTTAGAGAACAAGGCACATTAGAACCATACGAAAGAATTCATCAGATATTGGATTAGCAATATCCAATGAGAATGACTCGTTAGAGATAGGATCAGTAGTATCCTAGAACGAGTGTAGAGAGTATATTTTTAAAATGAAAACATTTTTTTGTTTTGAAAATTTAAATCAATTATTCGTATTTGATTATTTATTTATATTGATGTGGACAATCCAGTATATATAGATTTTGCATATGCGCCTTGCAAACGTGTATGCGAAGTTTTAATATACTGGATAGTTATAGAATCACACTCTAGTCGCCCGGGGATGATCCTGATGATGGTGCATCATCATCAGCATTTATATTCGAGTGTCGAAGGTGTGATATCTATATATTTCCATTAGACTGGTGTGAGAACCAAAATTAGATAGGGCTTATTGTTGTGATTTGGCATCAAAAACATGATTTTTTGTATATGTATCAAAGATAATGAATTTGAAACTCTAATTCACTAATTGATTAATGTTTGTGTTGTTTGTTTATTTGTTTGCTAATTTTTAGCCATTTAGCCTAATTGAATTATATTGAAAATTTGGTTGCATTTGCTTGCATATGCATGTGTTTACATTGAACAGGTCATAGCAAGGAGGCTAGAGCCGAAGAATAAAATTTGTTTGCCCGACAAATAGGTACATGTTTACTACATAATTTACTGTTTTGTTTGGGTGATGATGATTTTATGAGCCTATTGGCAAGCCGCTTGGCTTTTTCTTTTTCTTTTTGAGATCGGAAGGCCTGTATGGCAATTTCGGGATTTTCCCGTGGCTCCCGGTGCAGGGGAGGTTATGGCGAAATTTTTCGAAAATTTAGGGTGTTAGCCAAATTTTTGAAAAATTTGAAAATTCTAAGAAACTGAAAATTTGGAGAATGCAAGCCTGATCGAACGTAGAGTTGATTAATCAAACCACTTTCGAATTTGTTTCTTTTCGGGGACGAAAAGTTTTAAGTGGGGGAGATTGTAATAACCCGAAAATCTGGGCCAGTTTAAAATTTTTATTTTGGCAATTTTGGCGAATTTTGGATATTTAAAATGAATTATTTTAAATAATATCAACGAGAAATTTATTTTGAATAGAATTACAACGTATATATTTATACGCGTCATCGTTAGAATATAAATAATTATATATAATTATAAAAAGAATTGAAAATGGCGCGGTAGTTCGATAATTCGATTTCAAACTTCAATTGAATGTACCGGGTGCAAAACAATCCGGATTTTAGTGAAACCAAAAACATTAGGATCTATTTGTGAATATCTTTCCAACGAATCCGAAAAATCAAAATTTCATAGCGGGGATCAAAAGATATGTCCAGTTGAAATTTCTGAATAGTCGCTATGAAATTCAGGCCCTTAAAAATGGAAATTTTGCAAACGACCTCGGATTTCGACGAAACCACTTTTGTTGGATCCGGGATGTAAAGATATTGCTAGGTTTCAAATTTCATAATTTTTCGAATCAATATGTGAGCGTGGCAAAGGAAAACGCGTTTGACCAGTTTCAGTTAATTTTAATAGACTGGAAAATAGCCATTTTTCCAACGGTCTCAGAATTGGACGAAACTAGTTTTGTTAGGACCGTATCGTAAATACGAAGCTAGCAAATATTTTTCGGGAATTTTTCGAGTTAGTACGTGACCCCAGTAAATTGAAATGCGCGTTCAAATTCAATATATAGAGTTATATGTTGATTTTGACGGAAACTGATCGAAACAGTCGAATCAGCCTGCGATACATATCCCATTGTGTTCGGAATGGGGGTAAAACGCTATAAACGTCAGGCGGTGGGCCTCGTTTCGAGGTCGTATGAAAAAGTCAACCTTTTGAATTAAATAAAAAAAATATCCATCTCTCTCCTTCCCCTTCAAAACCGTCGGCCCCCCCTTCATCGTTCATTCATACCAGATAAAAAAAAACGAATGTCGATCCGCCACCACACCGACGCCGGCCATGTTCCACGTTCCCCCTCTGCACCGCCGCGACCCCCTATCCCCTACCCTCTTCTCCAGCCCTTCGATTTTTCCCCAATCCCCGAATCGAATTGAATACCGCGCCACCGACCTCGTACCGCCACCGCTCCGTCCATCAGCCACTGGCCCACCTGCCGTCGGCCACAGCGCCTCCCCGACCTCTCAGCAGCCTTTCCGCCACCACTAACCACCCTCCCCTCTCGAAACCCGATCTCCCAAAAGTCCGTAACGCCCCCTAAAACCGCTGTTTGACTCTCCCTTGCCTGACCACTGCACCGGAAGCCGTGCCATCCCCTTTCACTTCTCAGTCCAACGCACCGAGCCCCCCCCCCCTCTTTCGCCTTTGACTGTAAGTTTTTACTTGCTTTTATTTCTTTAATTTATTTATATAAAGTAATTAGTTCTTTAAAAACGAAATTCAGTTTTTCCTATGAGATGGAGGATTAAAAATGAGATTTTTTATGTATGTAGAATATTATAATGAACTGATTTTATTGTTTATAAAGGAATGATTTTTATTGTTTAAAAAGAAATGATTTAGAAGAAAAAATAATTTTTATTATAGTAGAAGGTTAAAAATATGATCTTTATATAGTAGAGGTTATAAAAATATAATTTTTATAAGTTAGAGAATATAAAAATTCGATTTTCATATATTGAATAGCGATGAAAAAATTCGATTTTTATATATTGAATAGCATAGTAAAAATTCGATTTTTATATATTGAATAGCATAGTAAAAATTCAATTTTTATATATTGAATAGCATAGAAAAAATTCGATTTTTATATATTGAATAGCATAGTAAAAATTCGATTTTTATATATTGAATAGCATAGTAAAAATTCGATTTTTATATATTGAATAACATAGTAAAAATTCGATTTTTATATATTGAATAGCATAGAAAAAATTTGATTTTTATATATTGAATAGCATAGAAAAAATTCGATTTTTATATATCGAATAGCGAAGAAAAAAATCGATTTTTATATATTGAATAGCATAGTAAAAATTCGATTTTTATATATTGAATAGCATAGAAAAAATTCGATTTTTATATATTGAATAGCATAGTAAAAATTCGATTTTTATATATTGAATAGCATAGTAAAAATTCGATTTTTATATATTGAATAGCATAGTAAAAATTCGATTTTTATATATTGAATAGCATAGTAAAAATTCGATTTTATATATTGAATAGCATAGTAAAAATTCGATTTTTATATATTGAATAGCATAGTAAAAATTCGATTTTTATATATTGAATAGCATAGTAAAAAATCGATTTTTATATATTGAATAGCATAGTAAAAATTCGATTTTTATATATTGAATAGCGAAGAAAAAATTCGATTTTTATATATTGAATAGCGAAGTAAAAAATTCGATTTCTATATATGTAGAGAATACGGGCAGTGAAAAGTGACAAGAGGCAGAACGACGAAGATTTCTAGTTAAGAAGAGTCGTGAAATTGGGATAGCTATTGGTGAGAATTTCTCACCTTACAATTTCTTTTTCTAGTTATATATATATATACTAGGATGCAGACGGTGCTTAGTAGCACCCGACACAATCGTCCACAGACCATGGACTTGTTTGTTTGATTGCAAAAATTGGTTAGATTATTTGATTGAAATTTGAGTTGTTAAGTGAAATGGAATGGATTGATTGATGTGTGAATGGCATGGGCCTTCACTAGACCGGGGATAAGGCTAGGCCTTGTCCCGTTTCTAGTATCGTGCCGTTATGCCGCCGAAATTTTCTAAAACAAGTTAGAAAAATAAAGATATCATTTTATTTGATAAATGAACTGAATAAAAAAAATCATGTGTTGAAATAAAATGTTTTATCGAAAAAAATATAATTTTTAACGTGAATGTGAATAAATAAATATTCATTTACAAACCGGACGGTTTGTTTATGTACACCTATTTGAAGAACATTGATTGGGACGATAAATTTTACACATCGCCCAACTGCACAAATAAAAATCTGTGTTTGATTGCTGGAAACCCCACACGGGTATTGGGATGATATTTGACGTACACTAATCCCGATTGTTTAGTTGTATGTCGATCGATTGATTGACAGGCTGTTATAAGCGTTGAATATTTATATTTGATGCTTATACAGTATAGAATGCACTTTGGATGATGGTTGATTATTCATCGTTGTTGATATATACATGTGTTGTAGAAAATCCATATAATTAACATTATATGGTAATTGATTGGGCCTCATTCCAGTTTAGAAAAAGAAATATTTGAAATAGAAATATTTGAAATAGAAATATTTGAAATAGAATATTTGAAATAGAAATATTTGAAATGGAATATTTGAAAATATCAATATATGAAGCCGTGTTGATTAGATTGACGCCATTTTGACGTGAACGATTTTTATATCGATTTTATTCATTTTATAATGAATATCGAAAGTGATTTCAAAATCTAATATTTTGAAAAGAAATGAATTCGAATTGAAACTGAATAGAAATGAATTCGAATTGAAACTGAATAGAAATGAATTCGAATTGAAACTGAATAGAAATGAATTCGAATTGAAACTGAATAGAAATGAATTCGAATTGAAACTGAATAGAAATGAATTCGAATTGAAACTGAATAGAAATGAATTCGAATTGAAACTGAATAGAAATGAATTCGAATTGAAACTGAATAGAAATGAATTCGAATTGAAACTGAATAGAAATGAATTCGAATTGAAATTGAAATTGAATTTAAATGAATTTAAACTCGATTTGAAAAGAATTTAAAATGAATTTATATTGGAATATTCAATTTTGATTTGAAATTGAATATGAAGTTGAAACCGTTTTGAAAATAAATTTAAAACGATTTATAAAGCACGTTTTGAATTGAAATCGACGAAATATATATTATATATATTATATATATAATATAATGGCCTGAATAGAAAGCGCCGCGCCGCGGCAGTTCGTGAATTTCGACCATTTATTTCAAACGGACATTACGGGAGATCCGACCGTCGGATTCTCCTAAAACCGGAACCGTTGGGTTCGTATCGAAAAGAGCTTTCTAACGAATATTGGAAATTAGAAATCTAACGGTTGGATTTGGAATTATGTCCAAATCAAATTTGAAAAAGGTCGCTGTAAGTGCAGTTCGATGGCCGTTGATGGAAATCGACTGTACGGGCCTTGATAAAATTATTAAAAATAGTAATAATTTGGGTAAAATCATAAGAAATGATTTGGGAAGAATCGGGATGAAGAACTCCATATTTGAAAAGATAAAAATTGATTTTTATCGAAATGAACTAGTTTTGAACTAGAATTATAATTCTATTTATTTTTAAATAAATAAATTGAATTTGAAATGGTTTTGAATATAACCAGAATTTCCAATAATTATATTGGAATGGATTTGAATCGAAATTGTCTTTGGATTATTTCGATGTTGGATTTCGTGATGATACAGATATTGTTATGGGAATTTGAAAGATATATATATACATCGTTATTTCCAATACGATATTTGTTAGTCGTAGAATTCGATATTGAATATAAGCCGGTATATTTTCTATTCAGAGCCTTGTGTTTAATATCAAATGTGATTTGGGTTTGTCGTGAATGGTGTCTTCATTAACAATGTTCTTGAACCCAGTTGAGAAAAGATTAAATCTTTTTTATTTAGATTTAATGAAGTATACCAATTAAATGATATTTAATTGGAATCGCATTAGTATTGATTTTTGGGTTTATCGTGAACAGTGTTTTAAATAACACTTGTTCTTTAACCCGATAATTAATGGAAGGTGATTTTGGGTTTACCGTGAACCGTGTTTTAAATGACACTGATTCTTTAAACCAGTCAAAGATTAAAACTAAGTGGAGTTTTAATGAATCTTTAATTAGATTTAAATGATCGAGAATGGAGTATCACCAGTTTTGCTCCAGGCGATAGTTAAATCTTTAATTAGATTTGAACGTGAAATGGTAATTGAATTTACCGATAACACCGTGGTGTTAGATATGAAGTATAACCAGTTTTACTTCATGGGATGAATAGGTTGGGATTGGGAAATTAAAACAAATGATTACTTCGGTAAGGTTCGTTAATCCCGACTAGTTTGAATCGATATTCAAAAATAGGTTAAAGAATAAATTTAAAGGATTTATCTTTGATAAAATTAATGGGAACCTTTCCCTATGAATGTGAAATTTAGGAACTAACTGTCGGTTAGCTAAGCAGAATGGTTTCCTGGATATTGATCTGATGTTGGTTTCGGCCTTCGGGGTTAATATTTGGGGAATTATTCTCTTGATTAATTTACGATTAGTGACTGATGAATTGGAATGAGGCGTATGTTGTGTTTGTGTAACACTTATTTAAAATATACGCGAGTTATTCGGAAAGACCGGGTTTAACCCATTCTGAATAACTGATACGACGATAAGTCGAAGATGAAGACGGTGGTCGAAGACCGGAGGTCTTCACGTCGTTAGGGTAATTACTGATGATCTTGATTGAGCTGTACACCCAAGAAGATGGAAACAGTTTGTGATCGCCCAGACGTACTTGGAGATCGATGGATATGCGGGGTACTAGGTGCCTCCGGTTTCGTTCAAACCCAGAACGGACTTGTAAATGGACTGTGTGTCTGACATTGGATTTTAGTCTGTGTGATTGATTTCTATTAAATATATATCTGTTTGGCGGCGGAGAATTTATTCTCTTGCTTAACGCCCTTCTCTGAGACGTACGAGCTCAGAGGTTATATACTAATGAATATCAAACGCATAGAGTGAACTACCGGTGTGGCATGCCTAAGTGGCGAATGATCAAGGCTTCTGTTGAAAAGCAAAGTCTTGTGGTTGATGATCGAAGCACGGCCTTTGTGGCGTAGCTTTGTGTAACGTTTACTTCGCCAGTTTCACACCCGGTATGAACCAAAAACGGGAGACGGACCTCAGGGAGGGCATGCGTTTCTTTCTAGTTAGAAGTGGCGTCAGTGGTTTTACACGCCCTGACGAGTTTGACTTATGTGATTGTTGCTGTTGCGAGGCGCCTCGGTTTGATCGGACGATCCGGGTCCGATGGAGTCATTTTTTGGCTCATTGACGCCCCAAAGGGCGGGGAGACGTATTGTTCAGGCATAATAATCCACATCGGTGGACCGGTCCTGACGATCCAAGGGGCAGTTGCGGCTGTTCCTAAGACACGGGCTAGAGTGTCTCGAATTGGTTGAGGACTATCTTTTGCCTCGGTTCATAGACGGAAATCCAATTTCCAAATACGTGACATTTGCGGTTTTAATTGTAAAACTAGTATGGCGACATGATATATGGTACCCATGCCGCCTATGATTGATACTTATGATTTGAAGTTGCTTTATACACTATGCACTGATAATAGTATCAAATGATTTGTTTTAAAACGTATCAAGCATTCTCTGGTTGTTATAAGGGAAAACCATATCCCCCCGGCTTGCGTTGCATTGTGTGATAGGACCTGGGTCTTATAACAGCTTCATTTTCCTTATTTAGCATTACGTTGTTTGTTTCATGCACTGGTATTCTAGGGAGGAAACCCGTTCCGTGTTATATGGCGTGGTCCCTTGATTTACCTAACTTTAAAAATAAAGATTTATAACTGTTTTAGTTCTCACACCAGTCACATGACTGACCTGGAGTTTATTGTTTTAACCTAAACTCTGGGTGCCCCTATTTTGACACGGGCAGCTAGTAGTTTTGGTTTTGCAGATTTATATTCACAGGATCCCGGTTTACAGCTGGAATGATATCCGGAAAGCTTTGTATCCGTATATCTCTTCTAGTTGTGTATTGTATTATTTTCCGCTGCTATGTAATTTATTGTAATCTCTGATATTTCTATGTAATATTCATTTATACTCTGTATGTTCTTGTAATCTGGTGTATTGTTGTAATAACAATGAAATGTTCTTTTGTATGCGTTCTGTTTTGTCGTGTTCTCAAAACGATAGGGCGTCTCGAACGGTCTGGGTCGGTTTAGCGACCGGTTCGGACCGAGCGAAATTCCTTTTCATCACAAATGTGTGACAGAGTATTTCCTTAAGAATCATGTACATTGATTTTTACAAATATACCAAGTTTGGTGGCAGAGAAATTATATTGCTTAACACCCAGAGTATATTTGTGGATGTCAATTAGTGATTTGATGGATCTGACGATGTGGCATTCAAAGCAAATGATGATGTGATGTTCTGAAAAGGTAAACGTGACCTCAGGCCTCATCAACCAGGAAATGATAGAAATCGGGCAGGTAGCATGGCTAGGTGGGTCATTCCTAAGCACAATGTATTGTCATAATCTAGAGAAAATTCATATTTGTTCTTCTTTCATTTCTATATCTAATGGGAAGTATGATAGGCCCATAAACCCATACAGTGATAATACATTCGATACACTCAAGTTAAATGAGTGGTCTGTCATGTGTGGCCGGGTTGCAAGATGTACTTGTTGAACCCCAGTGTATCCCCTCTAGAGTACACTGATCGGAAGTTGGTCCCTTACCTTGTCATAGTTGAAATCCAGTCTTCAATAAGCGCCTTGCGGTTTTTGATATTATAATGAATATATAGAGCGTGAGATGTAAGCATTCTGCTAGATGGTTATTTATTTGTGATTTGATAGACATTAATTATATATCACTGGGTTTCGATATATCAAAAATGTTTTGGGTTATAGTAAGGTAAAAACCATTCGTGTTTATGTATGGGATGGTCTTATTATTATCCTTTCTTTAAAAGGATTTTCTATAGTTAAGCGGGTTGTTTGTCATGTGAATTTATCATTGAAAGTATTCCAGTCTGATCCGAGTGAATTTTGTTTTGCTTTAAATGTGCTCAGGTCAGACCGAGTATATTACCAGGTTAGGCTTCGCTTGGAGCTTTAGAAGAGGAGCTAGAGTCGAGACATATAGCCATATTTTCTGGTACTAGTTGTTCCGCTGTGTGTTGTATTGAAATGTATGTATACTCTGATGTTGTAATATATAGTTTCTTCTTGTATAAAGCATTTGACATATTATATTTTATTCGTTCCGCTATGATATTTTGATCTTCTTATTCTTATATTATAATATTTCTTTCTTCTCTCACCCTCTAATTTCTATCTCCTAACTATCTTCTTTTCTATGCAATTTGAGTTGACATGGGTTGTTAGATGTTGGCTTAAACTATACGGAAAAGTGGGTCGTTACAAGCCTGGGATGCGAACTATTTGGAAAATGCCAAGGACTTTGGCATGAAGGAAAACACGAGCAGATCATGGTTTTTCGGTCGAGAACACCATGTTTTTCATATACTTTTGGGATATGAAATTTCGAAAAGTGGCAAAGTGCTAAATTTCATGGCAAACCCATTTCACCATGCGGAGTTTTTTAGCCTGATTCGCACATGTTTTCACCATATTTTTGGGATTCGAGATTTTGCAACTTTGGGAAGAATTTTTTTACCAAAGTCTTGGGTTTTCGATAATAATTTTTGGGATGCGAATTTCACACTTTCCCTAGGGATACTAAATTCGGGTTGTTGACTCACATATAAATACCCCCAAGCTTGAAATTCAAAGGGGTTGGCTCATTTGCACTATTTCTACACTTTAGCATACGGTACTGAAGCTCTTAAGCACCATTAATGGTTGCTTTCATCATCTTCATGAATTTTTGACTTCTAAACATTGCACAAACTTTTTCCTACAATATTTGGACATTAACTTGAACTTTTACACTACTTTTGGGCATTTTTTGATATCTTTGGAATTTCTTAGACATCGACGCTACCTTTTGGACGTTGCTTCAAACTTTGGCTTAACAGAGAAGACAAAAGGCATTTTGGTCAAATTTTAGAATTAACAATCATTTTGTTGTTCTATTATACAACTTTGTACGTAGAAATTGTCTGAAATTCTAAGACTTTTGTAATCGATGATTATATGATGAATGATTGCTATAAAGTGGGCATAGGCATTAGTGCCGAACCACTATAAAAAGTAGCGTTCTCCCTTTATATTCTCATACTTTGGATTTGAATTATTGTTTTTCTACAAAACATACACTCGGGCGTTGGCGTGGGCGCACATGTAACAACCCGGAATTTTAACAATATATAGTTATTTAGTTAGAATCTCATAAATAGGAATTTTTACAAACGATGGAATTTTACCATGAAACTTTAACCGATGTGTTCTTCTAGGAATACTGGTCAACTTTCATGTATGGAGTTTCGCGAACGGAGTCCTTATGAAAAAATAATGGACAAAATACGAAAAACGGACGGAAATAAATAAACAGATACCTTTCCCTTTATCACATGCCTTCATTGGGCAAAATCTCTCAAGGGAGGTCGACAACCTTGCCTAGAGCGGTCGACCGCTTCGAGCCAGATCCGCCCAGTGACAGCTAGGTTTTGAAGGGTATTTTGTTATATTTATAATATAAATGGACGGATATTAATTAAAACTAATCCAATGGTTTAAGGCCAATTCCACCCCTATAAATAAAGGGGTAAGGCCTCTTTCTTTTCCATAGAAATTTGCAGTGGCAATGGAGCTCTGCCATTTTCCTCCTTCTCCAAACCTAATTTCTAAAATAAAAATATATTCATACATAGAAAATGAAGTCCAATTCATATGAAATTGAGAGGATAAGCAGAACTAATAGAAAGAATGCAAATTGACGCCCCAAATCAGATTCTCCCCTCTCTTCATGTTTTCTTACATCTCTACAGATCTGGAATTTTTGCCTTTCCAAAAAAATATGTAGATTTATAAGAATTTGGGGATTGTAGGCTTAAAGGTTCAAACTTTGGATTTGGAGGCTATAAGGTGAGTGGGAAAGGTACGAATACGGTTATAATAACTTATCTATTTCGTTTGAATTAGATCTATGTTTTTATGCCTATTCCCAATCAGATCTGTTCATTTAAGAATTGTGAAATTATTGATAACCATCAGATCTGATTATAAGTATGGTTAAGACTTGGAAATTTTAAGTTGTGGTTATGCCTAATATCAATTGTAGGATTTTAAAATTGTTTAACATATTCCTACAGTTATGTTATGAAATATATTGCAATTATGTTATAAAATGTATTTTGGGCATTGCATAGCACTGTAGATCTGGAATCAGTCCTATTAAACACAGTTTAGATGTAGTTACATTCCAGATCTTTATTTCAGTGTTGAATAATGAATTTTGGGTAAAAATGTGAAATTGGTAAATTGTGTGATTGTAATGTTAAAACAAAAATGCCTGTTTGTATTCAATATTGTTGTATTTGGCTATAAATATGTCATTTTTCCTCCTTTTGAATAATAATGCATTATTTTGAAATCACAAGAGGTGAGATAAAAAGATAAAAAAGTGAAAAGTGGTGCAAATGTAAGTATAAATATAAATATACATGTTTGTGAGTAATTTGCATCAACTATTCCAAATTTTATATTTATATATATTTCTTGTGATTTGGAAATATGTCAATTCCACAATTTAGGCATAATTTAAAATGACTACGGCTAACAATCATTCTTGTAAGATTTGAAACCTTTTGACAAGATTGAATGCAAAAAGATAAATTTAAAAAATAAATAAACAATAAAAGATAACTACGTTGACCACACGAAAACATATACACACACACACACATGTTATCCATCCAAATCAGCGTAAAACGGTAAATTATACGTTGTATTAAATGTTTGAAGGTTTGAAATGTTTAATGGTATTCATTTATGGAATCATACATGTTAATTATACTCCATACTTAATGAATATATTATGGTGACCGTTGTAGAAATTAGTGTAATTGATTGCGATAAATGAGGACATAAATAAATAAATAACAATTGTAACCAATGTTGATTGGGGAAAGTAAATATAAAAGGATAATGGTTACAATTCCTAAATTAATCAGGATAAATGTTGTACACCCCAAAAAAGGAAATTTGAAATATTACTGCATTAGACACGAGGTTAAGCTCAGCTTGTGGTATAAGCTTGCCCAGAACCGACCGTCAAATCCAGCAACCATGGATAGTCAGCTTAATGTAAGGGGTCTAATGTGTAAATGTAAATGTATCAAGGCACGAGATTAAGTTCAACTTGTGTAAGAAGTCTGTCGGAACCGACCGACAAATCCAGTATCCACAGGTAGTCAACTTAAAGTGAGAGGCCTAGTGCATATATATATATATATATATAACAGTCAGCCAATAAATAAATAGATAAATAAACAGATAAATAAATGAATAAAAATAGTAATTGCCTATTTGGGTACAACAATTAGATACCTTAGGACTGATAAATGGTTGCCTTAGGTGAATATGATTGTTATGGTCAAAAAGGGTAATGAAAAATAGAAACAAAATAAAATGGGTGTCAAAAAGGGGATTAATGGATATTGATTGTCCTTTAAATACTAAGTGCAAATTAGGGAAGAAATCAAATAAATACCCTAGGGAAAAAGGGATACAACCTTCCTTAATTATGTTAATAAATATAGAGCTTAAAATGTAAAATATAGTTGGACTTAGTAGGTTAATAGTATAAAATATTATTTACCATGTAAACCCAAGACGATAATGAATCGTATACGTATGGTGAGGGACTAAATCGGAATAACTTAATAATGTAGCGCTTTATCCCAATAGGGAAAGGTGCTAAAGGCAAATGGAGGTACGAATCCAATAACCTTCGTGTATAGTTTGCTTCCTTGGGGCTTAAGTGGCTAGGGTTGAGGAGTCCACCTGGGAATAGGTCTTTCAGTTTAGTGGTCTTAAATGGCAGGTTTGTATGGGACTACCCAAACCTGGAAACTAGAACGTCAGATATGGCTACCTATCATACGGGAAGTAATAAGCGACTAAGGGGGTTATCTAATAAGGTCAGCTAGAAGTTACAGCGAACGATAAAATATCATCTCTCACCTTATGCGGGGCAAGGGTAACGCGTGAATGATGGAAGCCTTAACTAGTAGGGCCCATAGCTGGTGTCATCTAGTTCATGTTAACATTAAGTAAATTATTGAGAAATAATAAGTGACCAATCGGTCCGCCTAGGGTCTTAAGTGATCGGGAAGAATCCACCCTATATATCATTGATAGTATGGCAATAAATGATGAAAGATAAGAGAATTAAAGTATGTGGATATAGAAACTCCGTAATTAGGGGTCTAATCTCGATATGGTAACCAGCTAAGCTCTGGTGTAAAGGCTTCACAAAAATATGCGTAAATGTCCTATCTCGGTATACCACTTTGGGAATACTACTTTGGGAAGAGTAGTAAAGTCGTGCATATACATTTACAAGATTAGGCTAGAATCACTAACCTTGATAGACATACATCTTGGGTTGAACCAAACGGGATACGCCTGTGTTTTATAATCTGTGTTGTACATCTCTTAGTCACTATAACTTGTTGTTCTGACCCCCTCCTCATTACAACCTCCCAGGTTTCCTAGAGAAGGTCGGGTTCTCATAGATGTTTAAGTCTGTCTTTCGGTTCTCGTTCTCTCGCATGCTCGGTATTGGCAAGGTGACTTACTTCAAAAAAGGTAGTTACTTAAGTTAATACTAGTTATCTTATTGTAACAACCCAGAAAATCAAAACCAAATTAAATTTTTTATTTTGGCAATTTTATTGAATATTTAAAATGATTTATTTTAAATAATAACAAGTAGAAATTTATTTTGAATAGAATTAGAATGTATATATTTATTTAAATCGAAGTTAGAATATAAATATTTATTTTTAAATAAAAGGAATTGGAAATGGCACGGTAGTTTGAAAATTCGATTTCAAATTTCAGATGAATGTACAGGATTTAAAATAAACCTGATTTTAGTGAAACTAGAAATATTTGAATCTATTTGAAAATATCGTTCCAACAAATCTTAAAAATTGAAATTTCATAGCGGGAATAAAAAGTTATGTCCAGTTGAAAATTCAGAACAGACGTTATAGTAATATAGCCCTTAAAAATAGAGATTTTGCAAACGACGTCCATTTTTTACGAGACCACTTTTGTAGGATCCGGAATGTCAAATTGTTGCTAGATTCCAACTTTCATAATTTTTGGAATCAATATGTGAGCGTGACGAATTTAAACGTGTTTGGTAATTTCAATTTGAATTTAATCGACTGTAAAATGACGTTTTTCAAACGGTCTCTAAATTCGACGAAATTAGTTTTGTTAGGACTGTATTGTCAAAACATAGCCAGATTTATTTTTCTGGAATTTTTAGATTCAGTATGTGGCTCCGATAAATTAAAATGTGCGTTTGAATTTAAAATATAATGATTTATATTTTAAATTTAATGGAAACTGATCGTAACAGCCAAATTGGGTTACGAAACATATCCCATTGTGTTCGGAATGGGGGTAATTAGCTAGGACCAAGAGTCGTTGGGTTTGATTCGGAGTTCGAATGAAAAAGTAACTCTTTAGAATTTAAAAATAAATTAAATATATATTCCTTATAACCTTCACCCCCCCTTTCTTCTCTAACCAGTCAACGCCTGAAAAAATAAAAGCGATCAAGCGCTCGATGTCGCGCCCCCTTTCTCTCCCGTCGCCTTTACCACTGCCGCATCCGTTCTGGTACCCTCCCCCATCGTGAGAAAATCCTAGCCCCTCCAAATCGATAACCTCCGCTACAGCACCCCTGAAACCCGCGCCACCCATCAACGACGCCCTATAGCCGCCTCCGCCCATACCCCCTCCTCCGCCAGTGTCGCGACACCATACCCCTCCAACGATGGCGCAGGCAACTGCCAACCCCCTCCTCCAATCGAGAACGCAGTGAGTTTCCTTTTATTTATTATTAAATTTTCTTTTTTCAGTTTTTATACACAATATTAATAAAAAAATTGCTTTTTATAGATAAAAAGTTTTGAGTTTTGATAATAAAAAATATTTGATTTTAATGTAGGAAAAAATATGATTTTTAAATAAAACGATCTTGTTTTAAATTAAAGATGTGATTTTTAAATTTATATATAGCACTATAAAGATGAGATTTTTTTGTACATATAATATTATAATAAAATTTTGATTTTTATAAATATAGCGTGGTGACAAAAATTTGATTTTTATCATGTATGTAGCATCATAAAAATGCGATTTTTATATATATGATTTCAAAGTAAAAAATACGATTTTGATCACATTGAAAGCGAAGTAAAAAATATGAATTTTATTATCTAGAAAGAGAAATAAAAATATGATTTTTATGATATGAATAGCATTATAAAAATATGATTTTTATATATGGAGTGGCGTGTTGAAAATGTGATTTTTATACGAACGATATAAAAGTGAAAAAAAAAGTGATTTTTGTATGTATAGAGATATAAATATATGATTTTTATATATGAAGTTTCATTATAAAAATGTGATTTTTAAAATAAACATCATATTAAAAATGAGATTTTTACTATGAACAGCGGGAAAAGATCGCATTGGAATTTTGGGCAAATCCGAACAGTTCAGAATTAAAGAATGGAGGAGTGGATCCCAAAGGTGAGAACTCCTCACTATAATTTTCTTTGTACAGTTATTTATTTTATAACTGCATATATGAACTGCTCCCCGTCGTACACAGACCATGGACGACTTGTTTGATTGTTTGGTTTGGTTGATTTATTTGTTTGAATTGGTTTAGGATGAGAATTGAATTGAATTGATTGAGTTGTTATGTGTGTATGGAGTGAGCCAATATCAAGAGAGGTGTAATGCTAGACATTACCCGATTTCGATATCGCGTCGTTATAATGTCGAAATTTTCTGAAATAAAAGGTGTTAGTTAAAAATAACATTTTTATTGAATGAGTGAACTATTAAAAATAGTAAAGGGTTGAAATAACTATTTTAACGTTAAAAATATAATTTTTAACGTATAAAAGAATAGGATAGAATTCTCCTGAATTGAAAATGAATATTCATTTACAAATCAGACGATTTGTTTATGTACACCCATTTTATTGATATTGATTGGGACAATAAATTTTACACGTCGCCCAACTACACAAATAAAACCTGTGTTTGATTATTTGAAAACCCACACGGGTATTGGGATGATATATGACATACATTAGTCCCAGTAATTAGCTGTATGTCTGGGTTGACAGGCTGTTGTAAGCGTTAAATATTTATATTTAATGCTTATGCAGTGTAATATGCACTCTGGATGATGGTTGACTGCGTTTGATTGCTGTTATATACATGTGTGTATGAAATCCATATAATCAACATTATATGGTAATTAACTGTGTCTGATTCCAGTTCAGAAAGAAGGAATATTTTAAAATAACGAATATTTTAAAATAATGAATATTTAAAAAATAATATTCAGTAAAATATCAGAATCTGATTTTGATGTCCGATTTGGGATGTACACGAGAATATTTAAATATATAAAGTCGTGTTGATTAGATAACGCCATTTTGACGTAAACGATATTTATATCGATTTTATTCCTTTTTATAATGAATATCGAAAAGGAAGTGATTTCAAAATCTAATGTTTTGAAAATACTATTATTTATATATCGATGATATGGAATATTCAATTTTGATTCGAAATTGAATATGAAGTTGAAATCGTTTTGAAAACGAATTTAAAACGATTTATGAAATACGTTTTAAATAGAAATCGATGAAATATATGTAATATATATTATATATATAATGGCCTGAGTAGAACGCGCCGCGCCACGGCAGTTCGCGAATTTCGACCATTGACTTCGAACGGACAATACGGGAGATCCGACCATCGGAGTCTCCTAAAACCGGAACCGTTGGGTTCAAATCGAAAAGGGCTTTCCAACGAATACAAGAGATTTGAAATCTAACAGTTGGATTTGGAATCATGTCCAAATCAAATTTCGAAAAGATCGCTGTAAGTGCAGTTCGATGACCGTTCATGGAAATCGACTGTACGGGCCTTGATAAAATTATTAAAAATATCAATAATTTGTGAAAAATCATAATAAATGACTTGGAAAGAATTGGGATGAAAATTCCATATTTGAAAAGATAAAAATATATTTTTATCGAAATGAACTAGTTATGAACTAGAATTAAAAACCCAATATTTTTAAATAAATAAATTGGGTTTGAAATGTGTTTTAGAAATAACCTGAATTTCCAATATATGAATGGGAATGGATTTGAATCGAATTTATCTTCGGAATAATTTGATATTGGATTCCGTGATTATACGGATATTGTGGAGGAATTTGGAAGATATATATCGTTATTCCAATATGATTCAGAATTTGATATTGAATATAAGCCGACATATTTTCAATTCAGAGCCTTGTATTTAATATCAAATTGGATTTTGGGTTTGTCGTGAATGGTATTTAATAATACTGTTCTTAAACCCAATGTAGTTAAGAAAATTAGAAACTAAAAGGAGATTAGCTAAGTTGAATGGTTTCCTGGGTATTAATCTGATGATGGTTTCGACCTTCGGGATTAATACTTAGGGAATTGTTCTCTTACTAATTTATGGTTAGAGACTGATGGAATGTGATTTTGGGTTCATTGTGAACTATGTTTTTTAATGACATTCGTTCTTTAACCCGATTTATAGTGAAATGGGATTTGGAATTTATAAATCTTTTTATTAAGATTTAACGGGAATTTCCAAAGTAAAGTTTTCCAATTTAATATATTAAATTGGAATTGAATGGAATTCGATTGATAATAATTGAAGTGAACTTCTATGGAGGAAGACTGTTAATACATATGGAACTTAAAAGGCTTTGCCATTATTCCATTTAAATTATTAGTCGGATACGGAAATTGATATCGATTATATATTGATTTGTTTTTCCGTGAAGATTCCATAATTAATGGAATGTGATTTGGGTTTTTATCATGAACTGTGTTTTAAATGACATTAGTTCTTTAACCTAGTTAAAGGCAGGATTACATGTCTGTTATTGTATTTCAAACTATATGGTTGATCCTTGCTAAATATATATCTGTTTGGTGGCGGAGAATTTATTCTCTTGCTTAACACCCTTCTCTGAGAAGTACGAGCTTAGAGGTTATTTACCGGCAGAAATCAATAGTACGGTGTAGATTGTCGATGCGACATGTTTGTGTTTCCAAAGTTAAATAATCATTAATATTGATTTTTGGGAAGATTAAAAATAAGTGGAGTTTTAATGAATCTTCAAATAGATTGAAAAAGGGAATGTGATAATTCAAATTATCAAATTTGAGAAATGATCGAGAGTGGAGTATCACCAGTTTTGCTCCTAACGATAGTTAAATCTTTAATTAGATTTGAATGGGAAATGGTAATTAATTTTACCAATAAGACCGTGGTGTTAGTTATGGAGTATTACCAGTTTTGCTCTATGGGATGAATAGGTTGGGATTGGGAAATTAAACAAATGATTACTTCAGTAAGGTGCGCTAATCCCGACTAGTTTGGAAAACTGTAACATGGTGCGAATTGACATCCAAAGGAAGATTAAAGAATAAATTTTAAGAATTTATCTTTGATAAAATTAATGTGAACCTTTCCCAAAGTATACAAATATTTGAATAAAACAATATTCAGAATTGGAATGAGGCGAATGTTGTGTTTTTATAGCACTTGTTTATTATATGCGTGAGTTATTCAGAAAGGCCGGGTTTATACCCATTCTGAATAATTGATTCGACGATAAGTCGACGATGAAGACGGTGGTTGAAGATCCGAGGTCTTCACATCGTTTGGATGATTACTGATGTCTTGATTGGGTTGTACACCCATGACGAGGTAATAAGTGGTGATCATCCAGACGTACTTGGAGATCGACGGATATGCGATGGCCTCTCTCCTGTATCGGACATATGGGATGAGGAATAAGGTGCCTCCAGTTTCGTTCAGACCTAGAATGAACTTGTAAATGGATTGTGTGTCTGACATTGGATTTTATTCTATGTTGATTGATTTCTATTAAATATATTGTTAGACCAAAATCTGGGCCAACACCCAAATGCAGATCACAGAATGCAGAAAATGATAAATAAGAGGAGACACACGAAGTTTTTATAGTGGTTCGGCTATAGATGTAGCCTACGTCCACTTTATAATCTTAGTTATACTGACAGATTACAAGAATCAGTTATATACAGGCACACAATCCGTGTGTTAATTGGGATTACAAGAGGATAATTTATGTGTAGAAATGTGCAAAGTCCTTGCAGTCGGTAATGGCAGAGGCTGTCTAGATGTAGGAGAAAGTTTCAGCCAAAAAGTAAGAGAGGATCCCCTTAAAATTCCATGTAGAGGTGTATTTATAGCTGTAGGAGAGCTTCTGGGAAGACCGGTTCGTGATAGGGTACGTGGCACCCGATCCGGAAAAGTAGGAGAAAGATGTGGCATGAGAACAGGTCAAAACAGTCCGTGTATCAGCAGGTGCAGGGGTCGGTTCATGGTCATGGGATCGGATCGTGATATGGGCTCCACGAACCGAGGTCTGGTCGTGAGCTGTATGGTGAAGCTGGTGTGTCACGAGCGGGTCGTGATCAGGAGGTGTACCACGAACAGGTCGTGTTCTGAGGCTGCGCCACGATCCGGGGGGGGGCGATCCGATGAAGGGAGAACCGAGGGTGCACCACGAGCCAGAGAGGATGCATGAGCCATACTCCGATCGTGTGACGCTTCGTCGCTTTATCCAGGAAATTGTCTGATTACACCCATTCACGGAAACAGACGTAACTTTCAAATCGTAAGTCCGATTGAGCCAAACCAAAGCTCAAACTGAAGCTAATTCAAAGATCTACAAGAGTTACAGAGTTTGCTCTGTAATTGCTGTCTTTGGGCCCAAAAAAGGTCATCTGATAGGAGTTTCGGGCCTTTCTTTATTTGTGATGCGACTTTGGCCAAATCGCTGCCTATCTTCTAATGTTTTTCTCCATATCCGAGCGCGATGCTACCCAGATATTCAGTGTGACAGCTTTTACCAAAAAGTGTGTCAACATATAAATTTGTTTGGCGGCAGAGAATTTATTCTCTTGCCTAACGCCCTTCTTTGAGACGTACGAGCTCAGAGGATATATCTCGACAGATATCAGTCGCATGGCATGAATTGCCTGTGTGGCATACTGGGATGCAGTGGTCAAGGCTCATGTTGACAAGCAGAGTCTTGTGGTTGATGATCAAAGCATAGCTTTAATATAGCGCTGCTTTGTGTTTAGCGTTAATTCGCGAGCCTCACACCTCTGTATGAGTCAAAAATGAGATAAGGACCGTTGGGAGAAAACGACGTTTCTGTCTAGCTATGTGTGGTGTCAGCGTTTTACAAGCCCTGACATTTATATTATTTTTACCTATGTGGTTGTTGGAATGCGAGGCTCCTCGGATGTTGGTCTTTACGGAGCCGATGGATGGGTCCGTTAGGACCGAGAAACGTGTGTTCAGGAATAACTAATCTTCAAATGTAAGGGAGGACCAGCCTAGCTGATTCCATGGGTTACCCAGAGTGTGTAGTCCTGAGACATTTGCTAGAGTGTCTCAAAGCGGAAAGGATTATATCCCTTGCCTAGACTCATGACGGAAATCTAATTTCCAATACGTGACATTTCGGTTTTGATTGTAGAGCCTAGTATTGGCAACATGATAGATGGTACCCATGCCACCTATGATAGATACATTTATATTTGAAGTTGTTTTATACATTACGCACTTATAACAGTATCCAATGATTTGTTTTAAACGTACCAAACATGTTTGGCTATAATAAGGGAAAAGTCTATCCTCCGGCTTGCATTGCATTGTGTGATGGGACCTGGGTCTTATAATAGCTTCATTTTTCCAAAAAGCATTGCACTGTTTGTTTTATGCACTAGTATTCTTGGGAGGAAACCTGTTCCGTGTTATACGGTGTGGTCCCTTGATTTTCTATATTTTAAAGTAAAGCTTTAAATAACTGTTTTAGTTCTCATACCAGCCATATGACTGACCTGGAGTATATTGTTTTAACCTAAACTCTAAGTGCCCTATTTTCCGCACGGGCAGCTAGTAGTTTTGGTTTTGCAGATTTATATACATAGTGTAACAACCCGGATTCCGACAGACCAATTTTTTTTCTTTCCAAAAACGCAATCTATCGAAACCTGAGTTGGGCGCTTTGGTATCCTACAGAAAAAGACAGAGATAAAGAAAACATGTCAGAATTTGTAAGCATCTTACAGCGGAAGGAATTCAAAGTATAATATACTTTAAATATAGCTTTACCTTATAAAACATACTTCCTAACCAGTATCCAAAGCTTATATCATCTCTGTCATGAACCTAACCTGGAAGTATGTAATGAGGAGGGGTTCAGAACATAGTTCTGCGTGAGTGGACTTAGAAAAACTTCTGTATAATCCTACATATATCGTTCGGTTATATTTTCTTGCTTATTAGGTTATTCGCGATATTAGCTCTCTAGGCTATACTCATGTCCCACTAGTAGATTAACCTAATACAACGTATATGTAGATACCCCCAACTCGTATAATCCTTTCCATGTATATATACAGTCCCTTACCGTATGTCGTACGGGCTTCATCATGTAAATCTATACTACTTTAGTGCAGTGCCACCATTCTCGAAATCGTTTGGACTACCACTCTTGATCTTGCTAGATTCCATTTATTACCTAGATCTAATCTAGGGTTTTCCATCAAGCGCTTCCTAGATTCAACCAGGGTTTACGCTACCCAGGGCCACTAGGATTTATGCTACCTATTGAACGCTTTCTAGATCCGACCAAGGTTTATGCTACCTAGGGCCACTAGGATTTATGCTACCTATCGAACAATGCCCCCTAGTCTAGGACACACTACCCAGAGCGATATATGTTCTTAGACTTTACATCCCAATCATGTTGTTAAACGTGCTAGATATCTAGTTGCACATGTCCTCTGCATGTGCGGCCCGAGTCCCGTGGCAGGGCTAATCAAGAAACACGGAACTCAGTCGGTAGCTTTAAGTTATCTGCTGATGCAGATGCTAAGGTCTATTTTATTTGTATGTGGCTATGGTCCCACTTTACCCCTCCCTCAACTAATGAAAGGCACCCAAGAAAATCAAGAATGAGAACTGTACGCAGGCCCTCTATGCCCCCACAAACCTATTGGCCACCCTCACCCATAACTAGATAGCAAAGTATATGGTCTTTTGGAGTTCTCCGCCTTTCCGCTTGCGTATCACGATTGACTCAAGATGGTAGGTAGACAACGACGTGCTATCACAGGGCTAAACAAGATACCGCCGCCTCACGCTGACCCATCCTGTCTTTAGGTTGCTTATATTGCAACCAAGGCATACCATTGGCTCTTCTAACGTAGACCTTAACCTCTGTGAGCCCAGGAGGATCATCTGCAACCTCACAGAGGGATACCAAGAGTACCCTCACGTCCCCTCGAAGCCGCGTGCTTCGTAACCCAGTTCGTTGGTGTCTTATTCATGATCAGATGGACGTTCGCTCCTCCTCGTGTTCAACTTGGATTTCTTGACTAAGGTTTACTACTTAGTTCTCTTAACTAAGGTTTACTACTTAGTTTCATGAATCGTTAGCTTTCTTAACTAAGGTTAATGACTTGGTCCTCTTAACTAAGGTTTACTACTTAGTACTCTTAATCGTTCGTTTTCTTAACTAAGGTTTACAACTTAGTCCTCTTAACTAAGGTTTATTACTTGGTTCTCTTAACCAAGGTTTGATACTTAGTTCCTGTTACTTAGTTCTCTTTTACTAAGGTTTGTTACTTAGTTCCTTTTAACTAAGGTTTACCAATGAATTCAAGCATGACTTAAGTTCTCTTTATCAAATGATAGCGTACGGGTGTTTTCTTACATTTTCAGCTTAGATTAACTTATTTCATGGTATAAGTCATCCCACCCTTCGAGTCTTGTATTACATCTTAAGTCATATTCATTTCTTATCCCTAGGATAAGTTTATCTATTATTTAATCTTATCATTCCCCACTTTTCCTTGCTTTGATACTGTTATATTGGTTAAGTTTGCCCATGTGTCCAAGTTGACTTAACCCCCAATCACGTATTCAATTCAACCCACGTACTATGCTAAATTGGTTAAGTGTCTCTATCAGTTCATGTTGACTTAACCCGCCCATATATCATGTCAAATTGTTAAGTGTTATCTAGTGGTTCACGTTGACTTAATCCACCCATATATCATGTCAAATTGGTTAAGTGTTGTCTAGTGTTTCATGTTGACTTAACCTTACCGTACTAGCATGTGTCATTAGCATTAATTAATTATTAATGCCCAACGTCTCACATTAGATCTATTGTTGCGGTCACTGGATGTGCCGGTTGGTTCCAGATAGGATTCACCACAACTCAATCTAACCTCGGGTTTCAAGCATGTTATGACTAACTTCTCACATTAGAACCTATTGTTTACGGTCACTGGATGTGCCGGGCGGTTCCGGGAAGGATTACACCGCAAACTCATTTTAATCTCGAGTTAGCCATGTTTCATGTTTAGCCAATTAACAATTCATGTCTATTATAGGTGTCATAGGCCAATTATAAATTTACAAGCATGTTCATGTTCATTCTAGATATCAAATGTCAATTACCAATTCACAAGCATGTTCATGTTATGCCACTATTGTCAATTTCATGTAATGTGTCGAATTCCATAATTACATAAAAACATGGTTTGTTCAACATATTCCATATTTAATTATGTTTCTAGGATCTTAACGGCATATCCAATTTTCAAGTCTCAAATTCAAGCTTTACCCAAAAACCCCAATTTATGTTCATGCTTATAATCCCGTTAATAGGTTATACCTATTATTCCAATTTCCCATACATGTGTTCCTAACAGGTTGCTATCATTCCTCATATATTGGTTAAGCTTATTCATATGTCAAGTGCTACTTAACTCATTTCTACTTTGCTTACACAACCATTCATGTAATAATCTTTTTACCCAAATAGCCTAATTCATCGATTAAATCTCAAGCTCTTCCCAAATAACTATAATTTACGTGTTGTTGACCTTGGCTCGAAGGTAGCCAAAGTATCTAAAATAAAAAGGAAGAATGGGGAAGAGGAATAAATTAAGCATCCAAAGATTATTTTAAATTGCAACATGAATTTTAACTGAGGAATGACGAACAATAATAATACTATTATGCATGAAGTGTATTGTAATCCCACTCACTAATTTAAGAACGGATCTTGAATTCTGCGATCTAATTTCTGAAACTAAAAAGAAATCCCTTGACGTAGATTATCGATCCTCTAATTTAGATTTGATTCTTAGAAAATAGTTGTTGAAGTTGTTGAATTAGCCTTATTCTCTACTTGAATTCTAACGAAGAACTTGAGCAGCATAACCTCATCTTTGATTTATTTTGATATGAATTAGGGCAGAGTATAAGCATAATGAAGATGTGTAGAGAAAATTGTAGCTTTAGGGGTGTTTATATAGGTGCTCAAGACCTTATCGTACATGCAACGCTGAGTCAGCATTGAACCCAGTTAAGAAAACAGTCCAGGTTCGCAGATGAATCTAGCTAAATCTTATCGTATACACAGCGCTGAGTCAGCATTGGGTCCCGCAAGCTGTTTTGGTGCAGAAATTCGAATTTCGAATGTTTGAATTATTTTGGCATAGAAATTTGATTTTTGAACTTTTGAATTTCTGGAATTTATTTAACTATTTTTTTCACATGAAAAATTCTTATATGTATACAATTACTCTACCGACCATTTTACGCATGTGTATATATATATATATATATATATATATATATATATATATATATATATATATATATATATATAGACACACACAATTTTCGTTTTATTTTCAAAATTCAAACGATGTTGCACCGTTATTTGATTCTTGCCATATTTCATTGCTTGTAGCCTTATCTTGAATTTTATCTTTTGTATACATATATTTATGCATATATAAATATATATTATAATATATATACATATATTTTCTTTATTTTCTTATATGTACGTTCTTATCCTTTCAAAATTTGAATTTGTATATGTACATATATTTGCATGTTCATTTGGCCCTCTCTAAAACAAAGATAAAAATTTTGCTGCCGTCGGGGTTCGAACCCCCAACTCCATGTTACAAATCCAATGTCTTAACCAACTGAGCTATAAAGTCTTTTGTTAATAAGTCTTAGAACAATGATAATTATTGTTCTCTGCTTACTTCTCTTTTTCATGTTAGTTACAATACTTAAATTAAACCATTGCATGAATCCTTTTCTTTTAATGTTAATGCATTATGTTTGCAAATCTGTGCATGCAACATATTTACATTGCATGCAACCAATCCTTTCTCTCTTTTAATGCATGCATTACATTTTTTTTCAGTGCATGTATTTATTACATGCAATCCCTATTTTATTCTTTATTTTATATTTTAATTTGTTTGTGTATATATATATACATATACATATATATATATATATATATATTTCTCTTGTGTGTATACAAACTTCTAGGCTTAATAATTTCTTCATATAATGTCTGTTTTACGCAAACCAGGTGTTTATCTTGACCAGAATTCCGATACGGGCGCAATGGTGATTTGCGTTTTACTTAATTCCTGATATTTAAATTAAGTGTTTTTATTTTCTTATCTCTTCGATTACACACATTGTTATCGCATTAATTTCATTACTCTTCAATGTATGAATTAATTTTTCATTATACATCACCATTATTTACCTATCCATGCATATATACATATTTGTACATTTTTAATTATATTAAAAATGTGGGGTGTTACACATAGGATCCTAGTTTATAGCTGGAATGATATTCGGAAAGCCCTGTATCCGTGTATCTCTTTCAGTTGTGTTTTTGTATTATTTTCCGCTGCATTGTAATCTGTAAATCACTGATATTTATCAAATGTATATTATTTTTTCATACTCTGTATATTCTTGTACTCTGATGGAAATTGTTATAATAAGCTTCGAAACGTTCGTCTATTTCTGTTCTGATTAGTCATGTTCTCAACTCAATCCGGCTTTCCTTTACGGGGAAGTTTGGGTCGTGTCAGTTTGGTATCAGAGCTTTGGTTTACAAAGCTCGAGAACAAGACACATTAGAACTATACGAAAGAGTTCATCAGATATTGGATTAGTAATATCCAATGAGAATGACTCATTAGAGATAGGATCAGTAGTATCCTAGAACGAGTGTGAAGAGTGGTGTTTTAAAATAAAAAATGAAAACAATTTTGTTTGGAAAATTTATACCTTTCTATACGTATTTGAGTATTTATTTTAAATTGAATTTGGACAGTTTATATATAAATATTTTGCATATACGCCTTGCAAACGTGTATTTGAAGTTTTGATATACTGGATACATATAGAATCACACTCTAGTCGCCCGGAGATGATTTTGATGATCGGTGCACCATCATCAGTATTTACGTTCGAGTTTCGAAAGTGGGATATCTACATATTTCCAATTAACTGGTGTGAGAACCAAAACTAGATAGGGCTTACTGTTGTGATTTGACATCAAAAATATGATTTTTTGATGATGTATTAAAATTATGTGTTTGAAACCATAATCACTAATTGATTGCTGGTTGTGTTGTTTGATTATTAGTTGACCTAATAAGAATGTTGAACTGAATTAAAAATTGTTTGAAATTGCATGGATGTACATATATATGTGTGAACATGTAATGTCCCATATTTTTGGTGATTAAATATTTAATTTAATTTATTATTTTAAATATTTATTTGGAATTTTAAATGGATTTAAAATATATATTTTGATTATATAACGAAGTTTGAACATTAAATTTATATATAAAATAAAACGAGCTCGAAATGGCGCTGCAGTTCGAAATATGGAGTTTTGAACTACAATTGGATATACATGATCCGATATAAGTCGGATCTCTGTGAAACAAGAAACGTTTGAATCTTATTGATTATGATTTTCATATGGAAGAGAAAATTTCGGATTTTGTGTTACAGATTGTTAGTTATGTCCAATTCAAATTTTAAAATAGCCACTATGGAAATCGTTATTAAAATATAACGTTTATTTAATATATTTAAAAGGGAAATTTAAATCCTTTAACTCAAATTGAAGATATTGAGTTGTGTAAATTATATTTGGAATTGTATATATATTCTGTTTGGATATATATGCTAAAAATAATTTATTATTATTAATTTGGAATTTAAATATTATTTTATTCGATATTATTTAAGCATTAGAAATAGCCATTTTTGCAAATGGTCTAAGTTTTCGATGAAATTAGTTTCAATGGGACTGTATTGTTAAATTATTGTAAGAATATCAAACTTCGTGGCAAATGGATATCGTACGTGACTTCGATGGCCAAAATCGTCTCTGTTTCTATTTAATTGTCTTGATTATTTAGACAGGGGCCAAAAACGAATAAACGACTGGTCAAAGAAACTCCAAATTTAACGAAACAAGATTCATTGGACCCGTTAGGAGTAGGTCTAGTAAAATGTCAAGGTCTCAGATTTTTTGGATTTTTTCTATAATTATAGGAATTTTAAATGCTTGATTTTTCATCGATATTTATAAAGGACTTTTCACAGGCGACCTCGAAATTTGACGAAACCTATCCCATTGGGTCCGGAATATTTTTTATGCTAAGATTACATTTTTTGTCAAAAATGGGGATTGTTTATAATGGTTTTATTACGTTAATTTGGTGCTAAGTTTCAGAAATAATATGATATTATTTGTTTTTATATATATATAACCCCTTACACCGGGTCAAACCTTAAATTGAAATTCACCCGTAGTCAACAATTCCTTCTGCCGCCTCTAATATAATCAATGGTCGAAATTTGTTAAACTTCTCTTCCATTTCACTTTAATTCATTCACCTATAACTAAACCCCAAAAGCAAATAGGATCTGCTCCTCAAGGACTTTAAAGTGGTTGGTGGTGATCGGATGTTGTTCACTGTGGTTGCCGGAAATTGGACTGGAGGGCGTGGCAGTTCGGGTTGATAACTGGCGATCGGAAGCATCGGAGCTCATGGTGTTTGGGGCAGTTATCGATGATGCCCAGGCACGATGGAAGGCGGTTTTGGATCGTTGGATGGTGGATAGAGAAGGGGGCGTCGGTGTTGAGGATGGCGATGCGTGGTTTAGATCTGAACAACATACGGGATGAAGCAAATAGGAGGACGGGCTGTTTTCAAAGACGTGGAGCGGGAAGTAATAAAACTAAGGAAGACCTATTTTGGTTTAAAACCAAATTATATTGTAATTAAAGTGTTGACTAAATCATAAACTAATATTAACGTTAATATTAATATGTTGTAATCAGGCTAAGCAAATTCAACATAGATGAGGAGGAGGAGCGCTGTGAAGGGAACAGAAATTTTGGTCAAGTGTTTTCAAAGATAAATAAAGTAATTAACTTTAGTTACGTTTAATAATTGGTTAATTAACTTTAATTATGTTTTATAATTGGTTAATTAAAGAGTTATTATTTAATCAAAATCCTATATACTAAAATGTTTGTTGAACAACAGGCAAAGGTTACCGAGTTCGAAGGAAGCAGGTGTGAAGAGTTGTATTCGGGCTTGTTTTGTTTGAACGTGAGCAAAATGAAGGGTCTGTTTTACCAAGTCAGTTGTGATCAGAAATTATATCCTTGTCTAAAATAATTAATGTATTGAATTTATGGATTTAGAAAATTATTTAATTTAATTATACACCAAAAATATGAATAGTTTGCAAGAATGGAGCATGGGATCAGGGTAGTCTAACAGGATAGGAAACCGTAATCAGCTTATAACTCTGGTTTTAAAATGTAATTAATTTAATTAGAATTAATTAATTATGTTAACTAAAGGAGTTAATTAAATTAATTTAAATCATATGCTTATATTATGTGTGACTCTCACATATATTATCAGAATGGGGTAAATCAAACTATGCTGGAACTGTATAGACGAGCTCTACATCGTGGAACAGAATTGGACGGAATTGGAATCGACTGGATTTTTAATTAAATTAAACAGTCTTTTAATTTAATTAAAACCAACCGTTTAAATAGTGAATCAAACCAAGGTGAGTTTAACTCACTCAGTTATCCCACTTATATTTTATATAAGTCGGGTCTTTATTTTGTGTGCTATGATTGCTATTGTTTGACTGTTTGTTAAATATAGACTCATATATTGATTAAACCGATGAAATTAAACGTTGTTTAATTTCACTGAAACCAAATCGTTATTTTAACGATTGGAACCAATGGAGATAATTTACCCTATTGGTCACATTTATAAAATAAACGTGTTTAATTGTTTGAATTGTTGTGTTAACTAGTTGATGTTAAATAGTTGTTATTCACTATTATTGGAATTATCAGTTAAATGAAATTGAATGATCTGATTTAAGATAACCGATTTGGATACAGGGAAGAACAGGTTGGAGGGATCCAATCGGATTCCTCAAATTATATTAGATATTATTTATTCCCATATTATCATTATATGAACTGATTTGGTTGAATGATTGATTTGATTTGTTGACCGTTGATATGAAATTAAACATTTGTTTTGTTTAAAGCAATGGGTGATATTAGTTGAGTAATTGGCAGCATATGGCCTATAAATTAATCGTTTTCCAAATATGGATTTACCGTCAGACGAATCGATATAAATGAAGTTATAAAATTTGTTTTATAACTGAAAATATATTTTTAAATCTATTGTTTGAAATGAAAGTTTGTTAAAAGGAAATAAATATTTATTATTTGAATTTATAATTAGTTATTAATTGATTTTATAAAGCAAATTCTGATATTAATCAGATTTTTAAGCAAGAGAGCAAAAAATTAACCCAACGGATAAGAGTTGAATAGTTGTTTTTAAGAAAACAATTAAATGGAATTATTTAAATTAACTATATTACTAATTAATTAAAAGAAATGACTAATTGGAACCAGTTAATGAAATAATTGTGTTTTGAATTGACCAAGTCAACCGTGTAAAATTGAGAGTGATTATTAGTTAGTTTATTTTGAATTAATCTAAGGAAATGGTTTAACGAATATTATTTTAATTTTAATAAGATTTTAAAGGGAAAATTTATTATTTATTTTAGTTAATAAAGAATTAAATATTTCTACGGTAGTTAATGGTTAAAGCAAATTATTATTTTAATTAATAATAATTTAGGAGATTACTTTTATTTGAAATTCATTTAAAAGTAATCGAAGTTAAAATGGAATTGAATTGAATTGGGAAAAGAGTTATGAATGGGGTTTATATTTTAAACTCTAATTTTGATAACAAAATTGAAAAGGGAATTCTAAGCAAATAAGACAGCTTAAATTAAATGTTTACTTAATATTTGAATTAAGTAAAAGGGAATTGAAATTAAAAGGGTTTATATTAAAACCCATTTAGTTTTATAGATACGAAATTTACAAAAGAAATAAGGTGTTAAAATGTTAATTTTAAATTAACATTATTTAATAATGAAATTAAGTAAAATGGGGATTTGAAATAAGATTTTCAAAGCGGAAATTGGGTGAAATGGATTAGAAGAGAAATTGTTAAAAGTGAATTTGGTAAAGGAATGGGTGATAGGATTTTATAACAAAAATCCATGTTTAAAACAAATTGTTAAAGAAGAAGAGGTTAAAGGTGATACTTTAGTAAGCAATTACTTAATAAGTAAATTAAGGAAAATGATCATATTTGAGAAGGGATTTCCAAAAGCAAGAAGTTTTATAAAGCCATATTTTAAATTAAATAATTAAATGTGATTTGTTTTGATATTAGAATGAAATATCGGATTTTGGATTACAACTCATACCTATCTTAAGATAAGAACGTTGCTGATCTGGGTCTGAGAGGTAATTAAAATATCCCAACTAGAAAGACTTCAGGACTATCTGAGATGATATTAGTTGTAATGGTAAAGAGGAGTAATAATTTATTATTTCCATTAGAAAAATAATAGTGCGATGTTATTTGTGAAAATTTGAAGAATATAACATAAGAATTCTGAAGTAAAGGAAATTAAAGAGATTTGAGAATATATATAATGATGCTCCAAAGCTAAGGGAAATAATAAAGGAGTGTACGAAAATATAACAATATTTTCGAGTTAAAAAGAAATGAAGTGTTAAGTTTTGAAATGGGTTATTCTATAATAATAAGCAATGGGTATTGTTTCCAAGTAATGAAACAAAAGGAATTTTGTAACGTTGTTTTACAAGTGATAAGTGAAGTTGATTTTTCCAATTAAAGATAATGAATAATGATGGTGCAAATGTTTGAAGGGAGTTAAAAGGAAATTTGAATATAGTAGCAAGGTATTTTTCTAAGTAATAAGATGAAAATACTGTATTTTAACCACCACATATATGTTGATTGTTTTAATCACGAATCACCATTTTTACCAAAAAAATACCGTGTGTGAAGCTCGTGTCTTAGTTTTTAATTAACCATTTATTAAAATTTTAGGCCAAGTGATGCTGAATACCGAACCAGTGAACTCATTTATTTTCATGATTGAATAATTGTTTATTTTGATATTTAAATAACCGACTATCAAATCTGGCCAAATGCGTTGTTGGTACGGAAAGACAGGGATCGAACTTATATTCGAAAACCATTCCGAACCAACAAATACGTGAAGATGCAAATTTGAAGATGAAGCATTGAAGACCATGGATCTTCATAAAACGGAAGAATTACTTAAAATCTCTGGTTTAGCGGCTAGAGATACTGTGATTCTGTTGTGGCTGGAATCTACGGATTGCAAGGACTACTCGCTACTGATCCTTGGGGTGATACCTATACAGGATGTGGTAGGAGAGTGCCTTAGGTTCATCCTATTCCTGGATGACTTGTATGGACAAATGTCTGACAGAGTATTTCTTAAGAATCATGTACATTGATTTTTACAAATGTACTTTCATCAGCTACAGAGTATTTTTGTGAATGTCAGTTAGTGATTTGATGGATTTGACGATGTGGCATTCGAAGTGGATGGAGATGAGCTATTCTGAAAGATAAGCCTAACCTCTAGCCTTATCAACCGGGAATGGCATAAAATCAGGTAGGTCGCATGGCTATGTGGGTCGCACCCATCAAAAGGGTATATCATTACCTGATCTGGTGAAATCAAATGCCTTCGGTTGTCCCTTTTTATTTATTTATTTATTTATGCTATAGGTTAGGTTGGTTGGCCCCCAACCATGGTAATGATATATTCGGTACTCTCAAAGTATAGTGAGGGGTCGGTCATGTTTAGCCTGGGTTGCAAGATGTTCTTGTTGAACCCCAATGTATTCATCTCCATATGTACATTGTCGGAAGGTGGTCCCATACCTTACCAGGAAATCCATTCTCCAATCAGCGCCCACGATTTTGATTGTATACTATATATGTGTAGCGTGAGATGCAAGCGTTCCACTAGATTGATATTTATTTGTATTTAGACACTATCATAATATCAGAAAGATATTGATTTCAAAAACGTTTTGGGTTACCGTAAGGTAAAAATCGTCTGTATTTATATGTGGATTTGGTCTTACGATTACCCTTTACTTTCAAAAGGATTTTGACTTTAAAATCAACTTGTGTGATGCCTATATATTTAATGTGTTTTCTCACTCTGGTTCACCCAACTGACCCGTCGTTTGTAATGCTCGGGTTAGACCGGGTCGTATAGGTTCAGGTTATCGGATGCTAAGAAGAGATGAGCTGAAAATGTTTAGATGTATGATATCTAGTATTTATTCCACTATGTGTTGTATATGAGGACAGGTTATTATAACTGTTCAGATGTGTGATGTACTCTGATGATTGTAAGTATTTTTAAAAGCTCTCAGTAAAAATTATTTCTATTTTATATTTTGTTCCGCTGTGATGTGAGACTCTATGTTGTGTTGGTTCTCCTTTTTTTATTCTAATATTTCTTTCTTATCTCACCCTATGATTTCTTTCTAATAATTATCTGCTTTTTTGTATAATTTGAGTTACATGGTTTGAGAAATGTCGGCTTAAAGTGTACTAAAAAGTGGGTCGTTAAAGAACAGGTCATAGCAAGGAGGCTAGCGAAGAGGGATAAAATTGTATGTCCGACAAATAGGTAAGTTTTTACAAATTTATTCGGTTTGGATGATTTTATGAGCCGATTGGCTAGCCGGCTTGCTTTTTCTTTTTCTTTTTGAGATGAGTGGGCCTGTGTGGCGGTTTGGGGATTTTCCCGGTGCTCCCCATACAAAGGAGGTTAGGGCGAATTTTTCAAAAATTTAGGGTGTTAGCCAAATTTTTGGAAAATTTGAAATTCTTATAAACTAAGAAGATGAAGAATGAAAGCAAAACTGAAAGTTGAGTTGATTAGTAAAACAACTTTCAGCTCCGTTCCATTTCAAGGACAAAAAGATTTTAAGTGGGGGAGATTGTAACAACCCGGAAAATCAGAACCAATTTAAAAAATTTATTTTGGCAATTTTAATGAATTTTGAATATTTAAAATGATTTATTTTAAATAATAACAACTAGAAATTTATTTTGAATAAAATTAGAACGTATATATTTACTTAAATCGATGTTAGAATATAAATATTTATTTTTAATTATAAAAGAAATTGGAAATGGCGCGGTAGTTTGAAAATTCGATTTTAAATTTCAAATGAATTTGAATCTATTTGAACATATCTTTCCAACGAATCTGAAAAATTGAAATTTCAAACCGGGAATAAAAAGTTATGTCCAGTTGAAAATTCAGAATAGTCGCTATGGAAATATAGCCCTAAAAAATAGCGATTTTGCAAACGACCTCCGTTTTCGACGAGACCACTTTTGTTGCATCCAGAATGTCAAATTATTGCTAGATTCCAATTTTCATAATTTTTGGAATCAACATGTGAGCATGGCGAATTTAAACGTGTTTGGTAATTTCAATTTGAATTTAATCGACTCAAAAATGACCGTTTTTCAAACGGTCTCCAAATTCGATAAAATTAGTTTTGTTAGGACCGTATTGTCAAAACATAGTCAGATTTACTTTTTTGGAATTTTTAGATTCATTATGCGGCTCCGGTAAATTAAAATGTGCGTTTGAATAGAAAATATAATGATTTATATTTTAAATTTAATGGAAACTGATCGAAATAGCTGAACTAGGTTATGAAACATATCCCATTGTATTTGGAATGGGGGTAATTACTTAGGGACGTCAGTTGTTGGGTTTGATTCGGAGTTCGAATGAAAAAGTAACTCTTTAGAATTTAAAAATAAATTAAATATAAAATAAATATATATTCCTTATAACCCTCACCCCATTTCTTCCCTAATCAGTCAACGCCTGGAAAAGAAAGAGATCGAGCCCTCGATGTCGCGCCCCCTTTCTCTCCCATCGCCTTCACCACCGTCGGCCTCAGCAACCACCGCCGCCTCCGTTCTGGTCCCCTCCCCATCGCGAGAAAACCCTAGCCTCCCCACCAAAATCGATAACCACCGCTACAGCACCCCCGAAACCCGCGCCACCCATCATCGATGCCCCATAGCCGCCTCCGCCCATACCACCTCCTCCGCCAGTGCCGCAACGCCCTACCCCTTCGACGATGGCGCAGGCAACCGCCAACCCCCTCCTCCAACCGAGAACGCAGTGAGTTTCCTTTTATTTATTATTTAATTTTCTTTTTTCAGTTTTTACATACAATATTAATAAAACGTTTTGAGTTTTGATAATAAAAAAGATTTGATTTTAATGTAGGAAAAATATGATTTCTAAATAAAACGATCTTGTTTTAAATTAAAGATGTGATTTTTAAATTTATATATAGCATTATAAAGATGAGATTTTTTTGTATGTATAACATTATAATAAAATTTGATTTTTATAAATATAGCGTTATGATAAAGATTTGATTTTTATCACCTATGTAGCGTCATAAAAATGCGATTTTTATGTATATGATTTCAAAGTAAAAATACGATTTCGATCACCTTGAAAGCGAAGTAAAAAATATGATTTTTGCTATCTAGAAAGAGAAATAAAAATATGATTTTTATGATATGAATAGCTTTATAAAAATATGATTTTTATGATATGAATAGCTTTATAAAAATATGATTTTTATATATAGAGTGGCGTTTTGAAAATGTGATTTTTATACGAATGATATAAAAATAAAAAAACGTGATTTTTGTATGTATAGAGATATAAATATATGATTTTTATATATGAAGTGCCATTATAAAAATGTGATTTTTAAAATAAACATCATATTAAAAATGCGATTTTTACTATGAACAGCGGGAAAAGATCGCATTGGAATTTCGGGCAAATCCGAACCGTTCAGAATTAAAGAATGGAGGAGTGGATCCCAAAGGTGAGAACTCCTCACTATAATTTTCTCTGTACAGTTATTTATTTTATAACTGCAAATATGAACTGCTCCCCATCGTCCACAAACCATGGACGACTTGTATGATTGTTTGGTTTGGTTGATTTATTTGTTTGAATTGGTTTGGGATAAGAATTGAATTGAAGTGATAGAGTTTTTATGTGTGTATGGCGCGAGCCAATATCAGGAGAGGGGTAATGTTAGACATTACCCGATTTCAATATCACGTCGTTATAATGCCGAAATTTTCTGAAATAAAAGGTGTTAGTTAAAAATATCATTTTTATTGAATGAATGAACTGTTAAAAATAGTAAAGGGTTGAAATAAAAAATTTAATGTTAAAAATATAATTTTTAACGTACAAAAGAACGGGATAGAATTCTCCTGAATTGAAAATGAATATTCATTTACAAATCAGACAATTTTTTTATATATACCCATTTTATTGATATTGATTGGGACGATATATTTTACACGTGGCCCAACTGCACAAATAAAACTTGTGTTTGATTATTTGAAACCCCACACGGGTATTGGGATGATATATGACATACACTAGTCCCAATAATTAGTTGTATGTCGATCGATAAGTTGATAGGCTGTTGTAAGCGTTAAATATTTATATTTAATGCTTATGTAGTGTAGAATGCACTCTAGATGATGGTTGACTGCGTTTGATTATTATTGTATACATGTGTGTATGAAATCCATATAATCAACATTATATGGTAATTGACTGTGTCTGATTCCAGTTCAGAAAGAAGGAATATTTTAAAATAACGAATATTTTAAAATAATATCCAATAAAAGATCAGAATCTAATTTTGATGTCCGATTTGGGATGGACACGAAAATATTTAAATATATAAAGCCGTGTTGATTAGATTAACGCCATTTTGACATGAATGATATTTATATCGATTTTATTCATTTTTATAATGAATATTGAAAAGGAAGTGATTTCAAAATCTAATGTTTTGAAAATACTATTATTTGTATATCGATGATATGGAATACTCAGTTTTGATGAAAACGAATTTAAAACGATTTATAAAATACGTTTTAAATGGAAATCAATGAAATATATATTATATATTATATATATAATGGCCTGAATAGAACGCGCCGCGCCACGGAAGTTCGCGAATTTCGACTATTGACTTCGAACGGACATTACGGGAGATCCGACCGTCAGATTCTCCTAAAACCAGAACTGTTGGGTTTGTATCGAAAAGAGCTTTCCAATGAATAAAAGAGATTTGAAATCTAACGGTTGGATTTGGAATCATGTCCAAATCAAATTTGGAAAAGGTCGCTGTAAGTGAAGTTCGGTGACCGTTTACGGAAATCGACTATACGAGCCTTGATAAAATTATTAAAAATATTTGTAAAATCATAATAAATGATTTGGAAAGAATTGGGATAAAAATTTCTATATTTGAAAAGATAAAAATATAATTTTATTGAAATGAACTAATTATGAACTAGAGTTAAAAATCCAACATTTTTAAACAAATAAATTGGGTTTGGAATGGTTTTAAAAACAACCGGAATATCCAAATATATGAATTGAAATGGATTTGAATCGAAATTATCTTCGGAATATTTCGATATTGGATTCCATGATTATACAAATATTGTGGAGGAATTTGGAAGATATACATATTGTAACACCCCGTAATTCTGTTAATATTAATATTTGCAAATTAAAGAATAACTAATCTCAAACATGAAAATTATGGGAAACGGGTTGCGCCATTGTGTTCATCTCGGAATTCTAGTAGAGATAGAGTCCAAGTTTGCGGGAAACAAGTACCGGATGAAAAAGTTATGGACGAACGAAGTTTGGTGGCAAAGAAAGAAAAAAAATGCACTGGCACACTTGGGAAGTGCGCCAGTACATATTTACACTGGCGCACTTGCCAAGTGCGCCCAGGCTGAGGCTGGAGCCTGCACAGCTTTCTGGTTCAGGCTGACCCGTGTTGTTGAGTCCATTCTGACTCCTTGCTGAGTCATTAGGGCTGACTCATCCCCCTATCATAATTAACTGGTTTTGATTAACCCTAAGAACATCCGAAGCTTAAATTAATTTATAACTCTATAAAAAGACCCCTATACATAAACCCTAAATCAGAAAATAAACAAAGACCATGGCCGTCATGCTGATATTTTGAGACCTAGAGAAGCCGCCATCAAATTAAAGATAAAGAACAGCAACCAAATCAGAACTACCCAACCCTAACAGCGATTCTTCATCAAAAGAGCGCTAATTCGACTCTCTTTCTTCTATAATTGTGAGTATGATAGTCTTAACAAAATTATTATCATTTTAATTAGGTTAAGTCATGAACGGATTATGAGTAGATGATGTGAATTTTCATATGCTATCATGTATGTTATAAATTCTATGCTATGTGGTGATGATATCTTACAAGTTGCAAATCATGCTATGATGATGTTATGTATATTGAAAGTTTCTAGGCTAAAGTTGTGATGAATTATACATGCTTTGAAATCATGATGCTATTGCCTATGCTACTTAGTTCATATCAATTAAATCATCATGTTTAGGCTATGTTGATCTATATGACAAGTTACATATGCAAGTTAAATTGATTAGAAAAGTTATGAACATATGCCATGACATCTGTTATGACACCTAGAACTATGCTATGACATATGTGATATCCTATGCTAGTTCACACCATCATTATGTTGCCTATAAACCCCATATGCAAGTTTATGTATAGATTTGGGCTGTGATCATATCATGTGAATTGTGACACTTAACAAGTTGACACCTTTTGATCCTTAACATGTGTAATTTATGCAAGTTTCACCCCTATCATGATTAGATTTATTTTAATCGTCTATATGTTGTGATAATTTATCTTTGTGCTATGCGTTAGACCATTAAAGTCTAGCTTATATTATGTGTTGAATAAGCGAACGTATAAACGTGGGGTAGGGGTAATATTAAGGATTTTATATTAAGATGTTTGGGTGCAATTGATCTGATTTTGCATTCCATGAGTAGATGGCCATAATTGAGTCAATTATGGACATCATTAAAAATTGGAATTAATTAATAATGTGAATAAGGAATTATTAAAACTGGGGTAAAAGATTGAAAGTTGTCAATCAATGCTTAGGACACGAGGTTGAACTCGTTTGTGACATAAACCTGCCCGGAACTGCCCGGCAAATCTAGTGGTCACAAATGTCAGCCCAATGTGAGAGGTCCTAGGCCTAAACTAAAGCATAACAGTTGTAAAGACACGAGGTTAGACTCTTTTATGGTGTAAGACTGCCCGGACCCGCCCGGCAAATCCAGCTGCCATAAATGCCAGTCTAATGTGAGAGGTCTTTACGAGGTTATGGCTTGAATGAATTAAGAAATACTTAACCAGATAAAACATGTAAAGTGGGACATGGGGGTTAAGTAGGTGCCTTGGGTGGCATGAGGAATATATTGGGTGCCCTTAGTAGCATGTGAAATACGATTAGTAAGACTTAACCAAACACACATGTAGATGAACATGACTAAGAGGGATAAGTGGGATATATTAATGACAAGCTTAGGTGGGTAGCTTGTGGGGGCCCATTTCAACCAGTATCCCAAACGTAACTTTGTGGGCTCGACCCAAGTCGAGGACGGGACACGCATACTGAGCTTGACTATAAGAGGCCAAAACGGGGAGCGGTGGCAACGCAAGTTCAACGGGTTTCATATGCGTGTGTGGACCCGGGCTAGTAGGTAAGACGTTGTTGCATCATGTAGGTATAAGCCGTGCATTCTCAGTTGTATCGGGTTGCCACTTTAGGGGAATGATACACCCCACTGTGGGGCCAGCACGGGTATCTACGAGTAGGGAGCCGATCGAAAGTGGGTAGTGGGGTACACCTAGTGGAGATAGGGGCAGACGACACCTATGTAGTCAGCTAGGAGTACACGAAGTTACTTATAAAATTTCTAAGAGGGTAGTAGGGTACACCTAGTGGAGATAGGGGCAGACGTCACCTATGTAGTCAGCTAGGGGTACGCAAGGCTATTTATATAGTTTCTGTGTGAGGCATGCGGGATCAACCTTTAGGGTGACTGGTGCGGTGCAGTGTAGTAATTGGCGCGGTGCAGTGTAGTAATTGGCGCAGTGCAGTGCAGTGTAGTAATTGGCGCGGTAGTAATTGGCGCGGTGCAGTGTAGTAATTGGCGCGGTGCAGTGTAGTAATGTGCGGTGCAGTGTAGTAATGTTCGGTGCAGTGTAGTAATTATCCGTTAGTAATTCGGTATGCCTTTACCGTTATCTTTGACGTTATCTTTAACGTTATCTTCATCTGCTTTCCATAACTAATAGTTCATAGACATTTACTTGTCTTCCAGCTTATGCCTTAGTCTAGTTATTTTGATAATAGTATTGTTAGAATTATCATACTCGCCAGACTTTATGTCTGACCCCCTCCATTTCTATCCTTTTCCCCCTCCAAGTCCTTAGGTTGGACCCAGCTCTAGTGGAGTTTGATTGGATTGCTTATCTCTCTTTGGAAAGCTTGGACCGTTGAAGTAAAGTCCAGCTTATTATCTTCTTTAATGGATATTTATGTAACGGGGTTATGTATTTTGTTTTTATGAAGATGGATAATGTACTTGACTCTTATTAATGGTTTTGTAATGTAATAAACATGTTTCCGCTGCAATAAAATGAAGTTTTAGTTTTCAAGTACTACTTATTATCTTTCTTGTTATAATTTTTCTGTTCTATATTCACTTATAACCTCCATGGAAGTTAATGCATTCCCTTTGTGAGTGACATTAATGGACGTGGGGTGTTACAGGTGGTATCAGAGCTTAAGGTTACCAGAACAGATAAAAATACTTTAGAAAAATAGTTATTTTTGGAAAGAAATGTTTTCAAAAACATGTTTTAATGAGAAATTTAAAGAGGAAGTTTTTATGAAAAACATATTCCCCAAATAGCCATATATCTTTATCTTTCGAATTCTCCATTCTGAATCTTTCCTTTTTCGTTTCAGCATGGCTGAAGATCTTAATCTACCCGATGGTGTAACGATACCAGGATGGTATAGGAGGCTGTTAGAGGCTAGGGCCGCCGCAGGTCCGGCCAATGTTCCTCCACCACCAGTTGCACCCATTTCTCCTCCTCCTTGCATAGATACTTTTGCAAAGACGTGCAAGGAATTCAAATCTATGGGTGGAAAACCCTTTCAAGGGTCAGAAACGTTTGTGGAAGCTAGAGATTGGCTTAAGGAGGTGGAAGAATTGCTAAAAATCTTTGAAGTAGAAGAAGGGAGGAGAGTTAGATTAGCAGCTTGGCTAATGAAGGGAGAGGCCTCGTTTTGGTGGGAGGTCACTAATGGGGAGCGTCCTGTTGACTCTTGGGCGGATTTTAAACGTAGGTTCGAGGCGAAGTTTCTCTCGAGGGCGGAAGAAAATCTATATATGGAAAGGTTCTTGACATTAAAGCAAGGAAGCTCATCAGTGAAAGAGTATGTCAACAAATTTAACCAATTAGCAAGGTTTGGCTTAGACTTAGTGAACACGCCGGAGAAGAAGGCTCTGAGGTTCGTGAATGGCTTGAATGAACCATTGCAAGGGTTGGTTATGACCCACATCCCTATGGGGGCCACCTTTGAGAAGCTAGTAGACATGGCACTCATGCACGAGGAGAAAGGCACTAAAGCTGATAAGGCACCCGAGAAGAAAGGGGATCAAAATAAGGGTGGCAAAGACAATAACAGCAAGGGAAAGAAGAAATGTTTTAACTGTGGGACCCCAGGCCATCTCAGCAAGGACTGCCGAAAGGAAAAGAAGACTGGCTGTGTTCATTGTGGCGATGCGGGACATTTAGTGAAGGACTGCCCAAGGAAGGGGCAGAGGGCAGGGGCTGCCTCGGGAGGACAGGTGCAGGCTCTTATAGCACTAGGGCAGGCAAGGGGACAAGTTCAGGCTCTCGCGGTCCCACCGCTGCAAGAACGAGGTAGAACCATTTCTGTTGAAAGCTTAGTTTTTCTGTTTGATCATCCTGACCGTACCTTATTCGATTCGGGCCCATCGCATTCATTTATCTCTACATCATTAGTTGAAACACTGCACCTAGATACTAGTATTGTTACTGATCCCTTAGTAGTCTCAAATCCTATTGGTGGTTCGGCTCATCTTTCTATGATTTGTCGGGATTTGAGAGTGTTTATCTTGGGCGTTGAGTTTGAATGCAACGCCTTTGTCCTTGGTTTCACGGGCTGTAGTTTGATTCTAGGGGTGGATTGGCTAGCCAAGCGGGGTGCCATCCTAGACTGTGAAAGGAGGGTAGTTAGACTATTGATTCGTTGTAGAAAAACCCTCATATTTCTTGCAACCCTAGGGGTTCAGTGATGCTTAGCTGCCTAGAATCTTCTGACGCATCTAACGATGATTAGGAACCTGTTTGTGTGGTCCGTGAGTATGGAGACGTCGTTGGTAAAGCGCGGGGTTTACCCATAGGCGTGGAATAAGTTTTCGTATGTGCTTAATAGATTAAGCAAAGCCCGTTATGTAATCAGCGGTAGTTTTGGAGCAAGACTGGCAAGGACGGCCAGAGTCGGTCAAGTGCTCAATTGATTGACCATCTTACTAGTATCATCTCACGTAGGTCGTCTGAATTCGAAGGAGGTATCCCTTGGGTGTTTGTCTGATATTGGTTTAGGCCTTTGGGGCTTGCACTTGAGGGATGTCGAATTCGACTAGGATGGTCTGCGTGAGAGATGGATAGTTGTGAAGATTTTACATGGGATAATATCCTGGTTTTCTCTAGAAGTGAAGAAGGGCATGCCCTATATCTTAGGGAAAACTTAGGGACCCTACAAGTGCACTAGCTTAAAGCTAAGTTCTCCAAGATACCATTTTTGGAGGAAGGAAGTGAGGAATTTAGGGCATGTGGTCTCTAGGGAAGGGAGATATGTTAAGGTGGATGGAGTTCTTAGCATCCTATGACTTCGAGATAGCATATACCCCTGGCAAGGGTAACGTGGTGGCGGATGCCTTAAGTAGAAAAAAAGGTTATCCTTATGTCCTTTGTTTGTTGAGTGGCGAAGCATAGAATTCATTTCGATGTTTGATTTTAGACCTTCCGTTGACGTCGTACCCGATTTGCTAGCATCCTTGGAGGTCAGACCTACGCTTTTGGGATGGATTGGCGAGGCACAACGAGACGACCCGCAGTTGGTTGAGTTAGTAGAAAAGCTCAAAGGAGGGGAGTCATTAAGCCATCTCCGTAGGTATACCCTAGATGATAAGGGTTGGTCACGTAGGGACGGTAGACTTTGTGTACCAAAAGACGATGACCTAAGGAAGACTATTCTTGACGAAGCACATTGTTCGATGATGACCATTCATCCCGGCGGGGACAAGATGTACATGGACATGAGACGAGTTTACTTTTGGGCCGGTATGAAGAGGGACGTAGCCGAGTATGTCGCTAGATGCTTGGTGTGCCAACAGGTAAAAGCGGAGCAAAATAAACCCGGTGGGTTACTTCACCCATTGGAGGTTCCACTATGGAAGTGGGAAAGCGTCTCGATGGACTTTATTGACGGATTACCGAGATCGAAAAAGGGTAATATGTGGATTTGGGTTATAGTAGATAGACTTACTAAGAGCGCCCATTTTATTCCCATGAAGAGTAAGAGGACTGCTCCATGGTTAGCTTCTGTATACGTCCGAGAAATAGTTCGTTTGCACGGTGTTCCTTCTAGCATAGTGAGCAACCGCGATCCTATTTTCACTAGCGAATTTTGGAGAAACTTACAAGAGGCGGTAGGGACTCAGTTATGTTTGAGCACCGCATATCATCCTCAGACGGACGGCCAGACCGAGAGGGTGAATCGCATTCTAGAGGATCTGTTGAGGCTATGTATCCTAGACTTTGGGGGTACATGGGAAGAGCATCTTCCATTGGTTGAGTTCGCATATAATAATAGCTTTTAGTCCAGCATTGGTATGGCACCATACGAAGCTCTATATGGACGACCTTGTCGTTCACCTACATGTTGGTGGGAATCTACCGATAAGATCTTACTTGGGCCCGATATGATTAGAGAGACTTCAGAGAAGATCGATATGATTCGAAGGAGGATGAAAGCAGCGCAGGATAGGCAGAAATCATATGCGGATAAGAGAAGGACGAATCTTGAATTTGAGGTTGGGGACATGGTCTTTGTCAAAGTATCTCCATTACGAAACGTTGTTCGCTTTGGGTCCGTTGGGAAATTAGCACCAAGGTTCGTAGGACCGTTTCCTATTAAGGAGAAGATTGGGCAAATGGCGTATAGAGTGGAGTTGCCCGAGAGACTTAGTGGTGTACACGACATATTCCATGTATCACATTTGAGGAAGTGCTTGCACGAGACCGCGGAAGTGGTAGAGCCGAGCTTGCTTAGAGAGGTGGAGATCGAGCGTGACGCGACGATTCGACGAGCTCCAACACGCATTCTTGGGTCGGAGATTAAGAAGCTGAGAAATCGAGTGGTCAGACTAGTCAAAGTACAATGGGGAGACGACGAGAGCATCGATACTTGGGAGACAAAAGAGAAGATGCGTTCACGGTATCCTTTTCTTTTTGAGGGTATGTCCTTTAATTTCTCCTTTATCGCTTAGCTTGTACTTATCTTATCTTTAGAGTATCCTCTTGTTAGTATTCTTGACCTTTAGATAGGATAATCTTATGGTTGAAACATGTGTTTGAGACATGTTATGTATGATGGATGCAAAGTGGATGCAAGTGTTTGCTAGTGGTTGCTCGTGGACGCATATACACACACTATTAGGCACTAGATCGGCTCAGTCACTTCATACTGCATATTGCATATAAATGGTTGTATTTAGTAAAATGGATGTATAATGGTTGTGTTATCATATGGATACCGCATTTTGGTGAATGGTTGTGCACGCATGTAGAAATAAAATGTAGCATTAGGGAATTTTTGCATACATAATGGATGCATGGCACTATCATGGTTTGCATTAAGGAGGTCAACTGGATCAGTGGACCGCCTGATTTTGCATTAGATATGGACATATACACACACTGTGCATTTAAACATGAAAGCATTAGAAGTCTATAAGGACAATGGATGCCTGTGTTTGATGGTTGAGTAGATGGTTGTTTGGATGTTAAGATATACATTCTTCTTAACTTGAAGATTTTGGGGATGAAATCCTTTATGGAGGGGAGAATGTAACACCCCGCAATTCTGTTAATATTAATATTTGCAAATTAAAGAATAACTAATCTCAGACGTGAGAATTGTGGGAAACGGGTTGCGCCATTGTGTTCGTCTCGGAATTCTAGTAGAGATAGATTCCGAGTTTGCGGGAAACAAGTACCGGATGAAAAAGTTATGGACGAACGAAGTTTGGTGGCAAAGAAAGAAAAAAAATGCACTGGTGCATTTGGAAAGTGCGCCAGTACATATTTACACTGGCGCACATGCCAAGTACGCCCAGTCCGAGGCTGGAGCCTGCACAGCTTTCTGGTTCAGGCTGACCCGTGTTGTTGAGTCCATTCTGACTCTTTGCTGAGTCATTAGGGCTGACTCATCCCCCTATCATAATTAAATGGTTTTGATTAACCCTAAGAACATCCGACAGCTTAAATTAACTTATAACTCTATAAAAAGACCCCTATACACAAACCCTAAATCAGAAAATAAACAAAGACCATGGCCGTCATGCTGATATTTTGAGACCTAGAGCAGCCGCCATCAAATTAAAGATAAAGAACAGCAACCAAATCAGAACTACCCAACCCTAACAGCGATTCTTCATCAAAAGAGCGCTAATTCGACTCTCTTTCTTCTATAATTGTGAGTATGATAGTCTTAACAAGATTATTATCATTTTAATTAGGTTAAGTCATGAACGGATTATGAGTAGAAGATGTGAATTTTCATATACTATCATGTATGTTATAAATTCTATGCTATGTGGTGATGATATCTTATAAGTTGCAAATCATGCTATGATGATGTTATGTATATTGAAAGTTTCTAGGCTAAAGTTATGATGAATTATACATGCTTTGAAATCGTGATGTTGTTGCCTATGCTAGTTAGTTCATATCAATTAAATCATCATGTTTAGGCTATGTTGATCTATATGACAAGTTACATATGCCAGTTAAATTGATTAGAAAAGTTATGAACATATGCCATGACATCTATTATGACACCTAGAACTATGTTATGACATATGTGATATCCTATGCTAGTTCACACCATCATTATGTTGCTTATAAACCCCATATGCAAGTTTAGATTTGGGCTATGATCATATCATGTGAATTGTGACACTTAACAAGTTGACACCTTTTGATCCTTAACATGTGTAATTTATGCAATTTTCACCCCTATCATGATTAGATTTATTTTAATCGTCTATATGTTGTGATAATTTATCTTTGTGCTATGCGTTAGACTATTCAAGTCTATCCTATATTATGCGTTGAATAAGCGAACGTATAAACGTGGGGTAGGGGTAATATTAAGGATTTAATATTAAGATGTTTGGGTGCAATTGATATGATTTTGCATTCCATGAGTGGATGGCCATAATTGAGTCAATTATGGACATCATTAAAAATTGGAATTAATTAATAATGTGAATAGGGAATTATTAAAACTGGGGTAAAAGATTGAAAGTTGTCAATCAATGCTTAGGATACGAGGTTGGACTCGTTTGTGACATAAACCTGCCCGGAACCGCCCGACAAATCCAGTGGTCACAAATGTCAGCCCAATGTGAGAGGTCCTAGGCCTAAACTAAAGCATAACAGTTGTAAAGACACGAGGGTAGACTCTTTTATGGTATAAGACTGCCCGGACCCGCCCGGCAAATCCAGCTGCCATAAATGCCAGTCTAATGTGAGAGGTCTTTATGAGGTTATGGCCTGAATGAATTAAGAAATACTTAACCAGATAAAACATGTAAAGTGGGGCATGGGGGTTAAGTAGGTGCCTTGGGTGGCATGAGCAATATAGTGGGTGCCCTTAGTGGCATGTGAAATACGATTAGTAAGATTTAACCAAACACACATGTAGATGAACATGACTAAGAGGGTTAAGTGGGATATATTAATGACAAGCTTAGGTGGGTAGCTTGTGGCGGCCCATTTCAACCAGTATCCCAAACGTATCTTTGTGGGCTCGACCTAAGTCGAGGACGGGACACACATACTGAGCTTGACTATAAGAGGCCAAAACGGGGAGCGGTGGCAACGCAAGTCCAACGAGTTTCATATGCGTGTGTGGACTCGGGCTGGTAGGTAAGACGTTGTTGCATCGTGTAGGTATAAGCCGTGCATTCTCAGTTGTATCGGGTTGCCACTTTAGGGGAGTGATACACCCCACTATGGGGCCAACACGGGTATCTATGAGTAGGGAGCTGATCGAAAGTGGGTAGTGGGGTACATCTAGTGGAGATAAGAGCAGACGGCACCTATGTAGTCAGCTAGGAGTACACTAAGTTACTTATAAAATTTCTAAGAGGGTAGTAGGGTACACCTAGTGGAGATAGGGGCAGACGGCACCTATGTAGTCAGCTAGGGGTACGCAAGGCTATTTATATAGTTTCTGTGTGAAGCATGCGGGATCAACCTTTAGGGTGACTGGTGCGGTGCAGTGTAGTAATTGGCGCGGTGCAGTGTAGTAATTGGCGCGGTGCAGTGTAGTAATTGGCGCGGTGCAGTGTAGTAATTGGCGCGGTGCAGTGTAGTAATGTGCGGTGCAGTGTAGTAATGTTCGGTGCAGTGTAGTAATTATCCGTTAGTAATTAGGTATGCCTTTACCGTTATCTTTGACGTTATCTTTGACGTTATCTTTAACGTTATCTTCATCTGCTTTCCATACCTAATAGTTCATAGACATTTACTTGTCTTCCAGCTTATGCCTTAGTCTAGTTATTTTGATAATAGTATTGTTAGAATTATCATACTCGCCAGACTTTATGTCTGACCACCTCCATTTCTATCCTTTTCCCCCTTCAGGTCCTCAGGTTGGACCCAGCTCTAGTGGAGTTTGATTGGATTGCTCATCTCTCTTTGGAAAGCTTGGACCGTTGAAGTAAAGTCCAGCTTGTTATCTTCTTTAATGGCTATTTGTGTAACGGGGTTATGTATTTTGTTTTTATGAAGATGGATAATGTACTTGACTCTTATTAATGGTTTTTTGATGTAATAAACATGTTTCCGCTGTAATAAAATGAAGTTTTAGTTTTCAAGTACTACTTATTTTATGTCTTGTTGTAATTTTTCTGTTCTATATTCACTTATAACCTCCATGGAAGTTAATGCATTCCCTTTGTGAGTGACATTAATGGACGTGGGGTGTTACACGTGGTATCAGAGCTTAAGGTCACCAGAACAGATAAAAATACTTTAGAAAAATAGTTATTTTTGGAAAGAAATGTTTTCAAAAACATGTTTTAATGAGAAATTTAAAGAGGAAGTTTTTATGAAAAACATAATCCCCAAATAGCCATATATCTCTATCTTTCGAATTCTCCATTCTGAATCTTTCCTTTTTCATTTCAGCATGGCTGAAGATCTTAATCTACCCGACGGTGTAACGATACCAGGATGGTATAGGAGGCTATTAGAGGCTAGGGCCGCCGCAGGTTCGGCCAATGTTCCTCCACCACCAGTTGCACCCATTTCTCCTCCTCCTCTTCGCGTAGATACTTTTGCAAAGACGTGCAAGGAATTCAAAGCTATGGGTGGAAAACCCTTTCAAGGGTCAGAAACGTTTGTGGAAGCTAGAGATTGGCTTAAGGAGGTGGAAAAATTGCTAGAAATATTTGAAGTAGGGAGGTCGCTAATGGGGAAGGGAGGAGAGTTAGATTAGCAGCTTGGCTAATGAAGGGAGAGGCCTTGTTTTGGTGGGAGGTCGCTAATGGGGAGCGTCCTGTTGACTCTTGGGCGGATTTTAAACGTAGGTTCGAGGCGAAGTTTCTCTCGAGGGCGGAAGAAAATCTATATATGGAAAGGTTCTTGACATTAAAGCAAGGAAGCTCATCAGTGAAAGAGTATGTCAACAAATTTAACCAATTATCAAGGTTTGGCTTAGACTTAGTGAACACGCTGGAGAAGAAGGCTCTGAGGTTCGTGAATGGCTTGAATGAACCATTGCAAGGGATGGTTATGACCCACATCCCTATGGGGGCCACTTTTGAGAAGCTAGTAGACATGGCTCTCATGCACGAGGAGAAAGGCACTAAAGCTGATAAGGCACCCGAGAAGAAAGGGGATCAAAATAAGGGTGGCAAAGACAATAACGGCAAGGGAAAGAAGAAATGTTTTAGCTGTGGGACCCCAGGCCATCTCAGCAAGGACTGCCGAAAGAAAAAGAAGACTTGTTGTTTTCATTATGGCGATGCGGGACATTTAGTGAAGGACTGCCCAAGGAAGTGGCAGAGGGCAGGAGAAACCTCGGGAGGACAGGTGCAGGCTCTTATAGCACCAGGGCAGGCAATGGGACAAGTTCAGGCTCTCGCGGTCCCACCGCTGCAAGAACGAGGTAGAACCATTTCTGTTGAAAGCTTAGTTTTTATGTTTGATCATCCTGACCGTACCTTATTCGATTCGGGCGCATCGCATTCATTTATCTCTACATCATTAGTTGAAACACTGCACCTAGATACTAGTATTGTTACTGATCCCTTAGTAGTCTCAAATCCTATTGGTGGTTTGGCTCATCTTTCTATGATTTGTCGGGATTTGAGAGTGTTTATCTTGGGCGTTGAGTTTGATTGCAACGCATTTGTCCTCGGTTTCACGCGCTGTAGTTTGATTCTAGGGGTGGATTGGCTAGCCAAGCGGGGTGCCATCCTAGACTGTGAAAGGAGGGTAGTTAGACTATTGATTCATTGTAGAAAAACCCTCATATTTCTTGCGAACCTAGGGGTTCAGTGATGCTTAGCTGCCTAGAATCTTCTGACGCATCTAACAATGATTAGGAACCTGTTTGTGTGGTCCGTGAGTATGGAGACGTCGTTGGTAAAGCGCGGGGTTTACCCATAGGCGCGGAATAAGTTTTCGTATGTGCTTAATAGATTAAGCAAAGCCCGTTATGTAATCAGCGGTAGTTTTGGAGCAAGACTGGCAAGGACGGCCAGAGTCGGTCAAGTGCTCAATTGATTGACCATCTTACTAGTATCATCTCACGTAGGTCGTCTAAATTCGAAGGAGGTATCCCTTGGATGTTTGTCTGATATTGGTTTAGGCCTTTGGGGCTTGCACTTGGGGGATGTCGAATTCGACTAGGATGGTCTGCGTGAGAGATGGATAGTTGTGACGATTTTACATGGGATAATATCCTGGTTTTCTCTAGAAGCAGAGAAGAGCATGCCCTATATCTTAGGGAAAGCTTAGGGACCCTACAAGTGCACTAGCTTAAAGCTAAGTTCTCCAAGATACCATTTTTGGAGGAAGGAAGTGAGGAATTTAGGGCATGTGGTCTCTACAGAAGGGAGATATGTTAAGGTGGATGGAGTTCTTAGCATCCTATGACTTCGAGATAGCATATACCCCTGGCAAGGGTAACGTGGTGGCGGATGCCTTAAGTAGAAAAAAAGGTTATCCTTAAGTCCTTTGTTTGTTGAGCGGCGAAGCTTAGAATTCATTTCGATGTTTGATTTTAGACCTTACGTTGACTTCGTACCCGGTTTGCTAGCATCCTTGGAGGTCAAACCTACGCTTTTGGGACGGATTGGCGAGGCACAGCGAGACGACCCGCAGTTGGTTGAGTTAGTAGAAAAGCTCAAAGGAGGGGAGTCATCAAGCCATCTCTGTAGGTATACCCTAGATGATAAGGGTTGGTTACGTAGGGACGGTAGACTTTGTGTACCAAAAGACGATGACCTAAGGAAGACTATTCTTGACGAAGCACATCGTTCGAAGATGATCATTCATCCCGGCGGGGACAAGATGTACATGGACATGAGACGAGTTTACTTTTGGGCCGGTATGAAGAGGGATGTAGCCGAGTATGTCGCTAGATGCTTGGTGTGCCAACAGGTAAAAGAGGAGCAAAAGAAACCCGGTGGGTTACGTCACCCATTGGAGGTTCCACTATGGAAGTGGGAAAGCGTCTCGATGGACTTTATTGACGGATTACCGAGATCGAGAAAGGGTAATACGGGGATTTGGGTTATAGTAGAAAGACTTACTAAGAGCGCCCATTTTATTCCCGTGAAGAGTAAGAGGACTGCTCCATGGTTAGCTTCTGTATACGTCCGAGAAATAGTTCGTTTGCACGGTGTTCCTTCTTGCATAGTGAGCAACTGCGATCCTATTTTCACTAGCGAATTTTGGAGAAGCTTACAAGAGGCGGTAGGGACTCAGTTATGTTTGAGCACCGCATATCATCCTCAGACGGACGGCCAGACCGAGAGGGTGAATCGCATTCTAGAGGATCTGTTGAGGCTATGTATCCTAGACTTTGGGGGTACATGGGAAGAGCATCTTCCATTGGTTGAGTTCGCATAAAATAATAGCTTTCAGTCCAGCATTGGTATGGCACCATTCGAAGCTCTATATGGACGACCTTGTCGTTCACCTACATGTTGGTGGGAATCTACCGATAAGATCTTACTTGGGCCCGATATGATTAGAGAGACTTCGGAGAAGATCGACTTGATTCGAAGGAGGATGAAAGCAGCGCAAGATAGGCAGAAATCATATGCGGATAAGAGAAGGACGGATCTTGAATTTGAGGTTGGGGACATTGTTTGTCAAAGTATCTCCATTACGAAACGTTGTTCGCTTTGGGTCCGTTGGGAAATTAGCACCAAGGTTCGTAGGAACGTTTCCTATTAAGGAGAAGATTGGGCAAATGGCGTATAGAGTGGAGTTGCCCAAGAGACTTAGTGGTGTCGATGACATATTCCATGTATCACATTTGAGGAAGTGCTTGCACGAGACCGCGGAAGTGGTAGAGCCGAGCTTGCTTAGAGAGGTGGAGATCGAGCGTGACGCGACGATTCGACGAGCTCCAACGCGCATTCTTGGGTCGGAGATTAAGAAGTTGAGAAATTGAGAGGTCAGACTAGTCAAAGTACAATGGGGAGACGACGAGAGCAACGATGCTTGGGAGACAAAAGAGAAGATGCGTTCACGATATCCTTTTCTTTTTGAGGGTATGTCCTTTAATTTCTCCTTTATCGCTTAGCTTGTACTTATCTTATCTTTAGAGTATCATCTCGTTAGTATTCTTGACCTTTAGATAGGATAATCCTATGGTTGAAACATGTGTTTGAGACATGTTATGTATGATGGATGCAAAGTGGATGCAAGTGTTTGCTAGTGGTTGCTCGTGGACGCATATACACACACTATTAGGCACTAGATCGGCTCAGTCACTTCATACTGCATATTGCATATAAATGGTTGTATTTAGTAAAATGGATGTATAATGGTTGTGCTATCATATGGATACCGCATTTTGGTGAATGGTTGTGCACGCATGTAGAAATAATATGTAGCATTAGGAAATTTTTGCATACATAATGGATGCATGGCACTATCATGGTTTGCATTAAGGAGGTCAACTGGATCAGTGGACCGCCTGATTTTGCATTAGATATGGACATATACACACACTGTGCATTTAAACATGAAAGCATTAGAAGTCTATAAGGACAATGGATGCCTGTGTTTGATGGTTGAGTAGATGGTTGTTTGGATGTTAGGATATACATTCTTCTTAACTTGAAGATTTCGGGAACGAAATCCTTTAAGGAGGGGAGAATGTAACACCCCGCAATTCTATTAATATTAATATTTGCAAATTAAATAATAACTAATCTCAGACGTGAGAATTGTGGGAAGCGGGTTGCGCCATTGTGTTCGTCTCGGAATTCTAGTAGAGATAGAGTCCGAGTTTGCGGGAAACGAGTACCGGATGAAAAAGTTATGGACGAACGAAGTTTGGTGGCAAAGAAAGAAAAAAAAATGCACTGGCGCACTTGGGAAGTGCACCAGTACATATATACACTGGCGCACCTGCCAAGTGCGCCCAGGCCGAGGCTGGAGCCTGCACAGCTTTCTGGTTCAGGCTGACCCGTGTTGTTGAGTCCATTCTGACTCCTTGCTGAGTCATTAGGGCTGACTCATCCCCCTATCATAATTAAATGGTTTTGATTAACCCTAAGAACATCCGACGGCTTAAATTAATTTACAACTCTATAAAAAGACCCCTATACACAAACCCTAAATCAGAAAATAAACAAAGACCATGGCCGTCATGCTGATATTTTGAGACCTAGAGCAGCCGCCATCAAATTAAAGATAAAGAACAGCAACCAAATCAGAACTACCCAATCCTAACAGCGATTCTTCATCAAAAGAGCGCTAATTCGACTCTCTTTCTTCTATAATTGTGAGTATGATAGTCTTAACAAGATTATTATCATTTTAATTAGGTTAAGTCATGAACGGATTATGAGTAGATGATGTGAATTTTCATATGCTATCATGTATGTTATAAATTCTATGCTATGTGGTGATGATATCTTATAAGTTGCAAATCGTGCTATGATGATGTTATGTATATTTAAAGTTTCTAGGCTAAAGTTGTGATGAATTATACATGCTTTGAAATCATGATGCTATTGCCTATGCTAGTTAGTTCATATCAATTAAATCATCATGTTTAGGCTATGTTGATCTATATGACAAGTTACATATGCAAGTTAAATTGATTAGAAAAGTTATGAACATATGCCATGACATCTATTATGACACCTAGAACTATGCTATGACATATGTGATATCCTATGCTAGTTCACACCATCATTATGTTGCCTATAAACCCCATATGCAAGTTTATGTATAGATTTGGGCTATGATCATATCATGTGAATTGTGACACTTAACAAGTTGACACCTTTTGATCCTTAACATGTGTAATTTATGCAAGTTTCACCCCTATCATGATTAGATTTATTTTAATCGTCTATATGTTGTGATAATTTATCTTTGTGCTATGCATTAGACTATTCAAGTCTAGCCTATATTATGCGTTGAATAAGCGAACGTATAAACATGGGGTAGGTGTTATATTAAGGATTTAATATTAAGATGTTGGGGTGCAATTGATATGATTTTGCATTCCATGAGTGGATGGCCATAATTGAGTCAATTATGGACATCATTAAAAATTGGAATTAATTAATAATGTGAATAGGGAATTATTAAAATTTGGGTAAAAGATTGAAAGTTGTCAATCAATGCTTAGGACACGAGGTTGGACTCGTTTGTGACATAAACCTGCCCGGAACCGCCCGGCAAATCCAGTGGTCACAAATGTCAGCCCAATGTGAGAGGTCCTAGGCCTAAACTAAAGCATAACAGTTGTAAAGACATGAGGTTAGACTCTTTTATGGTGCAGGACTGCCCGGACCCGCCCGGCAAATCCAGCTGCCATAAATGCCAGTCTAATGTGAGAGGTCTTTACGAGGTTATGGCATGAATGAATTAAGAAATACTTAACCAGATAAAACATGTAAAGTGGGTCATGGGGGTTAAGTAGGTGCCTTGGGTGGCATGAGGAATATAGTGGGTGCCCTTAGTGGCAAGTGAAATACGATTAGTAAGACTTAACCAAACACACATGTAAATGAACATGACTAAGAGGGTTAAGTGGGATATATTAATGACAAGCTTAGGTGGGTAGCTTGTGGGGGCCCATTTCAACCAGTATCCCAAACGTATCTTTGTGGGCTCGACCCAAGTCGAGGACGGGACACGCATACTGAGCTTGACTATAAGAGGCCAAAACGGGGACCGGCGGCAACGTAAGTCCAACGAGTTTCATATGCATGTGTGGACCCGGGCTGGTAGATAAGACGTTGTTGCATTGTGTAGGTATAAGCCGTGCATTCTCAGTTGTATCGGGTTGCCACTTTAGGGGAGTGATACACCTCACTGTGGGGTCAGCACGGGTATCTACGAGTATGGAGCCGATCGAAAGTGGGTAGTGGGGTACACCTAGTGGAGATAGGGGCAGACGACACCTATGTAGTCAGCTAGGAGTACACGATGTTACTTATAAAATTTCTAAGAGGGTAGTGGGCTACACCTAGTGGAGATAGGGCAGACAGCACCTATGTAGTCAGCTAGGGGTACGCAAGGCTATTTATATAGTTTCTGTGTGAAGCATGCGGGATCAACCTTTAGGGTGAGTAGTGCGGTGCAGTGTAGTAATTGGCGCGGTGCCGTGTAGTGATTGGCGCAGTGCAGTGTAGTAATTGGCGTGGTGCAGTGTAGTAATTGGCGCGGTGCAGTGTAGTAATGTGCGGTGCAGTGTAGTAATGTGCGGTGCAGTGTAGTAATGTTCGGTGCAATGTAGTAATTATCCGTTAGTAATTAGGTATGCCTTTACCGTTATCTTTGACGTTATCTTTAACGTTATCTTCATCTGCTTTCCATACCTAATAGTTCATAGACATTTACTTGTCTTCCAGCTTATGTAACAACCCGTATTTAATATAACATGTTAAAACGAGAATCAAGGCAGAATTTAATTTTAAATTCTGAATCAAGTAGAACGGGCTACGCCATTGCGTTCGTCACGGAAAAATACGCGAAATAGAGTCCGAGTTTTCGAAAATCGGAGTCCGTATGACCCGGTTAAGGCCCAAAGAAGTTTTCGGGAAATTTGAATTTCGAAACATACAGAAATGGGGCCAGGCGGGAAAATTCCCGCCCAGACAAGTCGACAGGCATGTCGACAGGGCTGTCGACTTGCCCTGTCGGCTGATTCTGATCTGGTGCACCTATTTTCTATCTTGGCTAGGTTTTTGGGCCTGGTTTGAAATCCGACGGTTCAGGTTGGTCCTAGGGTTAATCTAAGGGCCTAAAACTATCCTAATCTCTATAAAAAGACCCTAAACCTACCCCTAAACCCTCATTATTCACTCATGTAACTAAACTATGGCCAAATTTCTACTCTCATGGCCTCCATCTCAAATCCCTAGAGCCTATGCATTCAAATCGGGTTCAAATCAAAAGATGCAAGCTTGCTACACCAAAGAGAGGCAAAATCAACGTTGCTATGCAAGTTCCATGACGATTCTTCAACAAAGGAGGCACCTTTCTTAGCCAAGATGATTCATGCTTCTTTCTCTAGGCCTAACTATGTAAGTTCTAGCTACTTTTAGATGGAAACGGTAGTTTTGATAATGACATGGGATAAAATGAGGCTAAACATGATTATGCGAACCTATATGAACCTTACCTTGCCTCTTGTGTTCATGTTTATGATTTTAGGCCATGTGAGTGACTTAATCATGCCTCTCATGCTATGCATAACCTAGTTTAACTTGCAAGTTTGGATCTTTATGCATGAAATGCTAGCATGAACCTTTAGGAACCACTTTACGTGTGAAACATTGGCTAAGACAAGATTTTGGGGCTTATGCATGTTTATGAACCCAAACCCCTTATGGTAACATGCAAGTTTGTGGCCAAATCCTTTATGAGATTATGCATGCTCGTGGCCAATCCCCTCTTTTAAGTTGTGCATGTTTATGGCTAAACCCTTTTTGATAATATGCATGTTTGTGGCCAAATTACCTTATGACACTATGCATGTTTATAGCCAATCCCTTTATGATGTTATGCATGTGGAAGCCAAGCCCTTTTTAGCATCATGCATGTTTTGAGACCAATATGTGACATAGTATCCTTACTATGTTGGCTCGCTTTGCTTGCGTTGGGAAAACACGATTTTGGGTAGTTAGATAAACATGAACATGTCGTGAAATCTTAACTTGATTATGACATGTGTTTATACTTGAAAATATGACTTGAAAGATAACATGGAAGTTGGCATGTAAGTATGCATAAAGACATGAGCTTGGGAATTTACCAATTAAGTTAGGTCTACCCTTTGGGAATTTACCTATTAAGTTAGGTCTACCCAAATGCTTGAAAACTTGTAACATGTTTTGGAAACATGATGAACTTAGATAATATAAGTGTGGCCAACTCGAGGTTGGGTTGAGTTTGCAACGTAAAACTACCCGGAACCGACCGGCCTAACTAGTAGTTGCAAACAATAGGACCCAATGTGAGAAGTTGGTCATGTCGCGCTTAAGACCCGAGGTTAGACTAGGTTGTGGTGTAAATCTACCCGGACCCGCCCGGCTTAACTAGTAGCCACAACAAGGTCTAATGTGAGAGGTTAAGAGTGCATTAATTAAATTAATGCCACATGATAAGATTAAGTAAATTTGACTAATGACACTTAACCGATATGACACGAATGGGTAGGTTAAGTGGGACCGGGCTTGATTTCCTTAATGACACTTAACCAATTCAGACTGGGTAATTAGATGAGGTTAAGTAATTAAGACTTAACTAACCTAACCACGATAATTAGATGGGGTTAAGTAATCCACACTTAACTAATCTAAACACGGTAATTCGATGGGGTTAAGTTAAACACTTAACCAATTTAAACTTGGTAATTCAATAAGGTTAAGTAACCAATACTTAACCAACTTAATGTGATAATTTAATGGGGTTAAGCAACTTATACTTAACTAATTATACATGATGATTTGATAGGGTTAAGTGACCTAAACTTAACCAATCTAACTCGTTAATTTGATGTGGTTAAGTGACCTAAACTTAACCAATCTAACTCGTTAATTTGATGTGGTTAAGCGACCTAAACTTAACCAATCTAACTCGTTAATTGGATGTGGTTAAGTGACCTATACTTAGCCAATCTAACTCGTGAATTTATGGAGGTTAAGTTAACCCATACTTAACCGATATAACGGGAAAACATGATAAGGCTAAGTCACGAATCACTTGAATACGCTTGACCGATTTGACTCGGTAATTTGACAAGGTCAAGTTAATTTATATAATTAACCAATCTAAAATGATAATTAGACGAGGTTATGTTATGGATTGCTTAATATACTTAGCCAACTTGACACATGGTTTGTAGGGTTAAGTCTTGGACTTGGATACTTAGCCAATTTTGACATGGTTTGTAGACGGGCTAAGTGACACTTAACCCATTAGATAAACCCTAATTCGGAGGATTAGGTAAATAACCATAGTTAACAAGGATTATGGAAATAAGGCTAAGTGGTAAACCTTAGTTAAGGGAAACTAAGTAATAATTCTTAGTCAAGGAAATTTGGACCATTTCTTAGATAGATTAGTAACCCGATACGTTAGGTCAACGTTTAAGTATACGTGTAGGAGCGGGCTATCTGATTTAGATAAAGGCTCCAGCGAACTGGGTAACGAAGCAGCGGCTTCGGGGAACGTGAGGATATTCTTGGGATCCCTCTGTGAGCTGCCAGGTCATTATACTAGGCTCACGAGAGGTTGAGGTCTGCGGTAGAAGAACCAAGAATATGCCTTGGTTGCTATGCGAGCGACCTAAAGACTGGGGTGGATAGCAGTGAGTCGACGAATACATAAGGTGCCCGAGATAGCAAGTTCGTCGATCATCTACCATCTTGAGTCAAGCGTGTACGTACGGAAAGGCAGGGAACACCCAACAGACCATAATTGCTATCTAATTATGGGTGAGGTAGGCCGTAGGATGTGGGCTGGCCGGAGTGTAGTTCTCATGCAAGATTTTCTCTTGTGTTGCCTTTCACTAGTTGAGGGAGGGGTCTCATGGGACCATAGCCACGTGTAGAAAAGCAGACCTTAGTATCTGCATCGGCAGATAAATCTAAAGCTCCCGACCGAGTCCTGTATTTCTTGTTTTGCCCTGTGACAGGACTCGGATGGCACGATGTGATACATGTGCATACAGTTATAGAAAAACGATTCACGATGAATGCGTGGGAAAAAGGGCGCGGTTGGGGGTTAGCGTAATCCCTAGTGGCCTAGGTGGTTTAACCCAAACCGAAATACGAAAACGTGCAATAGGTAAGCGTAATCCCTATTGGTGCTAGGTGGCGTAAGTCCTAGTAGTTCAAACGATGATTCATATGGAAGAGCCTAGCTAGAACAAGGGTGACAGTCCAAACGATTTCAAGGATAATACGACATGAGAAAGCCCGTACGAGGTACGGCAAAGGACTGAACTTATATACATGGAAAGAAACATATGATTTGAGTAACCTATATATGCGATATATTAGGTTGACATGGACCATTACACGACTTTGAGCAAGGGACATTCATGGTTAACACATGACGCGGGTAGGGGTACTAGTACGAGAGGTGCAGAGCAAATATACATGTTAGAACTAGGAAGAATATACATAATAGATACCGTGGGATGTTAGACGGGGTAGATACTTTGGGATAATGTACTCGATAGAAATCTGACGATGTGATGCCTTGACTTATCATAACACCGTAGTTTATCATGATACCTTAGTTTACCTTGCCACAGTAGTTCAACCGGCTACACTGGTTTATCTATCTTGTAGTTATACTTATGTTTACTTTCAGTTTATGCATGTCATGTTACCTTTACCTGTTTTTATACTGCAAGTAGATAGGACTTACTCAGTCTTTTTGACTGACCCGTTTTGTTTCGCCTCTTTTCTTCCGTTCCCCCCCCCCAGGTTTCAGGGAGGAAACAATGCTGTTTAGTTCGGACTTCTTCTGCGTGAAGGTCATCATGGATGGCTTGGACTTCTCTTGGCTATGGCTACTTTACTGTTTTTAATTGGGGAATAATTTATGAAAAAGGTTTCATGCTTCTTTATTTCGGCAAGACAGGTTTTGATGTACTCTGATGTAAAAAGGCTTTTGACCTCATTTATTAATGTTATGAAAGTTTGTTTTTACTTCCGCTATTTTATATGTTCTATCTTGTGATATTTCTGTGCATGTTTACCAATAATGCCCCTCTAAAGCTAGTGCATTCCTTTGCGAGTGACCCTAGCGGAGGCGGGGTGTTACATTTGGTATCAGAGCAGAAGGTTACTAGACTGGGCAAAACTTTTTAAAGACCTTCTGAAAATTATTTGAAAAACCGTTTACAAAGAAGCATTTTTCAAGAAAATTTTCTTTTAAAAAGAAAAAGGCTATTCCCCAAAGGCCATTAGCATCATCCTTGTTTCCTTGATTTAATCTCTTTTCCTTTCTTTCCTCCATCTGTAGTCACAGTGGTTTTGACTGCGACTAGTCTTTCTAGCTACGTAAGTGTTTCCCTTACGATGGAGGTGGTTCTCGAGAGACCATTGCAGAGTTATACAAGAAAGGATAGTGAGAAAGAGGATAAAGGATATGAGCTTATTGGTGAGCAATGTGTTGGTATGGCTTAGTCCTCAAAGGAGGGAGAAAGATGAACAATGAAACCCATGATGAGAGGGTACCTTTGGCATGATGAAACGGGGCGGATAGTTAAGTATCATAGGACAAGGACAAGATCATTGGGAGGGCAATAGTATGCTCTCATTTCTAGGGTACCTCGGAAGGAGGGTAACGATCTTGTTAAAGGTTTAGCTTTTCTTCTCTATCATCCTGTCGGGACTTTGTTTTGATCACCGCATCTTTTAAGCCCGCTTCGATAGTTGAGTCTCTGCACCTTAAGTACTAGCGTAATAGAGAATCCCATTTTTGTCTCAAAGTCCTATTGGAGAATCAGTCCATTTATTCATGGCTTGTTTGGATTTGAGAATGTCTATGTCAAGGGTTGAGCTTGGAAATAATGCTTATATTCATAAGCTATGGATGGATTCTAAGGATGAAGTGGTTATCCAGTAAGGGGTGCCACTCTCGGTTTTGATAGGAGGGTAGTTAGATTCTTGACTAGCCTTGGTAATACCCTCGAAGTATCATGTAACCTTTTTGAGGTTCTGTCATGACTAGTTACTTAGAATCCCTTGATGCCTTTATTGGAAATTTGAAGCCCGATCGAGCGGTGTTCGCCGATAAGACGGATGGTTTACTTCACTTATGCGTGGGTTATAGAAATCACCCTAGTAAGTGCGCATGATAACCTGATTGACATCTGTTTACTTTCAAGAGAAAGTTCTTCTACATGGAATGCCTTATAGTATATAAACGAGATCCAAGATTCACTAGTGAATTTTGGAAAGCTTGCATGAGATCATGAGTACGCAGTCATGTTTGCGTCAAGTATTCTAGGAAAAGGATAAGTGCAAGTGGAACGAGAGGCGACGAAGAAATGAGTTCCAGCTCATGTTATGGAAACAGGAATAAGAAGCTACAAAATCGTGAAGTTAAAAGACGACTTTGATGGTCAAAGACTAGATACGCGCATGATATCTCTTTTTGGGAGTATATCCTTGATCCCTGTTTTCTGTAGAGCTTACTTGTAGGCTATCTTTTGTGGACATCCTCTCGGTCCTATTCTCCGTTACAAACCCTGTAAGGAGTTTGTCCTGTTTATCTTCTCGACCCTGTTTCAGGGAATTCTAGGTAGAACCCTATGGATGTAAACATGTATTTGAAACATGTTATGATTGATATGGTTGCAAGTGGTTGCAAGTGGTTGCTCGTGGATGCGCGAATACACATTAGATACTAGCTCGACTCGGTCACATTTCATATTGCATATGCACGAGTATTTATACTTGTTTATGGATGAAATCGAATGCATTATCATGCGGTTGTTGCATATGAATGAATGATTGTGCACGCATATAGTATCTATATGACTAGGACTATTTGCATACATGTTGGATTCATGGCACTATACATATTTTGCATTAGAAAGATTATTCAGGCCTGATCATTAGCATTAGCTAAGGAACATGTACACACACGTTTTGCATATATTCATACAGCATTAGAAATCATCTAAGGACAATGGTTGCTTGTGGATGATGTTTTGAGTAGATGGATGATGGATGGTAGGATATGTTCTTCCTAACTTAGAGATTTCGGGGACGAAATCCTAAAAGGTGGGGAGAATGTAACAACCCGTATTTAATATAACATGTTAAAACGAGAATCAAGGCAGAATTTAATTTTAAATTCTGAATCAAGTAGAACGGGCTACGCCATTGCGTTCGTCTCGGAAAAATACGCGAAATAGAGTCCGAGTTTTCGAAAATCGGAGTCCGTATGACCCGGTTAAGGCCCAAAGAAGTTTTCGGGAAATTTGAATTTCGAAACATACAGAAATGGGGCCAGGCGGGAAAATTCCCGCCTAGACAAGTCGACAGGCATGTCGATAGGCATGTCGACAGGCATGTCGACAGGGCTGTCGACTTGCCCTGTCGGCTAATTCTGATCTGGTGCACCTATTTTCTATCTTGGCAAGGTTTTTGGGCCTGGTTTGAAATCCGACGGTTCAGGTTGGTCCTAGGGTTAATCTAAGGGCCTAAAACTATCCTAATCTCTATAAAAAGACCCTAAACCTACCCCTAAACCCTCATTATTCACTCATGTAACTAAACTATGGCCAAATTTCTACTCTCATGGCCTCCATCTCAAATCCCTAGAGCCTATGCATTCAAATCGGGTTCAAATCAAAAGATGCAAGCTTGCTACACCAAAGAGAGGCAAAATCAACGTTGCTATGCAAGTTCCATGACGATTCTTCAACAAAGGAGGCACCTTTCTTAGCCAAGATGATTCATGCTTCTTTCTCTAGGCCTAACTATGTAAGTTCTAGCTACTTTTAGATGGAAACGGTAGTTTTGATAATGACATAGGATAAAATGAGGCTAAACATGATTATGCGAACCTATATGAACCTTACCTTGCCTCTTGTGTTCATGTTTATGATTTTAGGCCATGTGAGTGACTTAATCATGCCTCTCATGCTATGCATAACCTAGTTTAACTTGCAAGTTTGGATCTTTATGCATGAAATGCTAGCATGAACCTTTAGGAACCACTTTACGTGTGAAACATTGGCTAAGACAAGATTTTGGGGCTTATGCATGTTTATGAACCCAAACCCCTTATGGTAACATGCAAGTTTGTGGCCAAATCCTTTATGAGATTATGCATGCTCGTGGCCAATCCCCTCTTTTAAGTTGTGCATGTTTATGGCTAAACCCTTTTTGATAATATGCATGTTTGTGGCCAAATTACCTTATGACACTATGCATGTTTATGGCCAATCCCTTTATGATGTTATGCATGTGGAAGCCAAGCCCTTTTTAGCATCATGCATGTTTTGAGACCAATATGTGACATAGTATCCTTACTATGTTGGCTCGCTTTGCTTGCGTTGGGAAAACACGATTTTGGGTAGTTAGATAAACATGAACATGTCGTGAAATCTTAACTTGATTATGACATGTGTTTATACTTGAAAATATGACTTGAAAGATAACATGGAAGTTGGCATGTAAGTATGCATAAAGACATGAGCTTGGGAATTTACCTATTAAGTTAGGTCTACCCTTTAGGAATTTACCTATTAAGTTAGGTCTACCCAAATGCTTGAAAACTTGTAACATGTTTTGGAAACATGATGAACTTAGATAATATAAGTGTGGCCAACTCGAGGTTGGGTTGAGTTTGCAACGTAAAACTACCCGGAACCGACCGGCCTAACTAGTAGTTGCAAACAATAGGACCCAATGTGAGAAGTTGGTCATGTCGCGCTTAAGACCCGAGGTTAGACTAGGTTGTGGTGTAAATCTACCCGGACCCGCCCGGCTTAACTAGTAGCCACAACAAGGTCTAATGTGAGAGGTTAAGAGTGCATTAATTAAATTAATGCCACATGATAAGGTTAAGTAAATTTGACTAATGACACTTAACCGATATGACACGAATGGGTAGGTTAAGTGGGACCGGGCTTGATTTCCTTAATGACACTTAACCAATTCAGACTGGGTAATTGGATGAGGTTAAGTAATTAAGACTTAACTAACCTAACCACGATAATTAGATGGGGTTAAGTAATCCACACTTAACTAATCTAAACACGGTAATTCGATGGGGTTAAGTTAAACACTTAACCAATTTAAACTTGGTAATTCAATAAGGTTAAGTAACCAATACTTAACCAACTTAATGTGACAATTTAATGGGGTTAAGCAACTTATACTTAGCCAATTATACATGATGATTTGATGGGGTTAAGTGACCTAAACTTAACCAATCTAACTCGTTAATTTGATGTGGTTAAGTGACCTAAACTTAACCAATCTAACTCGTTAATTTGATGTGGTTAAGCGACCTAAACTTAACCAATCTAACTCGTTAATTGGATGTGGTTAAGTGACCTATACTTAGCCAATCTAACTCGTGAATTTATGGAGGTTAAGTTAACCCATACTTAACCGATATAATGGGAAAACATGATAAGGCTAAGTCACGAATCACTTGAATACGCTTGACCGATTTGACTCGGTAATTTGACAAGGTCAAGTTAATTTATATAATTAACCAATCTAAAATGATAATTAGACGAGGTTAAGTTATGGATTGCTTAATATACTTAGCCAACTTGACACATGGTTTGTAGGGTTAAGTCTTGGACTTGGATACTTAGCCAATTTTGACATGGTTTGTAGACGGGCTAAGTGACACTTAACCCATTAGATAAACCCTAATTCGGAGGATTAGGTAAATAACCATAGTTAACAAGGATTATGGAAATAAGGCTAAGTGGTAAACCTTAGTTAAGGGAAACTAAGTAATAATTCTTAGTCAAGGAAATTTGGACCATTTCTTAAATAGATTAGTAACCCGATACGTTAGGTCAACGTTTAAGTATACGTGTAGGAGCGGGCTATCTGATTTAGATAAAGGCTCCAGCGAACTGGGTAACGAAGCAGCGGCTTCGGGGAACGTGAGGATATTCTTGGGATCCCTCTGTGAGCTGCCAGGTCATTATACTAGGCTCACGAGAGGTTGAGGTCTGCGGTAGAAGAACCAAGAATATGCCTTGGTTGCTATGCGAGCGACCTAAAGACTGGGGTGGATAGCAGTGAGTCGACGAATACATAAGGTGCCCGAGATAGCAAGTTCGTCGATCATCTACCATCTTGAGTCAAGCGTGTACGTACGGAAAGGCAGGGAACACCCAACAGACCATAATTGCTATCTAATTATGGGTGAGGTAGGCCGTAGGATGTGGGCTGGCCGGAGTGTAGTTCTCATGCAAGATTTTCTCTTGTGTTGCCTTTCACTAGTTGAGGGAGGGGTCTCGTGGGACCATAGCCACGTGTAGAAAAGCAGACCTTAGTATCTGCATCGGCAGATAAATCTAAAGCTCCCGACCGAGTCCTGTATTTCTTGTTTTGCCCTGTGACAGGACTCGGATGGCACGATGTGATACATGTGCATACAGTTATAGAAAAACGATTCACGATGAATGCGTGGGAAAAAGGGCGCGGTTGGGGGTTAGCGTAATCCCTAGTGGCCTAGGTGGTTTAACCCAAACCGAAATACGAAAATGTGCAATAGGTAAGCGTAATCCCTATTGGTGCTAGGTGGCGTAAGTCCTAGTAGTTCAAACGATGATTCATATGGAAGAGCCTAGCTAGAACAAGGGTGACAGTCCAAACGATTTCAAGGATAATACGACATGAGAAAGCCCGTACGAGGTACGACAAAGGACTGAACTTATGTACATGGAAAGAAACATATGATTTGAGTAACCTATATATGCGATATATTAGGTTGACATGGACCATTACACGACTTTGAGCAAGGGACATTCATGGTTAACACATGACGTGGGTAGGGGTACTAGTACGAGAGGTGCAGAGCAAATATACATGTTAGAACTAGGAAGAATATACATAATAGATACCGTGGGACGTTAGACGGGGTAGATACCTTGGGATAATGTACTCGATAGAAATCTGACGATGTGATGCCTTGACTTATCATAACACTGTAGTTTATCATGATACCTTAGTTTACCTTGCCACAGTAGTTCAACCGGCTACCCTGGTTTATCTATCTTGTAGTTATCCTTATGTTTACTTTCAGTTTATGCATGTCATGTTACCTTTACCTGTTTTTATACTGGAAGTAGATAGGACTTACTCAGTCTTTTTGACTGACCCGTTTTGTTTCGCCTCTTTTCTTCCGTTTCCCCCCCCCCCTCCCAGGTTTCAGGGAGGAAACAATGCTGTTTAGTTCGGACTTCTTCTGCGTGAAGGTCATCATGGATGGCTTGAACTTCTCTTGGCTATGGCTACTTTACTGTTTTTAATTGGGGAATAATTTATGAAAAAGGTTTCATGCTTCTTTATTTCGGCAAGACAGGTTTTGATGTACTCTGATGAAAAAGGCTTTTGACCTCATTTATTAATGTTATGAAAGTTTGTTTTTACTTCCGCTATTTTATATGTTCTGTCTTGTGATATTTCTGTGCATGTTTACCAATAATGCCCCTCTAAAGCTAGTGCATTCCTTTGCGAGTGACCCTAGCGGAGGCGGGGTGTTACAGCTTATGCCTTAGTCTAGTTATTTTGATAATAGTATTGTTAGAATTATCATACTCGCCAGACTTTATGTCTGACCCCCTCCATTTCTATCCTTTTCCCCCTCCAGGTCCTCAGGTTGGACCCAGCTCTAGTGGAGTTTGATTGGATTGCTCATCTCTCTTTGGAAAGATTGGACCGTTGAAGTAAAGTCCAGCTTGTTATCTTCTTTAATGGCTATTTGTGTAATGGGGTTATGTATTTTGTTTTCATGAAGATGGATAATGTACTTGACTCTTATTAATGGTTTTGTGATGTAATAAACATGTTTCCGCTGCAATAAAATGAAGTTTTAGTTTTCAACTACTGCTTATTATCTGTCTTGTTGTAATTTTTCTGTTCTATATTCATTTATAACCTCCATGGAAGTTAATGCATTCCCTTTGTGAGTGACATTAATGCACGTGGGGTGTTACACATATCGTTATTCCAATACGACATTTGTTGGTTTCAAAATTTGATATTGAATATAAGCCGATATATTTTCTATTCAGAGCCTTATATTTAATATCAAATTGGATTTTGGGTTTGTCGTGAATGGTATCTATAATAATACTATTCTTAAACCCAATGTAGTTAAGAAAATTAGAAACTAATTGGAGATTAGCTAAGTTGAATGGTTTCCTGGGTATTAATCTGATGTTGGTTTCGGCCTTCGGGATTAATACTTAGGTAATTGTTCTCTTACTAATTTACGGTTAGAGACCGATGCAATGTGATTTTGGGTTTATTGTGAACTATGTTTTTTAACGACATTCGTTCTTTAACCCGATTTACAGTGAAATAGGATTTGGAATTTATAAATCTTTTTATTAAGATTTAACGGGAATTTTCCAAAGTAAAGTTTTCCAATTTAATGTATTAAATTGGAATTGAATGGAATTCGATTGATAATAATCGAAGTGAACTTCTATGGAGGAAGACTATTAATATATATGGAATTTAACAGGCTTTGCCGTTATTCCATTTATATTATTAGTCGAATATGAAAATTGATATCGATTATATATTGATTTGTCTTTCCGTGAAGATTAAATAATTACTGGAATGTGATTTGGGTTTATCGTGAACTGTGTTTTAAATGACATTAGTTATTTAACCCAGTTAAAGGCAGGATAACATATCTGTTATTGTATTTCGAACTGTATGGTTGATCTCTGCTAAATATACATATATATGTTTAGTGGCGGAGAATTTATTCCCTTGCTTAACACCCTTCTCTGAGACGTACGAGCTTAGAGGTTATGTATTGGCAGAAATCAATAGTACGGCGTAGATTGTCAATGCGACATGTTTGTGTTTCCAAAGTTAAATAATCATTAATATTGATTTTTAGGAAGATTAAAACTAAGTGGAGTTTTAATGAATCTTTAAATAGATTGAAAAATGGAATGTGATAATTTAGATTATCAAATTTGGGAAATGATCGAGAGTGGAGTATCACCAGTTTTGCTCCTAGTGATAGTTAAATCTTTAATTAGATTTGAACGGGAAATGGTAATTAATTTTACCGATAAATCTGTGGTATTAGTTATGGAGTATTACTAGTTTTGCTCCATGGGATGATTAGGTTGGGATTGGGAAATTAAGCAAATGATTACTTCGGTAAGGTGCGCTAATCCCGACGAGTTTGGAAAACCGTAACATGGTTTGAATTGACATCCAAAGGAAGATTAAAGAATAAATTTAAAGAATTTATCTTTGATAAAATTAATGGGAACCTTTCCAAAAGTATATGAATATTTGAATAAAATAATATTCAGAATTGGAATGAGGCGTATATTGTGTTTTTATAGCACTTGTTTATTATATACGCGAGTTATTCAGAAAGGTCGGGTTTATACCCATTCTGAATAACTGATTCGACGATAAGTCGACGATGAAGACGGTGGTTGAAACCGAAGGTCTTCACATCGTTTGGATGATTACTGATGTCTTGATTGGGTTGTACACCCAAGACGAGGTAATAAGTGGTGATCGTCCAGACGTACTTGGAGATCGACGGATATGCGAGGGCCTCTCTCCTGTATTGGACATATGGGATGAGGAATAAGGTGCCTCAAGTTTCATTTAGACCCAGAACGAACTTGTAAATGGATTGTGTGCCTGACATTGTATTTTATTCTATGTTGATTGATTTCTATTAAATATATATCTGTTTAGCGGTGGAGAATTTACTCTCTTGCTTAACGCTCTTCTCTGAGACGTACAAGCTCAGAGGTTATATATCGGTAGATATCAGTCGCATGACATGAATTGCCTATGTGGCATATTGAGATGCAGGACGTTTCTGTCTAGCTATGGGTGGTATCAGCGTTTTACAAGCCCTGACATTTATATTATTTTTACCTATGTTATTGTTGGAATGCGAGGCGCCTCAGATATCTCGGTCTCTACGGAGCCGATGGATGGGTCCGATAGAACCGAGAAACGTGTGTTCAGGAATAACCAATACTCAAACGTAACGGAGGACTGACCCAGCCGATTCCAGGGGTTACCCAGAGTGTGTAGTCCTGAGACATTTGTTAGAGTGTCTTAAAGCGGAAAGGAGTATATCCCTTTCCTAGACTCATGACGAAAATCCAATTTCCAATACGTGACATTTTGGTTTTGATTGTAGAGCCTAGTATTGGCGACATGATAGATGGTACCCATGCCGCCTATGATTGATACATTTATATTTGAAGTTGTTTTATAAACTACACTCTTATAGTAGTATCCAATGATTTGTTTTAAATGTACCAAGCATGTTTGGCTATTATAAGGGAAAACCCTATCGTCCTACTTGCGTTGCATTGTGTGATGGGAGCTGGGTCTTATAATAGCTTCATTTTTCCAAAAAAGCATTGCACTATTTGTTTTATGAACTGGTATTCTTGGGAGGAAACACGTTCCGTGTCATACGGCGTGGTCCCTTGATTTTCTATATTTTAAAGTAAAGCTTTAAATAACTGTTTTAGTTCTCACACCAGTCACATGAGTGATTTGGAGTTTATTGTTTTAACCTAAACTCTGGGTGCCCCTATTTTTCACACGGGCAGCTAGTAGTTTTGGTTTTGCAGATTTATATTCACAGGATCCTGGTTTATATCTGGAATGATATTCGGAAAGCTCTGTATCTGTGTATCTCTTTCATTTGTGTTTTTGTATTATTTTCCGCTGCATTGTAATTTGTAAATCTCTAATATTTATCAAATATATATTATTTGTTCATACTCTATATATTCTTATACTCTGATGGAAATTGTTGTAATAAGCAATGAAATGTTATACTGTTTGTGTTCTGATTAGTCATGTTCTCAACTCAATCCGGCATTCCTTTATGGGGAAGTTTGGGTCATGTCACTTATTTTGTTTCCATTGTGAGTTTTCTTTTTTATACTCTGATTATGCTCATGCTCATTTATTGCAGGTATAAGATTTATTCGCTCCATGCTTGGATGTGTTTGAGTTTCGATTCTTGTCGAAATTTGGGCGCAGAAAAGTGTGGGCTGTTACATTTAGTATCAGAGCTTAAGTTAAACGATCAGAGGAATTTGTTAAACTATGACTCGTAAGAGAACATTATTCGATTTTATTTCCTGTTTTTCTTCGTGTTTCTTACTCGACTTTAATTTATTTCGAAAATGAATTAGTTGTGGGCCTAATAATAAAAATGGGCTTCAAGCGACTAAGAGTTGAAATGTGTTGAGTTCGAGTTTCTAGCCAATTCCGTCTTACCCCACAGTACGTTGGCGATCTCATCATGAAGAGAATGAGGATGGAATATTATGGAGTCCATTGGTTCGAGTTTGGAGACTGGACAAAAATCTAGCTACAACCGAGATAGTCACGATTTCTGGTGTTTAGTTTCGTTGGTAGTTCCGGGTAATACCATTACTCGATCTAAAACGGGAAAATTCCATGTTAATATGTCGTATCCATTCCAGAAATGTAATTACCAAGTATATCCATTTGTTACTTTGTTGAAATTCCGAGTCTACCCTTATATAAGTATTCATTTGAGTTCTTGGCCTTGTATTTAAAGGAACTTATTTTTAAAACTATTTAGAAAAATAAAATGGGTTTTGATGGTTTTGAATGACGGTTTCGGAAAATGGTTTTATGAAAGCCTAGCTTTATAAAGATACGATTTTTAAATTTTAATCTATTTATGTTTCACAATTGCGGGGCTTATTGTACTTTTAATAAATATAATCTGATTGGTAGGAGAGATGGAGTTAGAAATGACAAGGAATATGCCACTAAACTTGAAAATTATAAATATCTATTCCTTATGATTTTTAGTATCTCTCTCCATATATATATATATATATATATATATATATATATATATATATATATTGGATAATTTATTGAAATTATCACAACTAATCCTCGACGTTTTAAAGTTCCAACATTTTTTAAGCTGAAAAGGTTTTTCCATTATGTAATATAAACTGAAATATTAATAATAATAGTGATAATATATTGGATTTATAATTACGAAACCGTTAGTATTATAATAAATTCCATCTTTGAAAAGTTTTAAAATTTTCTCCGGAAAGGCTAAGGAAAATCCTTTATCTTGATTTTTGGGGTATTTGATTTCGTGAATCGTCTGTTTATTGTCAGCTATGTATGGGGAAAATCCATTTTAATTTATATTACAGATTCTAGCTGAATTATTTTTGGAAGTTCGTTCGTTGTGTAGCCGCAACATCGTTGTTGAGGCTATAAATCCTTAGAGTTGGTTCAAAGTTTAACTACAGTCTTAAAATACCACGGTGATGAGGATTGTTATTTTTCGAATCGCGTCAAATCTTAAAAGATAATGCGGGACGATTAATATTTTAATCCAGCCTAATAAGGTCAATGTTCAATCTTTTTCCAAAGTCATTTAATAATTTACCGTTTAGCATTATTCAAGAACGGTCAACTAGTTAATGAGTTTTGGTACAACTTGGACCTAGGAACCAAAAATAAAAGTTGCGTCCAAATCACCCCCTTAACTTCTTTCTTTTTTCCTTTCTTCGTCATTTAGCTGAACCATATCTTTATCCTTCTTCTCTTTCTTTGTCGTCGCCTTGCCTCCTCCTCTTCACACTTGTTTGCTCATTAGATCTTGCCTCACTAATACTCCAAGATCTAATTTCTTCTCTCTGACCAATTCTTAGCCTATAATACCTAGTTGCAATATTCGATCCCACTCACACCATTTAATTCTCCTCCTTAGGTAGAGATCATTTGATTGGATCAGAATAAGTAAAAAGGTCTCACCTCTTTAGGGCTAAGAAAATTTGTCGAGCAGTTGGACTTGCACTGGCCAGCTGCTTCCAGATCTTAGAATAGGTTGTTGCTTGTAATGCATCCGCGTTTGCTATACCTTGTGAGAATAGGTTCTTTCAAAGGCAATCGTCATTACGGAGATGAAGATTAAGCTATCTTTCGGATGGTTTTTCTGAGGAGAATCTCGATGAGATTTTAGAGGCATCTCTGTCCTACATGGACTTAAATAGTCTTTCGTTTGACCGGCTTTGGAGATTTTGCAGCAAGTCTCTTTTCTTAATGTCATTTCTTTGAGTTCGAGGATCTATGTTCGAATTGCCCATGTAGACGAGTGACCCATTTAGCACATCATTCTATAAATGGGAAGTTACGAGTAGGTTTGTCTCATGATGCGGGAATTTTATCCTTTGCTTGACCGGTGGCATAACCATCATTTAGTACCGCATCATATTCGATTCATCTTGTGTTCTTTTGTGTCATCTCATGGAGTTACTCTTTGTAAATTCACCTATCTATTTTGTCTTCAGGCAATATTAGGTTGATTTCCATGAGGAGCAGTTGGGGTAGGTTTTTTTCTTATCATAAATTCTCTCTTAGAAGAGGTGGTAATGTGGAAACCTCCAACAACAACACCAGTGTTTGTAACATGAGATTGAGCATTTTGCTACCATGATATGGTTAATTAAAGATCATAAAAATTGGATTGAGCTCCAGCTGGAGAGCAAGACATCCCGTTGTTTATAGCCATTGTTTTAGGAGTTTGGTGTTGTTTTGTCGTTGTCTTTGTTGTTATCCCTTTCAAGCAATGGAATCCAAGCTTTGTAGTGATTCGTGCTTGTAACAGTTAGTGTTATTCAAATTGCTTGACTTAGGTTAATGAGGTTTCTAAGTTTGGAAATGTTTACGTCATAAACGCATGCCTGTTTGAATGAAATCTTATTTTTCTTATCTAAGCTAACAGTTGTCCAAGGGCTGAAAAGAATAGAATTCTGTGTTGGATAAATTTTAGCAAAAGACCGGTTCTACGTCATGTGTATATAAATAAGTAAATCACCGTTCCTTATTAAAGCTAAAATTTATTTTGGTATTTTTGTGTTTGGTTTCAGTTTCCACATTTTTGGCGTAACTTACTTCCTTTTTGGCCAACGTGTGACATGAATCGTTTAAGTTTCCACAAAATACATTTTAATGCTTTTTGAAAATGTTGTTTGAAAAAATAAATACTTTTTACCCTTTTTAATTTTAACTGATTTACTTTCTTTTATTTCGGTTTGTTCGAAAACGCAAAATTTGGATATGACAATTTATACATATTTAAATGTCAATTTTTCATTAAAATGAACGATTTGAATGGTGCAAGGTGCACGCTACCGAAATTTTGATTTTTCATACGAATCTCATATGGAAAGTAAAACAGTATTCAAAAAGAATTTCCAAAATAAACATAAGAAGATATTAAGCAGAAATTTATTTTTATGAAAAATTTCTATTTTTAGGCACATAAACATCATAAGGAAGATGTCTGGATGATTTGTGTGCGCGTTTAGCGGTGTAGTAGGACAGACGATGCGATAAAAAACATTAACCGTAACAAGGAAAAGGCTGCTTTAGCCCTGGAAATGGTGTTTCCACATCTTGTCAACGATGCGTGCGAGCTATCAATTAACTCGTTTTACGTTTTACTGCTTTTGTTAAGTCTCCTTACAGTCTACAGATGGAAATTTTGGAGTATTTCAGGTAACTGAGATAAAAATTCTATTTTGGAGTGGGAAATGGAAAAGTTGTGAGCAGAAAAATGTTAAAATTCTTTGCTCCAATTTCCTTTTTCGGGTTTAGGAGAAATTAAATAGGAAACGATTAGACTGCATAACGTTTGGATGGTAAGGTTTAGATGAAAAATTGTTTGCTTCACATTTCTATTCATAATTGTGTGAGGGTAATGGATGAAAAAGAGTTCTCAAAATTTTCATTCATATAGAACTGCCAGAATATTTAGGATGTTCTGCATCATACTTTCAAAAGTGTTTCAAAAATTTATTTCATACATGTAGAGGGCCCGATTTAGAATCATATTGCATGCATGTTTTATGGTTGAATTACATTATGTACACCATGCACATATACACATGGTTGCAAAGTGGATGTATACAAATTGGTTGTGTAGGATATGATAATTAGGTATTAGAATTTCGAGACGAAATTTCGTTTAAGGGGGAAGAATGTTACAACCCGGAATTTTGACAAAAAAATAGTTATTTAATTAAATCTCAAAAATAGGAATTTTTCAAATGATGGAATTTGACCATGAAACTTTAACTGATGCGTTCGTCTCGGAATTCTGGTCAACTTTCATGTTAGGAGTTTCGCGAACGGACGAAAATTAATAGTTAGAATAAATAATAGATACCATTCCTTTTATTACCTGCCTTCACTAGGAAAAATAGCCCAAGGGAGGTCGACACCCTTGTCTGGAGCAGTCAACAGCTTCAAGCCAGATCTGCCCAGTGACGGCTAGATTTTGAAGGGTATTTTGATTATATTTTACAATATAAATGGATGGATGTTAACTAAAACTAATCCAACGGTTCAAGGTCAATTCCAGCCTTATATATAAAGGGGTAAGGCCTCATTATTTTCCACACAAATCTACATTGGCAGCAGTGCTCTTTCATTTTCCTCCTCCAAACCTAATTTCTAAAATAAAAATATATTCATACATAACAAATCAAATCCAATTCATACGAAATTGAGAGAATAAGATCTAAAGGAAAAGAATTCAAATTTGACTATCCAAATCAGATTCTTCCCTCTCTTCCTGTTTTCTTACATTTCTGCAGATTTGGAATTTTCCCCTTTCCAAATAAATTGTAGATTTATAAGAATTTGGGGATTGTAGGCCTAAATGTTCAAACTTTGGATTTGTAGGCTATATGGTGAGTGGGATATTTACGAATGTGGTTATAATAACTTAGCTATTTCGTTTGAATTAGATCAATGTTTTTTGCCTATTCCCAATCAGATATGTTCATCTAAGTATTGTGAAATTATTGATAACCATCAGATTTGATTATAAGTATGATTAAATCTTGGGAATTTTAAGTTGTGCTTATGCTTAATATCAATTGTAGGGTTTTAAACTTATTCACACATATTCCTACATTTGTGTTATGAAATATATTGCAATTATGTTATAAAATGTATTGTGGACATTGCATAGCACTGTAGATTTGGAAATCGGTCTCATTAAACACAATGTAGTTGTAGTTACATTCCATATCTTTACTTCAGTGTTGAATAATGAATTTTGGGTAAAAATGTGAAATTGGTAAATTGCGTGATTGTAATGTTAAAACAAATATGCTTGTTTGTATTCAATATTGTTGGGTTTGGCTTAATTTTTGTAAATATGTCGTTTTTTCCTTTTGAAGAAAAAGGCATTATTTTGAAATTACAAGAGGTATGATAAAAAAACCAAAAAAAGGAAAAAGTGGTGCAAATGTACGTATAAATATAAATATACATATTTGTGCGAAATTTGCATCAACTATTCCAAATTTAATATTCAAATTTATTTCTTATGATTTGGTAATATGTCAATTCCACAATTTAGGCATAATTTACGATGATTACGGCTAACGATCTTTTTATAAGATTTGAAATCTTTTGACAAGATTAAATGCAAAAAGTAATGTTTGGTTGTCAATTAAACCAAATCATTAAATTTAAAAGAATAAATAATAATAAAAGATAACTATGTTGACCGCACGAAAACATAGAATATAAATATATACATATTATCCATCTAAATCAGCGTAAAATGGTAAACCATATAATGTATTAAATGTTTGAAGGTTTGAAATGTTGAATGGTATTCATTTATGGAATCATACATGTAAATTATATTCCATACTTAATGAATATATTTATGGTGACCGTTGTAGCAATTAATGTAATTGATTGCTATAAGTGAGGCCATAAATAAATAATTAACAATTGTAACCAATGTTGATTGAGGAAAGTAAATATAATCGGATAATGGTTACAATTCCAAAATTAATTAGGATAAATGTTGTACACTTCAAATTAGGAAATATTTCAATTATAACAACATTTAGACACGAAGTTAAGCTCAACTCGTGGTATAAGCCTGTTGGGAATCGACCGGCAAATCTAGTAACCACAGGTAGTCAACTTAATGTGGGGGATTGAATGTGTAAATGTAAATGTACTAAGGCACGAGGTTAAGTTCAACTTGTGGAAGAAGTCAGCCTAGAACCGACCAGCAAATCCAGCATCCACAGATAGTCAACTTAATGTAAGAGACCAAGTGTGTAAATATATATATATGTATGTATGTATATATGTATGTATAACAGTCAACAATAAATAAATGGATAAATAAATGAATAAGAATAGTAATTGCGTGTTGGGGTACAACAAGTTGATACTTTGGGACTGATAATTGGTTGCCTTTGGAGAATATGACGGTTATGGTCATAAAGGGCAATAAAAATAGAAATAAAAGAAAATAGGTGTCAAAAAAGGGATTTAATGGATGTTGATTGTCGTTTAAATACTAAGCCCAAATTTGGGAAGAAATCAAATAAATACCCTAGGGAAAAGGGAAACAACCTTCCTTAATTATGTTAATAAATATAGAGCTTAAAATATAAAATATAGTTGGACTTAGTAGGTTAATAATATAAAATATTATTAACCATATAAACCCATGACGACAATGAATCGTATACATATAGTATTTCCATGTAGAGGGACTAAATCAGAATAACTTAATAACGTAGCTTACACTACTACAAAAGTGGGCATATTCGACACTAATATGTGTCCGTTGCACGAAAAGTGTGGCGAAAGCTATGCTTTCTTTGATCTTCTGCAACAATATTCATATGTTGTTGCATTAGACGTCAATGCACTGTTGCGGTAGAAATTCCAGTGCTATGACGTGCAACACCAGTTACAAGCGTTGCATTACACTAATTAAAAGTACACCTCATCAATCCACGCCCTCATAAATGAAATATCACAGCCGTCCATCGACGCCCATCAATCCTAGTGACCCCCCTTCTATTTCCCGCTAGGATTATTCTATTTCCCGGTAAGATTTTCATTTCTGCGGTACTTCATTTCATTTCTCCAACTTCCAAATCCCTAAAACACGCTTCTTTAATTCGCACCCAATTAATCTTTACTTCACCAAAATAACTTCTAATTTACTCATATTTAATCTTTACTTCACCAAAACAACTTCAGATCTGGTTCTCTCCTTCAATCTTGGAAAGCGGATTTTAAAGGCATCGATACCTCATTGAAACAGAAAGCTTCAATCTTTTCTGTATTAATAAAGGTTAAACTAATTTCTCATTTTAGATCTCATCCTATTATAGCTCGTTTTCCATCTTACTTATTGAAGGATAAACTAATTTCTCGTTTTACAATCTTTTCCCCTTAGATTAAAAAGGAAATGATTGTGGGGGGATTGCGGTGGTGCTTTTGGAGGCAATGATTGGCAATTTTGAATGGGTTGGTGATGTGACGTTACATATGGCCATTGCGGTTGTTGGAGTTTGATGGTGGAGGTTGAACTCTGATTGCGATTTGAGGCATAGGATGGTTCATTGAAGTGGATTGTACTGCGGGTAGCAGGTAGGTGATGTAGGAAGGTTTACGGATTATTTCTGGTTCATGCTGGGTATGCTTAAACTGTGTTCTTTGGAATCTCTACGTATATGTTTTTCTACAAATGCAAGCACATCAATTAAAAATGATAATAAGCATCCAGACCAGTATGGATTTGGTTTGTTAATAAACCTAAATCTTTTCTATACTTGTATGATGTTTCACCTTATATTTATTATGTTCAGTATTTTGTTGTTGCTTGCTTGCTTTATATTTGATATTCCTAGTACTAATATATAATCACCGATCTACAGTTTTGCTCTCTCTCTCTCTAGCGAAATAATAATAGCAGTGATAATGTATATGGACATATGTCATTTGCGAGTATGCTTGCATCATGTATTCTGCCTTAGATCTTGTTCTTCATTTGAGTGATAAGTAGGCCTGTCATTTATTCAACCTTATATCTAGTATTGTTAATGATGTGATATTGCAGTTTGAAAACAGGATTGTCCTTTAGTTTTGATTTTCATTGTTCCTCATGTGGTCTTTGTATCTTTTTCAGAAGAGATTGGTTTTATATGGTGGCTTTGTTAAGTGTGGAACTGAAAACAAGGAAGGAACATGAGTTTCAACAAAACTGTCAGCACAAGAAAAGCTAAGGGTATAGAGTCTTAGACATTCTACATTCCTTTTATTCCTATTTCCATTTCACCAACTCTACATTCTTTTTTCTCATTTCTTATATCATGTTTAGAGTCTTAGACAGAAATGTTTGCGAAACGGTATGAGATAGTTGAAGGAGTTGACCTTATAGAAGACTCAATATACATCCGTTGAAACCGTGCAGGTACTATGATCTGCAAGTAAAACCGTGCAGATACTCTAAACTTCTATTCGATATTTAATGCATGAATTTATATTGTGCTTAAGTCTATTAAGTTTAAATTTGCAGTCCTCGATAATTATTCTATTACTTGCTGGTTAACATGATTAAACAATACATTAGGAATGACTAATGATAGAGTTGTCGGTATAAAACATGATTTGATCCCTTGGGAATGAATTAGAATTAGACTTGCTCTTGTCGGTATATGGTCTTCGGTATGAGCTGATTTTCTAATGTCTTAAATATATAATCAAACCAAACGACATTTATGTCGTAGAGAAAGAAAATGTTTACTGCCCTTCTCTTCTAAGTGGTATTCTTATGCATGTTTACTGCCCTTTGCTCTGCTAAGTGGTATTCTTATGCATGATTTGAATATGGGACTGCGTAACTAAGTCTTCTACATGCCATTGTTACGTATGCGCCACCATTGATCGTCGAACATGCTTTGAATATCGGAATATGCTACTAAATTTTCTACGTGTCATTGTTATTCACGTGTTACCACTGATCATCATGTTTCGCTCAGTGTTATGACTCTATTGCATTGTTATATGTAAACATAATAATGAGAATATTTCTTCCAGGTGCTAAGTCATCAAGGTTATGATGGATCTTCTGCAGATGTATGGTCTTGTGGAGTTATTATATTCATTTTAATGGCAGGCTACCTCCCATTTGAAGAGCATGATGTTCAAACTTTAAACAAGAAAGTATTTACTTCTCCTTGCTACAACCTACATTTGATATGCAAGGTTATACAATGCTCATAACCTAAAATTCTTTTTCATTTTATCACTGATCTTGTCATGCCTTGGCATCTTGTATTTTGTATATGAACGATATTGGTTTTACTTATATTTTTTACCTGCAAGTTCATTTGTTTGTTTTCCATGTAGATCGATGCAGCCGAATTTACTTGCCCTACTTGGTTTTCCAGAGGTGCAAAATCATTAATTCATAGAATCCTTGATCCCAACCCCAAAACCGTGACAATAAGAGTATTCCTGCATTTTTTTAATGACTATCCACATAACAGGTTTGTTAATGACTAGTACATTCAGTTTAATATCATATATGTAAAATGTATGTTATAAACTATATTACACAATCGCAGAGGAGACGATGAGAGCAAAGAAAATGTTGGCAACCATGTCTCATGAGATACGATCCCCTCTAACAGGAGTTATTGGTATGGCTGAAATACTTACAAATATAAAATTGGACAAAGAGAAAAGACAATTGTTTGAGGTCATCATATGGAAACTAGTCGCCGCCAAACTCGTTGCACCCTTCATCTTTGCTTGCTCAACAGACCTTTGGAAGCGAATGCGGCTCCTCAACCCTCGGAACTTCATCTGCCTACAGCGGTCGCTACAAAATGTGAAACCATATTTTACTATTGTTGCTGCTATTATTATTAGTACCACTAGCTATTTTATTTTATATTCTTAATGGTTTAAATGTGATGTAGAATATTTGGAATGATTTAAATGTGATGGTGAATGTTTTGGATGAGTTTCATCTATCTGTCGCATTTGATTTTTTGGTGTTGCATTAGACTGTGCTGTGGTGTTGCATTAGACTGTGCTGTGGTGTTGCGTTAGACTGTGCTGTGGTGTTGCATTAAGTATAATATTATTAATTCCACAATGGTACGGCACGTGGGCCCCACAGCTTACGTGGTGCCACGTGGATAGCTGACGTGGCATGTGACACCTGTCCAGCTGACGTGGCGAGCTGACGTGGCATGTGCCACGTTGACAGCTGACGTGGAAAGTCAATGCGGACCCCACTATCATGAGCTGGAAGCCAGGGTCTGGCTTCTACTTAAGGCAACGCTGTATGTTGTTGCATTACATGGATATGCTGTTGCAATAGGGCAAAAGTTCTACTTAAGGCAACGCTTTCTTTCCGTGGCCGTAGATGGACAAAAGCGTTGCATTAGATGGCTAATGCAACGGCCGCGGATGCCACGCCCCCCTGGTGTTGCCTATTTGAAAAAAGGGCCTACGGCAACGCTTTTTTGATCTACGGCCACAGAAGAATAGTGTCGAATATGCCCACTTTTGTAGTAGTGTTACTTTATCGCAATATGGAAAGGTGCTAAAGGCAAATGGAGTACGAATGCAATAACATTTGCGTACAGTTCGCTTCCTTGGGTCTTAAGCGGCTAGGATTGAGGGGTCCACTATGGAATATGTCTTTAAGTTTAGGGGTCTTAAATGGCAGGTATGTGTGGGCCTACCCAAACCTGGAAACTAAAAAGTCAGATATGACTACCTATCCTAGGGGAAGTAATAAGCGACTAAGGGGGCTATCTAATAACACTACAAGAAAAATGATTTTTTGTAGCACCTAAAAACCGCCACTAAGTATTTTTGGTGGCGTTTCGATAATCGTTATGAGAAAACATGCCACAATTTTTTTTTTTGTTGCATTTTATTTAAACGCTACTAAAAAATTCTTTTTCATGGTGCTTTTTTAACGTTACAAATGGTTTTTTGCGGCGTTTAATAAACGCCATCAAAAGGGTTTCTGCATTACAGTTCATTTTTATTGCGTTCTTTTAGTTTTTGTAGCATTTAAAACATGCCACCATAAATGTTTTTGTGCTCTATAACAATTAACTTGTAGCAGTTTTTAAACGTTATAAATAAATTTAACATTCCGTAGCGTTTTCCCCTGCCACCATTTGTTACCAAATTTGTATTATAATATTTCATACCTATGCATAATTTTGCCGCTAATTAACATAATCCACAAATACATATATTTTTGAACATAACATATTAAAGAACCACAACATACACCTTCAAGCATCCACAAGATAATCATACACACATCCACAACCATCACAACCAAACTACCAATAATTGTCATAACCACAACATACACAGCCAGACTACCGGTAACATTGTCATAACCAAGCACAACAAAAACTGAAATAAACATCTGAAATAACCAAGTTACCGAGAAAATATTGTAGTGCTTCTATCATCAAAACACCTAAAATAGTATTGATCTACCTGTAAAACAAAGAACAAAACATAACTTAAGAATTGAAATAGCAAGTTGAACCTCACTTCACCATTTTCAGACACTACATAACATAAACCTTTCAGACACAAACTCTGAATGTAACACTTAATAACACAGACCTTTCAGACACACTCATTTTCCTGCACACTACGGATATGCTTGGATTTTACTCTGAAAATCGCCATTTTCCAAAATAAATGATGGATAAGCACACTATTAATATGCTAAGTATAGACACATGAGTTTTTATCTACCTCGATTTCTTCCTAACAAATGTTCAATGCATACAATAATGACAGCAAAATAATTTTGACTGAAGGAAACAAGTACTGTGTAACTGTTGTGTCTTGATATTTTGAACTACATAATTCCATTGCAGGTTGAACCTCAGTTCACAATTTTTTATATATCAAAATATAATAGATGCCTTATATTTGAACATGTCTGTGGTTTCTGAAACATAGAACATGTTCCAAAACTCTATAGGCCTATAAGGCATCTTCCATATTGTAGTAACTCGTAAATGTATATTAAAAATATTTACATACCTTTCATTTTGTGTCAATAATGATTTTTTTTCAACTGTCCAAGCTATGGGAGCGCCGAAGGCATCTTCCATGCACGTCAGAGCTGATGTTGGTCTCCGTAGACCTGCAATTGGAACTGTCACATGTTCAACCCAAACTTTTACAACATCCTTTCCCAATAGACGACAATGGACCATCACTATTGGATTGGTTGATGTAATAGTTCCTTCAACCACTACGTATGTTCCACCCACATCTTCAACTTGCATTTAGCATCTTTTTTCATATTTGCAACTGGCTGGAAGGAAAAAAGATTATTATGCAGAATATACATACATATGCGTTAATATATGTTTACACAGTGATCAACGTTGAAAATTAATACTTACATGTTTCGATTTATTCATGAACACATATGAGGATTTTGAGGGAGAAGTCGCATGATTTTCACTATCATCATGACTCCCAGTTGGCTTGGCCATGCTAGTTTCCTACCAACTGCATCTTCAATGCACGACATATCTGATGTGTGTAACGACCTGCCTTTTTTACCGCTCCAAGTCGATATTTAAACCAACTCATAACGTTCATAACGACTGGTAGTTATTCAGCTTAGCGGGTTTAAATAGAAAACACACAGAATCACAGTAAATAATACTGGTAACGGGATTTTTTTATACATATATCAGAGTTTTACAAAATAGTTATACAGTGGAAGATTCAATATAATATATACATAAGTTTTAAAAGAACAAAATTTTACTCTTTTGTTGGGCCTTGCGCACGCGTTCCTCTCTGATTTTGCGAGTTGAAAACTTTAAAATCTGCAACACTCGTATTTGACCTGAGCGTTCCATGCAAAACATAAAACACTCGAGTCGGGATTAATCATAGTTCAAGTAAATTAACCTCAACATAAACCGAATATAAGTAATTAATCCTAGCTACTTGAGTTATAGATATTTGATTCATATTTCTTTTCAACCTAAGGGTACAACATGTGTTAAATAGTCATGATTAAATATATGCCTCTCGACTTACAAGTCAAGTAATAGTGTGGCAACTATCGTACCCAATTATACCAACAAGGGATTAATGCGGCATGTAGGTGGCATAGCAAATTGACGAACCATGGTGCCAAACATATACTTTCGTTCACCTATGTTTAAGGGCATGTTACATTTAGAAAGAAAATGTAAAATTGGATCAACAAATGACCAACAACACCAAGTAAGTGGTGCAACTGTGCTAATAACTGTACAAAATAATGCATGCATTAATGCAACAGGTGAAATGGTGTATGCAAATATCACCACCGGGTACATGATATCACCGAAAAGAGTGGATGCCGAAGCATGAAAAATCAAGGTACCGAATTCATGTCAGCAAGGTTCAGGCATACACAGTGCTCATATATTATTGCCATATTTATGGTGGTTACTGATTAACATTGAAAAGTGAAATGGCTACTATAGTAGTCATCACATTTAAGTTTGGCACATTGTATTTAATATGTACTTCACAAGTCATTTGAAAACAAATATGAAAAGGGCTGTTAATAAATGTACACGGTATAAACATTACGGTGTACTCATGCAGATGCTCTAACTAGAAAAGGATACAAACAGTCGATCTTAATAATGCAATAAAAGCACATCATAGGCTATGCTAACTTTTATCATTGGTAAAGGAATGACAGTTGTCAAGTTATAACAGTGAAATCATATATTATTCTTACGAGGGAATGTAAAACATGTTGCATAACATAGACAGAGAGATGCTATAACAATTATAGTGATATCACCTAATTTGAATTTTTAGTTCAATCTTTCTATTTCACGCCTATGTAAATTTTTTGCCATTTGAACAGGGTATTTAATCTAATATTAATTCCAATAGAGCAACAGGACATGCAATTTAAATGTAGCATGTAATGCTGCACTTCCCCAGGTGAACATGGTATCAAAAATGTATAAACTATTCTTCGCGTGACAGTTTTTAGGCAAAATAAATCACTTTTCAACATGAACTATGTTTCCAAAAATGAGGGTACTGTGTTACACAACGAATTTTGGCATGAAACAATCTGAGTTGTTTCCAAAAACAATCACAGAAGTCATGGCAAGCAGGGTAAGGTTAGCAACAATGCCCAATGGCACGTCCAAAACTCAAACGCAATTTACCCATTAAAATTCTACTATTACACCCTAGTCTAAACCGAAGTTATTCTACTTGAAAAAAGGAAAATCGTGAATGAATTAACACTCATCTTGAACGGCGTTGACTGAAGCAAGCAGCGGTGACCGTAAAACTGATTTGATGATGAACGAAGGCAGTCAAGGAGTAAGCGGCTTCCACGCGGTCTCAAGATGCTGTAATTTCGAAGGTCGGCGGCTTCAGTCAATGGTGGTGACGTGTTGTTATGTCGATAGGAGGAGCGGTTTAGGAGAAAGCTTTAACGGCTGCGGAGAGAGCGAAGCTCGTGGTGAAGGTCGAAGATAGAACAATGGAGGCGGACAGTGGCTGATTTGCAGTGGAGGTCATAGCGAATTGGCAAGGAGCAAAATTTTTGGGGAAAAAGATTGATTTGGGGGGTTTTTTTTTTGAGGAATAAAATTTCCTGGAAGCCAAAAGAATGGGAATGGTATCGAAGAATTAAAATAAGGGACGGAGACAAAATAAAAGGGGAACAAAGAAACAGGAGAAGAGACGCACTGAAAATAATCAGAACGGGGTAAACACATAGAGTAATTTCAGAACCCCAAGAACAGGTGGCATCCAATTTTACAAATATGTTGTTATTATCATCAAGTGTATATACCAAATATAATTGTAGAGTATAATACAAGTTTTAAAAGTAAATTTTCCATAAGCCCAACTCAAAACTAAATGAATTAAATAATTCTCAAGTTAAATCAAATTTAGAAATTTCTAATATATTTCAATAAATTTTTAAAATACAGGTAGCGTTTTAATTAAATAAAGCTATTCAGATTCAAGTAGAATTTTAAAGTATACACAATTATTTACCTAAATTTTTCAAACAATATATATGTATATATATATATATCAATTAGTTTAAAATATCGCTAATATTTAATTTAACAAAATACTTAAATCGGATATATAAAAGAAATTTAAATCTATAACTACAAAATTTATTTAAGACCAAAATAAAATAGACTAAATAAAAAAATTCTTAATATAAGTTTAATTCCAAAACACAAGATTAAATATGTATAAATCTAATAAATCTACATAAAATAATCTCAAGTTAAAAAAAACTTCAAAATTCAAAATAAATAAAATAAATTAGGATTTAACAGAATATATAGGTTCACATATAAAACTAAATTAACACAAAAATCAATCTAAATAGACTTGAATTCAAAGTTATAAACAAATATCAAATTTTAATTACTAAGTCCAAATAAATTTCATATTTTAAACGTTAAAAATCTTGGTTCGTTACAATCTCCCTCCTAAAGCTTTTCGTCCTCGAAAAGGAGAGATTGTTAAACCATATGTATATATAAACAAAATAAAGTGTTCATCAATACTAAATTAAATTAAAACAAATAAACAATAGAATTTTAAATTCTAAAAATCAAAGCATGGTATTTTTTTTGACTTAGAATCCCGTTTCCATTTTCAAATCATTCGAAATATTACCTTTTCTTTCATACCGAATTATACTCGCTTCGGGATTTTTTTAAAAACCAAAATCATTTCGAAAATTTCAAAGATTTCACGATAAACGACGTAAAACATTATGTCTCGAGTCGAGAGTTTTTCCCTGTGACAAGGTCACGAGGCACGACTTACGCATGTATCGATAAATTGCTAAGTATCTCCCGTTAACATCCAGACATCGAACACCGAATACAAAGCATGAGTATATACCTCTCTTTAGCCATGGGTTTCTCGAATCTCGGTAACAAATCATTTCATTTTATATCTTGAAGTTGTAATTAATTTCGAAATATTAATTCCAAATCGACTATTATTTTATTTTTCAAACATTTCAAAATTTTGAGATTCAAGTCGTAGACCTTTCTATGTTTATAAACCACTCCATACACCATTCCAAATTTTTTCAAGTCATATTGAGTTCCATCAATTTCAAAATATTAATACAACTTGTCCTCAGATTGATCGATGTAAGGAAAAAGGAACGGTTTAAGAATACGAACTAGGCAGTTAACCATCTAAGTACGAATAGATCGAATGATAAGCAGAAGGTGACGGCAGGTCAAGGAAAACTAAATGCATCAACAAGCGAAGGGAAAATATTATATTTTCACGATATTCGTTTCTGTTCAAAATATTGTTTATTTCAACTTATTAGAACAAAATGAGTTATGAAATTTTTGGACTTGAAATTTTTTCTAACGCCCGAATTTTATGAAAAATTTCGACAGCACTTCCCCCGCACGGTTCGATGGGGAAAAATTCCCCGTACACCAAAAACAACAAAACAGAGAATATACATCTCATCTATACGATGAGGCATCCATAATCAAAGGAAAACAACACAAAATCCCCAAATACGGTATTAAATTCAAGATGCATACCTTTTATTAGCATTTATAAGTATGTTCGCTTAACAGTTAACTTTTAGCGCAAAAGTGAACTCTTATGCAAAGAGCACGCCATGACTTCCCACTAAAACACTTAAAAAATAATGAAAATCATATATATACCAAAATTTAATGTATAAAGCATGAGCAGGCACGGTATGTAAACTTCGATATACATGAAACAAGATTTATTTTAAATGTTTCCATTTAAATACAAACTCGTTTTATTTTTATAAACATCCACATTAACATCATCCATATTAATTATGCTTACTTTATTATTTTTATCAGTATCAAGCCATATACTTATCGTTCATATCGAATTCGCTTACTTCAATTGGTTGTCACACAAAAAAATTATTTGTTAATTCATTCTTATTAAATTTGCCTCCAATTTGTTTTCTCAATCCGAATTCTCATTGGTTTACTCAATTCAACATTTTACCGACAAGTTTTCATTTCATTTCGCTTCATTTCGTATCACTTACCAGGTTTTCAACCTTCATTTTCGTAGCCGCTTAATGCATTCGCATTCATCGAATTCAACTCTTATTATCGAATTATTACATCTATTTACTACTCAAACTAAAATTTTCATTTGGATTGATATCATTTGATTCCATTTAGATTGGTTCAATCCGTAATTAATATTTTCACTAAATGTTGAATTCATTAATAAATCACATCATTTCACGTTCTTATGATTATATAAATTTTACACTATTCATTTACTATTAAATTTATTATACACCGTTGCAAAAAAAAATATTTACCAAATTTAAAAATAAAATTTTCATGCAGTAAATTTAGAAAAGATATTTTATTATATTTCAAAGTTGGGGACTAGTAAAACATTTAACACCCTCTTTCTTAGTTTATTGGTTGCAGTTACATAAGTTTAATTTCATATTATTGATTTGCTATTTAAAGTTTGAAAATACTTGATAACTCAAAGTTTAACAAGTTTATTTTTGTTCTTACAAGAAATTTAGGCATACGTGGATCCGACGCATGAATAAAAATCTCCAAGTACTAAATATATACTTGTTTCAACTTCTAGTGAAAATACTCTAAAATCTTTAAGAAAATTAGATAGGGAAAATACTTCACTTCCCTATGGATCGCAGACACGCGGCAGTTAGGCTACTATCCCAGTAGAATCGCTTGTGCCCGTAGGCATCACACCCCTTGAATTTCGCCATGGTTGTTTGCCATAGATCGCAGTTATGCGGCGGTTATGCCACTATCCCAGTGGAATCGCTTGAAACTGTAGGCATCTCGCCCAATCAAATTTCGCTATGACATCTAGATCGCATTTACGCCACTATCCCAGTGGAATCGATTATAACTGTAGGCATATGACCCCTCAAATATATGCTAGAAAATCAATCATAATATATAATACATGTCCCCATCACACAGGCACCAATTTCGATGGAGGTTCCAAACATTGGAGTCCAACGTAGCTGCAGTTTTCAATAGACACTCCCACAGAGAGCCAACGCCTTCACGACTTTCGAATGGACGCTCCCAAGGAGTTTCAGCGCCTTCACGACTTTCGATAGAAGGTATTCCTCATATCTTTGGTTTTGAAATCATACGATACTATATACATATAGTACTTCATTTCACGTTTTGATATATCGCACTTATATCACTATCAATTTTCATAATATTTCCAAATTATGTTTTCAACATACCATTCTCATATATGATTTCATTTCAAATAAATCTTCTCCCAAATCAATAGTTTGCGAATTAATCAAAATTCTTATATACATCTTCCATATATATAAGATTCGAAAATTTCATGTTCAAAATCAAAGATCTCAGATTTTCCATTGATTTTCATGTTCAAAATCTAGTTCATATAGTACTTCATTTCGAATCACATTTAAATAAATATCAATTTACTAAATTTTCAAGTATGTCCTTCTCATGTAAATCCATTATATAAAATTATTAGTTTCACATCAATTATATTCTAAATCAATAATTTTCGAATCTCATACTTATATAATTCACATATTTATAAATTTCAAATTCAAATCCATATTTATATTTTGAGTGATTGTCAACATTCATATTCAATTAGGATTTCACATTACAATTATCGATATTCAATTGAGTGATTTTTAATTTGTTCGGATTGGATACATACGTTTATCAAAATAACTAAGTTAGTTTTTTTTGGGAAAAATAACAGCTTAATGAAAAGTTAACTTGAATAAATAGATAGCTTTTTAAATAGGGTTTGAAATAAATAGGCATGCGTTGTAAAATAAATAGATAGCTTTGGAAAATAAGGTAAACGGTTGTATAGGTTTTGCAAATGGTTTGAAACAAATAGATAGGTTTCAGAAAAGTAAGTTTAAAAACAAAGATAATTAGGCTTGTAAAAAAATAATTTAAATAATATAAATAAATCTAATACTATAACTTCAAATACAATAGTTTTATAATGAATACTAATTTCAAAAATAATCCAGTCTGAATCAATTATCCAAAATTCAAACTTTCTTAACGATTGTCGGTTTCCAATTTTGATATTTATCTCACTTTAACCACAAATTCAATTCATTTACATTCTAGTCGGACCCAAGGTTCAAATTAGTTCAGTACCTAAGTTTCCATTTGCATTTTCAATTTCGATTAAGTTCGAACTCAAATCTCAATTTCAGTCATACTCCAAATTGAATTAATTATTCAAATTTACATTCGAATTCCTTTGAGCTTATAAAGATATAAATCAAATTCAATTCTCACTTAAAATAATCAAATTTATTCAACAAGTTGGCAAAAATCGAACCTCTACTAAATTCATTTGAAATTTAATTTCAGTCGTTTTATTTGATATATTCATTCAAGGTATACATCCTATTGTATTATAATATCGCTCAACTCATACTTGAGATTCAATTTCCGGGTTTTCTTTTGATTTTTCGGAAATATACATATTTACAAATCACATCATGTTTCACAAATCAAACTTCGTTTGAACAAAGCTACCAATGTGCTCTCCCCACTTTGAGACCCGAAAATAAATTCCAATGATGAAAAAAAGTATCATTGAAATTATTTCCTAGCGAGAAAAGTGGGTTCTACATTCATATTTTCCTTTTTGAAAATATTTCGTAAAGTTACTTCAAACATATTTTTTCGAAATTACTAGCATATACCACTAGTTTATTTTCAAAACTTTAGAAATCAATATCAAAATTTTCCGAAAATCAAATTCTCAAAATTTAGTAAAATGATATCCTTTGTTATGTATGACTAAATTAATTTTAATCCACAATTTTTCTTTAATGGGAATATACTTTTATTATATTTTAATTGTTCAACGTTCCTATATTTATTCACCTATTCATTATAAGTTAACATTTCCCAATTTCAACACCCATTTGTTCTTACAACAAGTATTTTCAAATACTTGATTCAAATTCCATTAGTAAATAATTAATTAATTCGCTTAGCTTATATTCATATTTCCGACAACCACGGTAACTCAACAATGGATTTCAAAATAGGATTCAAGGGTAAGAATTTGACAGTTTCAAATTGTAAGCACGAATGATTCGGATCGATAAGCGTAGGATGATAGCAAGTCAAAGCAACAAATAAAACAACAAAACAGTCAAAATTTTTATTTTTGAAACATTCATTTCTATTCAAATTTTATTCAACTTCATCTTAATTCACTTTCGAATTCAATTTATACTTTTCTTATTTATTTTGCTTATCCGTTTTAGTTCATAATAATTTATCTAACATTTCTATTAATATTCATCCAAACAATTTCACTCATTTATCTAAACGGTTTCAAGTATTTCTCGATGTTTAAATCAGAACAATACAGTCATCCATTTTCGAAACCCAAAAATAAATATCTGGGATGTCGCGATCATCCCCAGAATCATTTTCAAGCGACTCAATTGTGATTCTATATCTATCTAGTATATACTGGACTTCAAATATGCATTGATCAGGCATATTTGCAAAATCCGTATATCCTAAATAGTCCAATTTCGACATCCAATAATATACTTAAAACTCTTATCGAAACTATATTTCAAATATAATTCCGCTTTTCAAAATGATTTATTTAATTTCAAAATAATTTTATATTTTCAAAATACACTCTCTACAGTAATTTTTGTGTCAGTTCCACTCGTTCTAGAGTATTGTTACTCGATCTCTAATGAGTTTTTAAACCCGATAAGCTAGGATTTATCAAGCCAAAGCTCTGATACCACATGTAACGACCTGCCTTTCTGACCGCTCCAAGTCGGTATTTAAACCAACTCAAGACGTTTAAAACGACGGGTAGTTATTCAGCTTAGCGGGTTTAAATAGAAACCACACAGAATCACAGTAAACAATACTGGTAGTGGGAATTTTATATATATACATATATATATATACATATATATATATATATATATCAGAGTTTTAGAAAATAGTTATACAGCGAAAGATTCAATATAATATATACATAAGTTTTAAAAGAATAAAATTTTACTCTTTTGTCAGGCCTGGCGCGCGCGTATGTGTCTTCACGTTCCTCTCCAATTTTGCGAGCTGAAAACTTTAAAATCTGTAACACTCGTATCTGACCCGAGCGTTCCATGCAAAACATAAAACACTCGAGTCAGGATTAATCATAGTTCAAGTAAATTAATTTCAACATAAATCGAACATAAGTAACTAATCCTAGCTTCTTGAGTTCGAGATATTTGTTTCATATTTCTTTTCAACCTAAGGGTACAACATGCGTTAAATAGTCATGATTAAATATATGCCTCTCGACTTACAAGTCAAACAATAGTGTGGCAACTATCGTACCCAATTATACCAACAAGGGATCAATGCAGCACGTAAGTGGCATAGCAAATTGACGATCCATGGTGCCAAACATATATACATACTTTCATTCACCTATGTTTAAGGGCATGTTACATTTAGAGAGAAAATGTGAAATTGGATCAACAAATGACCAACAACACCAAGTAAGTGGTGCAACTGTGCTAATAATTGTTCAAAATAATGCATGCATCAATACAACAGGTGAAATGGTGTATGCAAATATCACCAACAGGGCACATGATATCACCGAAAAGAGTGGATGCCGAAGCATGAAAAATCAAGGTACCGAATTCATGTTAGCAAGGTTCAGGCGTACACAGTGTTCATATATTATTGCCATATTGATGGTGGTACTGATTAACATTGAAAAGTGAAATGGCTACTATAGTAGACATCTCATTTAAGTTTGTCACATTGTATTTAATATGTACTTCACAAGGCATTTGAAAACAAATATGAACAGGGCTGTTAATAAATGTACATGGTATAAACATTACGTTGCACTCATGCAGATGCTCTAACTAGAAAAGGATACAAACAGTCTAGCTTAATAATGCAATAAAAGCACATCATAGGCTATGCTTACTTTTATCAATGGTAAAGGAATGACAATTGTCAAGTTATAACAGTGAAATCATATAGTATTCTTACAAGGGAATATAAAACTTGTTGCATAACATAGACAGAGAGATGTTATAACAATTATAGTGATATCACCTAATTTGAATTTTTAGTTCAATCTTTCTATTTCACGCCTATATAAAATTTTTGCCATTTGAACTGGGTATATAATCTTATATTAATTCTAGTAGAGCAACAGGACAAGCAATTTAAATATAGCATGTAATGTTACACTTCCCCAAGTGAACATGGTATCAAAAATGTATAAACTATTCTTCACGTGACAGTTTTTAGGCAAGAAAAATCACTTTTCAGCAAGAACAAATTTTTTTTATGTTTCAAAAATAAGGGTACTATGTTACACAACGAATTTTGGCATGAAACAATCGGAGTTGTTTCCAAAAACAACCAAAGAAGTCACGACAAGCAGGGTTAGCACAACAACAACACCCAATGACACGTCCAAAACTCAAATGCAATTTACCCAATAAAATTCTACTATTATACCCTAGTCTGAACCGAAGTTATTCTACTTGAAAATAGGAAATTTGTTAGTGAATTAACACTCACCTTAAACGTCTTTGACTAAAGCAAGCAGCGGTGACTGTAAAACTGATTTGATGACGAATGAAGGCTGTCGTGGAGCAAGCAGCTTCCACGCGGTCTCAAGATGCTGCAATTTCGAAGGTCGGCGGCTTCGGTCACTGGTGATGACGTGCTATTGTGTCAATAGGAGGAGTGGTTTAGGCGGAAGCTTTAATGGCTGCGGAGAGAGCAGAGCTCGCGGTAAAGGTCGATGGTAGCACAATGAGGTGGACAGTGGCTGATTTGCAGTGGAGGTCATAGCGAATTGGCAAGGAGCGAAATTTTTAGGAAAAAGATTGATTTCCGGATTTTTTTTTTTTGAGGAATTAAATTTCCTGGAAGCCAAAAGAATGGGAATGGTATCGAAGAATTAAAATAAGTAACGGAGACAAAATAAAAGGGGAACAAAGAAACAGTAGAAGATACGCATGGAAAATAATCATAATGGGGTAAACACGTAGAGGAATTTTAGAACCCCAAGAACAGGTGGCATCCAATTTTACAAATATGTTGTTATTATCATCAAGTGTAACACCCCACCTCCGCTAGGGTCACTCACAAAGGGAATGCACTAGCTTTGGTGGAGTATTATCTAGGTAAACATGCACAGAAATATTACAAGACAGAACATATAAAACAACAGAAGAAAACATGATTTTATTACTTTATAAAAGTAGTAAGGTCTAAAACCTTTTACATCAAAGTGCCATTAAATTACTTACATCGAAACCTGTCTTGCAATAATAAAGAAGCATAAAACCATAGTCATAAATTATTCCCCAAGTAAAACAGTAAAATAGCCATAGCCAAGAAAAGTCCAAGCCATAGATGATGATCTTGAAGCAGAAAATCCGCACTAAGTAGCAACATTTCCTCCATGTAAACCTTGGGGGAAACGGAAGAAAAAGAGGCGAAACAAAACGGGGTCAGTCATAAAGACTGGTAAGTCCTAGCTACTTCCAGCCTAAAAACAGGTAAAGGTAACATGACATGTATAAACTGAAAGTAAACATAAACATGATGACAAGATAAACAGATCAAACTAAGATAACAAGATAAGCTCAAGTAACAAGATAACCAAGGTAACAGGATAACCAAGGTAACAAGATAAACTCGGAATATCATCGCATGTCTAACGTCCTCTGCACCAACCGTACTAGCATCCTAACTCGTATCATCCCTTCCATGTATATGTATAGTCCCTTGCCGTATATCGTACTAGTTCCATCATGTTATTCTGTACCACTACAACGTAGTGTCACCATCCTTGAAATCGCTCGGACTGCCATCCTTGTTCTGGCCAGATTCCCTTATCATGAATTATCGCGTGTTCATCTAGGATTTACGCCACCTAGGACCACTAGGGATTATGCTACCTATTGGACGTTTTCTAGATTCGATCAGGGTTTATGCCACCTAGGACCACTAGGGATTATGCTACCTATCAAACAACACCCTTTTTCCACGTAACGATCTAATCGATCGGCTCCCTACAAGTCCTAACTCGTCGTGTGTCGGTGTCATACGGCCCAATCACGAATCTAGCTACTTTGTGCTAGGTCCACCCTAGGGTGTATCAAGCCCTAGGGTGTCAACCACTGACACCATTTCCAAGCACGCACAGTGTACAACTACTGGTGCCCACGCCTGCTTTTTCAACTCCGGACTACGTGCATGACCATAGTCCGCCTGAACCTACAATGGCGCACCAAACTCAGCCGTCGTTTTGGTCGCTTACAATCAGCCCAGTAATCATGCCCTACACTAGCCTAGTCCCTAGGGTATCGTGATACATTCAAGAGGGTTACTACTGAAAAGGACTGCGTAACTAGGGTTTCCGTCCAGCAGGTTAAGTGTTGTCATCTAAATTCAAGACTTAACCCCTATCAGTCTAGCTTGTCAAGATGGTTTACTGTGTTCATTCAAGTTCATGACCTAACTCGTCTACATGTCATGTCAAGTTGGCTAAGTGTTGTCCTTCAAATTCATGACTTAGCCCTACGAATCACGTGTCAAGTTGGTTAAGCGTATTCCAGCGGTTCATGACTTAACCCTATCCCAATCACCGTGTCAAATTGGTTAAGTATATTTAAGCTTAATCCCATCAAATTACCGTGTTAGATTGGTTAAGTATATTCAAGCGATTCGTGACTTAACCACCATCAAGTTACTGTGTTAGATTGGTTAAGTATGTTCAAGCGATTCATGACTTAACCCCATCAAGTTATCATGTTAGATTGGTTAAGTATATTCAAGCGATTCATGACTTAACCCCAACAAGTTATCATGTTAGATTGGTTAAGTATATTCAAGCGATTCATGACTTAACCCCATCAAGTTATCATGTTAGATTGGTTAAGTATATTCAAGCGATTCATGACTTAACCCCATCAAGTTACCGTGTTAGATTGGTTAAGTATATGTTAACCTAACCCCATCCAATAGTCAAATTATAACGGTTAAGTGTTACCCTTGTGAGTTTACTTAACCTTACCATGCATCGCGCTATACTAGTCGGGTGTTATCGACCCATTCAGGTTAAACTAACCCATCCTCTAATCGTGTTATCTGGTTAAGTGTCATCAAGTAATCAAGTCCGGTTTTACTTAACCCACCCATCCACGTCATATTGGTTGAGTGTCATTAGTCTAATCAAGTTACTTAATCCACCCGTCCATGTCATATTGGTTAAGTGTCATTAGTCTAATCAAGTTACTTAACCCACCCGTCCATGTCATATTGGTTAAGTGTCATTAGTCTAATCAAGTTACTTAACCCACCCATCTATGTCATATTGGTTAAGTGTCATTAGTCTAATCAAGTTACTTAACCCACCCGTCTATGTCATATTCATTTATTATTTACTAATGCATCAACCTTTCACATTGGACTTATTTGCGGTCACTGGATACGCCGGGCGGTTCCGGGCAGAATTACACCGCAAATCCATTCCAACCTCGGGTTCAAGCATTACCACAATCTAATCTTTGCCTACGACCTCTCACATTAGACTATTATTGTTGTGGTCACTGGATATGTCGGGCGGTTCCGGGCAGAATTACACCACAACTCAAGTCTAACCTCGTGTCGAAGGCATCCGTTAGATTGTTAATTACATATATGTCACCTAAGTTAAAATCCCCACTTTACATATTACTAAGCATATTCCCAAGTTCCCAATTACATGTCCATCAAAATGTGTACCCAATTCTAGCCACTTCCCATATGTTCAAATCTCGCCTATTTGCATGTATGTCAAGTTTATGCCAATTTACCCAAATCAAGTTCTAGCCAAAGTTACATTTTGTCACGTTCATGCCCAAATAAACCCACATCATGGTTCATGTTCCCAATTCCACTTATGCCTAATTTACATAAGCCCAATCCCTTAATTTAACTTACATAGTCCCCAAAACTCATGATTTAATTCATATGCCAATTCATGTATGCCCCAAACTTGCAAATTACATTGGCAATACCCCAAATTTCCCCTTGTTCATGTTATGAAATCAATTCTACCACACACCCATGTCCAAATAGGTGAAATCCCAACATTCCCCCGTATACAAACCGCATGTAAATCGTAGTTTAGGCCTAGGTCCGAAATCGACCAAGGTTCATCAAAAGAAAATAAATAGGGGAAGGTAGAAGCTTTGCATAAAACAAGATCCGAGAGAAAAACATCATTACATGCATGACAAGGATATGAAAGAGTGATTTGCAACATGCATAGGTCCAAATTAATGTCATAGCAACATCCCCAAAGGTCAAGATCCAAAATGAACAAGAATGAGCATGGATCGATTATCATGCATAGATTCAATTTCAACTTTATCGCATGTCATATTCAAGTTATCGTTTCAATCTTAAAGCATCTAGAACTTACAAAGCGTGGCTAGAGAATTATGAGCAAGAATTTGTCATAGAATGGTGTAGGAATGATGCTCTACTCCCTTGATTTGATGTAGAAAGCTTGCTCCTTTGACATGGATCTAGTTTGAATGCTCAAGCCTTTGAAGTTGGAGATGGAGGCCATGATCAAGAGAGATTTGGGCAACACTTTGTTGCTAGAATGATTTTTAGTGATTTAGGTTAGGTCTTAGGGTGTTTTTATAGAAGTTAGGACTAGTTTAGGCCCTTAGATTAACCATAGTTTAGATCTGAACCCTTAAATCTCGTCACAGGCTAGCTAAGCAGACCCAAAGGAGCAAACAGGTGCACCAAGCCAAGATGGCCGACCAGGGAGGTCGACCCCCGGTTGACACCCAAGTCGACTGGGCAGTCGAACTGGGCTGGGGCAGGTCGACTCCCCAGTCGACTCCCTAATCGACCTGGGGCTGGGCGGGAAATTTTCCCGCCCAATCTGTTTGGAGCTGAATTTGAATTTCGGGCTGAATTTTGAATTTCTGAAATCTTCTATGGGCCATAACTTGGTCATACGGACTTCGATTTACGAAATTTCGGACTTGTTTTCAAGCAGAATTTCGAGACAAACGCAATGGCATAACCCGTTCCCATTGATTCTTAATTTATAATTTAATTCTGCCCTGATTTCTTGTTTTAACATGTTATAAAATTCGGGTTGTTACATCAAGTGTATATACCAAATATAATAGTAGAGTATAATACAATTTTTAAAATTAAATTTTCCAAAAGACCAACTCAAAACTAAATGAGTTAAATAATTCTCAAGTTAAATCAAATTTAGAAATTTCTTATATACTTCAGTAAATTTTTAAATACAGCTAGAATTTTAATTAAATAAAGCTATTCAGATTCAAGCAGAATTTTAAGGTACACATAGTTAATTACCTAAATTTTTTGAACAATATATATATATATATATCAATTAGTTTAAAATATCGCTAATATTTAATTTAACAAAATAATTAAACCAAATATATAAAAGAAATTTAAACCTATAACTACAAAATTTATTTAAGACCAAAATAAAATGGATTAAATCAAAAAATATAATTAATTTGTTAATATAAGTTTAATTCCAAAACAAAAGATTAAATATGTATAAATCTACATAAAATAATCTCAAGTTAAAAAACTTCAAAATTCAAAATAAATAAAATAAATTAGGATTTAACAAAATATCTAGGTTCACATATAAAATTAAATTAACACAAAAGTCAATCTAAATAGACTTGAATTCAAAGTTATAAACAAATATCAAATTTTAACTACTAAGTCCAAATAAATTTCATATTTTAAACGATAAAAATCTTGGTTCGCTACAGTGTGGGTCGCCACAAATAAGCATCTTTATTTATTACATTGTCCACCCAAATCACAGCAGCAGACGGACCGAGCGGAATACCATTAACAGTATATTTTGGATGATCAACATAGATTCTTCCATCGGTAACTACACCTTCACCCTCATTCCACCATAAATATTGCAATTATTGTGGATGTTTTCGGTACTCTAAAAATGAGAATATACTTCAATATTAGCAATTATACTTCCAGTCATGACAGTTTCAAAACAAGAGAATATTGTATTATTACTATGTAGCTGCTGCTAACAGCTTCACGCGTAACTGTAAATAAATATTCGTGGTACCTTTATTCTATACACACACAAAATAGCTATAAATATAATATGAGAAGTGTAAATTTTACCGTACTGGCTTCATCAAAGTTCAACCGTGTTCGCAGCAGTAACTTGACACAAACTGATGGCCAAGCAAATACCTTATTCATGGCATCTGCTAATACCGTCATTTTAGGTGTAGGCCTCCATAAATAAGTATTTGGTTTATCCACAAAATTTATAAAAACGATCACAGCATTTGGTCCAAGACGAATGTCATTGACAATGTCATTTGGGTCCAAGGACAACAACCTTCCATAGGCAACAACTCCAGAGGTTCCATCCCAATTCCACAATGAACATACTTCGTTATCACTCTAGAATTATTCAACCAAAAATTATATCAAATACTGGATTAAAAAATTAAAATTAAAATTTTAATTATTGAGTAATATGATTATTATTTTTACCGATTCAAGTGAGATCTTTCCTGAACTTTCTTTACCCTACTGCAAAGCTCAAATATCACGATAGCTTAATCTAAGGAGCACTCAAGTGGATGCCACAATACTTAAAATAAAACTTTACTAGATCAAAATATTTATTGAGTAATATAATTATTAATTTTACCATTTCATGTGTGGTCCCTTGCAAACTTTCTTTACCCTGCAGTAAAGCACCAAAATTTATTCCTTTTAGTATTTTAAATTATAGAGTATGCTACATATTGTATTTAATGAATAAAAATTAATTTTAAAAGTTTACCTTCTGGTCCATCAGAGTCTGTATCATTCCCTTCAATTCTGTTATTTCCTCTTGACACCATGAGACTTGTTTATCTTTGGACTGAGCCACAACTTGCTTGGTTAAAGTGCAACCCCTTCCCAATGCCCCTAACCTTCCCTGTCTATCTTTTCCCAATACATGTATAAGAGCATCTCTATTGACCTGTGTCGAGTTAGACTGGGATACGCTACCAAACTTTTTAATCTCCTCCTACATAAATAAAAACACGTAGATGATGTACAATGGTAAAAATATCATAGTTTCAATAAAAATATCGATAAAATAAAAAACAATTATATAATAGTATTTACAGCTTCCATGGAAACCGATTGACCATTTTTTTTAATGTGATATTTGATCCACACATTAGCTCTAATTATGGACGATGGATCTACACTTTTGTTTTTCTAAATTTAGGATAACATAAAATAAGTAAACTGACAGGTATAAAATAATATAAAATAAAGCTATAGTTATTTAACTAACCAAGTCTTCAGTCGTTCTAGCCATTCCCTTAAGACCAGTTGTATGTGGAAGTTATGTGTACCTAAGGGCTGAATATTTCTCACTTTTTTCCTGGAAATATAGAAAAATGTTAAAATTATCATACTAATAGAGATGAGCGTAGGAATGAATTGTTGTTGAAGTATTGAATTTTATCTTAGATTTACATTAAACTCCACACTTATTTTCGCCTTCACAAACTTTCTCCATTCGTTCATGTTTTTGATGTTGGTAGGTTTCAGTTTAAGTCTTTCCTCTTCACTCTTCTTTTTTTTTTTTTGCAAAGTTCGAACCAATTTGCTTTTTGACGATCTCCACGGTACTCCCATATGTTGAAATATGGCTTTTCTTTGCCATTCCTCTTCCAGTTTAAATCTAACCTGGATCAGTACATGAAAACATGATATTAAAATCAAATAATTCACCAGTGCATATGGTTCAAACTGGAGTAACGCTTTAGCTTTAGAATACTAAAATTTGTTGCATGAATTTTGAGATTTCTATCATGTAATTAAGTAACCAAAATTAGGTCTGAATTCATACCTGAACCGACTGCCACAAAACTTCTTTTAAATCATCATTTATATTCCGCCAATCATCGATAGTCTATGGAACCTACTCCCGCACAAGCGGTCCAAGAAAAGAGGATAAATATATAGACCTTTACCCTATCGGTATACCTAGATTATTGAACTCAATTTCAATTCGATCCTAACTGCATAACATGAGCCTTTTTGCTTTTGCTGGAACTCTACGGCCTTTTTTCTGTGATGTACTTCCGATTTCAGCTGCACTTTGTTTCCCAATTTCTAGCTCAGCATCATCGGTTTGTTCAAGACAGGTTTGATTTTTTGAGTGTTGTTCTTCTTCATTTTGGTCATTCTAGATAGTTTGTTCTTCGCCTTCATTGCGAACAATGGCTTGCTTCTTATTGGCATTGACTGGTTGTTCTTAGCATTGAATGTTACGCTTTAGCTTTGACTTATGCTTCCGATCTGGCTTATTCTTTTGGGATTCCTTTGAAGCCTTTATCTGGTTGAGAGTACGCACATTTCTTGTCGATATCTTTTTCTACAAATGAAACAAAATACATAATTTTAAATGTATATACAGTCATAAATATACATATATAATCTATTGTGTGGTTTGATGTAAAGAAATGCAAGACCAGACAAGGCAGCACAATGCACATGTATATACAGGTATATGTATATAAAGTATACACATGTAAAGAATTGTAAGAGCAGACAAGACCAGACAAGGCAACACAATGTACTAGTGCATGTGCGTGTAAAATGAAAAACAGGTCAGACCGCATAGCCACGAAATGCCAGAAATTCTGGTACAACACAAATGTATATAACATAGTTTCAGGTGCAACACCAATGAACAACCAACACTACAGAAAATCAATACGAGTACAATGAACAACCAACACTACAAAAAATTAATACGAGTATAATGAACAACCAACACCAAAGCAAATGAACAACGATGCTCAAGTAGGACATATAATCTACTCAAGTATGCCCTCGCAATCCTCTCTAACATGGCTAACATCTTCATCATCCACTTCAGTTATTTCATCTTCCATCACTTGGATATCTTCCATGATGCAATCGGGATCCTCTAAATTAGTAAAACTTCTTGATGGTGCTTTCATTACAACATACCAATTAGAATCATCGTTCTCTCTTGAATAAAATTCTTATTTAGCTTGAAATGCGAGTATGTATGGGTCTTGTGAAAATGATGCTTGATGTAAATTAACAAGAGTGAACCCATTATCATCAACTTTTACTCTATTTCCTTTATACACTCAACGACACTTAAAAATGGAATATAAAACAAATGATAATCTAATAAAATTATATCCGTCAATATTCCATAATAAGTGACCACATCAACCACTTGGGACATATCTTTTGCACTTGCTCTACACATAGTAGTCGCATCAAAAGGCACCCAACAATTCTGAGATTGTCTCCCTAAATCTTTTACATGAAAACATTGCTTATTGATGATATATCCTTTGTAAGACACGGCATCATCCTTCAGACCATAAGCAATCCATTTCAACATGTCTTTATGATCCTTGGAGGTAATAGGTATCTACAACGAATTTCATTTAGCATGTAAATTTTATAGTATATTAATGGTCACATGAGAATATATTTGAAATCTAACTAACCTTCCTTTTAATCCAATCGGCAAAAAAATTGGTATGTGTTTCCCAATGTAAGGACGCATTTTTTTCATGCACTGGTCTGAATTTTCTAATTCCTCCAAATGCAAACTAGTATTGAACATTTGATTATAAGTTACATATATCATTACGAATACATAAAAATATTTAAAACAATATATAACATAAACTTACTCCATAAATGGTTCCACCACGGCCATATTCATTAACATAGCTAAACGAGCCATTACTTTCACATTAGCCTGCAATGTAATTGTCTTCAATGTTGAAATTGGAGTCCCTTGAGTATTACACTACTTTCATACTCTTCATTTCGATCTCCTTTATCCTCTATATGTCCTGATTTTTTCAAAAATTGATTGAAGAACAACATGCATTCTGCTACTAGATACCATTCTGCGATACATCCCTCTGGTCGTGCATAGTTTCTGACATAATCTTTGAGTGTCTTCATATATCTTTCGAACGAGTACATCCGACGAAAACGAACCGGTCCACACATTAGTGTTTCTTTTCCAAGATTAATGGATAAATGTACCACTATATCAAAGAAAGATGGTGAGAATTTTTTTTCGAACTCACATAAAACTTCAATAATTTCAACATTGATTTGTTCTACCTTCTCTTTATCAAGAAAACGTTGACATAATTTGTTGAATAAAGAACATAAGCGAATTATTTCTTTTCTTGCCTTCTTTGTCAGTAATCCTTTCGATGCCATTTGCAATAAATGTTGCATTAATACATGATAATCATGTGACTTAAATCCATTAATTTTACAATCCGACAACGAAATCCAACTTTTTAAATTTGAACAGTGGCCATCCGGTCCTTTGAAATCGTACAATCTTTTGCAAAATATTTTTCTCTTAGATTTTGACAACAAATATGGAGCCGGTGGAAGATATGTTTTGTTCCCATGAGGTTGTGTATGAAGTTCACGTCGAATTCCCAATCCTCTAAATCCTTCCTACAGTTGGTTCCATCTTTGGATTTATTACCATGCAACATCATGCCCAATAGGCTTTCACCAATGTTCTTCTCCACATGCATCATGTCTATATTGTGACATAATGGAAGTTTCTGCGAAAACCATTACTATAACACATTATTGGGTTTTTCTTATACTGTAACAGTAAAAAATAAACATATTAACCACTAACCTCCCAATAAGTCAAATCAAAGAAAATTGATCTTTTTTCCACCTAGATATCTCCATTTTCGTGGAAGTGTTAGTATCATCAATATCGTCTTCTTCATCATAAACACACTTTCTCTTATTAATTTTATCTTCTTTTCCTTTTCCAAAACTATTTGGACAATCCTTCAACAATGCATAGATGTTTCTCCCAGTAAGTAATCTAGGAGCACTATCTGTCTCTATGGTGTTATCAAACAATGCCTTTTATTTCCTACGTGAATATGAAGGAAGTAGAAATCTTCTATGACCCATGTAGGTGAACTTTCGATTATGATTCAACCAACAAGAATGGGTATTGACACCACATAATAGGCAAGCTTTTTCCCCTTTCACACGACATCCAACAAGATTTTCATAAGCAAGAAAATCATCAATCATCCATAGCAAAATTGCATTCAATTTAAATGAAGTTTTGTTAAACGCGTCATAAGCATTAACTCCGTAAGACCACAAGTGATGCAAGTCTTTCACTAAAGGTGCCAAATATACATCAGTATCATTCCCGGGTTGCTTCGTGCTTGTAATAAGTAAAGTCAATATAATATTTCCCTTCTTCATACACAACATAGGTGAGAGATTGTATGTCACAAGAATTACTGGCCAGCAACTATATTTCGAACTCAACATGGAAAATGGATTGAATCCATCTATAGCAAGACCAAGCCTAAGATTGTGTGGATCCAATGAAAAAGATTTATACTTTTCATCCACCATGTTCCATGTCATAGAATCCATGGGATGATGCATTTTTTTCATCGTTACTTTTATTAGTAAAATGTCATCTTAAATCTTCTGCTATCTTTTGAGATCTATACATTCTTCTAAATCCCGGAATGATTGGGAAATATCTTAATACTTTAACTGGAACACCTTGTATAACCTCTTCAGTATCTTGATTTTTCTTCCATCTCAAAGAAACACATTTTGGACAATTTTCTAAATCTTTGTATTCTTTTCTGAAAAGGCAACAATCATTCTCAAATGCAAGTATCTTTTCAAAACCCATGTCGAACGCTTTAAGAAATTTCTTGACTTCATATAGGGTTTTGGGAAGCACGTTATCCTTTGGCAGAAATAGATGTTGCACAGCTAAAAGCTTATCAAATCCACTATCAGACAAGCCAGTCTTGCATTTAAGATTATACAAGATGGTTAGCAGATAATTTTGTGTGATCTATGCAATCAGGATATAATGAAGTTTCTGAATCTTCTAAGTTCTCGAGTAACTCATCCTCTTTTCTTTGAAAATCAACATTATCTTTATCATCATCAAAAAAATCATTATTCATAAAATCTTCATCTTCATAGTGAATCATCTTGAACAAATCATATACGTCAAACGTATTTGTTTTCTTCTCTACATTTATCTCTTTACCATGATTAAACCATTCACCATCAATGTATCTAGGATCCATTCCTTTTATAATTAAATGGTCAGCAATAGTTTGGTCATCATGGCGACTAAGATTCCGACAGTCTCCGCAAGGGCATAAATTTTTTCTACATTTCTTACGTTCTTCTTTGCATCATGCACAAATTCACTGCCCCTTGTCGGTACTCTATACTAATTCTATGACAAAAGTAAAAAACATAAAAAAATTTAGTTTTAATATTAGATTATATGTTCTATATCTCAAAATATGTATTAAGTTAAGCATTATTTTATCACCTATTTAAAAAAACCCAATCTTTTCCATCATCGACTTATGAAGGCAAATAAGTTTACAATCTTTGACGATTAAATTGGTTATCTGTTGTTAGCAAAAAAAAAACTACACGTTGAAGTTATTACCCAAAAAGACATCCAAGCATCTTATAAATGATGCACTAACTACCTAATTCTACTTCAGTAAATCTGCTTAGATGTCCAAATACAAATCCACCAGGAACGATTATAAGAGAGAAGACAAAGAACACTACTACTATATCTGGAGAGTTGTCCATTATATTTTAAAATTCAGTGCTAGAAGAACCCATGCTTCTTAATGAATTGTTCTCAACTTAGCACTGAACCTTGTGTACCAGTACTATATCATTATGTTGAGGCCATTAACTATTCGTACCAGTACTATTATCACCTATCATAGTACAAATCTCCATTCAAATACTAAATAAGTGTGCCCATCTAAATATGATAGCAATCAAGCAAATTAAGTAATATAATAGAATGAAGTTATATTCTAAAACTAATACATCTAACAGTAAGAAAATTTATGAAAGAATAAAAATATATGAATATCTTATCTGCAAAATGTAACAGGAGATTTGAACAAGGCCAAGTCAACTGAAGAGAATTAGACAATTACATATTGCTCAGAACCATACAGGATAAAGTCATAAAGAGCAACAAAGGTTTGAGATATGAGTATCTTATCTACCAAAGCTTTGCATGATTTAAATAAGGCCAGTGAACCAAAAAAATTAGAAACGGGAAAACTCCATAATATCTCATTTACAATTATAAGGCAAGAAGGAGCTATTAAGAAGTACAGGCTTGGATCATCAAAGCCTGGGATGAGGCAAAAGTAGGACAGTTAATCAGGTCACAACCATTGTCGATTAGTATGATTGCGAGCTAGGCCAGTCCAAGTGGAAACGTATCAAAAAATTACTTTTATTTATGTTTTTGAAAGTAATTTTGACTATGAAAATTATTAAGGCTTAGCTATGCAAAAGTTTAGAGGGTGGTGCCTTGTTAATTACTTTTATTAAACAAGATAAATAAAAAGCCGTAGAAATTAGCCACACTATTCAAAATATGAAATCCAGACAAATCCTAGATTCACATATAAGACATGATATCAATTATTGTGACTGCATACGCCACTACTTATACCCATGTACACCATACATGATATCATCAGCTTATTATTGTACATTAACAAGATCTCACAGATCCTAGATTCACATATAAGATAGGAAAGTTTGTCTATTCAAAACTCCTGAATGATTTTCATGTTTCATTACTCCCCATAACTAAAGAAAATTCCATCACATCAAAATCGTACAACATGAAAATAACCAATCAGAAAAGCATCCAAATAGAACATGAAAATCAAGTAGTTATAACATAACCGAGCCCTAGAAAGATAGGAGATGAGAAAATCAAAAAGGACGGAATACAGATCAATGAACGACTGCAATTAGGGTTAATCAATTATACCATAACCAAACCCTAGCAAGATAGGAGATGAGAAAATGGCATGCATTCAAAAATTTCATACACAATCCGAATAGAATCACAAAATTGAGTTGAAGAATTCATATTTAAATTTACCTATACCATGCGCGGAGATTTTCGCTGGCTTCCGCAACGTTGTTGAGTGGAGTACGACGGAGTTGATGATGACACGAGGAACGTTAATCGGTGTGATTTCTTCGGCAGAGAAAGATTTGGGGGAAAGGGAATTTCTCGGCAGAGGGATTTGGGGGAAAGGGAACGAGGGTTAAATTTTTTGAAGTATGAGCGGGATAGGAATAGAAAATAGGTGGTCACGTTTTTTTTGACCACACGGACTAATTTTTGTTGGACGGCGAAGTGAATTTTTTTTGCCGCGTTTATACTATGAGTGAAAACACTTTATCTTGCATTTACAAATAAATGCCATTGATTTTTGCAACAAAAAATCATTTTTCTTGTAGTGTAAGGTCAGCTAGAAGGTATAGCGATGATAAAATACCATCTCTCATCTTATGCGGGGCAAGGGTATATGCGTGAATGACGGAAGCCTTAACTAGTTGGGCACGTAGCTAGTTCCCTCTAGTTCATGTTAAGATCAAGTAAATTATCGAGAACTAATGAGTGACCAATCAGTCCGCCTAGGGTCTTAAGCGATCAGTAAGAATCCACCTTATCTATCAATGATAGTGAGGCAATAAATGATGAAGGATAAGCAAATGAAAGTATACGGATATAGAAACTCCATAATTAGAGGTCTAATCTCGATATGGTAACCAACTAAGCTCTGGTACAAAGGCTTCACAAAAATATGCGTAAACATCCTATCTCGGTATAATACTTTGGGAAGAGTAGTAAAGTCGTGCATAAACATTTATGTCTGGCTTTCGGTTCTCGTTCTCTCTCATGCTCAGTATTGGCAAAGTGACTTACTTTGAAAAAGGTAGTTTTTTAAGTTAACACAAGTTATCCTATTCTGTTTCCGCTGTGAGTTTTCTTTTTCCGTACTCTGATTACGCTCATGCTCATTTATTGCAGATACCAGATTTATACGCTCCATGCTTGGATGTATTTGAGTTTCAGTTCTTGTCGATATTTAGGTGTTGAGAAGTGTGAGGTGTTACAACACAGCTTTGACTTCTGCTTCATATTGGTTTTTTGGATTTTGTTTTGGTTTCAATTTTTGACTTCGACTTTGCTACTCGCTTTTCACCATGGTTAAGCGCAAGACGCTTGACGTTATTGATAAAGATCAAGGTGTAGGAGGTGAAGGAAGTCAAGAACTTTCTTCGAATGGAGTTCCCTCGAATTACATCACTCGTGACGATGTCGACCGGATGATTAAAATTTGGCTATAGATTTGCATGCTCGACTCGAGCGACAAGAAGAAGCAGCTACTACCTTTCTCGCTAGGATTGAGGCTAGGGTTGGAAACTCTAGAAGGCCGACTAGCCAGTAAGATATTATTGGAACAAGTACCACTGTTCTGCAAGCTGCAACTCAGGACTTGGGGGTGTAACGACCTGCATTCTATGTATCGGAGGATCATAGAATGTTTATTTTATTTTCATACAAAGTCGTATGGCCGTGTAACTTTGGGAAATGACTATTGAGGTCATTTCTCACATTCACGATTTTTGCCAAATTTTAAATGATCGTTTTACCCCTGGTGAATCTTGTTTCACCTATAACTTTTGATTGGTAAGGAGTTTTGACTTGAAACCACTTTCATTGGATTCAAACGATGGTTTATCTTTCCGTAGAGTGGTCACATTAATCAAATGGACTTACCGTTTGGGAGATATGGTTGAAATAAGGTTTGGAAGATGAATAACAGCTTAGTCTGGCTTAATAGGAAGATTAGCAGCTAGGCCCATAACGCATTTCGGGATTAGGTTATGGGAGGGATGAAAGGAGTTAGAGAAAGATTCCTTTTCATTTTCTCAGCCGCCACAAACATTCCTCTAACCCTAGCAATGGCCTTCATCTTCTAAATCACTCCCTAATCACTTTTTTATCACTAATCAAGCAAAACTACATCAAATCAAGTCAAATTAGCATCAAATCAGAGATATAGTTGCTGCTATACATAGGAATCCATGCCAAATTAGTTAGAGCTCCAGATCTATCATTCATTTGTGGCTAAGGTGAGTGGTTTGCATGTTTATTCACTAATTAGGGGTGATTAGTGATAATTAGCAAAATTATATTTTAGCAAAATATGGAAAAATATGCATAAATTCTAGAATCATATTTTATGTCACCGATAAAAATTTGGGTTAATTTGGATTAAGTTTGTTAATCCTAGAATTTAGGGGATTAAGGGGAAAATCATGGATTTGGATATGTTTGATCTTATATAACAAATGTGATTGATGTTTTAATGTTTTTGGTTGATCTCATATGTTCCTGCTGCTGTTTGGTATGATCTATGATTACATAGGAAAGTTAGAATGGTTGAAAACGCTGTCGAGAGGCGAAAAATTGTTTGTTGGAAATAGTACAGGCTATGGGCCGAGCAACCGACCCATAGATGCATGTTCGACCGACCCTTATGGGCAGGCTCGACCAACCCATAAATTCATGTTAGGCCGACCCTTATGGGCAAGCTCAACTGACCCTTATATGCATGTTCGACCGACCCTTATATGCATGTTTGACCGACCCTATGTAATGATGTTCGACAGACCCTTATATGCATGTTCACCCGACCCTATGTAATGGTGTTCAACCGACCCTATGTAATGGTGTTCGACCGACCCTATGTAATGATGTTCGACCGACCCTATGGTATACATGTTCGACCGACCCATGGAGGCGACCGGCGATGATCGTGAACTCTTCTGGAGATACATTCCAATTCAACCAAACCCGAGATGCAAAGGAAGTCCAGATGAGAAGTGATGTCTCAAGATCCAAATGGGGATCGACGGGTTAACTTCTAAAGTTAGGCTTTGCCGCTGGACGTGTGCAAAGGGGTTATCGATATCTATAACTTTGGTTCACTATTGAGAGGGGGCATTGACTATGGGCCAGTGCGGTGGAGTCAGACGTTGTATGGAGTCGAACTCTATCAGGGCCTCTAAGGGAAAAGTGGTCGTAGTGATAGTTGGATGGGGTGAGACTCCATCATGATCCCAATAGTTCTAGTGATCAAAGTGGTGGATATCGTATGCTTTACGCATTGAGTGAGAGATGCGAGGAAGATTTCTATGTTTGATGTTTGCTATCACCCTGACATGCACACTCCCATTTTACACTTTATGTTAGTGTTACCTTAGAGTATTGTACATCTTTTTGTGCTAACTCTTTGTTGCAGGTTCAGGTATGATTATTTATACCTGTTATTGCTTTATTTTTCTGCTATCGCTCATACCAGATTTTTGACTGACCCAGAGTTTTATGCTCTTCTTATTACTCTGGGTGCTCCTAACAATCAGACTAGAGACCGGTTAGGTGGTTATGCACGATTAGCTGTCCAGAGACGAGCAGGAGGCTTCCACGTACTATTTACATATATTCTCCCTGTTTTGTTGTTGGTCACTACTTTGGGCATTAGTAGTGTACCTTTTCTATTTTACTTTAGGGACGGTATTTTGAAGTTATAATAATGGTTTGGATCATAAGTTGTGTTCTGGATTCCGCTACTCTGGTGGATATGGTTTAGTTTTCAGCTTATGCATTGTCTCGCCTGTCTTATATCAAGTTATGTTACTATTATATTTTATTCCTTACGCTGTGAGATATATTATAGGTTCTTGAAGATTCATAGTTTCAAATCCCTTTCTTTTGATGACTGTCCCGTGCTAGTTGGACATTGGTATAGCGCATTTCGTAGAAATGTCAGCTGGTGCAGGGAGGTCATCACATGGAGGCAGTCCTGCAACTAATCAATAGGCAGATGCTAATCCTTGAACCAGTGCCACTACACTTAGAGGTACCCCTAATCCCGACATTGCTCCAGCCCATGACACTATGCTTGGTCAAGTTGCAGGCACCTCTGATGGTAATGTTGTCCAAACGTCGGTGCGTGCAGCTTTGCATGGAAGTGCTCCCACGGTTCCAAGAGTAAGGATTACGCCCGATGTGAGCCCTCAGGTTCAAATATAACGGGATATTCTTCTTTCTAATCAATTGATTCCTAATTTGGACTTAAACAATGGGGGAACGAAAGGTTCGGCTTGGATAATCTGAATTAGTTGCTTGCTTTTGGCAATGGTTCTCAAATCATGGATGTTATTCGTCAATTTACTCGACGTAGTGCCTCTTCTTAATACTTGGATTGTGTTACTTATAGTTCATTTTCTTTAGATATAAGGAATTCTTGTAATCCACCATATTTCAAACTACCGGTGGTGGAGGCTTATGATGGCCGGAAGGATCCGGCCGCTCACTTGATTCGGTACATTCGACATATGAAAGTTCTTTCCGCTTCGGAAAGTGTCATGTAAAAGTGTTTTCCGCTTTACTTGACAAATATTGCTGCCATGTGGTTCAGGCAGTTGGAGAAGGATTTATTAACTCTTTGAATGCTTTGGTTGGGAAGTTTGTGGAACATTTCAAAGTTTATATTGCTTATTCGAAAAGTGTTATGACTCTAACTGACATTAAGAAGAAGTCCGACAAGACGCTTCGTATGTTCTTAAAATAGTTTAATATTGTGGTGGCTTTGGTCGACAGCCTGATACGTCTATGGTTTTTATGGTCGTTGAGTTTGGTGTTTTGGATAAATCTGACTTTCAGACTTCTTTGCATTGGGACCCGCCTATGGATCTCGGTGATTTCGATTTTGAAGAAGAAAGGTTTCTTTGAGAAGAGGATGTGAGGACAAATAAAAAGGTTCTTAACACTAATGTGGTTAAGGGCAGGAAATCGCCTAACTGTGGTAAAGCCAAGGATTCTGGTGCTATTAAACCTTCTTTAGGGAATGATCACAATTTGGCTTGGAAGCAACCTAAGTTCCCATCTTATTCGGAACTTACTCGCACCCTCAAGGAGATTTACTTAGAAGTTCATCCCACTGCTCCTTTCAGGAAGCCTCCCGCAAGGGAGTTGATTAAAAGGGAAAAAGAAACTAGTTGGCACTTGTTGTTCCACGATCTTGACGGTCATGATACGAACGATTATCGACATCTCAAGTATATGGTAGAGGAACGTGTCAGATGTAGAGAGCTGGTATGATTTGTTCGGACTCGGACTGTGGTGCCAGGACAGGCACATCCCTCTCATGCTACTCGGGATATGACCGGGACTAGCACTCATCCCGACGGCTTGTTATCAATTAAACCCCTTTCTAGCTCTCATGTCTCGGATACAGGTCTCATGGGCATTAGTATCTTGTGGCTTGTTTATGGCTCTTGTGGATATTTGGTTTCTTGTTTCTACCTGGTTTTTCTGGATTTTGGTTCTGGCTGTTCCAATTCTTGGTTTTGATCTTCTCTAGTTTCTTGGATTTTGGTTTTCTAAGCCATAGGTGATTTGCCTTTCTTTGGTTTCTTGGCTTCTGGATTTTTGACTCTTAGATAGTGAGCCTCTCACTTATGGCTTTCTCACTTCTGGTTTTTTATCTTTTGGAATTCTTGGCTTTTCAGGGTTGTAGTTTGGCTCTGGCCTTCTCTTGATTTGGATATTCAGGCCTCCGACCATGGGTTTGGCTTTAAGGGCTTTGGTCCTCTGGATGTATCCTTTCTTTTTTGTTATTTTGGTTGTAAGATGGTTGAGTAGGCATACCCATGTATGGGAACAAGTAGGTCCCTTGGCATGCTCTTTGTCCAACAATACACCATCACTCCCTCTGGTTATTAATGAAAATTTTACTTTTCCCGGCTTTGGATTTTGAATGCCTAAGTTTGCTTACCCATGTAACAGGAACCAACAAGATCCTAGGCATGCTCTTTGGGAACAATAAACCGTTCACTCTCCCTCACAAATGAATTTTGAATAAAAAAATAGCTAAGTCCGCCTGCTTATGCACAAGGGAAGGCCTACCCCCAAGGCATGCTCTTTGCGGATGACGAACCGTTGTGTTTTCTTTTTTGGCTTTTCTAAAGATTCCCTGACTTTTATAACTTCAATAAAATCACTTCGTCAGGTAAGGAAACTTACTTGCGGAGTATGAAACCTATAGTAGGATTGCAAATTTTAGTAAGTGTTTGGCTATCTTGGCCTCTTGTCTTACATTAAAACAATTGCCTTGATTTTTAGCGAGTGTGGATCATACGCGTCTGGTCGGTGGATCCCGCTCGTTTGGATATTGGGTCGTCCTGTCATGACAATTCATCTGGATTTTGGATTACATCATGTGGGCTTGCCAGTGACGTGGCATGATTATTCACTCATGGCTATCACTGGTCGTTTTTCCCTACTTTGGCAAGATTGCCTTAATTTATGGCGAGTCTTGGATCTTACTCATGTGGTCGGTGGATCCTGCTTGTTTGATTATTGGACAGTCCTCTCATGGCAGTTCATTTGCTTATTGGCTACTCTGGATTTACAGATTTCGGGTTTCTCGATTTCTTGATTTTGGTTATTCCGGTTATTGGACTCCTGCAGTCCTTCAATTATTTTAGCTATCTCGTTAATTTGGAATTCTGATAAATTTGGTTATCTCTAAACAATCCGGAGCGATCGTCGGCTTTCATCGAATTTTAGGTTTTCTGATTCATGGATAATACGATCCAAAGCAATCATGGATTTCTGGTATGTTGGCTATGGATATTTGATTAATATGATTTGGCGTGATCGTGGCTCTTAGTTTTCTGCTTATAGAAGTTCTCTTTGAACTTCTTCTGGCTTTGGATTCAGGATTCCTGGATTTCTGACTCTCTCGCAAAACACATCTTCCTTCAATCAAGTAAGGCATGTTTTAGGGGGCAAAGTGTTGACATGCTTTTTGGTCAAATCCGTCACTCATCAAGATTTTGGATAACGACGAGCACAAGTCTCGAGAACATTGTCAGGAAACAAAAAGCAATTTGGTCGAAGTCACGACGTGTTTGGAAAAGGTTTGAAATAGCATCGATTCGTAAAATCATTGTTAATGGACTTGGAAAAACTGGCATGGTAATAATACGTGATCGACTCAGTCTGATCATCTCAAATGCTTTAGCATGTCGGTCTGATCAAGTGGCAAAACCCATCGTGGAAAAATATAGATTTTGGTGAAAAGCAGTGTCGCGCACTCAAAATAGCCGATTGACACGCATCGATCACAAAAAAACACTTACGCAACACACAACGTTGAAATTTGGAAAATTGGAAAACTCAGGATTTGACATACCAAAATATGGTGATCGGCACAGCAAAATGGATCAAAAATGCGTGCGCTCATCAGGCTAATCATGCTTCAAATTATGGCATGGAAAAATTGGGATTCGAATCCCAACTTTACGTATCCCAGGAGGGATACGAAATCCCCTATCGCGCCTCTGCACCGACAAAAGTTTTTTCAAGTTCGTCTCTGCATGCAAAGTAGAAAAAATGGCAAGGCGGGGAGACTCGAAGTTTGCAATACGAAAATCGGGTGATCTCATCGGAGGGATTCGAAATTTCCTAGGCTCTGCATCGTGGATTTTCGGATACGAAATGTGGACTGGCTTGAGATGCGAACTGTTTGGCAAATTCCAAGGACTTTGGAATGAAGGAAAATATGAGTGGATCATGATTTTTCGGTTAAGAACACCGTGTTTGACACATACTTTTGGGATACGAAATTGAGAAAAGTGGCAAAGTGCCAGATTTCATGGCAAACCAAATTCACCGTGCGGATCACTGTTTTTGGCCTTATCCACACGTTTAACCATATTTTCGGGATTTGAGATTTTCTAACTTTGGGATGCGATTTTTGGTAATGTCTTGGTTTTTCGGCCATATTTTTGGGATGCGAATTTTGCATTTCCTAAGGATACGAATTTGGGCTATTGGTATCAAAACTCACCATAAATACCCCCAAGCTTGGCATTCAAAGGGTTTATCTCATTTGCACTTTTCCTATACTTTGGCATACGAGATTGAAGCTCCCAAGCACCATTAGTGCTTGCCTTCATCATCTTCGTGGATTTTTGAATTCTAAACGTAGCACAAACGTTTTCCTATAACATTTGGATAGACTTCTACGCTGTTTTTCGGCATTTTTGGATATCTTTGGAAATTCTAGGATATTGAAGTTACCTTTTGGACATTACTTCACACTTTGGCTCAACGGAGAAGACAAATGGCATTTTGGTCAAAATTTAGAACTAACAGTCATTTTGTTGTTCTATTATACAACTTTGTACATAGAAATTGTCCGAACTTGTGCAACTTTTGTAATTAACTATTATATGATGAATGATTACTATAAAGTGGACGTAGGCGTTAGTGTTGAACTAGTATAAAAAGCTATGTTCTTCCTTTACATTCTCGTACTTTGGATTTGGTTATCATTTTTCTACCAAACATACAATTAGGCATTGGACTGCGCAAGTAGCCAATTCCCTATGTCAATGAAATAGATACTGTGGCTTTTAGAATGGAAGTAATGAACTCTAATATACTGATCTAACTTTTGGAGACATGGAATAAGATCTTTGCATTTATATAATACAACAGTGCACTCTCGAATGGCCTGGTTGTGAGGAAGTTTGCAAATCTTTATTCACGAGGTCGCATTCTGGTCTTAGGGCATGGTTTTTTCTACTATACATTTTTTGAAATATAAATAAGGTGGATGAAAGAATTTCTCACTTTGTGTATCAGCTTCATTTTAATGTATTAGTAGGGGTAGGATTTTAAAGTTTAGGTCATCACCTGACTCTGGGGCTTCCGATAGCATTATATGGAGTTATAGCAAGTGTAGTTTTGTGTTATACATATGGGCGATCTTGGAAGATTGCACTTTTTTAAGGATAGAGCGAAATTTTGTTGCATTTTGAATCTTGATATTCACATGAAGTTATGTGCATGTCTTGTAACATAAAATACTTGGGGCCTCTAGACGCTATGGTGACCAACTTGGTTATGGTTTTGTTCTTATTTTTTTTTTAATATTATTATAGTCTTTTTGCTAATTTAGTTGGTATGTATAGGTTTACTAGCTTTTATATTTGAATCTGCATGTTCTTAACAATTGTTTATATTTGAATCATCGTGTTCTTTCCTTTTGGTATCTAAGTCGCAAAGGTACTGTCTGGAGCATGCTGAACAACTTAACTAGGATTCTCTCTATAGGAAAATGGCTCTCCCTCTTGATTTTAATTTTACATGGATAAAATAAAATGTTGTTGTATTTGGTATGTAATTACTGAGTTTTTAATGAGGCATGTCGAGACTTGTTATTTGATATTAGACTTGATGTTGTGGTATTCGATATGTATATGTTATTTGTTGTGGTATTCGATAAGTGCATGTTATTTATTGTGGTATATATGATATATATGTTACGTTTATCGTTTGTATGTCAATGATTACAAAATATTATGTGTATTGATGTTTCAGAATGATTATATATGTGGTATTGGAACTACTGATGTTTATGTGTTTGTGATTATATAAATTGATTATATATGTGTAATTGCAGTATCTAATTGACCAATTAGGCATAGGTTAATTGATACATTAGGTACGACTAAGAGCCGTATCTAATGGATGAATTAGATACGGCCTACGACTACATCTAATTGACCAACTAGCAGCACCTTATTGGTCAATTAGTTACGACTTTGAGCCTCGTCTGATTGATCAATTAGTAATACCTTATTGGTCAATTAGTTACGGCTTTGAGCCTTATCTAACTGATCATTTAGATATGGCCATGAGTTTTATCTAATGGGTCAGTCAGATATGGCCATGAGCCACATGTATTTGATAACAACACCATATTTAGCTATGGCTCAAAGCCGTATCTAATCTCATTAGGTACGGTTTGAACCGTAGCTAAAAACCAATTCTGGTGTAGTGAATTACACGGTAGGTCAGGTCTACCATTCACGATAAGGTCTTACTGACGGTTTTGGAGGGCTTGTTGTATTGATGGGGTCGAGATGCTTTGGATAAACGGAATACCATGTTACATGACATTGGACGTATCCAGGCACGTCCTGTCGTTCTTGTAGCTTATCAAAGTGGTTCTTATCACCTAAACCTGCACTTGTGCTTTAGACATACCTCTTTACTTAAGCCTTGTCGCCTTCATACTTGGGAGATAGAAATAATCCCTTTATAAAAGATACGGGGCTTACCGGTTTTATTCTTTTGAACTTTGAAGAGGTTTTCACCTCTGTACCCTGTCAACTGTGTCGACAAAGCATGTTCTTTAAAAGTTTTTCCATGTGCTTTAAGGAATATTGCTTTTATTCCTTGTCATGTTGACTAGATTGGTAAGGCTTATCTCTAACTTGCTTTATAAAACCTTGGGGGTTTATAGTCATTATCCTTATTGTTATTTTCTATGGTCAATAAGGTTTGTTTTCAAAATCTATTTCTAAAGCTTTAAGGCTATCGCCTTTGAGCCTATATCTCGTCGTCCACATCGACAAGCTTATTTTTAAACTTGTTTTCTAAAAACCCTTTGCGTTTGATGCCTTTGTTGTCGTTTCGACTAGGTAGACATGGGTTTGTTTCCTAACTAATTTTCCAAAGGCTATTGGGTTATTGCCGTAGGCTTGTTGCTCCTCGACTGTGCTGACATGGTTATATTTATTTTGATAACTAATTAGTATTTCTCTTAAATATTGATGACTAATCAGTATTTTGTATTTTCAATATTTATTTAAATCACCAAAATACAATTTACAAACATGGATTGGAATAAATTCTTATTATAACAAAGATACTTAATTTATTTTAATACACACAAATTCTAAAATTCGCAAATTATTTATTCCACAACTTATGGTATTGCACGGGTCGGAATTTGAACTCGTTTTATATCCATCTTAGTTTAAAAAAAACACATTATAATTTGTTTATTCTGGAAAATAGAAACTCGGGTTATTACATAAATAGTGAATTTTTATAATAAAAAGAGTTTGTTTAAATTTAAGTGTTAAAATATTTTTAATATGGCTTGTACATTTATTTTGATAAGACAATGAATTTTGTGTAAATTTGGATGGTAAAAATGATAATTTCAAACATAATGAGAATGTAAAATTTTAAGTTGCGTTTATATTATTTTTTGTTCTTGACACTTATTTAAAATAATTTTTAAACATGTGTATAATATTTTTGTAAAGTTGAAAAAGTGGACAATATTATGTAACATGGGTAATGTGTGTTTGAGATATGTTATTTAGTGTAGTTTGTGTTAAACAGTGTGAAATTTGTGCTAATTTACAAGTTAATAACATGATTAAGCCTAAAAAATAATACTTTACCTAAATTAATAGTGCTTGGGTTAGTGGGTAAGTTTGAGTCTAAGGACCAAACCCAAAATGCTAAATTTTGAGTTAAAAGAAAAGGTTTGAGAAGAACAGTACATACTTCTCTCTCAAGTGCTCCTCTTCTTCTTCTAGAGAAAATATAACTCCTTCCTCTAAATTACTATTTCGAAGCTTCCCCCAAGTTAAAATTTAAAAGCAAATATACAAATCTAGCTATATTGCAGGTAATCTATCAAAATCTAGTAATTATTTTATCAAATTCTCATATTCATGGAGGATTGTTCACTGATAATTTCTATTTTTCTCCTTTCATGTCATTTCTCCTTGCATGTTAGTTCTTTGTAATCTACGGTATCTTGAATCAGAGGCTCAAAAGCTCCAATTTTGATCTCAATTCCACTATAAATCACTACTAATAATTCTAAGATGAGTTCAAACTCACACTTCTAACTTAACATGATTAGCATGTCTATAATCTTAAGTTTCTTGTTTGTTTCCTCTTTATTGTAACCAGAAAGACGAGTTTTAAGGTTATAGTAACTTCTTGTTGTGTTTTGATATTTGTGGGCTTATATATTCATCATTTCATGCTAGATTTAGGTTTAATCTTTTCTAGATTATAGACTGTGTGTTGATCTTCATTTCGCTTGAATCCATGACTGAATTCTACTAGTATCGGGTGTTAAAAACATGCTCGAAACTTGACCCGGACAATGATCAATTTTCCTAACATCATCGCAACTAGTGTTCAAACCAAGACCACATAGAGTCGACCTACAGATCGAACTTTAGCAATGTTTGGTCGACCTTAGGATCGATCTATTCAAAGATTTGGTCGACCTAGACGCCTGCGAATATTTCGCACCTAGTCGAGCCTTTATGTTTTGTATTCCTGAGTGTTTGGCGCTAAATTTCCCTGAGATTTCTGCTCCATCCTTTAAAGATTTTGTGTACGGTTTTGAGTTGTTTTTAATGGCTTTTCCCTACATATTGGAAAGCCAAAATTAATGTCGATTCATATTCCTGATTGATGGTTTTTCATATAAGTTTTCATAAATCAATTCCTATGAATTTCTATTTAAATTTAATGTTTTCATGCACCTATTTAAAAACTAATTTCAAGGTGATTCATGATTAAGAACTAGTTTTTGAAATTAATGTTTCATAAATCAATTTAAATCAAACTTCACATTGAATAACCATCTCAACTTATGAAACCAACACTGCCAACATAATTGAATAGTAAGCATGAAACATAGATTTGTTACTCACCGTGCTAGAGAATGAGTTGCTACCCCAGAGCAAACAGAGTATATATGGTATCACAACATACCAGCAGTCAGATAGTTAGTCACGAATTCAAAGGAAGAGACAGTAGTTACTGCTTAAGCTGATACTCCGTATTAGTCCAGGAAAATCCCAAAAGACAAGCCAAAACCACTTCAAAACAAACTGAAAAAGCTGCAGTGACCATAACAAGGGCTCTTTTACAAACCAAACGTCCTCATTCCTATTGGCTAGGTCAGACAAAAGTTGGACAAAAAATCACTCAGCAAAGAGATAGCATAGACTCGCTGAGAATTATAACGTTGCATAATACAGAAATCGTACGATGATTGTGTGAAGAAATCACAACTGCGCAAGACTTTATAGCATTCGAGGATGCTTGGAAAGATTGTGTGAGGAAATCACAAACCAAATGTTTTCAAAAATTGTTTCCTTGAAGTATATATTTTCTATATAAAATTACACTTTCTTCACTATTCTAAAGACTGAAAACGATGTAATAAACCAAATGGTATAGGACATAGGTTTGATATATAAGTTAATTCTGGTCTTGCTAGAATGAAGCTACACCCATGTAGATTTTACTAACTTATGGTAAACCAATAAGTGAAATTGTGTAGTACGGGATGCATTGTTACCACTATTTAGGTTACTTGTGATGACCGCCCATAGCCCTCGCACTAAACAAAATGAATAATGCGCTGAAAGGTGTGCCAGACGGTTATGGATGATCATCAAGGTATGATACATAAACGGAATCTGTCGTAAACTCATAGTGCAAGGATAAAATATAATAGAACATATACAACAGGTAGTGTTAGTGAAGCAGAAAACACCAAAGCTTTCATACAACTAGAAAGTAATTCCCATACATGTGGATAACAACAATAGTGTTTGTACAATTTGCCTCACTACAATACTCAGAGAAATAGCAAACAGCGGAAAAACAGAGGTACTTGATAGTAGTAAATTAGTACGCTAGCCTCCTACTCGCCACGGAACAGTAACCTCGCCCTCACTAAGCAATCACCTGTCACCTGCCACCTAATCTATCCATCCAAACAACCGGATGAACAGCCTAAGGTAATAAGAGGAAACATAAAACCTTGAGTCTGACAATAGTCTTAGTGAGCGATAAAACAGCTAACAAACTTCATCAATAAAGTATATGAGAATGGGTAGATTTACCAACCACTACCAACACCAGAGAAAAACTCACACCCATCTTACCCACATCCGACAGTGATAGCCTTTACAATCCATAACATCCAAGGTAACAACATTTCGTCCATGGAAATCAGAACAACCATTGATAACATTCATAGCATCCAAATTACATAGGTCTCACATAGACAATCATAATCGAATTTAACATCCCTTAAGTACTCTCCCCAGAGGCCTAAACCAATATCAATCAAGCACTCAAGGAATATCTTCCTTGACTTTGGATAATCCACGTGAGATGGTACAAATAGAACAACCAATCATCCATGACTGACTCTAGCTATCATCGCCAACCTTGCTTTGAAACCATCGTTAATCATATGACTGGCTAAACAATTTTCCATCAACTGTCAAGGACCATACTCGATGCCTTGGTTCTACCAAAAACACCACACGCTATACACAACACGTGTCTAGGCCATACATGACTCCCAGGGTACATGACCTACAATCGGTCTTTCAATCATACCCCTGCTTTGAGCCCGCTAGAAACTAGAGAATAATAATTCCTCGGCCTTCTCATCTCTAGTCATTATCAATTATGACTATTTATTAGCTCAGAATACTTTAAAGTAACCATTACTTCACACGAGCTCAATACATCCTTGAGTAGTTCTTTCACATGAACTCCATACATCCTTGAGTCATTTCCACGTTCGTCGTATACAACAGACAACGAAAAAATCACATCACTTCAAACTTCCTCCTCTGGACTCTCGTCGAAGCCACCATCACCATCGAACTAAACAACTTCAATATAAGGTTCAATATAGTCTATAACATTATCACCCCACTTAGGACACCTTTGAGTTGTCATACCATTTGTTGTTCTACACCGATCAGCAAACACCTTCAACACTTTGAATATTCCTACTTGAGTCCACTTGGAAGTCATATCCGACCAATCCTCTCGTCTGACCGATCCTTCCGGACCGATCTCCCTAGACCAATCTCCTTGGACCTATCTCCCTGGACCGATCTCCATAGACCGATCTCCCTGGACCGATCTCTTTAGACTGATCTCCTTGGACCGATCTCCCTGGACCGATCTCCTGGAACGATCTCCCTAGATCGATCTCCCTAGACCGGTCTCCCTGGACCGATCTCACTAGAACGATCTTCCTAGACCAATCTCCCTTTTGGCTTTCTCGACCGCTCCTTCCTGTCTTGCTTTCCAAGAATACCATCCTACGGTGTGCGACCGACCATTGATGCACGACCCAAAACCTACACTTCCCAAATGTGACTCAAATTTCGACCAAAACTTCGCCAATCGACATAATCGATGAAACCAACTCATCCAATTCATTTAACACAATCATGAACATGTTATGAAACCACTAACATCACCAATTTGTCCATTTCATCAATAATTATGTGAAATCCACCAAAATCATATAAATGTAAATATGAACAAAACAATAGATCTAACTTGCATATACACATGAAATAGCATTGAAATCATTAAATTAAACCAGCTAAAATAGATCATAGGGTGATTCATGTGAAAATGAACTTAATATGGCTTAGATATATGATAAAATACTTAAATATGATGAAAAACATGATCAAACACTTATATACTTCATTGAATCCATGTGAGAGATGTAAATCACTCAATGATTCTCCAAAACAAGCTAAAATGATAGAAATAAGAATTTGGACAATAAGCACCTCGCACCAAACCCCTTGATCTGATGAATCCTTGCTTCAATTGATGTAGATCTAGCCTCCAATGGTGTAGATCTAAGATTTCCCTCCATGGATTTTGATTTTTAATGGTGGAAAGGTATTAGAGGAAGAAGGAGCTCAAGGCCACCTAATGAGAGAATGGGAAAGTAAACTATTTCCAATACCTCTCACCTTCTATTTATAGTTTCCACCAGCCCACTACTTGGGCCTTCTCAAATCAGCCCAATGTGGTTCAAAATCCTAAACATCCAACTGAAAAACCTTAAAACAGTGATTCCTTACAAACGGCTGAGCCAAATCTTTAATGTAACCACTCTATGAAAAGGCTATCATCAATTCTTTTCTAATGGCATAGGTCTCATACTTTGATTCGACCTGAGTCGAAAGTTATGCCATGTACAAGACTGATCGGGGAAAATGGTCATAAATAAAATTGGTAAAAATTATGGACATGTCTCACATTCCCATAAGCAACATATCAAAAGATGAGAATGATCCAACCCTCAGGTAATAAAATAAAAATATTTTACAATCTTCCGATACGTAAAATGCGAGCTGTTACATTCCCTCCTCCTCCCCCCCCCCCCTAAGAATTTCGCCCCCGAAATTCCAAGCAAACACAAGCAATCACAACAATTTCGCATGCCTATCATCCATGATAAAATAATTCTATCATCCAAACTAGCAACCATCAAGCCATGCATCCATATCCCTATCCAAGCACACGGAACCCTAATCACCAACAAGGATAACAACAATAACAGCAGGCTATAATAATGTAATGATAGCGCAATATCAATGGTTTTTACGGACGAAGAGTTATAAACGGGTCTTCTTCATATCTGTTTTCCATGTCCAATCGTCGCCATCCCTACTCTGTTGTGCCTTGAATAACTTAATCGTCTTTCCCCTAAGTTGTTTCATGTCGTTTACTACAACACAAGTGGCTTACGAGGTCTCGTAATCGCGGCCTCAACTTCTAGGTCTTCATATTGCTCTGGAGATACCACCACATTCGAATCATGCACAAACTTCCATAGAAACAATATATGGAAAACATTATGCACACTCGACATCTTCTCGGGTAACTCCAATCTATATGCAAGCTTTCCAATTCGCACGACTATCGGAAACGGCCCAACGAACCTCAGGGCTAACTTTCCCTTATTTCTGAATCGAACCACATGCTTCAATGGCGAAACCTTCACCAAAATCCTTGTCGCCAACGTCAAATTCCAAATCTTTTCAATGCTTATCGGCATAACTTTTCTGAAGATCTTAGACTACCTTCATTAGTTGCCGAAGATCTCGATACAATTCGAGGTTTCTCTAATCATCTCAGGCCTAAAGTATCAATTTATCTCCAGTTTCTATCCAAAAAGCTGGAGAATTGCACGACCTCCTATACAACTCCTCATATGGTGCCATCCCAATGCTCGACTGGTAGCTGTTGTTATAAGCAAACTCAACCAGATGTAGATGGTCTTCCCATGATCCTCCGAAGTCTAACACACAAACCCTCGGGAGATCTTCTAAAACTCGATTGACTCTCTCGGTCTGACCATCAGTTTAGGGATGATATGCCACACTAAAACACAACTCGGTTCCCAAAGATTCTTGCAAACTTTTCCAAAATCCGCTAGTGAACAATGGATCTTGATCATTCACTATACTTTTTGGGACACCATGGAATCGAACTATCCATTTCATATAAAGTTCAGCCATTTTCAACGCCGTCCTAGTCGTCTTGACAGGAATGAACCTCGCACTTTTGGTCAAGCGATCAACTATGACCCCAAATCCCTTCATTTCCTTCCCTAGTTATAGGTAGTCCATCGATAATAATCCATCGATAATTGCTTCCACTTCCACGTAGGAACTTCCAATGGCTGATGCAAACCACTCGGCTTCTTCTGTTTAGCTTTCACCAACTGACAGTTCATGCACTTGGAAACGAACTTTCCAATATCACGCTTCATCCCTTCCCAGTAGTAGACTTGCTTCATGTCCTGATACATCTTATTGCCACCGGGGTGAATCATCAACTTCGAGTGATGACGTTCTCTCATAACCTCATCTCTCAATTCATCAACATCAGGAACAACCAATCGTCCTTGCTTCCGAAGCTAATCTTCTCGATCGACTTTGAACTCTTTGTCTTTCGGTTCCAGCTTCTGGATAAACTCGACAACCTTTACATCTGCTTTTGTGTCTCGCCAATCCTTTCAATGAGTGTAGGTCTTATCGATAAGCTTGCCAACATTTCAGGTTCCAACTTGCTCCTTGGCTTGAAATCGAACATTGCCAAATACTCAAGGCTTTTCCATTCCAAAAACATCGCTCCTAAACTTGCATGTCTTCGACTCAATGCATCTGCAACTACATTGCCTTTGCCCAGAGTATAGGCTATACCAAAATCATACGATGTCAGAAACTCTAGCCATCTTTGTTGCCGAAGATTCTAATCCTTTTGGGAGAAAAGATACTTTAAGCACTTGTGATCCGTAAGCAACTCGAATCGAACTCCCAACAAGTAATGTTTCCGTATATACAGAGGAAACACAATCGCTGCCAACTCCAAATTATGAGTTGGGATAATTCCTTTCATACAGAGGAAACACTAGACCACGACACAACAAGCTCAAACTGGACGAACCCCCAACTGGATTAGTCACGATCAATGGTCAATCACAACTTCAAGTTCCAAACTTATTCGGTATACAATCCTATCATAGGTAAAAGAAAGCAATGCTCTAGTACCAAATAGAACTGAACAACTCCCTTGGCAGAAAGCATATCCAAACTAATGGCAACTTCTTCTAATTCTCATCAGGAAGGCAAAAGGAAATCAGAATAGCTTCTAGAACACATGCTTTCCCTGGTTATTTATCCTTCAGAAAATCTGGGCAGTCTTTCTTCTTATGCCCATGCTTGCCACATTTAAAGCAATTCCTTTCGGCTCTTGGCTTCTTATAAACCCTGGCATAATGGACCTCTAGCTGAAAGTTGAAGCAAATGTCATTCTTCTCGAGTTTCTTCTTTTTCTTATTTAGCTTCCTTATTCTAATGAGGCCAATAAAAGTTTCTTCTTGAGGCTCATGCCTGCCTTTAAAAGCCTCGTCCGAAGAAGCATTGACTCTTTCTTCTCGTTCCTTGGTCGAACATCAAAGTCGCTCTGAAGATATACCTCTTTGGAACTCATCTTCTTCATCTGTAGAAGGATAATCCCTCTTTCTCTTAGCCGAACCACCCCTAGGTTCATGTACAGGAACACCACGCCATATTGCTGCTTCTGGAATGGGCATTCTTAGCACTAACGAAAGCTTCCAACTGGTTGCCATCGCTTGTCCCTCCAGTCGTAGGCTCATCCTTGGTAGTGTTTGCTAAAATCTGACGGCTCATTCTAAATCTGAAAACTAGAATGATTAGTCCACATATGAGATAACAATAGGAATAAAATCCGAACCCTAATATACTATATATCATTATATAGTATACATCCAACTGAAATCTACAAATACGTCCCTCTTACGTAATTACGTCTAAAAACTTTAGCTGAAATCGATAACCAGAGCTTTGATACCAAATGTGACGATGCCCACATCCCCACACTAAACAAGAGGAATAATGCGCTGGAAGGTGTGCCAGGCGGCTATGGACAATCATTAAGGTATGATACATAAACCGAACATGTCATAAACTCACAGCACAAGGATAAAATATAATAGAACATATACAACATGTAGTGATTGTGATGCAGAAAACACTAAAGCTTTCATGACAACTAGAAAGTAATTCCCATACAGGTGGATAACAACAGTAGTGTTTGTACAATTTGCCTCACTACAATACTCAGAGAAATAGCAAACAGTGGAAAAACAAAGGTACTAGATAGTAGTAAATTAGTACACCAGCCTCCTGCACGCCACCGAACAGCAACCTCGCCCTCACTAAGCAATCACCTGCCACCTAGTCTGCTCAACCAAACAACCGATGAACAACCTAAGGTAATAAGAGGAAATATAAAACCTTGAGTCAAACAACAGTCTTAGTGAGCGATAAAACAGCTAACAAACTTCATCAATAAAGTATATGAGAATGGGTAGATTTACCAACCACTACCCAACACCAGAGAAGAACTCACACCCATCTTCCCCACATCCGACAGTGATAGCCTTTACAATCCATAAAACCAAGGTAACAACAATTGATCCATGGAAATCAGAACAACCATTGATAACATTCATAGCATCAATATTACATAGGTCTCACACAAAAAATCCTAATCGAGTTTAACAACCCTCAAGAACTCTCCCCGGAGCCTAAACCAATATCAGTCAAGCACTCAAGGAACATCTACCTTTACTTTGGATAATCCACGTGAGATGGTACAAAGAGAACAACCAATTATCCATGACTGACTCTAGCTATCACCGCCAACCTTGCTTTGAAACCATCGTTAATCGTATGGCTGGCTAAGAAATTTTCCATCAACTGTCAAGGACAATACTCGACGCCCCAGTTCTAGCAAAAACCCCACACGGTATACACAACACGTGTCTAGGCCATACACGACGCCCAGGGTACATGACCTACAATCGGTCTTTCAATTGTACCCCTACTTTGAGCCCGCTAGAACCTATGACAACAATAATTCCTTGGCCTTCTCATCTCTAGTCATTATCAATTATGACTATTTATTAGCTCAGAACACTTTAGAGCAACCGTTACTTCACACAAGCTCAATACATCCTTGAGTCGTTCTTTCACATGAACTCAATACATCCTTGAGTCATTTACACATTCGTGTATACCACAAACAACGAACAAATCACATCACTTCGAACATCCTCATCTGGACTCTCGTCGAAGCCACCATCACTATCGAACCAAACAACTTCAATATAAGGTTCAGTATAGTCTATAACATTATCACCCCACTCAGGACACCTTTGAGTTGCCATACCATTCGTTATTCTACACCGATCAACGAACAACTTCAACACTTTGAATATTCCTACATGAGTCCACTTCGAAGTCACGTCCGACCAATCCTCCCGTTCGATTAATCCTCATGTCCGACTGATCTCCCTGGAGCAATCTCCTTGGACTGATCTCCCTAGACCGATCTCCCTTTTGGCTCGCTCGACTGCTCCTTCCTGTCTTGCTTTCCAAGAAAATCACCCTACGGTGCGTGACCAAACATGGATGCATGACCCAAAACCTGCACTTCCCAAATGCGACTCAAATTTCGACCAAAACTTTACCAATTAACAAAATCGACGAATACAACTCATCCAATTCATTCAATAATATCATGAACATGTTATGAAACCACTAACAACACCAATGTGGCCATTTCATCAATAATTATGTGAAATCCACCAAAATCATCATAAATGTAAATATGAACAAAACATTAGATCTAACTTGCATATACACATGAAATAACATTGAAATCATTAAATCAAACTTGCTAAAATAGATTATAGAGTGATTTATGTGAAAATGTACTTAATATGGCTTAGATCTATGATAAAACAATTATATATGATGAAAAACATGATCAGATACTCATATACTTCATTGAATCCATGTGAAAGGTGTAAATCACTCACTGATTCTCCAAAACAAGCCAAAATGATAGAAATGAGAATCCGAAAAGCAAGCACCTCGCACCAAACCCCTTGATCCGATGAATCCTTGCTTCTATTGATGTAGATCTTACCTCCATTGGTGTAGACCTAAGATTTCCCTCCTTGGATTTTGATTTTTAATGGTGGAAAGGTGTTAGAGGAAGAAGGAGTTCAAGGCCACCTAATGAGAGAATGAGGATGTAAACTATTTCCCATACCTCTCACCCTTTATTTATAGTTTCCACTAGCCCACCACTTGGGCCTTCTCAAATCATCCCAATGTGGTTCAAAATCTTGAACGACCAACTGAAAAACCTTGAAACAACAATTCCTCCCAAACCGTTGAGCCAAATCTTTAATGTCACCACTTTACGGAAACAATCACTAATTCCTTTCCAAATGCACAAGTCTCACCCTCTGATTTGACCTAAGTCAAAAGTCATGCCTTATACAAGAATAATAGGGGCAAAATGGTCACAAATAAAATCGATAAAAATTATGTACATGTTTCACATCCCTAGAAACAACATATCAAAAGATGAGAATGATCCAATCCTCAGGGAATAAAATAAAAATATTTTACGATCTTCCGACACGTAAAATGTGGGTCGTTACATTACTATCTTAGTTTTGGTGACACATTTTGTGTGGACCCTTGGGTCATATGTGTGAGTTTCCTATACTAAGCTGTCAAGCCATCTATATGAGGCTAACAGACCTTCGGGCTATTTATATGAAGCCTTCAAGCAATCTATGTGAGGTTTTCAAATGATCTGTGTAGGGCTATCGGTGTGAAGCCTTCAAGCAATCTATGTGAGGCTTTCAGATCATCTGTGTGGGATGCCAAAATCTATTGGGAAATCTATGTGTGTAACACTGGCAGTCTTCAGCCATTTGTGTGGTTCACATGAAGACACAGCCGAGACTCGCCATTTTGGATCCAATCTATGTATTGTGGTGTTTTCAAGATTTCAATATTTATTGATTCCTAATTTTTCTGGTTTTAAAATGTTTTCACCATTTTGAAAATATTGAGTTTTATACATAGCCTATGTGTTATTTGATGAATTTATTTCATGGTGATTACATTTATGTGTAACGAACACCTAATTGAGTTCTACGTGTGCGATATAGTGATTTCCATCTTATGTTTGCATGTGATTTGAGATTTTTTATACCTAGGACTCGAACTTTGGTTATATTTGTTGATGCAAAGCATTTGAAATTTATGGTTATTACCTCACGTGATAACTTTATTTGTGATTTAGTGGACTATCTCATGTAACCTATGTTGCTATGGGATTATAAAGTTCCTTCTCTATTTAAAGAAACAATTCAATATTCACCTTTCTCTTTACTTTCCATGCACTAATCATCTTTTTTAAGCAAGACTAACTGATATATTTTATGTTCTCGAGTCAGACTTAGTTGTTACAGATTTGTCACTTGTTGTAGATTCTCGCTATCTTTTGCATCTTCTCTAAACTATCTTGTCATCCTTTTAGATGCTTAGACATGTTTTGAGTAGTCATTTTGTAAACACACTTGTGTATTATGACATATGTAACACCCCGTAAAATTCATAAGTATTAATAAATAATTAAAAAATTAAAAACAAGAAATTAAATGATATGGCTAGAAAATGAAATTTTGCAGCTTTAGGAATTTGGCTACGAAACTCTTTTATTTGGATTTGTGGCTAAATTCTGAATCATTTTCATACACAATATGCTAAAAACGGTTAACGAATGAAGAAGTTATTAACAAATGAATTTGGACAGTGTAAGTAGAAATTATATATAATTATGTGAATATTATATATATTGTCCAAATAATAATTAAAAATAAAAAGAGGGAAATTCAAATTTGAATTTAGAGATAAGAGCTAGGGGACAGCGTATATTGGATATATGGAAAAGAATGAAGAAAATTAAGAACATAATTAATAAAATAAATAGCTCAACAACGGAGCAAAATTGGGAGTTCCAGCCAAAGGGGGATCGATCGCTCCCCCTATAGGGGGTTGACCGCTAGTCGAGTGGCTGGCCCAATTCTGCCTATGTGGATTAGGGTTTTCTAAGAGGATATGTTTATATGGATGACCTGGATTAATTTTTATTAATCTGATGGCTCCTAATCACACAAACAAGTATAAATAACCCCTCAAACAGCACACTAGAAACCCTAATTATTCTAGACCTCTGCCTCTATGCTGCTAAATTCCATAGAAAATTAAAGAGAAAAGGGTGAAGGTTTTTTCTACTTCTCTACCTCCATTCTATATCTTTCTATTTCAATCCATATAAGTTTAGGAATTTGGAATTTAGCATAAACAATATATATAAGAATCTAACTATATGTTTCTTATATGTATATTGTTACGAGATCAATCAGGGCTCGCTTGAACGTTGGGAACCGTTGTAGATCTTGAATTTCTACCACATCTCCACCTAATTTGTGAGTGGAATCTATTTTTGCTTAAAGGCATAGTCATATTATTAACAGTTTGCCATATGAATTGTTATGCCTATGAAGAATTGGGTTATGCGATAATATAACATGAAAAATCCCAAATCTTCTATTTTTTAATTACGTAGGAAATTGTCATGTTGAATTGGTTTTGTGGAATTGTGGTTTTTGTATTGGATTAAAGGTAAATGTGAGTGTTGTACTATTATTTATATTTTATGCAATTCACCGTTATTATGATTTGATTTAGCCTGAAAAGGTTTGGATTTTGAATTTGTTTCATAGTTGAATTGGGTTTGGATCCTATTTTGGGTGTAAACGCATTCATAAATTGGAATGAGTCAAATGTAAACATTTTTGGGTGTATAACACCACAAAAAAGGTGAATTGGGTGAAATATAGATTATGAACATACATGTGAGAAAGTGTGTGTGTGTGTGTGTATCACTCTATTTTAAGTTAATATTTAAACCATTTCTACATGCCTAGGATACAAGTTATAACTGTTATGTGTGTAAATAAATAAATAAATTTATATATAAATATATATATATATGTTTCCATTCACTGTTATTTGCTATATGTTCATTATGCCATCATGTTTATGTTATAGCGGTAAAATATGGAAAAATCTAACTTGTATGCCTTAATTTGGATAAATGACAATTTCCATCCCGTTAGAACGTTTCTCCGTTTATACGAATATTACGTTAATTAGGCGCTGTTATTATATTACTTATTTAAACGTAATCAACGTAATTAACGTTATATTAGCATAACAAATGCGATTAGGTTATAGTTTAAATTTGAAGTGTCCCCTTAACACACACACACACACACACACACACACACACATATATATATATATATATATATATATATATATTTGTTTGCTTATGTATGCATATATATATATAATGGCTTAAATATATATATATATATATGTATGTATATGTATATGTATATGTGCGTGTATGTGTGTGTGTGTATGACACATAAACATGAGGTTAGTTTCCATTTGAGGTAGAAGCCTGCCCGGAACCGACCAGCATATCCAGCAACCACAAGTGGCCCCAACTAATGTGAGATGTCTAGGTGCTATAGGCCATCTATAAACTTAGTACACTATACACGAGGTTAAACCGACTTGTAGTAGAAGCCTGCCCGGAACCGACCGACATATCCATCATATACAAGTATATGGTTTAATGTAAGAGGTCTAGTGTGTGTGTGTATATATATAACTATACATATATAAGTTGATGTGTGAAAAAAATAGGCTTACAACGCCTTAAGAAGGTCTAATGTGGCCGACTCACCTTTTTATCTAATTTTGGTCTTAAGTGGTTAGGACTAGGATCCCTCCGATGATTTATTCCTTGGAGAGGAGCCCAAGTCATGGGACCCACCCTTATTAGTATTAAGGTAAGTCTTTGGGTCCTCCTTCTTTAAAAGTGGTTAGGCATAAAATGGTTAACGGAGTAGGGTAGTTCACGGGGATGTCCACTTCCTCTAAAAGCGTGTAAGCGATCAACTAGGGACATATTGGTAACTGAAAGAAATGTGGCCATTGCATGCTCACTAACCGTTTAACTTAAGCGGCATACGTGTCCTACCGAGTAATATCAGCTAAGTAGTAACATTCTCAATACTACTTCTCATATTACAAATGGGATAATAGACTTAAGAACGTTAATGTACTAGGACGAGGTTCTTAAAGGGCTAGGGGTCCACCTCAGGGTTATAAGGGATTGTAAGAATCCACCTTTAATAAGGCCATAAGTGATTGAGAATGCCACCTCATTGGGTCTTTACCCTAAAATACTAATGAGAGATTGACTTGGATATCCACCCCATTGGTTAGAAACTTGATATTTGTTGTGTGAAATCTTGTGTGCTGCATAGACATACCTTGACATATGTAACCTGCTAAAAATATAGGGTAAGGACTAAGTAACACTATATTCCAGTCAAACAGAACTTTATGTTCAGACCCCCTCTCCTTAACATCCAACAGGTCAGTAGATGGGGTAAAGCCATGGATGAAATCATGATTGAAGCCGATGGAGAAGATGAAGTTATTATGATATTATTAGCTGTTATTGCTTTGTTTCTTTTGGAATCCCATAAGATTGAGCTATTTGATGTACTATTGAATAAATGTAATTGTGACAATGTATTGCTGAGGTTTTTGAAATAATGGTACATCTTATTTGAATATTATATTTTCTCTTTCTGCTATGTGAGATTTCTATTTGAAGTATATGTTATTGTTATATGTGCAAATGTAATCCATATAGGAACCAACGACCCATTTAGAATGGCTCTAAGTTTCGATGGGCCGTTTCTAGATCGAAATTTAGGCCTATTCCAGGCGTTGTCACATTTAGTATCAGAGCCAGATTACCGATTATAAGGGAAATATACGTATGAGAGGCGTATTTGTGATTTGAAAAAGATTTTTCAAACTATATATATAATATATGTTTACCCCTAATAAGCATATGCATTTGCACTAGGCACCTTTATCATTTCTTCCTTTTTTCAGCTTAAACACTATCTCAGGAGTATCCACGAAGGGATTCTTCCTTTTCTTTTTAGATGTAGAATGGCTGAAAATCCTAATGAGCAGAGCAACCAGGAAAGACCTTGCTACTTGCCAAAATGGTTCCAGCAGTACCTCCGTACTGTGGAGCAGGACCCTGTAGCTAATCATCCACCGGCAGCTCCCGTAGCTGATGTGGCCTTTGATTTTTCTTGGTTGTGTAAAATCTTTACGAATTTTGGAGGGAAACCGTTTTCTGGAAAGGAAGGATTTGCTAGTGCCCAATCTTAGGTTATGGACTGTGAAAGAATCTTTGAGGCTACTGCCTAGCCCGATGAAATAAAAAGAAGGATAGCGGCTTGGCATTTGAAGGATGAACCCCTAGAGTGGTAGAACTTAATATCAATGGAGAACAAGGGTCGGATCTTCACATGGGCTGAATTCAAGACACGTTTTGAAGCGAAATTTTTGCCAAGGGAAGAAATGACCATTCAACTAGAGAAATTCAACCACCTCAAGCAAGGAAGCTTGAGTCTGCAAGAATATGTATCCATATTCACTGAGTTATGTAAGTTTGGTAGAGGATTAGTAGACACCCCCACGAACAAAGCCCTTAGGTTTATGAAAGGACTGAACTCCCCGTTGAAGGAAACCTTATTAGCCTAAGTAGCATTTGGGGCAACTTTTGAGACTCTGGTTGAGACAGCTACCCTTTGCATGACTGAAATCTCAAAGGAGGATACGGAGGGTGATAAAGGAGAAAGCTCCAACAAAAATAAGAAGACGGAATGGTGGAAAAACAAGAAGAAGAGGAACTTCAAAAAGGACGCAAAGACTTGTACGAGGTGCAATCGCAAGGGCTACGTGGCCAAGGATTGTAAGACATTGTTGACGAAAAAAGAGTTTAAGGGAAAATTTTACGACTGCCACGAAGAAGAATCACATGTCCAAAGACTGCCCAAAACCCAAAGCTACCAAAAGTGGCCAGAACTATGCAATTGAAGCAACCCCAATTCAAAGCCGACCCCCAAAGACCAAGCGCGGCCCACACTTGAAGGTATAATCTCTATTTTAGGAAATTAAGCATACACCTTATTTGATTCTGGAGTGACCCATTCTTTTATCTCCAAGCGATTAGTAAATACGTTGAACCTTTTCATATCTATCTCGGATAGTCCGATAGAGGTGGCTAACCCTATCAGAGGATCTAAATATCTTGAGCTATTGTGTAAATACCTAGTGTTGGAGGTCCACAAAGTCGAGTTCCATTGCGAAGCGTATGCATTAGATTTTATGGGGTATGACCTTATCTTAGGTATGGAATGGCTATCGTTTTATGGGGTCGTCCTAGATTGCGATAAGAGACTCGTTCGTCTTAGGAGCCGAGGAGGATGCAACCTAAATATTTCTTGTAATGTTAGAAACAAGGAAAAAGACTTTTTATATTCCTTGTCTCCTAGTTCTGAAGGACCATCTTCGGTCCCTATAGTTTGTGAATTCTTGGACGTTTTTGAGGAAGTCACGGGACTTCTGCCCCATAGAGAAATCTCCTTTCGTATTGACCTAAAAAAGGATGCTAGACCCGTAGCACTGCCCTTGAGGCATATAGCGCCCAAGGAAAGAAGGGAGTTAGACTAACAGATTTCAGATTTGTTACATAAAGGTTTTATTCGTCAAAGTACCTCAGAATGGGGTGCACCTGTAGTATTTGCCACCAAAGCAGATGGATCTTTAAGACTTTATGCGGACTATAGAGAACTTGGTAAATTAACCAAAAAGAACATGTACCCTTTACCAAGAATCGATGACCTTTATGACAACTTGGTAGGAGCCCGAGTATTTTTCCCAACTAGACCTTGCTACTGGATTTCACCAGTTGAGAATTGCGGAGGACAGCAAGGAAAAAATGCGTTTAGGACAACAGACGGATTGTTCCAATAGGAAGTTTTGCCCTTCGGATTAACGAATGCACCCTCCTTCTTTGTAGACCTCATGAGTAGAGTGTTTAGGGACATTCTAAATAAAATTGTGATAGTCTTCATAAATGATATCCTTATATTTTCAAAAGATCGCGAAGAGCATAAAAAACACTTCAAACAAGTGCTAGGGATATTAAGAAAGAACCAACTGAAAGCAAAATTCTCGAAGTGCCATTTCTGGAGGGAAGAAGTGAGATTTTTAGGACACATTGTGTCGAGTAAAGGCTTGGTCGTATACCCCACGAAGATCGAGGCAATCAAGGAATGGAGGATACCTCGAAATGCTACAGAGGTAAGAATCCTTGGATTGGCCGAATATTATAGGAAATTCATTAAAGACTTCCCAAAGATTGCTACTCCATTAACTCAATTGACAAGGAAGAATTTGGTGTTCACTTGGAGTAATAAAAGTGATACAACCTTTAAGAAATTATACGAAGCATTAACTAGTGAGCCAGTCCTAATTCATTACACCAAAACAGGGGATTCCCAACGAGTATAACGTCGCTATTAATTTTAGTGACAGTTATACGTGTCATTATAGAGGGTTGGGGAACACTCATAACACTTATAAGTGTTGGAAAATATTCATTCACAACACTTATAAGCATTGGAAAATATTCATTCGCAATGCTTATAAGCATTGGTAACATTATATTGGCAACACTTATAAGCGTTGGTAACATGCAATACTTATATCTGCAAATAAGACAGCATAAGCTCTATTTAATATGCATTCAGCTATGACATTATCTCAACATAGCAACATGTAATAAAATCAATAAGAAAAAAGAAATCCATATTTGTGATAATAGCAAAGTATGAACTAACAAAAAAATCAGTACATAAAGATACTAAATTTAATACATATACAATATCCAATTCCATAGTAACAACAACACAAAATTAACAAAATGCAAGTCGTTTTTCATATTTGAAGTCTTCAAGTATCAAATGCAAAAATCCAGTCATATAACGAACCTTACATCCAGAAATTTGCATAGCTTATACCACCAAATTTTCTCCTTTTCTCTGTTTCTTCTACTGCTTCCTACGTGCATTCAATTAAATAACATCATTTAAATAAATACCAATTATCAAGAGGTTTCCACAACTCTAACTTCTATCTCAAGTCTCATCAATAACTTTTGGTAATAAGTGAAGTACACATAATTCGTTTAAAAATATTACCTTGCCAATGTAATGACAGCAACTCTTTAATATGAACAAGAACGTTTAGATAGTTCAAATTGATAACAACTCTTCAATAACCTAGAAAACAATCTTGAAAGCAAGAAAAAATGATAAGGGAGGCATTATTACATAACAAATGTAATGACAGTAACTTATGGTTAGATCCTAGGATAAATGCCTACTCTGAAAAATGTATACCTGGGCATATGTACTATGATTTATATGCATTATTTTATAATATATGTATACACACACACACACACTCATTCATACTAGTAAACAGAACTGTAAAATCAGTTATAATAATAGTAAATTAGTCATGTGCATGAGACTGCAATACTTATAACTAACATAAAAAACTATGTCATGTGTATGTTAGCCTGTAACATAGTATAACAACACCCACATAAATAATAATAAAGTTTTGGTCTACATACTTCACGTAAATCAAATTATTACACGGGAAGAGGATAAATAGATGTAATGTTGATTAGTTATCAGTTTTAGAACATATAATTTACTATCCAGACTTTGTTCTATGGCTTGTCACTACTAGTTGCATAGTTTTACCTCCTTCAACCGCGTTGAATTCAGCATCCAAATAGATGGTAATAACATGTACTGTGCATAATCATCTTAAAAACTATAAGGTGAACATTAATTTGATAACTTATGAGTTTTGACTTGAACGTAATCAGATCTCAATGTGCTACAGTCCATTCAATAGGTTCGCTCATGCTACAGTCCCATTTGAGGTTCACTCAACAGATCTCATTGTCATAACATGCTATCTGTAAGGCGTTATAATTCCAATATGAACAGTGCTACGACAACTGAAACTTTTTTTGTAAAATTCTACGAACAGTGCAATTCAGCCGCGGATTTCAAGGCAGAAATTCAGGGGGGGTCCCATGCATTCACTCACAATCGCAGTTTTTGACAAAAAAAATACTTCGGATATAGTGGACTTGTTTTTCCAATATCTTTCGCTGTTAACTTGCTACTATCTATTAAATTTTGCACTACTTCTACTACTTTGCTTGCTTCTGACTTATTGAACCAGCCTACGATTATTGCTCTCTCTTTCATCATGTCCTTGCAACCTAAGCACCGACTATCAGCTTTAATGGCACCATATATATGCAACCACAGCCAAACAACACAGAAGATCATGAACAAGAATGTTGCCCTGGGGTCCCTCCACCCGAGTAACGATTGCACCCTCTCAGATTGAGCCGCCATATCCCTAACACAGTCTCCACTCTTCCTGCCACACTCCTCAGTCCGTCATACCTCAATCTTACGTTGTCCATGTTCCTACAAGTAGAAACATATCGAGATCATCTGAAAATACATAATCAGCCTGCGGCAGCCTTGTGTTCATGTAAGGAGGGTGCCTCTCCCTCGATCTATACCTCCATAACCCAACAAACATCATTTACACAAATACAACTAGTAAAATCAACTTAGGCGTTGTTACAAACATGATATGCACAAGAACAAATACAACAGATTTTATTGGTTTTTGCCAGCTTCTGATTGAATCAATCAATCTACCAATCCCAATAGGTGTAGACAAAACAACAAGCAAACGAAAAAAGTTCGCCTTACTCTTCCTTATGCTCCACAAATGGGACCCTTGGTCTAGCATATACTCCATAACTTCCCTTCCTAAAGGAGGCTCTGCCCTTGCCAGTTTAGCTGCCATTACTTTTGTAGCCTGAAGCTGAAGATTCTGCACTTGTCTTACCAGCAATGGATAGACGTAATGCATTTTTTGAAGCAATGGTGTTATGTAGCAGTGCAACATGTTAGCGGTGTTCATGCATGAAAACCATACAGCTAAATGGAGCTCTCCCATCTTTTTAACACCATTCGGGTGTAGAACCACTAACGGGTATGACTGTGTATAAACTCGATCCGTTTCTAGGGTTCATAGCCTAATGCACACTTTGCCTATACATGCATCAGGACCCATGGAACATGAGTTATCGAACACTCCTATGGTGATCACAATGCATGGATTGTACACCTCCCAAGTGTACTGCTCGTTCGATTTAGGACAAAAGGAGTCGACAACCGTTCGGGTACGAACCCATTTCTGCCTGTATTTTGCGATACAGTAAGCATCTGTGCTTCCTCCTTTGCCTTCTCGGATCTTTAATGGCACCAGATCTGATGCACCCAATATGCCCAGTTCCAACACTCCTACACATGGGGTCCGAAGCTCTTCATTGGAAGGAAAAGGACATATTTCCAAATAAGCAAAATCTAGATACACTAAGTTACATAGCTTGAGTTATGTGTAAACTTCTAATATAGATTACCTGGACTTTCAAAGAGAAAGGTTTCCAGTGCATTATTATAGATAAGAATAGTTTCAAGCTATGAGTTCAAACAAGTGTGAAAACCAAACATGGTTCCAAGCTACCGGACTCCTATTGAACTATTCTGGAAGTGCCTCAAGCTATGAAGTCCTACACTCACTTACCCTCATCAACCAAACCACCTTCACTTCTAATGGCAACATCCACATTATACAAGCCAAGTTAAGCTCACTATCCTCTCAACAGAAATAAACACCATAATTCTGTCAATACTACAACACTACAACTTGAGCCCAACATCAACTATTACCCATGCCTATTCCTCCAACTACCATTGCACCGTCACCAACATTAGTTCAAAATTGAAATCAAACATCCATTTAAAAATTCATTTTCATCATTCAGGCTCTCAAAGCTGAATGCATAGAGTTATAAACACTCTGGCAATAATAATTACCAAGTTATTATTGGAAGTCATTCAGGCTCTCAAATAAATACCAAGTTATTTCAACAGAGACTAGAATTACTTTAGAAAAATACAATGATACTTCAAACATCTGAAGAGTATTTGTTGGTTGAAAGAAAACTAAAGCAATTAGTTACGACTTCTCTAAATTGGTATACAAAAACTAAAGCATATACCTTTCAGGAAGCACCTGGTATCCTCAAAAGATGCGCTTAAGTGTTGTGTGCAAGCTTCGTATGGAAATCAATGGAGACGTTTTCAAATTTGCGATTTTTCCAATTTGCGAGCTCGATTCTCCAGTTCCTAAATTTGTGAAATCAACTTCGAAGTTGATTCTTCAAATTTGCGAGGTCTTCAACCACGGAAATCAAACTGTGAAGACTTCAAATTTGCGATTCATAGTGATTCGTAATTTTTTATTTAGCAACCGATAAAAACTAAAGGCGTTGATAGCAAGTAAGATAGGGTTATGGCAGAAAATGTAACCATGTTTACTTTTTTGCCCTCGGAAACCAGGCTTACCAACGCAAATAAGCATTAGCAATAAAAAAAATTATAAATTTATAATTTTGGTAACACTTTTTAACATAGCAACACATATAAGTGTGGCTAACCTATAACACAAATAAGTGTTGGAAATTGAAAAAATAAGGGTTTCTAAATGGCCATTATGGTGTAGTGATTATACCCGACGGTTCAAAATCATTTTCCATTTACACTTACGCATGTGGGACCGGTTTAGGAGCAGTCCTTATGCAAGAAGGAAGAGTAACGGCCTATGCTAGTAGACAAATCAAGGATCCAGAGAAAAGGTATCCAGTACATGACCTTGAGTTAGCCGCAATAGTGTTTGCCCTTAAGATGTGGAGGCATTATCTCTTAGGGGAGAAGTTTGAATGGTTTACCGACCACAAATCCCTTATGTATTTATTTTCTCAATGCGACTTAAACTTGAGACAACAAAGCTGGACGGAATATATTGCCTCATTTGATTTTATGATTCAGTATACTCCAGGCAAGGGGAATGTTGTGGCGGATGATTTAAGTAGGAAACATGTGACGTTGAATGCGATGATAGAATGGAAACAGTTAGAGTTCCACGCAAATTTTAATTTGCAACCTTCACCAACTACTTCCATTGGTTTTCTTGGGGCTATGGTAATTAGGCCTACCCTAAGAGAAAGAATCCAAAGTGCACAAGACCTTGATGAAGAGTTGAAAGGCATAAAGGATAAAGTGGTAAACAGAGAGGTCTTTCCTCATTTGGTTGGGTATTTGATCCATGGTGATTGGAGTTTACTTTGGGATGGACGACTTTACATCCCTAAGGATGAAGGGTTGAGAAAAAAAATTCTAGAGGAGTGTCATAGGTCGGGTCTATCCATACACCCCGGTGGTGATAAGATGTACAAGGATATGAAGAGGAATCTCCATTGCGAAGGAATGAAGAGAGATATAGCTGAGTTCGTGGCCAAATGCTTAACATGCCAAAAATTCAAGGCAGAGCAAGGGAAGCTCGAAGGATTGTTGTTACCTTTAGAGATACCCATGTGGAAGTGGGAGCATATTTCCATGGACTTTATAGATGGACTTCCTAAAAGCCAAAAAGGGAATGAGGCCATTTGGGTTGTGGTAGATCGTTTAACCAAAAGCTCCCATTTCATCCCAATAAGGAAGACAAGGACTGCAGCCTCGTTAGCCCAATTATATGTCAACGAGATAATTAGACTCCATGGTATTCCATCAAGTATAGTGAGTGATAGAGATCCCTTATTCACAAGCGAATTTTGGAGAAGCCTATAAGCAACTTTGGGGACGACCCTTTACTTGAGCACAACTTATCATCCATAGACCGACGGACAAACAGAGAGAGTAAATAAAATCTTAGAAGACTTGCTTAGAGCTAGCATTATTGACTTTGGAGGAGTTTGGGAGCAGCATCTGCCGCTTGTGGAGTTCACGTATTATAATAGTTTTAAGCAACGATTGGTATGTCCCTTTCGAAGCACTATACGGGAGGTCATGCAAATTGCCAACTTGTTGGTGGGAAACTACCAACAAGGCTATACTTGGACCCGACTTCGTCCGTGAATCCACAGAGAAGATATCTTTGATTAGACGGAGAATGAAGGCAGCCTAAGACCATCAGAAATCATATACCGATAAGCGTAGTAAGGAACTAGATTTTAAAGTTGGAGACTTAGTGTTCGTGAAAGTATCCCCTCTTAAGAAGACTGTTCCGTTTGGAAAGACTGGGAAGTTGGTTCCCAGATTTATTGGTCCTTTTTGTATCATCGAGAAGATAGGATCTTTGGCTTATCGAGTGGATCTCCCAGAGCATCTATCGGGATTCCATAATGTTTTTCATGTATCTCATCTAAGGAAATGGCTTCATGATTCTGCTATCAGACTCGAGCTTGATGAAATTGGGGACGTAGAGAAACTCGAGTTGGAATCTAGGGTGCCCCGAGCCACTGCAAGGATTATAGAGAACGGAATCAAGAGGCTCCGCAACAAAATCATTCGCCTCGTCCGAGTACAATAGGGGAATGACCCTACGGAAAGCACATGGGAAAACGAGGATAAGATGAGACAGACTCACCCAGAATTTTTGACGAGTAAATTTTCCCTCAAATCTTTGTTTATGGATGCATCGTGATTGCTAGATTGAATGTTAGGGAATTAATGCAACACCATCGTACCAAGCACTCATATAGAAATATATGCATATTTAGGTTGTTTGCATGCATGTTGCATCACTTATTACACCTACATGCTAGGGTAGAGCTCACTTTAGTGGGTCTGCAGTTCATAATCTATAACACCCCGTAATTTTAAAGGACACTATAACAATAAGCTAAAGAATACTTAATTAAATATGGGGCATAACTAAAACGGACCGTACCATTGCGTTCGTGTCGGAATTCTACTTAAGGTAGACTCCGAGTTTGCGTAAAGCGGACATCGTATGAGGAAGATATGAAGCTTAGAAGTTTGTATACATATATGAAACTTATATGTATACATAATTCAAAGCAGAAATTCAAATCAGTTCAAAAAAGTAAGCGGGAAAAGTTGGTGAGATCTGGACCGACATGGGATGACCCACGCCTAGGTTGGGTCGGCCTATGGGTCGACCCAGGTGGGGATGGGTTGACCTACCCCCAATCCAGCATGGTGCATTTTTCTGAACCTGTACGTTTTGTTGACTTGGTTCGTTGGAGGTAGGCTATATATAGTTCAACATTTCTATTGTCTTTCTACATCTAAAACAATGGAGACAATGAAATGCTACCTTGCTTGGATTGAATCATACTATCTTCTTCAACACCAGCCTATACATATACAAAAATCTGTTCTCTAACATCAGCATATTATTCTTTGTTCTTTCGATTCAATCTCTGTGAGTTCATATTACTTTTAGATATAAAAATTTAACAGTTCCTTGACATGTTTATAAATCTGGATCTGAACCTATGCCTGTTAAGAATCTGATTCATACCTAAATAGTTCTGCTATTACATGTATTCCTCACGTGATCTGTTGTTCAGTTCTTATATGTTTATTTCTGATATACTTATTCTGTCATTATGCTTATTTATGTTATCATATGCCTATTCTGTTATTATGTCTATTTCAGTTCTTCTCTCTCTCTCGTTCCCTTTTTATTTTTATAGCCTAGGCTACCTTCGAGCCTTGACCAATATCGCTGAAACATGCGTACGAACGAATTTGGGATAATTTGAAAATGATAATTTAGGGGCATATCTTGTAATATGAATCATGACTCGAATATGGGGGCATAACCTATACAGTGAAGTATGACTAAAATTTGGGGTATATCTTATACTGTGAATTATGACTTGAGGTTTGGGGCATATAAATCTGTGGGATTAATTTATAGATTAAGCGGAACATGTTAATAAAACTGTAAACAACCCGTGGAACATGTTTAATCTGTTGGGGGTTAAGAAAACCTATTTAATCTGTTGGGGTTAAGTATACCTGTTTAATCTGTTAGGGTTAAGTAAAACTTTTTAACCTGTAGGGGGTTATATGAACCTGTTAACATGTGAAATTTAACCTGTTAATCTGTGAGGGTTAGACGAACCTGTTAATTTGTAGGCTTATCCTGTTAAAAATCATGTTTAAATAATAAATAGAGTTATATTATCTGTTTGGTTGCACTAGAGTAAAGACATAACTCTTTTTTTGTCAAACAATGATGATACACTGGTGTAATAAATTTGAATAGATTATTTCAGTTTATGTTGTTATCTTAATTTGTTCTCAGCAAGGAGGACGAAACTCTTTAAGCTAGCGCACGCCTGAAAAGTATACATTTGCACCTAGTAACTGTGTGTATCTCAGGTATGTTTTATAGTTGTACTTGCCTCATCCGTAAATATATTGACTTCTTTAGCAGCTAACTATTCAAATCGGTATATGCTTGCGATAAAAATGACCAATCATGTCAATAACAATGAAAATATAATTGAAAACATTAGAATTTAAGAACTTACATCTTCATCAGCGAGTATTATGCTAAAAACATCATTTCTTTGTTAATGTTTTTATAGAATCTCAAACTACACTTAAAATATTAACAAATAATTAATTTTATATTGAATATTTTAACGGTCGGTTTTTTCATCGTTATGCGGTTACACTAGTTGTATTCTGAATAAGTATCTATTTTTCAAAACTTAAGCACATCAACTTAATTGTTTAAACGATCCTGAACGCAAATATTAATTCAACGATAATATCATAATCGATCTGCGTTGAAGCAATTTATATTATCATTGTCATTACAACCAACATCGTCATGTATTATCTAGAATCCGTTGGTTCATAAATAATCTCCAACAAAAACTTCAAAATACTAATATTAGTTTAAGATATTTTCTGATTCATGCCATACTTTCTTAGAAATAACGCTTACAAGGTAACATAAACCATCAAAATTTATTAGCCTTTTTTAAATCAGATTTTTCTTTTTACCTCGTTACCAAGTTTTGAAGTAACTTTAGAATGTTTTCCTTTATTTGTCCCACGTCATCCTCCGTGATTGATGAAACACTCCAAGTCAATTGTATTTGTTTCCAAAATTGCTCTTTACTGCATCATTTCTACCAAGAATCGAAAGAAAAAATAAATAAAAAACAGCCATCCCATCATCCATGGCCATCAAACTCATCTTCGCCTTCCTCTTCCTCACCGCTCTCACCACCTTCGCCGACCCAGAACCTCCCACTCTAAAATGGTGGTGCAAACAAACCCCACACCCACGCGCCTGCCTCAAGTACCTCCGCCAACACAGCCCCACCTACCCACCACCCACCCGCCTCTCCGACTTCTACAAACTCTCCCTCCAAGTCGCCTACAACCACACCGTCCGCGCCCAATCCCACCTCGTCGCCCTCAACTCCAAGTCCCGCTCCCGCAAGGTCCGCAAGGCCACCCTCGACTGCACCCGCCTACACGCCTACACCCTCACCCAGCTCAACCGCACCCTCTCCACCACCCCTACCTCGCACAACTGCACCTCTGTCGACCACCAGATCTGGCTCTCCGCCGCCCTCACCAACCTCCGCACCTGCCGCCGCAGCTTCTCCGACCTCAAAGCCTCCTACCGGATCCTCGCCCCCATCTACAAACGGTACAATGTCACCGAGCTGATCAGCAACTGCCTCGCCATTAACCGCCCCAAGAACATGACGGTCGCCTCCCCTACCAACACTGCCCGTTTATTCGAGGCTTCTGCAGCGGCTGCTGTGAGAGCGGATTTCACGGTGGGTAGGAACGGTAGGTACAGGAGCGTTCAGGCTGCGGTGAACGCTGCTGACTTTAGAAGGCTGAATGGGTATAGAAGAAGGATGGTGATATATGTCAGAGCTGGAGTTTACAGGGAGACTGTCAATGTTCCTAGTACGCTCACTGATTTGACCATGATTGGCGATGGCATGGGGAAGACTGTCATTACTGGTTCGCGGAGCGTCGCTAGGGGTTACACCACTTTCAGTTCTCCTACTTTCAGTGAGTCTCACTTAACTACAGTAAATACAGTGCTGGGTGATCAACCACTATAACGGTTATAATCGTACTAAACATAATCGATGTGTATTAGTATATTTCATTATACATTATTAAACAGAAATTTGGATCTGTCCCTTATATTTTTATTTTTGATGCATGGAAATCCTTTTAAAACATGTTTTAAGTAACTTTGAAATTATTTTTTATAAACATTTTTATGTTTTTATTTTCTAAATGCAAATCTAAAGTTAAACTTATTTATTCCCTGTGCTTAAAACTAATTTGTTTTTTTTTTTTTTTTTTCTTTTTAAAGAAATCTCACGTATTTGCAGTTCGACGGAAGCTAAAAACAGAGTTAATTTTTTTAACTTGTTTTTAAGGATGAATTACTATGTGCTTTGAGTCTTATAGTTATTTTCACAAAAGTTTTTCTTTTTTTGTTATATAACATCGCACCCTGTGTATAATAATTAACACATATTCTAGCGTAGATCAAGGGTCATAAAATTAGATTCAATGAAATTTTTATTTCAAAAAACAATGTTTTTTCTATAACATTTGTCATTTGATATATAACCATTTAACAGAATACAGGCAGCATTAAACTACATTCGATTATGAACAACTCTTATTTTTTGTTATTTTAACGTCAAATCTGATGAACAAATAGATACCATACTTATAAATAGTAAAAGCTTCTCTGTCAACCGGTACATAATACAAATCTAAGTGAAGTCTCATAATCGATTTCTGTCAACCATTACAATCAAAGGGATGGGTGGTTTAGTGACTGCTTAAGTTGGCAATTAATGGTGAGTTTTTTTATTAACATGCGTAGATCAATATAGTAATGGCTTTAGTTACAAATTATCGAAATCCAGCTCTAGTTCCATATATACAAGAAAATTTTATTTTATTTTTTTTCCAGGTGTATTTGGAGATAGGTTCATAGGTAGAGAAATAACGTTCCGCAACACGTACGGACCAGGCTCACAGGCAGTGGCTCTCCTCTCTGGGTCAGACCAATCAGTCTTCTACAAATGCGGGATTGAAGGCTACCAAGACACACTCTGCGTGTATACACAGCGTCAGTTCTACAGAGAATGCGACATCTACGGCACCATAGACTTCATATTTGGAAATGCAGCGGTGGTGATCCAAAAGAGCAACATCATAGTCCGACTCCCCCGCCATGGGGAATCAAATGTCATCACCGCGCAGGGCAGGACAGACCCGAATCAGAACACCGGCATCGTGATCCAGTTTTCAAGGATCAGGGCATCGACCGAGTTGTGGGCAGCGAAGCAGTCGGTGAAGTCGTTCTTGGGGCGGCCCTGGATGCTGTATTCCAGAACGGTGTACATGCAGAATACGATGGACGATATCATACATCCGCTTGGGTGGTTGCCTTTTACCGGGCAGTTTGCGCTTAAGACGTTGTATTATGCTGAATATAAGAATTTGGGAGTCGGGTCCAGGATGAGGTTTAGAGTGAAGTGGAGAGGCTTCCATGTTATCGCGAAGGCTTCGATGGTTAGGAGGTTCACGGTGGCCAATTTTATTGCTGGTGGCGATTGGTTGCCGGCTACTCGTGTTCCATTCACTTTAGGGTTTTGAAGAAATGACTTTTTTTTTTCTTGGAGAGAGGGATCAAATGGTTCAGAATTTTACCTATGATTTTGCACCATATGTAGGCTAGTCAGGTGTATTGTTCATTCATCATGAACTACATCCAATTTAGCTCTTACCTTGTAAAATGCCTTGAATTTTTTTGCTTATATTCTTGATCAATTCCCTATTGAAACCGAAACATAAAAGATCATTACTTTCATTGTTGGAGCTATCTAATATAAGAATCAGACTGTATATGTTATTGCAACATATGTGTTGAAGACTACAGATTTCATTATCATATCTATACAGTTCAAACTTGAAAGCAACAATGGTGATAATTAGAGAAAAGGAGAAACAGCATAACATAACATGGTCATGTTCACAGAAATTTTATAACTGGCCAATACATCAATTCAAGTGCACATTGTTTCACTGTTTGGGGTCGAAGGAGATTTGGAGTAATGTGTTACTGTTACCATTGAAGTTAATAATCTAGTCACCATGCACATTATTTTGCATATAGGATGGTGAGAATATAATAATAAGATGTTATAATATGAAATTGCAGACATATGAGAGGAAGATTTCGGTAAACTCAACCTCAGATTTAGTGAAAAATAAGTATATAAAAAAGGAAATTTTCATTTCTTCATTCATTTTCACATGATGGATCCGCTCAACACGGATTCATTGCTTTAATGACGTAGCAGAGATTGACTTTGGGTACAACAGAGTTGCTAAAAAATCACTGCGTGTGTGTACTGTAACCCGAGAGGTTAGGTGCTAATTATTTAGTTATATTTCTTGTTCAACATTGACTCGAGATATTGTGTTTGAATCAGTGTTTTCGTAACCCGACCCTACCGCCGCGATCTGACCTCTAATAATTCTGAACTTTGGACCATCACGACGCAGAATTCAACCAGACCTCATTCATGCATGAACTCTGATCAGAACTTCAAACCAGTGGTGCAAACTTCAATTTTACCGGGTTAAACCACGGTTTTTTTATTTTTCGGCACTTCTCATTGTGTAATTGTCTATAATTATTTGATTTTTTGTATTATTTAAAAAATAACAACTAAAATATTTCAAAAAATCGTAACCATTCCAACATCTAAAACATAAACTTTACCACTTCGTTCTAAAATACATGTGTTTATTTGTGTTCTTGCTATTTAATTATATCATGCAATTTGTTGATGTTAATGAATAAATATATGACTTTCAAACTTTATCATTCATTTGTTTGAGTACACATAAAACTTGATTATTCACATTTTCACAATTAACAACATGTGCGGTTCTTGACAGTTTGACCGATCAGACATTCGAAACCTTAACCTTGAGTGCTTATGACTTTGACTCAAGGTCGGGTCATGAAAACATTAGTTTGGATGGATATTGACTCCCGAAGATAAAGCTGGCCTTGTCAGCGCTCTAAAGGACAAACTACAAAATTTGCAGGATAAGCACACAGATGTGTTGGAGGATTTTGACTCCCAAAATAAGGAAGCGGGTTGAGGTTTTGAGGGAGATTCATAGCCAACATGATGAGCTCGAGGCTAAATTTTTTGAGGAAAGAGCAGCTCTTGAAGCCAAGTATCAAAAGCTTTATGAACCTCTGTACACCAAGTGTTATGAAATCGTGAATGGTGTTGTTGAAATTGAAGGAATTACTGAAGTAAAAGTTAAAGAAGGGTGCTACTATTCACACCTCATTTTACACTTCCAGCCATCTTCTTAAATTTAATACCATATATTATTCTTTATATTCTTCTGGCCACCATAAATTATTCCTTCACTCAGTTATTCACCATCGTACTTCTCTTAACAAAAACACGTACTTCTCTATCATTTCAAACTCTAAACCCTAACAAAAGCAGATATTCTTTCGTGTCTAATGAGATGGAAGATGAAGATAAAAAAGAGGTTAGTATTGCTTGATTTTTATTGTTTTCTATTATGTTCTAGAGTATGTTGCTATAGTTTTTTAATGGTTAGGGTTTTCCATTGCATTTAAGGATATTTTTTCCGCTTCATTGGAAATTTCAAGTTTGGAGGACATTAAATCTGACGACGTTGTAATAGAGAATGACAATGTAAGTTTTGACTTATAGGGTTTTTATTCGTATAACTTACGTATCTTCTTTTACAAATTGATACATTAACTTTTTTATCGTTTGATAAATGGAATATTTAAATGATGATAAATTAGACGATAAACATGATGGTTGTGATAATATGATGCAAGATGTTCGATCAAATGACTCAAAAAACATAAATATTGATTTGACGAATTATTTCACAATCGACGAAGTATGTACTTATTTATAAAAATTAAAATTGCTAAAGTGGTAATGAAAATGAGTTATATTAATTTTTCTTTACCTATTTGATTTTAGGTATTTGATTCGCAGAGTATATTGATGTAAGGGAAGAAGGAAGCGTTAATGTAGAGGAAGGAGATGGTTGCCTCTACATTTTTTGGTTACTAATTTAGATGGTGGCCAGCAGAGGAAATTTGAAATATTTGGGGTATTTTAGTTTTTGTGGTCAGAAGTGTAAATAGTGGTGTGAATAGTCGCACCCAAGAAGAAAAGGCAACTGATGACAAAACCTCAGAATAAAAAGGAGTGCTTGAGTTCTGCTTCACTGCAATGAAAACAAATGAACTGTTGGCCGAGGAGATCTAAAAAGAGGGACGAAGGAGCTTTGAAATATCTCAAAGACATTAAATGGTCAAGGCTTGATGATCCAAAAGGTTTCAAGCTTGAATTCTTTTTTGATACTAATCCGTACTTCAAGAACTCGGTCCTCACAGAAACATATCACATGATTGATGAGGAAGATGACCCGATGCTGGAAAAATCAATTGGAACTAAAATTGAATGGTATCCTGGAAAGTGCTTAACTCAGAACGTACTGAAAAAGAAGCCCAAAAGGGGACTATGAAATCAGGTCTACCATCCATGACAGAATCATTCCACATGCTGCCGTGGTTCACTGGAGAAGCAGTTAAAGATGATGATTTTGAGGGTTTTGAGTTGATGGAAGACGACGACGAGGAAGACGAGGAGGATGAAGATGAGGCCGAGAAGACTAAAAAGAAGCCGGCTATTGGACTGAAGGAGTGAAAACCGAAGAGTGACGGTCCGCAGTGTGCAAACAACATATTGGTCTAAGGAGAAGTATTTGATTTGATTTTTTTTTTTGAACAGATAAAAACTTTGAAGGCCCAAAGGCCACTCAAAACGGGTACAATCCGAACACAGAACAAAACATGTCGGATGAAACCCTAGCCAACATCACAAACAAAACTCTCGAGATAAAATAAAACCACAAAATTGGCGGACGATTGAAAAAATCCAACATTTTCTTCCTTCAAACTCGATTATTTCATGGTGGCTGCCAGATATAGTCTTCATTCTTCTTTGTTGTACCTCTAGATAGGTTACCGTTTGAGCTAATTGAGCAGTCCCTTTCTTCAAAACTCTTGATGTTATCAGTAGGGGTGGGCATAAACCGCACCGAATGTAGAAACCGCTCAGACCAGACCACAAAATGGTGCGGAAAACCGCATCAGGTTCTCTCTCTAAAGCGAACAACCCAAACCAAACCGACTCACAACGATACGGTTCGGTTGCGGTTTGAACTTTTACCAAACCATATTAAACCGAACTGAGCCGCATAGCCACACTGGTAATGTTATGATAAAAAATAAAAAATTAACAAATTCCTATCTAACCTTTTATTTTAATGATATATATTCTATTTTCATTGTATGTTGTAGTTATATCAATCTAAGATAACATTATGCATTTTAATCTTCAAGTGACACAAGTCACACAACGTCATACAAACGTAAATTGATTGTTGAAGGAAGTAATTCTCGTGTTTCATATTTAATACGGGTTCAAACCGGACCGAGCCAAAACCGGACCGTATTACATCGAAACCGAACCAAAACTGAACCGTTTGAACGGTTAGTACAATGGTTTGTATTTTTTATCAACCGTTTGATGTAGTGCGGATGCGGTTTAAGCTCCAAACTGCACCGACCAAACCGCGCCCACCCCTAGTTATCAGATCTGCTTTTTTTCATACTCTACGAATTCAACAATCTCTCTCTTTGCCTCTTTAACCTCCGATCTACATCAATACCATTGCTTTCTCTCACTTGCCAGCAAGATAAGTGATATATTTGTTCGTTAATCTCGCTTCTATAGTGTTTATCACCAACTTTATTAAGAAAGCTACGAGCTTTATCTTCTTTTCCTATCAACAGCAATGAGGCTCGCTCTGGATCACTACTGGAGGGAAGCGAAGTCATATTCTCTGCATCAGGTGAAATAGACTGTTTATTTTTCAAATTATTAATCATAAAGTCACACTTTATCATTACATCATGTTTACATCCCTTTAGATCGTTGATGCAAAGATTAGGGCTGCTATCTTTAGGAAGGAAACTAGAGAGCTTCTCAACATGCTTGTTGTACTTGATCATGCTAAAAGGCTGATTTTTCCCAGCTTTGTTGACTATATTGGTTGGATGGCCACTATCCTTGTAACAAATCGCACCTCCGTTCACGCAAGATATTGTCCCCAACTTAGCCATCGTATAAGTGTGGGGTTTGTTCCTCAAAAGGCCTAGGCGTTAGTAAGAGATGGACTCTACTATATAAGCATCCACTTCACACAGGCTTCCACGATATGGGACTTAGGGGTATTACATTCTCCCCTCCTACAGAGCCCAACTTCCACGTTGGCTCACAAACACCTCACTCAGGCGCTGAAGTCCACACATGAGCCACAATTCCGGCTGGGTATTGGCTCTGATACCACTGTAACAACCGGCACCTCCGTTCACGCAAGATATTGTCTCCAACTTAGCCACCGTATAGGTGTGAAGTTTTGTTCCTCAAAAGGCATCGGCGTTAGTAAGAGATGGGCTCTACTATATACATATCCACTTCACACAAGCTTCCACGATATGGGACTTAGGGGTGTTACAATCCTTCTCTGCATTAGGTAGATCACACGAATTACTGTTCATATTATAATTAATATGAACATTATTGCTAATAACTGCTTGATTGCTTCCTTTGCAGTTTGAACTGATGTAGAGATTGGAGTTGCAACCACCAGAGTAGTCAAAGTGCTTTACTTGATTGTAGCTCCCTGATGGAATATTTAAGCAGACTCTGGAAATGTACTGGTGGTCTTTGGATTTGCTCAAAATTGAGCCTCTCATTAAGTAAAAAATTCTCAACATGAAATTCTTCATTGCAAAGAATAGTCTAATTATTATTTTGAATATTACTAAGTCTATTAGCTTTTTTAATAATGTCATTCCAAAGTTGATTACAACTGACTTCTTTGGATGTATGAAGTCTTTGATTCCTTTCTCTCCAAATATGATATATCACAGCAGTTAGTAGAACACAGGCCTTTTTGAAAGGCAATGTTTGAGGATTAAAGTTCTTCATGATATATGCAACATTGTCCCTTATATTTAGAGTAGGAATATTCAAGTTAAATTTCAAGTTGCATTTAGCATTAAACCAAATGAACTGTGAATAAGAGCAATCAAAAAATAAGTGATTAGCATTCTCTAAATTATTCCTACAAAAAAGATAGTTCACATCAGAATCTTTATTTCATTTAACACACTTGTCTCTAGTAGGAAGTTTGTTAAGGAGGGCAAAATAAGCACAATGTGCCATTTTTGGGCAATTAGATTTGCACTAAATGACCATGTGCCAGCTTACTTCAACCTCCTTACCAATGAAAAATTCCCATGCTTTTTTAAAATTAGAATATATCTTTGGAATTTAACTACAACAAATATGATTTTTTACAGCGTTTGAAAAATGCCATAAAAAGTATTAATAGCGTTTTTACACACGCTGTGTATCAACATGCAGTTAAAGGTCAAAACCATACTACATTAGTAATGAAACGCTGTGAAAAGTATTATCCAATGGCGTTTGATTTGTGCTGTTAATACATTTAATAGCATTTTTGTTGATTTGTTTATAGCGTACATTTTTTGCTGTGATTTTTATTTACAGTGTTTATGAATTGTTATAAGTGTTTGTATGTTAATTTCTGAATAAACTATTTATGGTGTTTTAGAAACGCCATTGAAAAATCACCATGAAAATTTTCAATAGTGTTTTAAAAACGCTGTAAAAAGTCCAAATATCAATCACAGCTTTTTTATAGCTGTTCTAACTCAACATATTATATCGATACCACATTTCATAATCAATGCATCATATTAATAACATATTTTATATTGATCACATAATTCATAATCAACAAGTAAAATTATATAATCAAAATATGCAATATTCTTACATCAAACATATACAGTACATCCATAATATTTCATAAAATAGCAGTGAGATATCAAACATACACATACACAATGTAGTAGCAAAAAATAGTAGTTCATACATTCTTACGAACCAAAATACAGTCTTAGCAACAAGAATAACTTCAACCCATAACTAATCGCAACAATATTTTCCATCAGCGTCGTCTATCTACCTGTAAACCAAAAATAATAATTTTCACTATTGTTAGTACATTCAGAAGCAATGTTAATCGCCTAGAACTATAAGTACCTTCCAAAATGCATTAGAACATGTCATTTATTCACTTATAAATACTCTAACCAAACACATGCAATACAAATAACATACTCATAGAAATATATATTCACTGCTCATTGAGCTTAAATTTTCACTCTATTTTTTTATGTACAAAGGAACTGGACTGAAGGCAAAGGGCGGTGTTGCACCGCGACAAAGTAAGTCAGCGCCCTTGCTTGACTTAACTCCTGTCAGTTGGTTAAAAATGTGGCTAACATGTGCTGTCGCATATAATATGAGCAGCACATGGTTTTTGTGCTATTGGTAGGTAGCAGCCAATATGGATGATGCCCTTTTGGCTCATTTGTTTTAAAATCAACGGTTCTAACACTAGTTACATGCTAATTATTTAGTACTGAGACGATATTGAAGATTCATAGAACAGGGTAATTAAGTCAATAAATTTTACATAAAAGAAATCAGTACAACAATAAGAAAATCTATGGTTGAAATTGTAAACAACATCTAAATTGTGAAAAGAGATTAAGTTAGCGATGCTTACATCCACAATAATATAAGCCTATTTCTTTAAAAGTTTTGTTATTGCCATGAAATTTTCAGCATGTTGTATAAAATAGTTAGATGATTGTCAAATCACTCAGTCGAAGCTTATGAGTTCATATTTCAAATTTGTATTTTAGCATATTAAATTGGCTTCTAATAACACCAAAAATCTAAAATACAAATACATGTTCTAGTTGTAAAATCCAATATAGTAGTCTGATTTCAGTAACATGCCACTTGTGAAGAGCTTGCCTATAGGACAAATAGTGATTACTAAAACAACATGGTTATAATTAGAAGTTTGTTAGTGAGCTACTATATATACTACATATAGAAAACACGTTTGGTTTTCTCATTTTGAAAATAATTTTTAAACCAAAAATCAAAAGCATGATAAAAGTTTTGACTACTAACCTCTATTTTTCTTTCTTTTTCAAGCATTAACTCACTTTGATAGGATAAATTCTCATTGGAGACTTTTGATGTTTCGTTAGCCACATTACATAACTAGGACTTCATATTTCTAATTTCTTCCTATAATTCTAATCTGAAGAAAAAAAGGCAACACATCAAAATCACTTATATAGTTTTAAAAGATCAAGTAATGTCAGTATAAGTAGTAGAATACCTAAGCCACTTTACAAGCGATTAAACAGCAAAAAAAGAGGATCTGCTAGCACATTCATGCAAATTCCTTCTTGTTTATATACTGAAAACGCACATGTAATGCCTATAAATACACTCCAAAAATGTATTTAACTAAGCACTGCAACAAACATTATCCAAATAGATCTATATACAAATTGGGCCATAATAGAAAGAAAAAAAAACATCGTATGTATGTGTATGTTTATGTATATGTATACCGTTGTATATCGGAAAAAATAGCCAGCAGCAACTAAACTCGTCCCACAATAAGGAACAGGTGGCAACAACTAAAGTTCAAAGTCCAGTTTAGTAACCCGGTTGCCATTATTCGATAATGCAACAAATGCATATACTATTAATATTTCGATTCAAGGAAGATAATACCTAATCAAGCAGACAAGAATATTCACAAATAAAATGATAAATATTTCATTAGCGAAGTCGAACATTTATATATATAACATACAATATAATCATAGTTAATATAATATAGTACTTAGCATCATTTTATAAATATCTGCAGATTAGTATGTATTCCATATGAGGACATATTGGTTTTATTCAATTAATGTATGTCCCATGCCATTTCACAATGTTTAAATGTTTTTTTTCCTTTATATTTATCATTTTAAAGCACCAGAATTATTAATTTAAGGTGAGTTTAGGAAAAGCTATGAATGATACAATGAAAACATGTATGTAATTTTTATAAGGATATGCGTGTCTATTTAAAAGCAGGCCACTATGATTACTAAATGCCAAATCAACTAGCTCGAAAAGCGAACAAACAGATTTTGGCTAGGCATAAGTTATTTACAATAGGTAACTATGTTACTATACTAGTAAAATCACAATTGTTTTTTATTTATATGTAACAGACCAGTCTACATTAGTAACAATACATATAACAAAAAACATGGATTACCATGCACGTATCATATTGTTATATAACAAAAATGCCCAAGAGAGAACAGATGAAATAAAGGCGGAATTTTACCTTTATGCAAAGATTCACTATCTGTGTGTAGTCGTTAAGCTTCAGTTGGCAAGCAACATTATTGGCGTTAACCATAACCTTTAACATCTTGGATTGTTCCTTTTCCTCTTCACTGAATGAGCTATCATGTTCCACAAACTTAGCACTCTTCTCACATCTCACAAAGGCCCTCGTATGTTTTTTTTTTGTCAGAACAAGGTGTTCCCTTCTTCCTTATTTCTACCAGCCAATTCAGTTTTTTATGTTGTATTCATGTCCCATGGTTCTTTTTCATGAACAACTTAAAGCAACTGTTACAAAACAATACCCAAGTCACAAATGAACTAACAACAGATAAGAAAGTACCTTCTCAAACGATACCAACACACTCTCTCATAAGTGACAACTGAGTTCGAAGGAACACGGCTAGGTCATGCTGCGATTCAGTTGAAGAAAAAGCTAGTTCTACTGGAATTGTAACTACCGCTACTTCACCTTTCATCATGGAAAAAACAGCCTTATCCAGTCCTTTAGTTACCTGCTCTATGTCTACGAAGACATCAATCCCTTTTTTTTAGCCTGGAAATAAAAAAATTGAGCAATAAGAATCATTCAGGATAAGCTAGAGGTATGAGTATTGTGGTTTACTCAAAAAAGGAAAAGGAAAAAAAATGAATTTCACCTAAAATTTCTCAAAGTTCAAGTTTCTCTCCATCTTATAAGCTTTGTGAAACTTTCAATCGCATTAGGATCAAGATCAGCATTAAACTATTTCTCACAACACAATGGTCATTAACATTGATTTTTTCTACTTTCCATTTACGATAACCTAACCAGCCTAAATCAAGCAACAACCTCTGATGTTTACCATTTTGTTAAAAAAATAGTCAATCTACTGTTTATTAATAATTCACATTTGACCGGTTAGTCTAATTTATATGAGTTTATAAAAGTTAATTTTCCTTTGGATGAATCATGCACTTAATTTAACAATTTGTTGAAAGTACTTACCGCATATTAAGTTGCCTAATGCTAGTAAAATGCTGAAATAAAAAAGTCATGGAATAAAAAAAATAAAAATGCAATCAAAAGCAAATAAAACAATTAGGCAGATTTTTATTTTTATTTGCATATTCCTACGTTAAATATTTTTAATCATGGTAAACGGTTCGATTTTCAAATAGCCACTCACTCGAACAGTTGGGCTTACACAGAGTTTATCTTCATCAATTTGAGGTTTTGCGCCTACATTTATATTATTTAGAATATATACTATCAGGTCCCTAGTTATTGTTGATGGATCATAGGTCCTTGTACAAAATTGAAATTAAGAGGAACGACAACCTTTTGAAAACATATATTATGAAAGAAATCATGCATATGGTGCAACTAAAATTTAAACTGGAAATAATTTGAAAAGAAGAAATAATAAACGTCAGATAAAATGAGATATTGTGCATTAATGACTTGTCCTATTAAGTGATCCTTAGGTATTCATGGTAAGCTTGTATTTTGTTAACATGAATGCTAAAATTCCTGTAATTTTTGACAAATGTACGGTTTCCTAAATACGATAATAGGAATTTGTTATCGTAGTTGATATTTCCATATACAAAATAAACATTAACACATAAATATGAGCAAGTGTTAAAAATTGGAAAATAATCACAATGCCAGAAAATGTCCACTATAGTGCATAGTTAAAGTATGTTTAATACTCATAGAAAAACTCGATTTTCACCTTGATTACTTAATAATATTTCCTTTGCAGACGCACCGTGCCTGACACGGTATAAGTTGCTACGGCAAAATAATCATAGCCTATGATTTCATAAATTTCTTTATTTCTCAAATGTAGATTATTCTAATAAAGAGAGGAAATTAAAAAATAAACGTAAACTTATATTTTAAACTTGCAAAAATGCCCGTCCAGTGCTGCTCCCATAATAAACCTGTTAACACCAAGCGGTTTTGCCTTCTAGTATATTACACGCTACGCAGCCCTTCCTAGTGCTTCCTGATTATTTGGCATTATCATATTTGATTTGATTTGTTAAAATTAATTTAGATGTTCTGCTCTAGCAAACGTGTTAGTAAAGTCTTCTTTTTGATCCATTATATATTTATGTTTTGACGAAAATGTTATTGATTCTCCATCTTATTTTCACTTGAAAAAATGTATATTTGCATTAAATCGCAAAGAGAGTGTTTATATATATATATATATATATATATATATATATATATATATATACATATATATAATATTTTTTTTGAATTTCATAGGTGTTAATGCAAATATTTACATTAAAAGTTCTAAAATGAATTACACAAAAATTGCGACTAACGGCCCTTTTTAATGTTAATATTTGAGATAAAAAAATACAGTTGATGCTACAATTTTTGAATGTGAGTGGTCAAAGTTTGTGAGAACTTCATAAAAAATTAAATTGTTATGTATAGTGCGCATTCTATTAATAAAATATATATATTTTGGGGATCGTTAAAAAGACTCCACTTCTGGATAAGAGATAACAAATTTCGATGGTATTCCACTCAAAAATAAAATTATTATGGGTATAGGGTACTTAATCGAAAGCAAAATATAGCAGCATCCTTTTAGAAAATAAAGCAAAACTCGATAGAATGTCATTGAAATTTAAAACAGAAAACAATGGTAAAATGCGAACTTATTAGTTTGAACATAATACATAAATTTCTAAAACCTAGTTGATATCCTCCGAAAACATGCATTTTACATGCAAAATACTAACTTATATGCATACAAGAGATTAATGGTACAATGTTAATTGAGATTATACCTTAAACGAGAACTGTGCATCCCTTTAAAATCTGCTTTGTTTTTTAGCACTTTGACTTATGTGACAGGAGAAACCATAAAATGGCGAAGAAGCCAAAATCGACGCAAGGCAATAAAATTGTTTTACACGTGCATGTGCACTTCTCTATTACAAGCAGCTTGTATAACTCCTCGCAAACCAAAATCCAAATCTAACCTTCAAACTTGCCACCTGCCACATCTTATCTACTTTATCAACATAACGGCCCTTTTTAGTGTAAAAATTTGAGATAAGAAAATTATTGTACATATTTATGAGGCCTTTCTACCATGGAGAAATACAACTAGGCCTTCAAGTCCATATTTAACCATGAAAATTCTTAAATCTTAGTATATGATAATACATAAATTGGTGAAATTGCTAAATGATATTACCTTGTTCTCATTAATGTGTGGAACATTGCATGTAATTCTGGAATTTAGATTTGCATGTGAACTATTTGTTTATTCCTTAACTGAAGTCATGCTCGATGTTACACATGAACCGAATTTGTTGTTAATAACCCAATAACGAAATCTACAGTACTATTTGGTACACCTTGCGAGCTAGACAAGACCATAACTTCTTTTTACCAATGTCTATATAACTTCTTTTTATCTTTTTGTATTTCAGTCTATACAAGATCCATAACTTAATAGTACATCTAGCAAGCTAGTGTGTTTTTAGGCAATAATTGAATAGTTCTATTAAAAACTGAATAAAAATAGGTGAAAAAACACCTTGCACCAAGTTTGAGCTGATTTCATTTATAAACGAATCTCACATAACACATCAATTGTATGTCACTCAAGTATACAGATATGGTACAAACTCGAAAGCATAACAAAAACATTGATCAGGATAACAAATTGATTTTTTTTTTATTTCTAGTTAGAAATTTTATTCTCTATTGTGTTGTTATAGCAAAAATATTTTAATTTGGTACTTTAGCAAACACTGAAACTATGGATAACACCATTTTTTCATGTATAATTATACTGTATTATTCGTTATATGTAAAATAATATCTCGTATACCAACTTTAGAAGCATGAAAAGCTTTTTACCAACTATTTACTTATGTTTTATATTCATTTTTTTTTCATTTTTCTATGAAGAACGATTCTTCTACATGATACGAAAAGCAAAAGATGAATGATAAAATAATTTTTCATTTTAAATAGTTAAAATCTAGAAACAGTTAAGAAATTTGAAATGATTAATCATTTGTGTAGAAAATTTGTTAAGACTGAATTTGAATAAAATACATGGAGAAAAAGTAAATCTTATATTCAAAGTGTAACCAATATGTTGAGAGAAAAAATGGATACAAAAATTTTATATGTCTTAGTCTAACAAATTGACACTAAACAATTTTAGCACATAGGCAAAACTATTACATGTGACTACACATAAACAAAAATACTACCTGCATTGTGAATGGCTTCCTATATACTTTTCATAAATAACAATTCAGACAAAAACATCAAGTTAATCACTGAACAAACGATATATACCTAAGTATGAATTTTTCGGTGTAGGCTGACCGTTTTTAGCTCAGTTACGGAATAGTAGTAAATATACTTTTCAAAATTTCTTTATCTTCCCTAATTATTATCAAATGAATTAATTTTACTTGACTAGTTCTATTTTTTTTCCCAAGCTACTTAAATTGAATATTGTTTATTTCAAAACATGAAATAAAATAATTCAAAATTGCTAGGTAAATTTTACTTGTATAGCTCTATTTTAATTATGCTACTTTTCTCAGTTAAAACTAGTTCAATATTGCAAGAAACTATGGATAACCATTTATAAGAAAAATGAATGCTACAATAAAAATTGATATAGAAGGAAAAAAATTGGCTAATCAATTATAAGCTAGGCTGCAGCTTAGCTGAGACTAAGAGAGCGAAGGTACTACCTGCTGGTAATGACAACTACTGATTTTCCTCCACTGATGAGCCTACCGGTTTCAGCGGAACAAGGATTACTGGAAACTGCAACGGAGGTTCTTCCACTAGCATCTTCCACTGATTGTAACGGAGATTCTTCCACTAGCTGCCAATTTGCTTCCACTAGCTGTCAATTTTCGTCTTCTATGAAGACCGCAACGGATATATGCGAGAGCAACTGGATTCATTGCACTAAGATAATTGAATAGCGATGAAGGTTATTAGGGGACGAAAATTCATTTGTAATTAGACTTGGTGAAGTTTCTATTATTTGGAGGAAGATTTGTAATTTAATTTGGAGCAGAATTTATGATTTGGGGAACATTTTTTTTTCTACGGAAGGAAATAAAAATAGAGGGAAGGAAAAAATGTGGTGCCTAAAATTTTACCGCGTCCATGATTTTTAGGTTTCAAGGTTTACCGCCTAATTTTTTGTTCTGACGGCAAGGAATAAAAAAACGTTGTATCGTTATGCCAAGAAAACAACGTTTTCTTGTAGTGACTTCCACATCCAATGATCTTTAAAGCAATCCCTATCAATGAAAATTTTCCGAATAACAGATTTATAAATGGAAGCAGCTTGACTACAATTTAAGGACCAACAATTGTTTTGAATAATACTTTGGACTGTATCATTTACACCTCCAAGGATGTGTAAATTATTCCATCCAAAAAGATTAATTAGAGTGTTGCCAAAGATCCATAGATCAAATCATAAACTGGTTTGACTTCCATCCTTCCGTTTTCTCTCATTTAACTTTTTTTCTATGTTTCTATAGTCCAAAATATTTTTCTAAACATAAGAATGGTGGTTTTTTTTTTTTTTTTTTTTTGCAATCCATTTTTTTTTTTTTTTTAAGTATTTAGCCTTCATCCATCTAGCCCAAAGGGATTTGCCATCCAAAATTTCCAAAACAGTTTTAGCTTGTTAACTTCATTAAAATCCCTTATATTTCTAAGACCCAAACCACCAAAAAATTTAGGCTTACAGACTTTATCCCAATTTTTTTTATGGTACTTACCCTTTCAAATAAAATTGGCACACAATTTTTTGAATCACATTCATAGGGTTGTTGTGAGTTTGCACCCAATAGATAATAATAGCACTGATGACAGTATGAGTAAGCTCCATTCTTCCAGCCATAGATAGGAGCTTACTAGACCGTCCTTCTTGTCTACTATGGATGATATCAAAAAGTTTAGAACAATCCCTCTCCTTTATTTGATTAATACTAAGAGGAAAGCCAAGATATTTAACTGGTAACTTTCCTTCTTTGAATTTCAGGAGATTAAGAACATCATATTTATAAACAGAGTCTTTACTGAAATAGATTTTGCTCTTATTCTTATAAACTTTATGTTATGAAAATTGCGCCTTGTCGGAAGAACAATAAGCAGGATCTAGATTTGCCAATTGAACACCAATCTAATCTGATAGCAATTATTCTATTACATCAAAAAATAGTAAATAACTATAATGAAGAAACAAAGAGATACACAATATTTATACTGGTTCCACTATCATCGAGAAAGTGTACGTTCAGTCCAAAAGAGAGATTATATTCCACATATGAGAGAGAAATACAAGAGATTACAAAATAAGAATTTACATATCTAAGCCTCAAATTAGGCTTAACAAGAAGAGACACCATTGGGGATCACTGGCTCCATGCCAGGATGGGTTTACAAAGAAGTCTACCCCTCAATATATAGGCAGTGCAAATCTATGTGAGTCATCAATCAAATTACCAACATATGGTAATAAATTATGGAGGAAAATTACAATGGAAACACATGACTCAATAGCAAATATGAAAGAAAATAATCCAAGCATCCATCTCATTCAAATGCAATCAATGCATTTATGCATTCCGTATTGAATATACTTACCTTCCCATTTTGCATATTTGTTCCATCTAATTGTGATTTTGTATCACCTAAATTTAACACTCCACCTTGATGCAAAATCACATATCTTCAACACTCCATCTCCAATCAAATTCTCTTCACATCATAAAACTCTTCAACATAACTCTACCTTAAATCAAAATCTCACAATGAGATAAAAAACAAAAATGAATATTTGCCAAATGGGTTCCAGCAACGCTACCCCCCATCACACCTTGTTAACGAGCTCAGACTACGTCCCCGCCCGCCAACAAAATATTGCAAATATCCAAAATCGAAAAAAAGGCAGATCCTAAAATAATCTCAATACCACCAAGGCCACAAATAATTCTCTCAATTACCAATTAAAAAAACATAGCCAAAATCCAAATCTCTGTATGCAACATAATTCTCTCTCCTTCCACATATCTGCACGTAGCACCTCCTTTAAGACGACATCACAAAATCGACATGTTTCACAGTGGCACCAAATCCGCCAAAATCAGCTCCATGAACTGAACTCTCCAATACGGCATCATAAGTCGATAAGCCTCAACGGCATCAAATATGTCACCAAAATCAGCTACATCAGATATAATTTCTAAACCCAATGGTCCCTTCAACACATTAAACTCTTTATCTCTCATATAATGCGAGCATTTCTCAACTGAACATGAAGTTATACAGCTCTCAAACACTTGGAAAAGGTCGCTAACACCTCCAGTTGTTCGTCTTTGGTCGCTACCACCTCTAAGCAATTTCTCCAAGCTGATTTCTACGAAGTCGCTTTTCTACGGTTGGTCAGGCCGCGTTCTAACATATAACTCTACCTTAATGAGAATCCGAAGCTCAAGATACATTAGAGTTCCAAGCCTGGAACACTCTCTCTCTTAACATAATCTTCTCCACCAAAGTCTCCTTTTCTCCAAAATAGTAATAGCATAATCACCACTGAATCTACCAACCTTTGTAGAAATAATTGATGCACAATTTAAAACAAATCGCCTTGCTCCGATACCAATCTGTTGTGCGAGAAGATTGCACGAATGTGGAAGCACAATAAACAGGATCTAGATTTGCCAATTGAACACCAATCTAATTTGATATCAATTATTCTATTACATCAAAAAATAGTAAATAACTATAATGAAGAAACAAAGAGATACATAATATTTATACTGGTTCCACTATCATCGAGATAGTGTACGTCCAGTCCAAAAGAGAGATTATATTCCACATGTGAGAGAGAAATATAAGAGTTTACATATCTAAGCCTCAAATTAGGCTTAACAAGAAGAGACACCATTGGGGATCACTGGCTCCATGCCAGGATGGATTTACAAAGAAGTCTACCTCTCAATATATAGGTAGTGCAAATCTATGTGAGTCATCAATCAAATTACCAACATATGGTAATAAATTATGGAGGAAAATTACAATGGCAACAAATGACTCAATAGCAAATATGGAAGAAAATAATCCATGCATCCATCTCATTCAAATGCAATCAATGCATTTATGCATTCCATATTGAATATACTTACCTTCCCATTTTGCATATTTGTTCCATCTAATTGTGATTTTGTATCACCTAAATTTAACACTTTAAGCGCAGCATATTTATCCATATTATTAAGCATATTTTTAATTGAAGAAGCACTATTCCTATCAGCTTTTGCAAAAACAAGCATATCATCTGCATATAGAAGATGAGTGATGTGTGGCTTGTTTTTATTGATAGGTTTTCTGTTACCTTGTAGTAATTCAGACTCCATTTGAATTGAGAAGTACTCCATAAAAATAGAGAATAAGTAGGGAAATAAAGGATCTCCTTGCCTTATACCTTTATTGCTATGAATAAATCCTTTGGGAGAGCCATTAACCATTACTGAAAAAGTAACATTATTAATGCATTCTTTAATTAAATCACATGATCTGTTATTAAACTCCATCCGTTTCATGACAAAGGTAATAAAATTCCTATTAATCTTATTAAAGGCTTTTTGAAGATCAACTTTGATGTACATAATATTTTTATCCTTCTTATTAAAATCTCTAATAAGCTTATAAGCAAGCAAAGTATTTTCAGAAATTAGCCTGCCAGGAATGAAGGCACTTTGATTTTTAGAGATAAGAAATTTCAAAAAACCTTTAGCTCTGTTACATAAAATAGAGGAGATAATTTTGTATACAAAATTACAGCAGGCTATAGGCCTATAGTCCTCCAATCTACCAGGGGCTTCCACCTTAGGCACTAACGTAATGTAAGTATGATTAGAATTTTTTAACATCTTACCAAAACTAAATAATTCTTTTATAGAGTCAATCAGATGGGTTTTAATCTCAGACCAATGAGTTTTATAAAACTTAGTATCAAATCCATCAGGACCAGGACTTTTATCATTCTTAGCATTAAATATGATATTCTTAATATACTCTTCCCTAATAAGAGCAAGAAGTAAATCAGCACTGTTATTATTAACAGTATATTTAAAATTAATATTAGTATATAGAGTGTTAAAATAATTAATAGCCTTTTCTTTTAGAAGATGGGCCTCATTAATTATTTTACCATCTATGTTTATCAATTTCCCAATATCATTTCTATTTTTCCTACTAGTCATTCTAGCATAAAAGAATCTACTAGCTTCATCTCCTGCTGTTAACCAGTCTATCTTGGCTTTCTGCTTAATATTAATTGAATGAATATGCAAAGATTTGACCAGTTTGGCTTGTGCATAAAAAAATTGAGAAGAAATATTACTGTCTGAGCTATTATTATCTAGAACATTTTGTAGCCTCTCACATCCATCCCTATTGAATTTAAGATCAGGTTTATTTCTGGAGCAATTCCAATTTTTAAGGATACCTTTAATAATTTGTAAAGATTTGTTAAATTTATATTGGGCAGTTCCAAAAAGGTTATTATTAAGACTGTTAGAAACAATCTCTTTATAACCCTCTTCATATACCCAGCCATTTACGAATCTAGAAGGAGATTTAATAGCCCCCTTGTCTTCATTATTAAAGGTGACCTAAATAGGAGTGCGGTCATTGGAATTCTGAGGTAGTGTAGAACAACAAACTTTAGAGAAAGTGTTGATAAAGTACTGATTTAATAAAACCCTGTCTAATTTGCAGTGGATATTCTTAAATTCACCTGATTTCCAGGTGAATTCGTTTCCACTAATTGGTGGTTTTTATCAAACCAGACCTTATAATGAAGTTAGCAATTTTCTCAAGTTTGTTGAATGGTATTGGATTACCACCCCCTTTTTCAAAACCATGAAATACAGTATTGAAATCACCAATAACAATCCAGCGACATTTAATATTTAAACTAAAAAGCTTAATACCATTCCATAGTTTGTGCCTATCTATTTCCAGATTAGAGGCATATATAAAAGTGATTTTTAAAGTAAAACCACCCTTATTTTTAAAACTACAGTGAATGTATTGAAAATCAACAAAAAAAAAACCGTCTAAAGATCAAACATTAGGATTGTGAAGAACCATAATCCTACCATTTCCCCTATATGATTGTTATTAATCATGTTCCAATTTGAAAGGCTTCTATTATGAAAGTTAGCAATATTAATATCATTAAGCTTGTGCTCAATCAAACCAATAATGCTAGGTTTATACTTGCTTAAAAAATTAAGCAAATCTAATTTCCTACTAGGAGAATTTAAACCTCTAATGTTTCAGGCTATAATATCCATAAAACATATAAAATATAAAGTAAGGATACAACAAAGGATACAAAGCAAGTTACAGTGGGTCTTTGTGCTTGCTGCTATCCCCTTTCACATCTGACTGCTTACCACTTTTCTTGAAGTTAGTTTTATCTGTGGCTTTCAACTGCTTTTCCCAATTTGATTTTTTTTCAATGTATTTTTTTCCTGAAGTCATGGTCTTTCTTATCCTCAACCTCTTCAATTGCACCTATGTCAGAAAGACTCCTGGTTCTGGGCTTTTTCCTTTTCTGTAATGCAGGTTTATGAGATGCTTCAGGAGAAGCCATGGATTTGTTTACAACATTCTAGATATCCCCTTCAGAGATTGAGGGATTGGAAGGAGCAAGATCTCCAGAAAGAAGACCAGAATTGGTGTATATTGGGTCAACAGCAAGCAAATTGGAGCAATGTTCTATGCAACAACCCGGAAAATTTGAACCAATTAAAATTTTTTAAATTGGCTATTTTAGTGGATTTTAAATATTTAAAATAAATATTTTAAATAATAACGACGAAAAGTAAGTTTGAATCGACGTTTAAAAATGAATATAATTATTTCTAACTATAAACAAGGCCTGAAATGGCGCGGTAGTTTCAAAATTTGAATTCAAATTTTGACTGACTTTACCGGGTGCAAAATAAAACGGATTTTAGTGAAACCAAAAACATTTAAATCTGTTAGTGAATATCTTTCTAACGAATCTGAAAAATCGAACTTTCATAGCGGGAAGCAAAATTTATGGCCAAATGAATTTTCAGAAAGGTCGCTATAGAGTTTATATAGCCCGTGAAAATGACCATTTTGCAAACGACCTCAGAATTCGACGAAACCACTTTTGTTGGATCCGGGATGTCAAATTATTGCTAGGTTTCAAATTCCATAATTTTTGAAGTTAGTATGTGAGCGTGGCAAAGTAAAATGTGTTTGGTCGATTTCTATTAAATTGGATCGACCAGAAAATGGCCATTTTTCAAATGGTCTCAGAATTCGACGAAACTAGTTTTGTTGGGAACGTATCGTCAAAACATAGCTAGATTTATTTTTCGGGAATTTTTAGAATTAATATGTGGCCCCGGCAAATTGAAATGTTCGTTCAAATTAAATATTGAATGTTTTATATTTTAATTTGAAGGAAAACTGACTGAAACAGTCGAATGGGCCTTCGAAACATATCCCATTGTGTTCGGAATGGGGGTATTTAGCTAGGGGCGACAGTCGTTGGATCTGCATTGGGGTTCGTGTGTGAAAGAGGGTATTTTCGAAATTTAAAAATATATAAATAAATGGAAAAATTCTATTGGCTTATTCATTTTCTCTCCCCGATAATCAGTATCGCGCACAGCGGAAATCTGCTGAGCCCTTCCCTCCTCGATTCCTCTCAATCCACTCAAAATTAGGCCTCCATCCTATTGGGGATTTTGTAGAGCTCGCCAAGATCTTCAAAACCATGGCAGGTTTGGATTTTTTCGTCACCTAAATCACTCGGATCGACGTCAGGAAGTTTCCCACTTCCAACCGCCGCTGTGGCCACGTCTGACCACCGAGCTGGGCCCACCGCCGCGCGCACGTGCGCCTCTCTCCCCTCTTCCTCGCTACGAAGGCCGATCGTCGATCCACTTCACCGTTTGATCGAAAAGTTCAAACCTAGTTTTGAAGAATTCAGAGAGGTAACGGCTGATAATTAATTAAACTATTTAATAGCACTTTAAAGCGCTACGGTTTATGATTTCACTGTAAAAATAATATCCTTTTGCTATGTTAACGAAATTCAGTGAAACAAGAGACAGTGGACTCGTGTGGATGCCTTCTACATTCTAGAAGAGACCGCATATTTTCTGAGTCTCCTGCTATTTTTGGTGGAGTGGAACCCAATGTGAGATTTCTGAATTATAAACGATGGAAAACGACGATGTACAAATTATATAGTCGATGTATGAGTTATATAAGCGTTGTACACCTCATGTATAAGCGTTGTATAAGTTGTATGTTCGATGTAAAGTTATATACGCGTTGTAAAAATTATATATGTGTTGAAATGGTAGTAAAATATACTTTTATATATATATATATATATATATATATATATATATATACACACACACACCCCTCGTCCACAAACCGTAGACGATATTTATTGGTTGTGATTGGTGAGAAAATTGGTTGATAGCGAATGGTTGATTGGAATTGTTTGTGGTTGAAAAATACCCGTATGTGGTTGAGAATTGTTTGGTTGAAACCACATAGGATTAGTTTGTGGAAAAAAAAAAAAAAAAAAAACATGCCGCCTGCGTGCGAACTAGATGCATGAAATCCCCGTTGTCAAAAGCTGCGAGGCTTTAAGGTAGAGCGAGGAGCCGTACTAGGGACGACCCCGGTTTTAACTACCCTGCCGTTATGCTGCCGAAATTTTCAATAATATTTATGTGTTAGAATTATTTTTATGTGTTGAAACTATGTTCGTGTGTTGAATAGAAATTCATGTGTTGAATAGAAATTCATGTGTTGAACGACATTTATGTTTTGAAATAAATTGTTTTATAATAAAAATCATATTTTTATCATCTATATGAACTATATAAAATAGTCGTGTTTTAAAATAAATTATTTTATAATAAAAATCATATTTTTATCATCTATATGAACTATATAAAATAGTCATGTTTTGAAATAAATTGTTTTATAATAAAAATCATATTTTTATCATCTACATGAACTATATAAAATAGTCGTGCTTTGAAATAAATTGTTTTATAATAAAAATCATTTTTTTATTATCTATATGAACTATATAAAATAGTCGTTTTGAAATAAATTGTTTTACAATAAAAATCACAATTTTCTTATATACATGAATTGTTAAAAATAGCGAAGTGTCGAAATAAATGTTGGTTGGATAAAAATATCATTTTTATCAAATGTATGAAAAGAATATGGTTTTGAAATCGAAGGATAGATTATATTATATATATATATAATTAAAATATATCGAATAACGAAGCTGCAGTTCGTGTTTTGAAACCGTGATTTCAAACGATTAGTGCGGGAGATCCGACCATAGGATTTTCCCGAAACCGAAACCGTTGGGTTCGCTTTGGAAATATCTTTCCAACGACACCAACTTTGTGAAGATCCAACGGTTGGATTGTCTGGAATGTTTAATTCAAATCTGAAGAAAAACAGCGCCAGAATCGATTAAATTTATATATATATAAATATAATTAAATTAAATCGAATAATGACGCTGCAGTTTGTATTTTGAAATCGAAACTTCAAACAAGTGTACCGGGAGATCCGACCGTCGGATTCTCCCAAAACTGAAACCGTTGGATTCGTTTTAAAAAGATCTTTCTAATGATATAAAATTTGTGAAGATCCAACGGTTAGATTTTCATATATGTGTAAATCAAATCTGAAGAAAAATAGCGCTAAGGCCGCATTATGGCTCGAAGCGTCGTTTGAATGAAATGGCTATTATTAAATAAATAAAAATAGCGATAAATCATTATAAAATATTATAAATGATATGGAATGGAAATAAACCGAATTTACCCAATTTATTGGATATTTGATGGTTGAATGTGAAATTTATAAACTAACTGAAGGTTAGCTAAGTCGGATGGTTTCCTGGGTTTTGATCTGATGTTGGTTTCGGCCTTCGGGGTTAATATTTGGGAAATCGTTCTCTTACTAATTTACGGTTAGTGACTAATGAATTGTAATAAGGCGTATGTTGTGTTTGTGTAGCACTTGTTAATTATATACACGAGTTGCTCAGAAAGACCGGGTTTATCCCATTCTGAATAACTGAATCGATGATAAGAAGTCGATGATGAAGACGGTGGTTGAAGACCGGAGATCTTCACCTCGGTTGGATGATAACTGATGTCCTGATTGGGAGGCATCCCGAAATATGGATAATGAGTGGTGATCGTCCAAACGTACGTGGAGATCGATGGGTATGCGAGGTATATAGTGCCTTCGGTTTCGTTCAGACCCAGAACGGACTTGTAAATAAACTGTGTGTCTGACATTGGAATTCATTCTGTGTGATTGATAGCCATCAGTTGCATGGTGTGAATTACCTGTGTGGCATGCTAAGATGCAGTGATCAAGGCTTCTGTTGAAAACCAAAGTCTTGTGGTTGATGATCAAAGCACGACCTGTGTGGCATAGCTTTGTGTATAACGTGAATTCGCGAGCCTCACACCCCGGTATGAACCAGAAACAGGAGAGTACCTCAGGAGGGACGTGCGTTTCTTTCTAGCTAAAGGTGGTTTCAGTGCTTAAACTGGCTGACATTTATACTATTTTCACCTGTGTGGTTGTTGCTGTTGCGAGGCGCCTCGGATATATCGGTCGATCCGGGACTGACGGATTCATTCGTTGGCTCATCTACGCCTCAAAGGGCGGGGAAACGCATTGTTTAGGCATTATAATCCACTCCGTGTGGACCGGCCCTGACGATCCAAGGTGCGGTTGCGGCTGTTCCTGAGAATCGGGCTAGACAGTCTCGAATTCGGTAAGGACTATCTTTTGCCTTGGTTCATGACGGAAATCCAATTTCCAAATACGACATCGTGCGGTTTTGATTGTGTGTGTATATATATATATATATATATATATATATATATATATATATATATATGGCGACATGATATATGGTACCCATGCCATATATGATTGATATTTATGATTGTTTATAAAATTAGAAACTAACTGGAAACGAGCTAAGATGGGTGGTTTCCTGGGTATTGGTCTGATGTTGGTTTCGGCCTTCGGGGTTAATACTTAGGGAATCGTTCTCTTACTAATTTACAGTTGGAGTCTGATTAAGAATTAAACACAAAATATACATTTTAAGTGATTTTACTTTACACGTATTAGGCATATCTTGGTCGATATAAGGTAAAACTCTATCCTCCGGTTTGCGTTGTATTGTGTGATGGGACTTGAGTCTTATATCGGCTTCATTTTTATAAAAAGCATTGCGATGTTTAAAAGATTTACTTGTTGTAAAGCATTGGCAATCCAATGGAGTAAACCCGTTCCACGAAAGTGGCGTGGTCCTGTGATTAGCCAAATTATATGATGTGTTAAGTAGATTTCTCATATCAGTCCCATGACTGACTCGTAGTTTGTTTCACTTGCAAACTCGGGTGCCCTTTTTTCTACACGGGCAGCCTTGTCTTCAGGTTTAGCAGGCTCTTTCTGGATAGTTGGAGCTGAAGATGGATTCTATCATTTCTCTTTTTATGTTGTTCAGCTCTTATTGTACATATTATGTTTGTTTTCCGCTGTAGACATTTATGTATAGCTGAACTGTATTTGTACTAAGTATGATCCTGTATACTGCGTAACTCTGATGATTATGTTTATCCAGTGTATTATTTGTACATTATCTGGTGTATTTATTTATTTATGTCCTGATATTATCTGTTTATGTGTTATATTCCAAAGATTACCCTTGCCACCGTCAGTACGGGGTTTGGGGTCGTCACAACGTGGTAAATATTAGGATTATTAATCCCAGTATTTGTAATTAATCTTGGATCCTTCATATGGGAGGAGGATCCAATGACCTGATTATCAGTTTTCTCATCTGTATATGTTTCTGAATTTCCTACTGTGATGTTTTGCTCCACCATCTCTGTGTGTACTGACTTCATAGTGCTCACAGTTTTGTTAAGAACCATATCATATTGCACTTTTTCAATTGTCTTTGCAGGGTCTTGGGAATTTTCAATATCAACATTTAGGTTATTGTTACCCAACTCCGAAACTAACAGAGGATCAGTTTTCATATTATCTTCCTCAACGATTAGAGATAGATATGTCAGAGATTTCAGACTGTGTCACATATGAGTTGATACCATTTTTGTCGCTCCCTATATTATCAAGGTTTGCGGATTCTTTGGTTTCCCATTGCATCTTTGCTATTTTCATAGTTTGCAGTTGAATGACCAATGCATTTGCAACCCTTGCATCTATCAGGTATCTGTTCATATGTGATCGGTTAAGAGATAATTTCACCATCATGTAGATAGATTGTAGCCTCATTAGGTAGATCTGCATCAGCTTTTATTTCCACCAATATTCTGGCGTAACTCAAACGAGTTTCTTTCGCCGTTTGTTCATCTAATTTTAGTGGTATCTCTACGACATTAGCGATAGCTTTGAACGCTTCTTTATCCCATAACCTTAGGCTTAGTTATGATAGCCTTATCCATATTAGCATAGTGCTTAGTAAATCTCGGTCAAGAACCGATTTCTTGTTCCACTTTTTCAGTATTATGAGCTTTCCATTTATGAAATAGGGACCTCCTGTTAGAAGCTTCTTACAATCTTCAATGTTAGTGAATTTAATAATGAAAAACCCATTTTCCCATGTAAAAATCTCAAATGTTCCGCTAGAGTTCCATGTTCTAGCTACAGAAGCTCTGAAATGGTAATACGGTGGGCGTTTACCAAATACATAAGCAATAACCGAGAATCCCCATTTAAATTCCGTTCGATTGCTGACCTCCTCATTAACAATCACAATGTTCTCTTCACCAATAGTAGAAGTCGGAGCAATGTATGTTAGATCTAAATCTGAGTCTTGACCTCCTTTTTTGACTAAATCCGCCCATGTAAAATTTTCCCTTTCCACTGGAGGATTGATTCTTCCTGATTGCCCATTATTTTGAACATGATCAATGGGCTTCTTGACCTGAAATCGATTCCCGTTCGAGGTCGGGTACGGTTTCTTGTTAACATTAATCGGGTGTTTTTGAGATTTTCCCATACCCTTTCTGAACTGGCTTGATTTATTCAAATTCTGATCTGTTCTTGCATCATTTTTGCGATTTCACACCGTAATAAAACCTTCCTCGTCCACAATGGAGGTCGGATGAGTCGGCTTACGGTTAAAAGTCGAAACAGGAGGAGAGCTAGAAGAAGGGAAGGGGGGGGGGGGAGCTCCCATTAAGAATGGGATTATCATCAAGAAGGAGATTTGGAGAAGTTTTAGAAGCAGCCATGGCTGCGGAGAGAAATATTATGTATTGGTTTTGTGGGAGCAGACTTTTTATTTATATTATGTATTGGTTATTTGTCGTCAAGTTATACATGTATGGTGTGTTCTTTCAGACAATAAACCAGTGTCTATGTGAATGTGATGCATATATATATATATATATATATATATATATATATAATATTATATTACTGTTGCTAAAAAAACCACATATACGACGAATTCAAAGTTAAACTAGGGCCCGTTAGTCAAAAGTTGTCACGTCCACATTGGCGTTCGCGTCAGACGCGGGGCAACTTTTGACCATTCACAAGGAACGTTGGGAAACTATCCATTGGCGTCCGATGATGTTATAAGGGGGTTTATTTTAGCGGAGTTGAACGCACTACCACATCGTCGTACTTTTTAGTTTTTCATGTACTTATTTTATTTTCAGTGTAGTTGTTGTATTTATGTTTGTGTTTTCGTTCGTATAACGAAATGTAGTCATTTTGTTTTGTGAAATTAGTATTTAATTAATTTAACAATTAAATATCACGATCAAATATCCCGTTCGCAGAAAAAAAAAAAAAAAAAAAAAAAAAAAAGAAAAACAACAACACCAAAACATTATCCGTTCGCATCAGTGTCATACTCAAATGACTCGCTCAAATATCCTGATAATGTTACCTAAAGACGCACCCTAGGTCCTAGGTAAACGCAGATCGTTCAGATGGATAAAATAGGTTAACTATAGTGTGTTGCTAAGGGCAACCCGCTGGTTGCTAGGGGCTACCAGCGGGGTGTTCAGTCGACGGTTAACCGTCGGCCAAACAGGGGTTTGGTCGGTGGTTGTTCACCGACCGAGCCTTGGTCGGTGGACAACAGCCGACTAAACGCTTGTTTGGCCGGCGGTTAACCACCGACCGAAAGGCACCGCGGTAGTCTCTAACAGAAACCGCGGTGCCCTTAACAACACACTTAATTATAAATGATAAGTTTTCGGCGGTTGTCCACCGACCGAGGCTTGGTCGGTGGACAACCGCCGACTAAACGTTTGTTTGGCCGGCGGTTAACCGCCGACCGAAGGGCACCGCTCTAGTTCCCAGCAGAAACCTCGGTGCCCTTGGCAACATACTTAATTTAATTAAATGATAAGTTTTCCAACGGTTTCCGTTAGCTGGAGTAGCTCAGTTGTAGCGTGTGGCTGTTAACTGCAAGGTGGAGGAGACCTCCTTCTAACGCAATTGGTTTTTTGTTGTACTCCACCGTATTTTCCAACCTTCCGCCGTCCGTTTTCCCACTTTCCTGTAGCGCCTTCATTTTGGATACCCTAAATCTGCAATTTCCAGCCATTATTTTTTTCCCCAATCATCCTTCTTATACTCGCTGGCAGGTTAACGGACCGAAAAAATGGAGAGGAAATCGTCAACTGGACGTCCAACGGGAACGGACGGCTCCGACTTCTCATACAGGATGATTGTCGATTCCAGTGAGATTATTTCTTCTTCTTTTAATTTTTAAACTACATATTTAAATTTCCACCAACACCGGTTTCTAAACAAGCTGTTATCTTATATACTTTTGTGATTTTATCTAGGATATACTAAGGTTGCTAAGGGCAAATCACGACTTAAATCCCTTATTGCTATTCAGGTTGGTAACTTGTTCTTCCCACTCATAAGTAAGCTATTTCAATTTCCTTTAGATTTATCCATTACCAGATCATGATTTTCATCTTTTTCCCTTAGTAATATCATGTAATTTTTCCTTGGCAATTTTGATGAATGGAACTATTGGGACCGTGGGAGCCTTCAATTCATGAATTTCCCTTAATAATTAATTGCGCAGTTATTATGATTTTGACTGTTGAACTCTAGTTGGAGCCATTTCTTCCGTTTTTGAATGCGGGCAGTCTCATTAGTTCATATCCACACATGCCTACAAACTGTAGGCATTCCATTTCATTATTAGATTTTCCAACATGGAAGATGGAACTATTACATATTTCGACTTACAAGCATAGCGGAGTACATGATGGGAGGCATCACCAACACATTCAACATAAGTATTCTACTCTCATGCAATGGGTACTAAATTCTATTCTAATACCAATGGTCAAGGTTTTCCAAATGTGATTCAAATCATAAACTGGAAAGCTCAAACTTAAATCAAAATGGTACGTGTATTAGAAATCATATATTTATAAAATCTATATTATAAGGTTCGCATACACTTTGACCTTAATTTGATGTTTGAATGTCTACGTCTAAAAACTCCATTTTGTCTTGTTCCAATTTTATTTTGTTATGAAACATTAGAATTGGAACTCTGAATTCAAATATATCGGTTTGGATTGAACGACTTTTCTAAACTGCAGTATTGGTTGCGGTTTGAATCAGAATATAAATTAAATCATAATTGACGAAATTTGATTTGAAACGAGATTTAAATCATACATAATGCCAATGTTAACCGATCAATCTGCATTTTGATCATTGGACCATAATTTTTTTTACATGGTAGTTATTACAAAATAGAGATAATAAACTTTTTTTATGGACTTTAACATTATTATAGCTATTATTAATTTTAGTGCGAACCTTAATATTGTAGAGTGGAAAGCCAGAACGTTGTACGGATGTAAATGTAATGTTATATTGATAATAAATTATTTTAGAACTCGCTTAGATCACGAGAATGTTTAATATCAACATGTAATACCGCTAAATTTTTATATTTAACTTTCTAGGTCACATGCATTTCAACTAAGCGTTGAAAAACAATCAAAATATCAATTGCAAACATATGCTATTTACCCAAATATATATATATATATATATATATATATATATATATATATATATATATTTGTAGAAGATGACAAATACTGGAAAATGCTAATTTTAGCACATAAATATTTACAATTTTTATTGTAATTATTTGTGTTAACAACTACAAATTTTAAGCAAATATCAAGTTAATTTTCAAATATACAATAATGACAAAGTCAAGCAACATTTCATGCATAACTTTTATAGTAATGTACAACCCAATCAAATGCTAGCTGTATTCCTTTAATTGACGGGTTTACTAAAAAAAATCACATGAAAGATCTAATCAATCACACACTTAAGTAATAGCCTTTCAGCATTTCACAAAAGAAGACAGAATAGCAACATGGTTAGCATGTTTCCCCCCCTGTCTATCCTTTTTGTGCTTTATTAGGTATGCTCTTGATTTCTAATAAGAATGGTGATTTTGATCCCATGAATACCCAACTTCATTCAGGATTTAATAGCCTCCTTGTAATTGAGTTGACCACTTCAAAGTTTGCCAAAGCTTTCTCTAGAAATCACAACAATATCATTTATTTATTTAAATGCAAAAAAGTGGGTGTCCTGCGAAGTGAATGATTATCCCGCATTCTATGAAAGATTAACGTTATTTTAAAAAAAGAAAAATAGAAAAAAAAACGTGGTTATAAAGGAGAGCTTGATCATGACTGGAGCTTACATTAATTTGAAATCGTAAATTGTGCCAAATGCTCTGGCTTGATTGACAATGCAATGCTTGTTAACTAATATGGAAAATTTGACGCCACATATAACTATAGTAGAAATTCATATCTTAAATTAATACTATATGCATATTGTATGTACTACCAACTATAAAGTAATCCAGATATCATCTGACTGTAGACCGTAAAAAAAAGGTTACATGCACCTCTACTGATTCTTCTTCAAACATCCAAACAATTATCAATGGGTTTTTTTTAGCTCAGTGCTTATTTTTTTTTTTTTTTTTTTTTTTTTTTTTTTTTTTTTTTTGTGTGGTACTGATACAATGTCAATATAGGACTATATATAAAGGTATCAAATCTGAGAATATAACCCAGACCATGTCCCAACTCTCATCTCATACCGTAACCATGTTCCTCAAATATACATCTATTTAAATACAATGAAGCGTAAAGAAATAGTGTTGAAGATCCATTTTCATTTGAATAGAATCAACTAAATTATAAACATAAAAATAATGAAAAATCAAAGCTAAATTCATTTGATAATGCGATGCCAACGGAAGGTGGTGGATGAGATTAAGAATGGGCATTATTTTTCTTATCAAACTAGTTAAACTACAAGACAATCAAAATTGAAATTTCATTGGAAGTCTAAACATACCAACACGCTTGATTATTTTTGTTTGCCCCTCTGTTTTGGTGGGTATATATATATAATTATCAAAATTAACCCAAACTTCATTTTGTTTGAACTTAAAGCATTTGGTAATATATAAAAAATATATTTCAGTGTTACTAGGACATTATCAATTCTGGCTTAATTTTCTTACGTAAAGTTGTGAAAAGATTTTATAAATAAAGTTGACATAAAGAATGACATAGTAAACATTAATTACGAGCACCCATTCATCTTAAAATTGCAATGATGAAATAGAGAGAGTCAAAATTGCATGCGATTAAACCCCCTAAACGAACATATATAAAGGAATTTATTTTTTTCTCCTGTGATAATGAAATTTTACAAGCTTCAAGGTCCCTTGGCTTTTTCCGAAAAGTATAGTAGAATATTATAATGCATATATTGTTTTACCTCAAGCTGACAATATGAAGTGAAAATCTAAACATCATTTGAAACAATTTTATATTTAAACCGTCTAAATCCCTACTATCCATTTGGTACCATTTAGTTGTACTTTGATTTGCAATTTGATAAGTTCCAAATTCATATATGACACCCCTATTTCGGAGCATTCTTTTTGCGCTCGATCCACCGATTTATATTTAAATAATAGGTGAGTGAGAGAGAAAGGGAGTTAGTGGATGGAGAGAGAAAGATGGTTGTGTGTTTGAGATCATGTGGCACATATATGGTTGAAATCATGGAGCATTTAGTGGTGCTGCTGTAACACCGCACCTCCGCCAGGGTGGCTCTTGCAAGCACTCTGACTTTGGAGGGGCGTTTGAATCAGGTAAACATGCATAATGATATATCAAGGCAGAACAAGAACATATGTATATATGTAAACAGAGTAAATAAGATAAGTAAAACAGCGGAAGATTTCAAACTATTTCAAAACAAGTCTGGTACATCATAATGTCAACTTTCCAAATACACAAGTCTAGATAAAAACAACATCACTGGAAAAACTGAAATACATAAGTACTATCCCCAAAATAAGTGATAACCATAGCTAGCTCCATGTCAAGACCGTACATGAGCTAAAATCCCACAAGCAAGCGACCAGAAATCCAAGCTAAGCTCCAATATTCCCACCCTGAGAATCTAGGGGGGGGGGGGGGAGAACGGAAGAAAAGAGGCGAAAGAAAAACAGGTCAGTCAAAAAGACTGAGTAAGCCCTACTACAATCAATGTAAACTGATAAAGTTAACTGGCATGATGAAAGCTGGGATGAACACAAGGATAACAACATACTAGCATGATGATTAACTAACAAGGTAGATAAAGGTGTCATCGCATAATCAGGATTAAGGTTTTGCACCACAGGTGTACTAGCAAACTAACATGACTTGAACAAACAAGTATTGATCCCTTGGCCCAAGTTTTGGCCCAATAACATGAAGTGACCCTAATACGCGGTCCAACCAAACGGTCTAGTTGATCGGCTCCCTATAAGCCTAACTCGTCACGTGTTGGTGTCAATGCGGCCCAAACATAATTGTAGTCAGACTGTGCAGGGTCTCCCGTCGGGTGTATCAAGCCCTAGGGTGTCAACCGCTGGACACCATAAACATAAGTGCACAGTCTCGATCTACTGGTACCCGTGCATGTTTTCCCCGGCTTCGGACTATGTGCACGACCATAGTCCGCCCGGAACTACACCGGCGTACCACTCTGCCGTCGTTTTTGGTCTCTTACCTCAAGTCCAGTAATTGTGTCCCCCACCCTAGCCTAGACCCTAGGGTCATAATGATACAAACTTGGGATTACTGCTGGAGTGGACCCCCCATTGCTAGGATTTTCTAGTGGGTTAAGTACGGTTTAACCCTTTTTCTAATCATGGATTAACTTGGTTAAGTGTAATGATGAGTTCACGACTTAACCCTGATTAATCTACCAAGCCCAAATTGGTTAAGTATTAAGTGGACCATGACTTAACCCTAATCATGATGCATTAATTAATTAACGTGCCTTAACCTCTCACATTAGACTTCGTTGCGGTTACTAGTTAAGCCGGTCTGTTCCGGGTAGCTTTATACCACAACTTGGTCTAACCTCGGGTTCAAGGTACAACATGACCAACTTCTCACATTGGGTCCTATTGTTTGTAGCAACTAGTTAAGCCGGTCGGTTCCGGGTAGGTTTACGCTACAAACTCAACCCACATCGAGTTGGTCACACTTATATTTTCTAAGTGTCATGTCCATCATGTTTCCAAAACATGTTACAAGTTTTCAAGCATTTGGGTAGATCTAACTTAATAGGTAAATTCCCAATGGGTAAACCTAACTTAATAGGTAAATTCCCAATCTTACGTTTTTATGTCTTTTAAGTTTACCCAACCCCAAACGCAATCCCATCGCTTACATATCGCAATAGCGCATAAAGGATAGAAAGAGGGAACTTGGCATAATCATGACATAAAGGGATTGAAGCCACAAGTTTAACATGGTGGCATATGAAATGTACATATGTTCATATACTTGCATATTACATTTTTAGGCCTCAAAAGCATGCATAAAACCAAACTTAGCATATTGGTGATACATGGTGATAAATGACATGTAGAAATGGCCATAAGTTCGCATTTAGCCTCACATGCAAGTTATCATAAGAGATATGATAACTTACATGTTGCCAAAATGCAACCTTTAGTATAAAGCTTGAAGCTTTATGTTCATATACTCAAGGTAAGCTTGCATAACATGATAACATGAACAAAATGATCAACCCAAAATTGCATAACATAACTTGCATATCATATGGCAAGCTTGCATAACATAACATGATAAACTTGCATATCATAACATGACATACTTGCATAACATAACATGATAAACTTGCATATCATAACATGGCAAACTTGCATAGCATAACATGGCAAACTTGCATACATAACATGATAGACTTGCATAACACATCATAGTAAACTTGCATATCATAATGATCAAACGCACTTACATCATTCATTAACTTTAGAGTTTAAATATGAAAGTAGAAAAGGGCTTACAATGCTTATGAAGACACAAAAATATGACAAAGCCCTTAAGCAATCAAATAAACCCAAAATGCAAGCTCTAATAGAAAAACCCTTGAGCCAAAATGATCAAAACTCTTGCTTTATGATGTAAATATGGAAACTTGACTTGAATGCAAGCTAATGACACTCATACAAGCTTGAAAACACTTGTATGCATGGAAAATCTCTCATAGAAATTTACTTAGGAATTTTATGAAGAGAGTGGAGGCCATGAGAGGATTGATTTTGCCATAGTTTAGTTACTTGAATGAATAATGATGATTTAGGGTTAGGTTAGGGGCTTATTTATAGAGATTAGGATTAGTTCTAGCATTAGGATTAAACCCTAGTTCCAATCTCAGCCCTTAAAACCGAATCTGGCCCCCAAACTCAACACAACTCCAAGATGGTGCACCAGGCAAAACTGCCCGGTTGAACCAAGTCGACAGGGCTGTCGACTTGGGTCCAACCAAGTCGACTCCCAAGTCGACAGGGCTGTCGACTTGGGTGCTCTGGCGGGAATTTTCCCGCCTGGCCCAATCTGACCTAATTTCCAAATTCAAACTTGAATTTGAAATCTGTTTTTACTTTGAATTTTTCTGAAAACTTCGTTGGGCCTTAATCCGGTCATACGGACTCCGATTTTCGAAAACTCGGACTCTATTTCGCGTATTTTTCCGAGACGAACGCAATGGCATAACCCGTTTTCCTTGATTCAGATTTTAGAATTAAATTCTGCCTCGATTTACGTTATAACAGGTTATTAAAAATACGGGTTGTTACATTCTCCCCTCCTTAAAGGATTTCGTCCCCGAAATCTCTAAGTTAGGAAGAACGTATCCTACCATCCAACATCCATCTACTCAAAACATCATCCACGAGCAATCATTGTCCTTACAAGATTCTAAATGTTGTATGAACATATGCAAAGGTGTGTGTATATGTACTTATCTAATGCAAATATCATCAATGCAAATTATGTTAGTGAAATGAATCCATATGTATGTAATTCCTAACATAATGTATAACATCTATATGTGTGCACATAACATACATCCATATGCAACATCCATGTGATAACACAAAAATTTTCATCCATGAATAAGCGTAAACACTCATGCATATGCAATATGAGGAGTGTGTGAGCCGATCTAGTGCCTAACGTGTATAATGCATCCACGAGTAACCACTTGCAAACACTTGCAACCACTTGCAACCATCAAGCATAACATGTTTCATCCAAAGGGTTTCTACCTAAGGTTCTCATGACAAGATTAACATGATAAACTAGATAATCAAGACAAACATGGATAGCAAAAGATATGCTACAAAGAGATCGGGAAGATAAGCAGGATATACTCCTTTCGGATTACAAGAAATCCCTTCCTAACCCTGACATGTATTACTAGCCAATAAGTCGTACCTCCCGACAAAAAAATAGGACCTAGAATGGGACCGAGAGGATATACGTAAAAAGATAACATGCAAGTAAGTTCCACAGGAAAACAAGGATCAAGGATATACTCATAATAAAAAGGATATGATGCGCATATCCAGCCTTCAATCTTCTAAGTCACGTTTCCTTGAGTTTAACTCCACTGTGCTTTGACCATCTTTTACCTCATGATTTCTTAGCTTCTTAACTCTTATTTCCAAATATGAGTTGGAACCCATTTCATTGTCGCCTCTCGTCTTCCTCTTTCACTTACTCTTCTATCATTTTTGGCTTAAACATAACTATGACCTCATGGTTTCATGCAAGCTCTCCAAAATTCACCAGTGAATCCTGGATCTCGTTTACTTACTATAAAGTATTCCACGCAGCAAAACTTTTCTTGGAAATACCAATCCACATTGCCAATTGCTCTTACCAACGTGATTTTCTATAACTCATGCTTGAATGAAATGAACCATCCGCCTGCGAATGATAGGCCGTACTTAGATTCAGTCGCTTGCCCATGACTTCCCGTAGACTATTCCAAAACTGGCTAGTGAAGATTGAGTCATGGTTACTAACTATACTTTAGGGAACCTCGTGCAACCGCTTTATTTCTTGAAAGTAAACTGTCGCTAGCTATGATGCAGTCCTTTCGCTCTTTACCGGTAGTGAAATGAGCACTCTTCGTGAGTCTACCTACTATGACCCACATGCTCGTATTCTCTTTCCTTGACCTAGGCAGTCCATCCACGAAATCCTTCGTGACGCTTTACTACTTCCATTTCGGGGACCTCCAATGGATGTAATAGCCCACCGAGCTTTTTATGACTCGGCCTTAATCTGTTGGCACAACATGCACCTTGGGACAAACTCGGCCACTTCCTCGGATGATGTGCATCTTCAAGAACCTTCTTTCTCTCATCGCGTCTTAGCCATCCCTTGTTATCTATGGCGAGGTGACTTACCATCTCGCCTCGAATCAACTTGTCCATGATCTCGACTAACTGCGGGTCTTCTTTCTGTGAAGTCCCTACTTGATCCAGAAGGGTAGGTCTAAACTCAAGGGACGCTAACTGACTAATTAAACTGAGAAAGCTTCTTACTTCAATTGTCCTCGTCGGAGCTTTTCGGTTTTGAACCGCGACCACTAAGCCTTGCTTAGAAACTATGTGCCCAAGAAATCTAACTCCTTTTTCTCCAAAATGACATTTGGAGGACTTGGCTTTCAACTGATGCGCTCTAAGCGTATCCATCACCTCCTTGAGATGTCTAGCATGTTCTTCCTCGTTCTTTAAGAAAGTCAGGATATCGTCTACAAAGATTACCACAAACTCGTTCAGGAACTCCCTAGACACCCTACTCATCAAGTCCACGAAGTAGGCGGGTGCATTAGTTAAACCGAATGGCATGACCAGCCATTCTAAGAATCCATCTGGAGTTCTGAACACAGTTTTGCCTATACTATCCTCAGCTACTCTGAGCTGATGGAATCCAGTAGCAAGATCAAGAGAAAACAGATGTTCCTACAAGCTGATCAAACAAATCATCGATCCTTGGCAATGGTTGTCTATACTCCTTGTTTAACTCACGATAATCAACACAAAGTCGAAGAGAACCATCTGCCTTGGTAGTAAATACTACAGGCGCTCCCCATTCAGATATACTTCATCTAATGAAGTTCTTCTCAAGCAACTCCTTGACTTGCTTCCTTAACTCTCATCTTGCGGGGCCATGTGCCTAACCGGCCACAAAACTATCTTGGCATTATCAACCAGATAAATGCGGAAATCTATCTCTCGTTTAGGGGTAACCCCCTTCACTTCACCCAAGATATCAGGATATTCTCGGACCACCCTCACCGATTGCAAACTATCAATAGACGAGTTGAGGGATTCAAGATAACACAACATGACGGGACCCATAGGGTTACTAGAAATTTTTAGGGTATTACCGAGGCGAGTCATGAGCCTCACAACCCTATGCTCAAAAATCAAGAATGGCTCCAAAACTGGACAACCAATCCATGCCCAAAATCAACCCATACCCCATGAAACCGAGAATATAAGCATCACGCGAGAACTCTATACTCAAGATAGAGATTTTCAAATCCACGTAGATAATAGACAAATGGGCGGAACCCCCAATTGGATTTGAAACACACACGGGATCATTAACTAGACTAGTACTTAGGTGCAAACTTTCAACTAAACCAGATGAAATAAACTATGCGATGCACCAGAATCAAACAAAGTACGAACAGGAAAATCAGAAATGTAAACAAGACTTCCAACAGAAACACTACCTCGATCATGAGCTGAAAGAACGATGTTGAGGGGATGAACTCGCCCTCCAGATGGTCTTGCATACTGAGTCTGACCTTGCCCTTGCTTCTTCGGGCAATCTTTGCTGAAATGCCCAAACTCACCACAACGATAGCATTCACCATTCTTCCTTTTCCTCTTCTTGCAATCCTTAATAAGATGCCCAACTGAACCGCAATAATGGCACTTCCCCTTGTTGTTATTGCCCTTGTTGTTGTTCTGATTGCCTTGACTGCTCTGACCACTTGGATTACCCTGATTTCCTTTCCACTGGGAATCAGTCTTCTTGGCTTGAGTATCATTCATCTTGATCTCCTTCTTGTCACTCCTATTCTCTTCATTGAGTAGGGCCATATTCACCAAACTCTCAAAAGTTGCCCCCAAGGGTATATGAGACATGGTTAAACCATGTAATGGCTCGTTTAATCCTAGAGCAAAGTATAGGGCCTTCTTCTGAGCTGTGTTAACCAAGTCTAAACCGACCCGAGCCAGTTGATTAAACTTATCTATGTATTCCCTAATAGTCATGTCCCCTTGCTTCAGTGATAGGAACCTTAGTCCAAACTTTCCCCGAAAGTCATCCCAAGTCTCAATTGGCCTAGTAGCGGTGGTGACCACCCACCAACGTGCAGCTTCTTCCTTTAGCAACCACACTGCCAATAAAACCTTCCTACGGTCATCTATATCAAAGAAGGCAAAAAGATCTTCGGTTTCTTTCAACCAATTCCTTGCCTCTACATAAGTCTCGATTCCAATGAAATTCTTGCAACCCATTGCTTTGAAATCTTTGCAAATCTCCGCGAAATCCTCTTGTGGATGCTGAGGGGGAGGAGGAAGAGGAACCTCAGCGACAGGAGGAGGAGGAACATTAACTACCGGAGGAGGAGGAGGAAGAGGAGGAGCATCTGCGGGGCCGGCTTCGGTCGCCCTAGCCTCCAAAAGTCTCCTATACCAAACAGGTACGTGTACTCCCTCCAGAATGGCAAAGTTATTGGCCATACTGAAAATGAAGAAAGATAGATTCAGAATGGAGAAAAACGAAGGAATTTTTTTGCTAATGGCTTTTTGGGGAATAACCTTTAAAATAAACTAGACTTTTCTTTGGAAAATACTTTATACTTGGTTTTGAAAATAGTTTTCCAAAAGTTTTCTAAAAACCTTTTTGTTCCTACTCGTAAACCATATGCTCTGATACCAAATGTAACACCCCACCTCCGCCAGGGTGGCTCTTGCAAGCACTCTGACTTTGGAGGGGCGTTTGAATCAGGTAAACATGCATAATGATATATCAAGGCAGAACAAGAACATATGTATATATGTAAACAAAGTAAATAAGATAAGTAAAACAGCGGAAGATTTCAAACTATTTCAAAACAAGTCTGGTACATCATAATGTCAACTTTCCAAATACACAAGTCTAGATAAAAACAACATCACTGGAAAAACTGAAATACATAAGTACTATCCCCAAAATAAGTGATAACCATAGCTAGCTCCATGTCAAGACCGTACATGAGCTAAAATCCCACAAGCAAGCGACCAGAAATCCAAGCTAAGCTCCAATATTCCCACCCTGAGAACCTGGGGGGGGGGGGGGGGGAGGAAGAAAAGAGGCGAAAGAAAAACAGGTCAGTCAAAAAGACTGAGTAAGCCCTACTACAATCAATGTAAACTGATAAAGTTAACTGGCATGATGAAAGCTGAGATGAACACAAGGATAACAACATACTAGCATGATGATTAACTAACAAGGTAGATAAAGGTGTCATCGCGTAATCAGGATTAAGGTTTTGCACCACAGGTGTACTAGCAAACTAACATGACTTGAACAAACAAGTATTGATCCCTTGGCCCAAGCTTTGGCCCAATAACATGAAGTGACCCTAATATGCGGTCCAACCAAACGGTCTAGTCGATCGGCTCTCTATAAGCCTAACTCGTCACGTGTTGGTGTCAATGCGGCCCAAACATAATTGTAGTCAGACTGTGTAGGGTCTCCCGTCGGGTGTATCAAGCCCTAGGGTGTCAACCCCTGGACACCATAAACATAAGTGCACAGTCTCGATCTACTGGTACCCGTGCATGTTTTCCCCGGCTTCGGACTATGTGCACGACCATAGTCCGCCCGGAACTACACCGGCGTACCACTCTGCCGTCGTTTTTGGTCTCTTACCTCAAGTCCAGTAATTGTGCCCCCCACCCTAGCCTAGACCCTAGGGTCATAATGATACAAACTTGGGATTACTGCTGGAGTGGACCCCCATTGCTAGGATTTTCTAGTGGGTTAAGTACGGTTTAACCCTTTTTCTAATCATGGATTAACTTGGTTAAGTGTAATGATGAGTTCACGACTTAACCTTGATTAATCTACCAAGCCCAAATTGGTTAAGTATTAAGTGGACCATGACTTAACCCTAATCATGAGGCATTAATTAATTAACGTGCATTAACCTCTCACATTAGACTTCGTTGCGGTTACTAGTTAAGCCGGTCTGTTCCGGGTAGCTTTATACCACAACTTGGTCTAACCTCGGGTTCAAGGTACAACATGACCAACTTCTCACATTGGGTCCTATTGTTTGTAGCAACTAGTTAAGCCGGTCGGTTCCGGGTAGGTTTACGCTACAAACTCAACCCAACCTCGAGTTGGTCTCACTTATATTTTCTAAGTGTCATGTCCATCATGTTTCCAAAACATGTTACAAGTTTTCAAGCATTTGGGTAGATCTAACTTAATAGGTAAATTCTCAATGGGTAGACCTAACTTAATAGGTAAATTCCCAATCTTACGTTTTTATGTCTTTTAAGTTTACCCAACCCCAAACGCAATCCCATCGCTTACATATCGCAATAGCGCATAAAGGATAGAAAGAGGGAACTTGGCATAATCATGACATAAAGGGGTTGAAGCCACAAGTTTAACATGGTGGCATATGAAATGTACATATGTTCATATACTTGCATATTACATTTTTAGGCCTCAAAAGCATGCATAAAACCAAACTTAGCATATTTGGTGATACATGGTGATAAATGACATGTAGAAATGGCCATAAGTTCGCATTTAGCCTCACATGCAAGTTATCATAAGAGATATGATAACTTACATGTTGCCAAAATGCAACCTTTAGCATAAAGCTTGAAGCTTTATGTTCATATACTCAAGGTAAGCTTGCATAACATGATAACATGAACAAAATGATCAACCCAAACTTGCATAACATAACTTGCATATCATATGGCAAACTTGCATAACATAACATGATAAACTTGCATATCATAACATGGCATACTTGCATAACATAACATGATAAACTTGCATATCATAACATGGCAAACTTGCATAGCATAACATGACAAACTTGCATACATAACATGATAGACTTGCATAACACATCATAGTAAACTTGCATATCATAATGATCAAACACACTTGCATCATTCATTAACTTTAGAGTTTAAATATGAAAGTAGAAAAGGGCTTACAATGCTTATGAAGACACAAAAATATGACAAAGCCCTTAAGCAATCAAATAAACCCAAAATGCAAGCTCTAATAGAAAAACCCTTGAGCCAAAATGATCAAAACTCTTGCTTTATGATGTAAATATGGAAACTTGACTTGAATGCAAGCTAATGACACTCATACAAGCTTGAAAACACTTGTATGCATGGAAAATCTCTCATAGAAATTTACTTAGGAATTTTATGAAGAGAGTGGAGGCCATGAGAGGATTGATTTTGCCATAGTTTAGTTACTTGAATGAATAATGATGATTTAGGGTTAGGTTAGGGGCTTATTTATAGAGATTAGGATTAGTTCTAGCCTTAGGATTAAACCCTAGTTCCAATCTCAGCCCTTAAAACCGAATCTGGCCCCCAAACTCAACACAACTCCAAGATGGTGCACCAGACAAAACTGCCCGGCTGAACCAAGTCGACAGGGCTGTCGACTTGGGTCCAACCAAGTCGACTCCCAAGTCGACAGGGCTGTCGACTTGGGTGCTCTGGCGGGAATTTTCCTGCCTGGCCCAATCTGACCTAATTTCCAAATTCAAACTTGAATTTGAAATCTGTTTTTACTTTGATTTTTTCTGAAAACTTCGTTAGGCCTTAATCGGGTCATACGGACTCCGATTTTCGAAAACTCGGACTCTATTTCGCGTCTTTTTCCGAGACGAACGCAATGGCATAGCCCGTTTCCCTTGATTCAGATTTTAGAATTAAATTCTGCCTCGATTTACGTTATAACAGGTTATTAAAAATACGGGTTGTTACAGCTGCACCATTTGAGATGCAATGGAATGCTTCTCATATATATATATATATATATATATATATATATATATATATATGAGCGTCACGGCACGCGCTTCACGCGTGGTCGTGGCACGCGCTTCGCGCGTGGATTGTTATTCCTCAAATATTGTGTAATTTATATATGTGAGGAGATGTAAAATGCATATTTGAACATGTCGACATGGTGAATATATTACTTTGTTTTAATATTTTATATTAGTATAAATATATATCTGAATACATACTAAGTACGATCAGGTAGAAAGATTTAGAATTGTGTGGGCGCATCAAGAAGCACATGGATCTAAGCATTTTGAATGTGTAAATATACTGCATGATCACCTTTGAATGAGCAGACTTAGGTATGCGCAGCAGTAAATTTAAATGACTAAATATAGCAAAATTTAAATGAGTAAAAGTAAAATAAATACGAAGTTAAGAAATTTTGGTTTATTAATTATAACAAATTTGGCAGACAAAGAATGGAAATGAGAGCAGCAAAAATTTGCCTTTTCACATCCATCATGATTTGGTTTTTTTCTAAAAAAAAGAGTATTTGATAAGCAAAAAATGACAAAAACAACAAAAATAATTCAATTTTGGGAACGTATTACGGCAGTTAAATTCAATCTTGGGGCAGAAAACTATTTGCCCTGGTGCCTATAGATTATTTGCAGTTGCACATTACACATTTTGTACAATCAGGTAGACCTTACACACCAACATTGCATGTTAGCTTCAAGTAGTACTCATCTAGCAAATCAATATAGTCCAATGCATATTTAATGAGTGCAAAGCATTATTGTCATTGTAGTACATATATAGCCCTATTTAATGAGCGCAAATACATGAAGCGGAAGCATTACAGTCAGGGCGAAGCATTGCAATCAGTATAGTACACATTTAAGCAAAATTAATCTTATTTTCCCCTCTGTATTGAAGGGGAAAAACATGAAACATGGAACATAAAAAAGAACAAAAAAAAGAAGAAACAGAGAAAGCATCCAAGTTATAGATTCCTGCACGAAAGATTGTTGTTTTATGGCAGTGAGATGAAGACATATATGGAGGAGTTCAAAAATATTGGGAAACAAATATATAAAGTAAGGTTTACCTGAAATTAGAAGCTTTCATAGAGTATGGAAGGCTAAAAGGAAGAAATGCTTGTTCCCAGCGCGAGCGGTTGAGAAAGAAAAAGAAGACCATGTAAATTTATAGGTGAAATACTATGCAATTACAGGAGATATCGCGTTATTCAAGGAGAAGAAGTATTAGGCGCTTACTTAAATTGGAAGTAAATTGAAAGACAAAAAAATGAAATTGTACGAAAATCTGGAAAATAAACTGGAAAGAGGAAAGAAATAAAAGAGTGCAATTACAGGAGATATCTCGTTATTCAAGAGGAAAAATACCATCCGCATATTTAAAAGAAAATGTTATTTCAACCAACAATAAAAAGCGATGAAAAACACCGGTTTAGAGATAAAAAGTGGACCCTCCCTATTTTTCCTCCTAAATTATAGTTTCCATCCTCTAATATCCACCGCTTGATTTCTTTCCACATCATCCATATGAATTTATTTCCGGTTGTTCTAGCAAAGTCCATATTTAAATGATGAAGTTTTTAGGGAAAAAACGAAAATGTCAGCATTTATGCAGATCCCTTTTTTATTTTTTTTGAATTCAATCAGACTCGATATTCTAGGAGAAATATTAGCTGCTTACTTAAATTAAGTTTTCAGAGAATAAAACGAAAATATCAGCCGTATACTCTAAATGTACTCAGATCCTAACTTTTTGAATTCAATCAATACTTTTCTAAATTGTTAAAGGGTATTTTCGTCAGTTCAGGTGTACATCAAAAAAGTGTGACACCAAACCTATTTCAACTATTAGTAAAGATATTGTGTATTTTACAAATGTAAGGAAAAATGATTTGTACTAATGTTGCATTGTTAATAAATTATCACTCTAAGAAATAAAATAGTATATAATATAAATAAATTCAAATGCAATATCAGTCGTAAAAAAATGCAAATGTAAATAAAAAAAAAATCTAACTATAAACCAATATTATGATACTGCTAAAAATATACAATTGTCATACTAAAAAATGATAAAATTTATTTATTAACAAAATATTAATCTTGATTATCTTCATTGTCACCATCCATGTTCTTTACCTGTAAAGGAAAAAAACATGATTATATAGTACAATTGAATAATGGATATTTTTTTATTTTATAAATTATATATTTGAATGCAGCTTACCAACTTAGACATGAAACTTGCATCTCAATCGTACTCATCTACTAACGGGATCTTTTGATTGCTGCGTAGTTGCATGGTGCTGCGGATCACATAGGTGTTTGCAGTCTTATATAAGTTTGGTGCAAACTATTGAAGACCAAATGCTGATGCAAACCAAGCAGATAAATCCGAAAAGACACATCTGAATACCGATGCAAACCAAAGTAGATAAATGCATAAAATAATATAAAGTACCTGTCTTGAAATCAGAAGCTTTCCAACTGGAATATAAAGCTGGAGATCCTGAGAGCAAAACAGTTTAAATAATTGTAGAGGAAAATGGAAGAATGAAGAGGGCAATTGATTTTGTGAGACGGGAAAGAAAAATACAGTGTCATATTTATAACTGAGAAAGTGTACATATCAAGATGAGACAGTGCACTTTAGGAATGCAGTAAAATATATGCACTATTTACCATCGAATTGAAGTACTAAAATCTAAATTGGATTATTTTATAGATGATAATTTTAATGTTATATACATTACCAATTGAGAATACATTTACATGTAAATATACTATGAAATAATCGTAATTGGTAGAATTGGTATGCATAAATCCTACCATAATTCTACCATAATATTGAAAATCTGTAATAACCTACAACTCAATTTAATTTGATTAAATATATGCACAACTCAATATTTGAATTGTATATTTGGATTATGGTACCAAATATGGTAGAATTTGTATTATCAAATGTGTACCATGATAAAGTCTTATATTGTAATAATACTACATTTGGTAGAATTTTTATTACTGATTTAATTCTACCAATTATGAAACAATACATTTATTCTATATTTGAATTGGTATTTCATACTATGTTTGAATTCCAAATTTAGTACCAAAGGTTCACAACTTGATTATGTCTACCAATTGATGGATGTACCAATTTAAAATTATCATGTATACAATAATCCATTTATTATATACCAATTGAGAATAAATCATACCATAATTCTATGGTAGAATTGGTATACATAAATCCTACCATGATACCGAAAATCTGTAATAACATACAATTTAATTTAATTTGATTAAATATATGCACAACTCAATATTTGAATTGTATATTTGGATTATGATACCAAATATGTTAGAATTTATATTACCAAATATGTACCATAATTCAGTCTTATATTGTAATAATACTATATTTGGTAGAATTTGTTTTGCTGATTTAATTCTACCAATTATGAAACAATCCATTTATTTCATACTATATTTGAATTCCAAGTATTGTACCAAAGGTTCACAACTCAATTATGTCTACCAATTGAGAATCAATTTACATTCCTATCAATTTTGGATGTACCAATTTAAAAATATCATGTATAAAATAATCCATTTATTATATACCAATTGAAAATAAATCCTACCATAATTCTATTAATTAATAATAATAAATGTTTAAAATTGAACGCATTTACGTGTGCTATAATTTGTGACGCATGATTTATAATTTAATTGAAAATGATCAGGGCGCTCAAATTAGTTATGACATGCGGGTAAAGGGCATTTTTGGTAGTTTGCGTGTACACCAAAAAAGTGTGACACCAAACCTATTCCAACTATTAGTAAAGATATATATATATATATATATATATATATATATATATGATGAGCGTTCAAGAGCACCCCAAATAGTGCAGCACCCCAAATAGTGCAGCACCCCTTTAGCCCCCTGATTTCCACCACACATTCTTGTTTCTCTCTCCTCCCACTAACTCTCTCTCCCTTCACTAATTTATTTAATAATAAATGTTTGGCCCTCATTCGGGTGCAAAAGGGGTGCTATATAACCCATATATATATATATATATATATATATATATATATATATATATATATATATATATGAGGAGCGATCAGGGGCACCCTTGTTTGTGAGCACCCCTGCCGGTCCGTGAGCTACGGCGATCCAAATCGAACGAGAATTTGCAGATGTTCAATCCATATATATTTAAGGACCTATCCAAAATTTGAGCTCGTTCCGACATCCGTACCATATTCAAAATCTTAGCTCAATTATTCACCGTTCAGACATTTACTCAAACCGTTAAATTTAAACACCAAATATATTATTGTACGGATGTCGGAACGAGCTCAAATTTTGGATAGATTCTTATATATATGTGGATTGAATATTTACAAATTCTCGTTCGATTTGGATCGCCGTAGCTCACGGACCGGCAGGGGTGCTAAAAGGGTGCTCACAAACAGGGGTGCCCCCGATAGCTGCTCATATATATATATATATATATATGTATGTATGTATGTATGTATGTATGTATGTATGTATGTATGAGGAGCATTCAAGATCACCCAAATAGTGCAGCACCCCTTTAGCCCTCCTAATTTTCAGCATACATTACCGTTTCTCTCTCCTCCCACTAACTCTATCTACCCCCACTAACTTATTTAACTATAAATATTTGGTCCTCATTCGGGTGCGAAAGGGGGATGCCCATAAAAATGGGTGCTATATAACCCCCCCCCCCCCCCCCCCCCCATTTGTTTACGTTTGTATGTACATATTCATGTGATTAGCAAAGGTATCCATCCAAAAAATAATGAACTATTGTAATACCAACTTTTATACCGACTAAAATATAGTAACTTCCAAGTTGGACAATGTTACTTCAAAATTTTCCAAGTATAACTCAAAGACATAGAATGGTTAACCCACTGTCGAAATATACAAATAGCGAATAGTAAAAATTTGTTCATCTAATGTTTAACTGGCTGTCCATATAACCAAAAAATGGCATACTTATGGAATATTATTTTGTATACCTCCAACCATGTAAACTCATGTCTACTACAAATAATGGGCATGGCCTCTTAACACTACTTCATAATATATATCTACCTTAATCATATGGACAAAACCAATTATTTCGTAATTACGAGATATTAATTACTTTTGCTTCCAAATGGAGCAACCATGAAGGTCGACGATTTGAGTACTAAAAGTGAGACATATTTTACGCTTATTACAATTTCCATTGGAAGTTGATACCAGGAAAAGAGAAGAGGTGAAATCTACATGATCTCATATGATTTTTTAGCTCCTTACGGTAATGTGGTAAGTTTAGCATGTTTGTAATCCTAGTACGTTTTGTGTATAATATGGCTAACTACTCCAAGTGCACTTCAGTTGCAATTCTGGTTAATTTTAAGTCAGTTAAACATTCGACGAATAAGTTTTTATGTCAAATGCCAAGAGTTCAATTAATGCTTTAAACGTTAGCTAAATCAAAGTTTTTAGCACTCAATATATTTGTATAATAGTAGCTACAAAGAATAAGCTATTCTATTAAAAATTTGTATGGATTATGTGTTGTTTATAACAAATTTTATTTCGTGGTTCATAAATCAGATATAAAAGCTTTCTTCGATAACAAATATTCACAAATCAGTTCTGAACCAAAAATATTATAGCAAAAGTGTGCGACATTCGCAAAATGGATCAATTAAAACAAAAAACAATAGTACTGATGTACGAAGATAAAGCAAATCGAAATATCTGAACATTTCAATTAAAATATATACATCATAAAGATTCATACCTTCGAGGAAAAGCGGAAGTGATATTAGCCGTGAATTATCTCTGGCAACCCATCCAATTTCGATTCACAATGCAAACCGTTGATTCCCAAGCAAGAGAAATCGGATTTTAGCGATTGGGTGATGCGAATGAATGGATTCGCGATCGAATTTAGGAATGTGAACGAGTTTTGGGAGAAATGATTAGAAGTTATTAATCGATTTTATAAATTGAGAAGAATGAAAGTGGGTGGTAACCCTGTGGATCTGATGAGAAACATAACGGGTACTTCACAAAGACATGGTTAAAGTTAGTGCATCGAATCTATCTTATTAGGGTAGAAATAGAGGTATTTTTGTGTTGATCAACATCGACTACGTACAAATACTGGTTGTTGATTCAGCTATCCGTTAGCCAGTTGCAACATATATTTCAACGATAATCATCGCACTACCATTTACATTTGAGTTGAAGTCCTGAACTGATGATTAAAAGTCGGACACTCGTTAATTTTCTTTTGACATAATGTTTCAGGCTTTGTGTTGTTTTTCAAATGGTTTTCGTAATTAATATATCTCTCTTTTTCCTGCATGACTGCACCGCTACAATTAGTTGCACTCATATGAATATTAGCATTCGTGTATGTCAAGTTGACTTAATTCATTTATGTCAAGTACACTTAATACACGCCATCTGTGGTAGCTGCTAGGCTTCTCACCTTCCCTAGACTTACTATCGATCCACACCTGATTATATATGCATTTGTAAGGCTAACACTTAGTCATTGCATTTCAAAATGCAGACTTTGATTCAGGTGATAGGTTCTATATGCATGTTGCTAGGTATTACAGCAGAGAAGAAACCTGATAAAACTGTTATTATTTCTACCTTTACTGGATTCATGGCTCTTTTAATTGGAGAAGTTGGTTAGTCCTATGTCATATGCAATTATTTCAGCTGTTTTTTTTCTTTTTTTTCTAGGCATAAAATCTCAAAGCATTTGCATTTTATTTTTGCCTTTTGAGTTATTAGGTCGAAGGAAGAGTCTTGGGAGTATGCTGATAGTATACATCTTCTTGTCAACGATTGTAGCTTCATTTTCACTTGTGCATTTTTCTATGAATCATTCGACTGCGGTATCTACCATACATTTCCATTAGTTTTTTTTTAACGGTCTAGGCAAGCTTTTTTCATTAGTTTCTCCTATTTGCTAGGTTGAAAAATTAAATATGTTTTTTTTACCTCCTTTAGGCGATCCAAGATGCAAATGCCGCAGCCTTGACTAAATATGAAATACTCGAAGCGGTGCGGGTTTTTGTGGGTAAGCAAAATTGTTATCTTCATAAACATGCAGGGCTGGCCCAAGGGTCAGGCAAAAGGGTGATTGGCTAGGGCAACCATCAAAAAGAGCAACTTTCTGGTTCTAAATTCTATATACAGAGAAAAATTACAATAGTTTAATGGAACCACTAGTGTTCTAATCAATTAGCTTGACATATTAAAAAGAATTCAAATCTGTCTGACTTTATATTGTCTATCCTTCCTAAATTATTGTCCAATATAATAATTATTTTCAACAACTAGGAGCAAATTCTATATGATCCGTCATAATAATACTTGCTTGATTTCCTGATTATTGTCCAATATAATAATTATTTTCAACAACTAGGAGCAAAATTTACATGATCCGTCATAATAATACTTGATTGATTTTCTGATTATTTCTCAAATTTCTACAGGTGTCGTGTTGCAAATAATTGTTATTATCACCACTAATTCTTTGGTACAAAACATGGCTCTTCCGAAGCGTTCATCCTAGCAATCTTGGCAACGTTTTTATAAATTGTCATGGCTAAATTTTTGCAACAGCTTTTGCTATCAGATGCTTATTATTTATGGAGGTTACATTTGTTCTTCTGAACCATTTAGACAAATTTACAAACTGTACAAGCTTTGTCTGCAGTGTATTGTCTGGGTATTGCTTTGAATTTGGGAGCAGTCTATATTTACATAATTCATTTGCTTATAGAGCTAAAATTGCAGTTGCTGAATTCTCATCTTCACATTTTCTATGAATTTTTTCTGTCAATTGGTTGATGAATTTAAATGCTTTCATGCTCAGCTTCTAGTATTTAGATCCCATTTCTTTAAGATTTACAATTTGAATTCGGCTTTGACAGCATTGATTGACAAAATCTAATTGACTTAACATTATACAAAATGACATTTTATTCAAGATAAATGATACAAACCCAAACAAATTAATTACTGTTGAATAAATATGAGGCAAACCCCTATTGTTTTGTTTTATGCATTTCTTACAAGATATACAGCAGTGTAACCAATGAATTTGGACTCAAACATGAAAACTGAAGAAAAAAGAGCTGTTGGTCAAAAACCCTTCTTCATGCTGATTGTTGTTTTAAATTAGTCTGGTTGATCTATTTAAGCTGAAACGGTTTCCTCTTTGGATGAGAGTTGGTTCTGGATATGCTGTGGTACCACATCGAATTTGGCAAGCTGCATTGTGTAAGAAGCACGTCCCTTTGTCATTCCTCGAAGAGTGCTAACGTATTGGAACATCTCGGCTAGTGGCACCAAGGAGTCAACTACCTGCATTACCCAAAAAAAAAAAGAATGTATGACTGATGATGTAAACATTACTTACATTTTTGTCACTTTAATCTATATTAAGCCCCACCTGCCATTAACGCCGACACCAAACTTATCGATACTAAACTTAAAAAAAAAAAAAAAAAAAGCCTAAAATAACCTTTGATTTTATAAAAAAAACACAAAACTTTGGTTGCTAAAAATGTATACACAGTAGCTGTTAGGATTGCCTCGCACGTTGTTAATGAGAAATGATGGTTTGGATACAATAGTTCCATGTTACGGAATATATTGAAGGAATTGTGTAGAAATATGAGCTGGTAGACACGTAACATTAGGAATTCCTTTTGTTATATAGAAGTTGTGTGTCAGCTCATATACATGCAAGGAAGAGGGCTTTGTTTCCATTGTCGTTACATAACAGTGGTATCGGAGCCGAATGTTCGGACTAGGCTATGCAGACAAGGCAGTGCTCTCAAAAGATACTCGTAGGATGCGAGTCAAGGGGGAGACTGTTAGGATTGTCTCGCATGTTGTTAAGGAGAAATAGTGGTTTGGATATAATAGTCTCATATTACGGAATATATTGAAGGAATTGTATACAAATATGAGCTGGTAGACACGTAACATTAGGAATTCCTTTTGTTATATGAAAGTTGTGTGCCAGCTCATATGCATGCAAGGAAGGGGACTTTGTTCCGGCCGCCGTTACATAACAGTAGCAGTAGATGATAGATCAATCTATATTGCTTTGGTCACTTTTATTGTTCAAAGTACTCCAAAAACTGTTAGGTGGTGGTGGATATCTTTTGTAAATTGTTAGAAGGGACACATAAAAATTCAGCTCCCTTGCCGAAGAAATAAAACACAGTTGTATAATCTATCGGCATTTAAAATCAAAATAGAGGTCCCATAATGTATTTTTATGACACTCTTGCCATATCATTGGTTCAACAATACCATACAGCGTTTGTCAAGATTTTCGATACACCACTGTTGTTTTCTTTACAAATTTCAATGAGATACTACTGAATTTGCTTGAAAGAGGGAAATAGCAAATTTTTAGGCTGGAGACTTCATATTAGATTGCCGTTAAACTTTTTTTCTTTTTTCTTTTTTTTCAAAGTCCTTCGAAAACCATCCTCCTGATAATTTTTGAAGTTCTTTTAACAGTGCATTATAAACAAAAAATTACTTTTTTTGGTATTTGAAGAGCTTTAACTAAATGTCATATATGTAGGGCAAGAATCGGTTACACTCATTTTTGCTACACATTTATTCCACATTGATTTTAACTACACATTCTGATTTAAATATTATATTTTCTCGCTTTTATCATGGGTAACAAGAATGAGGTGTAGTCCATCTTTGTCTTTATATACACCCATTTATATAAAATATTGGGAATATATGGAAACATTATACATCATCTATATATACCCCCATTTATATTGCTGTTCACCCAGCCCATGAAAACCAAAATGTAACTAATATTCCTTTATTTTTACATAAGTATATTTTTGGATAAAAATCAATATAGACTTAAGCATTTGATTTAGTTGATGTATTCAATGAAAACATTGGAAGTTGCCTTAATCCAATCAATTGTACAAGAGAAGGAAAATCCCCGTGAGTACGAAAATTTGAGATTGAATTATTGAGGTATGATGTTTAAATGAAAAGCACTTATTATCTTCTTGGATAAAATTTAGACTAGGCAGAAAAAATGTACGTGTCCATGCGCTCTTATGGAAAATGGTTTTAGGTGTATATAGCATCGTTCCATATGCGTATGCATGCTCTTATGGAAAGGGTCTTAGGTGCATATAGCGTCATTCACTAATAGTATGACATACCTTTAAACCACCAGGCTTATCTCCGAAACTGTTAATCTGACCCCTTCTTGAGTTCAAATCACCTATAACATCACCCAAATGCTCTTCAGGCGTCACAACTTCAACCCTCATTATAGGCTCCAGCAGCCTGGGACCAGCCTTCCTCATCCCCTCTCTAAAAGCACCTCTTGCTGCCAGCTGAAAAGCCAAAACACTAGAATCCACGTCATGGTAAGATCCATCAGTCAAAGCAGCTCGGACATCGACCACTGGATATCCAGCAAGCACTCCATTACTCATGCATTCTTCCAGTCCCTTCATTACTCCTGGTATGTATTCTTTTGGAACCGCTCCTCCTTTTATTTCACTCTTGAACTCGTACCCGCTTCCTGCCTCTAAGGGTTCAAACCTCACTGTGATGTCCGCGAACTGACCTTGCCCTCCAGATTGCTTCTTGTGTATGTATCTGATCTCTGATACCTTGGATATGCTCTCGCGGTAGTTGACTTGAGGTGCACCTACATTTGCTTCTACCTGTTTCCATGAAGCGTGGAATTTAAGATGAGCACAAGTAGGAGTATATCTACTGTTTCACAAAATATATTGAACATGAACTATTGCATAATAAATGAAAAAAAAAATGCAATAATCTAAAGTTTTGCCATTAGAAATGTTCTGTTTTCAGTACTTGTTTATAAGTAAATAATGATCTTCACCCAGAAACTCATGAAGGGACAAGTCTAGACTGGATTTGTTTTATTTTTTTGAGGAAGAAGACTGGATTTATTTAATGCTCTATATATTCGAATATTCGAAACACTGATTGTAGAACTGTGAATGAGTCTCTATTTACATTTTCAAACTCCTTGTTAGAATTGAAGAAAATGGTTGTTTTTGATAATATTGGCCTTTGCTAAATACTGAATAATGATGGTTGAATTATGAATCAATCATTTGCTCATATTTTCAAAACTTTTGATTGGAATTAAAGGAAATAATTGTTTTGATCGTATCATACCCTTGCCAAAAACTGATCGTTAATTGTTGAATTATGAATGAATCATTTGTTTATATATTCAAACTTCTTGTTTGAACTGAAAAATGATCTGATAACATCGATCTTACATAGTGAGTTTAATTTTCAAAATTTTATTCTTCAAACCTTCGATTTTAAAATTATATTAATAAAAATTGGCATTTCCGAACTTCCAATATTCATATTTGAAACTTTGAATTTTTAACAAAAAAGAAACGTCGAATTTAATGAACCTTGAATTTTCGAGAACTTGAAATTTCAAAATTTTGTATACCAAAATGTTAGGTTTTCTAAATTTTGAAATTTCAACAAATGAGGTTTTTATTTTATTTTTAGTATGAAGTAATCTGTAGATGTAAGGGGGTAAATAGAAAATATTACCATTTGACATCCAGAACAAAGAAAAATCATTATGAAAGTGTTGAACACATTTTAACTAAACAAGTGCTTTATATTCATAGTTTTACTGAAATTAAAAGCGTAAAAGTTTCATCCACTTATTTTTCATTTTTTAAGGCGTTCCAACCTATTCACTAATTAATAAGATAGCAAAACTAGGTATTCCTTAATTTTGCTTTGGTCATATGATTAATTTTAGAAATATGGTTTAGGGACATCAAACACAGGTTGCTGGGAATGAAAAAACGGTATCTTTTCAGAATGATATATTTTCTCAAATAATGCGCATTGTGATGGTGTGTTTTACTTCTTATTAACTCAGTCACAGCTCCAGTATTGGTTTAGTTATACTAAGATCAAAACAATACAGAATGAAAAAGGTATGATGATTGATATGGTTTAGATGCGAACCTTGTACTCTCTCTTAAGTCTGTCAACAATGATCTCAAGATGCAACTCTCCCATCCCTTCAATCACAGTCTGATTAATCTCCTCGTCTCTAGAAAAATGAAAAGATGGATCTTCTTGAGCAAGTTTAATAAGCCCAACGGCCATTTTATCCACATCGGCCTTAGTCTTAGGTTCAATCGCAACTTTGATAACAGGATCTGGAAAATCCATTCTTTCAAGCACAACAGGATTCTCAGGATCACACAGCGTCTCCCCAGTAATTGTATCTTTCAAACCAGCAAGAGCAACAATATCACCAGTCAAAGCGTATTTGACATCCTCTCTACTATTAGCATGCATTTCAAGAAGTCTTCCTATTCTTTCTTTCTTATCTTTGTTAGCATTTAGAACATAAGAACCCGCTGCCAACTTTCCCGAATATATTCTAACGAAAGTAAGAGACCCTACAAAAGGGTCGCTCATAATCTTAAAGGCCAACCCAGCAAATGGTTCGCTGTCATCTGGCTTCCTTTCAATGGTAATCTCAGGGTTGTCAGCATCAGTTCCCTTCATTGGTGGCACTTCAATTGGTGAAGGCAAGTAGTCCACCACAGCATCCAACAATGGCTGAACCCCTTTGTTTTTAAAGGCAGACCCACACAGAACTGGAACAAAACTGTTCCCAATAGTTCCTTTCCTAATCAAACTTTTCAAAGTGCCTTCATCTGGCTCTATTCCTTCAAGATAGTTCTCCATAACCTTGTCATCAAGTTCAATTACAGTTTCAATCATCTGCATCCTATACTCTTCAGCTAAGTCTTTCAAATCCTCAGGAATATCTTCGTACGTAAACTTTGCACCCAACTCCTCCCCGCTCCAGACAATCGCTTTCATCCTCAACAAATCAACCACTCCTTGAAACGTGTCTTCAGCACCAATCGGTAACTGAAGCACTAGAGGTTTAGCACCTAAGTTTGTGACTATCATATCTCTTGTTCTAAAGAAATTAGCACCGAGTCGGTCCATTTTGTTAACGAAACATATTCTAGGAACTCCATATTTGTCTGCCTGTCTCCACACAGTTTCAGACTGTGGTTCGACTCCAGCAACACTATCGAACAGACAAATTGCACCATCTAAAACCCTAAGGGCTCTTTCTACTTCTAGTGTGAAGTCTACATGGCCAGGAGTGTCGATGATGTTGATTCTGTGATTGTCCCAGAAAGTGGTTGTGGCTGCAGATGTTATAGTGATTCCTCTCTCTTGTTCTTGTTCCATCCAATCCATTGTGGCTGTTCCTTCATGTACCTCCCCGATTTTGTAGTTTCTTCCTGTGTAGTAGAGGATGCGTTCTGTGGTCGTGGTTTTGCCTGCATCTATGTGAGCCATGATTCCTATGTTGCGGTAGTCTTTCAATGGCACTTGTCTTTTTGCCTCTGACGAACACAGGGAAATAGTTCTTAGATGAATAAGGAAACACTCAGCTACTCAAGTCTAGAGAGAAACTTTTGGTTTTGTGCCATATTAAGATGTAACGGTTAAAACTCATGGACGATATACATGGTGGTTATATCATGTTCAAACAAAATTTAATACTCAATACTTCGATTTAATATCAACTTGAATTGTGAAAGTGCACGAATGATATTTTACTTGTCCCTTATATATCATGTTCGAAAATAATAAACAACCAATCATCTTATCATCTATATGCCGTGGGCATGTCGATATTTAAAGCCACAGAAATTTTATTTGTGGATTTCACCAACTTTATGCATATATGTTATATGCCAAACTTAAGTAACCATTAACACAAACAACTTGTGCGCATATTCAAAAGTATGAAAATCAAAATATACATCAAATCAATCACAGCTAACACTGCGAAATTCTCACCATCAGGTGCCCCTGCCATGGCTTTGACATCAATCTTCCGACTGTTGCGTTCACACAACAAAGGAAACGTAGACTTTGACGTTAACTTCGTTATACCAAGCAGAGAAGAAGAAGAAGAGGAAAGGGCAGCACAAGCAGTTCCTCTTCCGAGAGCTGACGTCAGCAAGCAGTTGTTGGATGGGGCGCCAGTGCGCCCGTGGCACCGTACACCGCCGCATGGAGCTGACGTGGCACTAATCCTCCCCGCCATTTTTTTGGTTTATCCTTTTTCTTCCCCTCCTTATCTTCTAGTTTATCGGGAGGTTGATAACGGAAGCTACGAGGCTCGCTTTGTTTCAGTCAAATTATACTGAATTAAGTTGAACCACGGAATTTAACCCTCCAGGATGCTGAAATTACAATTTAGCCTCACTTCGGCAGAAGTTAACCGGGGCCAATTCAGGAAATGCTCTTTGCAGGAGTGAAATGCATCCACGTTGTTTAAATCAAATCCTAGATAAGAAATGGGGTCATGTATAATTTTAGCTTGAAATTATTTTGGCTGAGAAGAAGACAAATTTACTAGTGTCGATCATGATGTGGAATGTTTATGAACATGATTTGAACATCTTCAGTTGAAGCACAAGCCTATTTTTCTTGAACCGACTGAATCTTTTAACATTTGTATTTAAAATAGTCATGATAATTGATATTTTCGGATCTGAATAAAGTTAAAGTTATATTTGCATTTGTATCTAAAATTATTTTCGAATATCAAATATTTGCATCCGCGGATATGATCAGATATCGGATGATCATTCGGTTAGCCGGTGAAATATAAACCAAAAAACAAAAAATGATTATTTTAATTTGACATAAATCTTTTTTCTATCTCATTGACTGTAAAAATATGCAAAACCAACAAATATAATAATAACAATAATAATAAGTTTTGAGCGGTTAATGTGCATAATTTCATATAAAAAAAAGATATATATATCTTTCATTATTCTAAAATGCTCATAAAAATAAACTATAATGTGATAAAAATCAAACGAATAATTTCTAAATGTTGATGCTTTATTTTCTTATACGTATTCGTTTTTTGGAATATTAAATATTTATTTATTTTTCAAATTCGGATGAATACATATTTCAAAATTTTCAAGATTCCATTGGCAGTCTTATCAAATGAATAGTTAGTAAATTGAGTTATATGCCTAAAGATGACAATGTTCAACTACAAAACAAAGTAAAGAAGAAACAAACTTTGTTAGTTCTGATAACCTTGTGATAATGAAATATATGACATGGAAAATAATGGGAAGTAACTTAATTAAAAGTAGACCAAAGGTAACATATTCGTCGTTTTGTTTTTAAATTAAACGTACTGTATCACAATCCATCCAAGTTTTAATGGAAAAAGAGTCACTCTTTGAAATATATCAGGTTGTATCTTAACTGTTATCGAGTGGATATTTTAAGTTGATATCCCCAATAAGCCCAAAAAGCAAAGAGTAAGGAGTCCCCAATATGAGAATAGTATAACAAACAATGATCATTATCCATTTCCATGACAAATTTAAAGTATTAATAATGAATAACGATGTAGTGTATACCGTTTGCATAATGCATTTAGTGTTTTCTCTATCGATTCAAGCAGCACTTTTGTACTATTATTTTTACTTGTCACGATTACTGGAAGGTGTAGTCCGGAGCTTAAAATCTAAAGCTCTAGAATGAACAAAGCTCCTACTAAGATTTAAACATTATGACGATGTCCAAAGGATATTAATTTAGAACTAAATGCAGACACATAAAAGAAGGTATAGATAAATGACTAAAGAAATCAAAACTCTCTATAATTTGAATTCCACAAATTTCATTCAGTCTATATTTTGATACCAATCCACATATATTACTAATGGAAAAACTCAGTTAGCCACAATCTAATATACATGCTAAGAACATCAATTTCAACATGTGGGACTAAAGTGTTTTCATTTTAAGTAAGCAGTTTAATACAGAGCCAATATTAAATATTAAGATAGTCTCCTTTAAATTCAACGGCTTAAACAGCCTAACGCCTATATGAAGTTACAACATCCAAAGCTATATATAGAAATGCTACATTAGAAATCTACATCAGTCTAAGTTGACAGTCCAAAATAATATCAGAGTAAAGAACCATATATAAATGCAAGGGGCATACCTACAGTAAATGAATTCTATTCGGGCCCAAAAAGACTAATCACGTATTATTCATATCATTTGTGATCATACGTAAGCTTGTTCAGGAAGTTGTTGATGGCGGACAAAGTCGGTCAAATGCCACACAACTATTTATAGCTCGACTACGAAATAAAGACTTAGCAACAGTGGATGTAGGGATCTTTACCCGAATTGTTATATAATCTATCCTTGTTATATATTATTTCTTTGCTACAATCTTATTGATGTAGTTAGTCTTCTAATTTGAAAAATATGTTGGCAAAGGAGTGGGGGATTTATCGTTTTTAATTCCAACAAAAAAAATTTCAATGTCGGTGATGTATTAGTATAACCCCTTTGAAAGTATATTACTTTTAGGATTGCAAGAATTTTATATTCATTTAAAAAACCCTTGTGGCAAAATAAATTTTCAAGTCATTTTTGCCTATTACAACGCTCTACTATATATAACTTTTGACTTATGACTACTTTAACTTTCCTGTTACCACCGTACACAACATCCGGCTGACAACTATTTTTGTTCATTATGGTACTCTACTAGATACCCTTCGATTTATAATTACTTTTTCATATTACAGCACACTACTATATATAGCATAAGCCTTATATTACTTTAACTTTCTAGCTATTATTATACATAACCTTCGACTTGTAGATACGTTTAGCTGTTGTGATATACTAGTATACATATCTTTCAGCTTATAATTACTTAAGCTTTCCAGCTACTTCTATACGTAGACTTCGATTTACATTTGCTTTTGTCTATCATGTTCGTATGGCTTACAAATACTTTATCTTCCCAATTGCTACTAACATGGCCTTTGGCTTACAAGTACTCTTTCCTATTACGATCCTACTACATATAGCCTTCAGCATATAATATTTTCACTTTTCAGCTGTTGCTATAAATAATCATCGACTTGCAAATTAGCTTTGCCTACGACCAGTGTTCTAAAATCCTTTTAGGTTTCCGCATAGGCCTTACACTAACAACATAGTCTCAATTTTTAACTGGTCCGCTTAGGTGATACTTTCTACATTATATAAGCATATAAAATGGTTTTTAAGTACCATCTATACATCAAACTAGGCTCGATGCCTCTTATAAGCATTAAAATGTTTGTTGGTAGCAATTTTGTTTTAGTGGTAGCTTAAGATCCAGCAAAATCTATTATATACCATTATGGATATGTTGATGCTGAACAAATCCATCCAAAATACACGAGTTTATCGAAAATGTCTTATTTCGATAATCGTTGCCTTAGCGGTTGATTGATAGTCTATGCTTATCGCCTAGCATCCACCTAACGATTTTTACAACCTTACCTACGACACTGTACTATGGATGGCCTCATACATCGAACTACTTAAACTATCCAGCTACTCTATACATAGTCCTAGACTTATAATTGCTTTTTGCTATAGCTACATAATATCATACATGGCCTTTGTCTTACAAGTACTTTAGATTTCTAGCTACTACTATACATAGCATTCGGCTTACATTTAATTTTATCTATTATGACACCTTACTATACATAACCTTTAGCTTATAATTGATTGTGCCTATTAGGAAAGTCTACTATAACTAGCCTTCGATGTCTAATTACTTTGGCTTTTCAACGGCTACTACACATTACCTTCGACATTCAAACACTTTTCAACTAGTATTATATGAAGCCCTTAACCTTTAGATCCTTATTATGAAATCTACCAATTTCTATTAAATATTAATCGAGCTTGGTAATTACGAAAAATTAACAAAGATTAAGATAAAAGTGAAATTGTCAAGTATAAATATACCCTAAGTCTTCCAAAAAGCTAAAATACACGTTACATTCCACATGCTGAGTGAACTTTACTGGAACATATGTTATATCCTAAATTTTACTCAGTTATATTCCACCCTTAAACCGTATAATTTATAACTTTTTTATTAAGCCTCCTATAAATAATAAATGTCAATAAGTACATTACATATTCTCTTGCATAACATTCCTCAACTCACGTTATTAAAGGGTAATCCCCAATGTCAAAGTATAAGTAATGGTCGAAAGTAGTGATCCTCTAATTGATCAAAAACCAAAAGTCCGCATACAAGCACCAACTAGTATCTAAAGCCAATACAATTCCATAAAGCTGAAATCACTCCGGTGCATTAATGATTCAAATCGCCAAAAGTATATACATTACGTGCAAATTGTCACATTCAAAAGTCATATATGAATTTCATATCATTAATTCACGTCAATTCGTAAATAAAAAGTAATGACACCTATTTAAGTCCTGGTCTGTGATGTCCCACTCAGATACCTACACTAAAAAAAAAGCATTATAGAGTAATATTGTTTGCTAGTGCAGAGAATAAGACTGTTTGGAGCGACCATCCATAAGCTTTATCTTAAAGGAGTATCAAGAACATAGGTGCTCCAAAAAAAGATTCTTTCCTTAAATGGATCGACATACCCGATTCAGGTTTAACACAAAACTATGATAACTAAGAATCTATCCAGAACAAAATATAACAATTTTAGAACAAATACACGCACACACACGCATGCACGCGCGCGCGCGCACACACACACACACACATACATACATACATAAGTTGAAATAAAGGAGTTGCCATGGACAAATTAAAATCCACAAATAGATATGAACTCAATAGCTATTTGGTTACCGTTCACACATGCTGGAGCAATAGTGAACGCGGATGTAGTGTGCGACACAGTTGGATTATTTACGGTTTATGCATGAAAAAATGGGCAATAAAGAACGTGGGATTGTACTGTGCAAAATCCATGGAGCAAGTTGATTACGTGAGTGGAAGTGTAGGTGAAATCGCACTTGTGTAGGCTTGTGTATAGGTGAGCTCATCATGGGTCAACATTTAGATTCTTTTTTAGTTTTTAATGTTAGTATTTAGATTATTTGTGCACGTTAGTTTGTTTTAGTTTAGTCGGGTTAGTATGCTAACCTTGTAATGTACTTTTTGGAATGTTAATAGAAGCATACTAATTTTCAAATATAAACACACACACGATACAACAAAAGTACAACACATAAGAGTTACATTTGTGATTGGTTCTTAGGAACCATATATATAATAAATACACAAAAGAATATATACATTAGAGTATGCAAATAGAATTGCACAAAACACGCACTAGCATCCAAAAAATAACAGGATAGTCGAAGGTGGAAGTGTAGCAAAGCGGGAATCTGCTAGAAGTGACTAACCTAAAATAACTCGATCTGACATGAGTACATAAAATACAAAGGTCAGTCTAGCTTAAACAAGGTAATTAGTGCATGATAAGTGAAACATAAAGACACATGAGTGATAATTCCTTCAAATAGAGGAGGAACTACAAAAAAATTAATCGGCATAAAGCGCATGAGATAAGATAACCTAAGTCAACAAATAAATCTCATGTATAAGGTGATAACAACAAACACATATACTAACATCGAGAAAAAATAGATTAATCTCTAAAGCTATGGTATAGTAAATCTCAAATCACATAAAACACCAAGATATAGATCATCAAGATCTCACCATATAGAACTCGTATAAGAATCAAAGCATCAAAATGTAATCACTATATTAAAAATCACCAAATAGCTCATAGAATATGTTTATATCACCAACATCAATAAAAGGGTGAAAACATTTGAAAATCACAAATTCTAGAAATCAACAATAATGAAATCTAGAAATAATATAAAAATGAATCCATATCACTAGTGGCGAGCATAAGATATCAGCACGTGCATCATTTACAATTGACCGAAGCACTACAAATGACCCAAATGTCATATAAATGGCCGAAGTCCTACAAATGACCCAAAGATCCAGTACAAATGGCCCCTCAGCCTAATACTAGCAATATACCTGAAGGTCCCCAAAATGTGTCACAGATTTCCTAATAGTTACCTAAATAGTGACAACAGTGCATCCCATACCACATGCTCCCTTATCAACTTAATATAAGCTAGTTAATTCCACACTAATGTACCTTCAAGTGGAAGTCCTACCACATGGTTTATTACATCATTTAAGTCACTTCCTCGTTTTCTCGAAGAGTGCAAAAATGTGTAATTATATATATAAAATATATACTTCGAGAAAATCAGTTTTAAAGCTATTTTTGAAAGCATTTTGTAACTCGTTTACATTGAAATCTCTTTAATAAAGATGCTATATATTTATATAATATGACTTTGAAAATTGTTTTGTCTTTATAAATGGATCTATAAATATTTATTCCAAAAGCTGGTTTTGAATCAAGAATTCTTTTGAAATCGATTTATAAAATACGTGCACGAAATCATCAAATTCAAATATAAATTCAATGGAATCACCATATGAAAATTCGCTTAAAAATCTGTTAATTCGAAATATGAATTGACATTAGTGTCGATTGTCCAACATATAGGAAATAGCCTTTTAGATATCAGCTCAAATCATGCAACAAAATCACTAAAAAGAAACACCAAAAACTAGAATAAAACAATGTCCAGAAGACATATAAGGTTTGGCCTGGTAAGCACAAATTTGAGCTAACCAAGGTCGACCCTAGGGTCGACCCTTATGTGCTATGGGTCAACTTATAGGTCGACTCTAGAATGGTGCATGTTGACCTTTAGGTCGCACATTCTACGAGCAGATTTTCCTGCTTCATATCCAATTTTGAGCCAGCTTTTGATATAGTCTCAAATTAAGCAAGGACTTGAATTCAAATACATACGAAGAACATCATGCATATAATGATCCGAAAAAGTTTTAACATGAATCCGGTATAAAATGAGAAAGCAACAAGCTTGCAAAGACAGAATAAGCACAAAATTACTATAAACTTGAAAAAAACCGTTTACAGTAAACCGATTCAATTACAGGAAAACCACAAATCATAGACATGCAGCTAGAAGAGTGAGTGGGCACTCACCTTAGATTGGATTTGCAGCGAATTAGCCAAAAAATTTGAAGTTTTAGCTTTTAAATGTCTCCAAGAAGACCTCAAACACCTTGAGTATCCAAAAAATATTAACATATAGTAGGAAATTAAACTTATAGTAAAAAAAATTCTCAAATTTGAGCATTTGATGAATGAGTTTATATTTTTGGACGGATTACCTGTAAGTCTTAATTATAGCCAGCTTCTCTCTGATTTTTTAACTTGAAATTTGCTTGTATTTGCAAATTTTTAAGCGGAGATGTTATTTTTCTTCTCTCGGGAAATTTACAGAGAAGAAAATAAGGATGGAGGAAGTTAGCATGTACAATACTATTTCTTCCTAGCATAACTTAATTTAGCTTTGGATTATGGGTTTAGGCTCTAAATTGTACCCATTTAGGCTAAGTGTTGCTAATTTGGCTTAGTTAGGCTATTAGCTTCTAATTTCTAACATTTGTTTACACTACTTAACACTTATTTATCACAACTTACACAAATTAGTTTACGTTTTATTGTTTCTAACTTTAAAAACTTGTTAAACAACACCTTTAAGATTATTTAAACCAATATAAATATAATTTCTGAATGTAAACATGGTAAAATTTACATTTTAATAAAAAGTTTGTTTCATGTTTCCATTCATTTAAAACTTACATTTTTTACATCTAATTTACACAAAATTCATTATTTTGAAAAAATAAATGTACAAACTATATTAAAAATATATTAATGCTTAAATATTGATTGTTAATCAATATTTCGCTCCTTATGTTTTTATTTGCTATCTAATTAAATTTAAGTTATAACTTTTAAACAAAAATTCACCATTTAACAATAATTTACAAAATTATCATATTTTTACTAATAAAACCTGTTTATTTTTACTATAAATTCACTTTAAAAAATTTCAAAACTTTATTTTCTTCATATTTAAATTTATTTATTTTTTTGGCAAAGCCAACCGGTTTTTAGAGTGGACCGTACCACTTTCTCATTATAGCAAATAATGAGTACAAAATATAATAGGAGATAGGCAAAAATGCTATCTGCTATAGACATTTCTGACACTAACTATGTATAAAACTATAATCTAACACCACGCAGGGTGTGATCAGGGAAACATAGTTAAAGTATAAACTAGAATACAATACAAACATTGTTGGGTCATAATTTCAAGGAAACTTAACTCATACATTCAACACAGGATGTTACTTGTATGTCACCAGGAGTTGCCATGCCCAGCAATGAAACAAGGCAATTGGTATATATCAATAATTAGATCTACAAGCCAATAGCTATGCACAACAAAAGACCATCTTAGCACTGAGGAAAGGAGAGGAAGATTGATGAAGCAAAAAGAAGATATTGACTGTATTCTCTGATCCTCATCACACAACTAGAATTGTGAACAACAGCTACAACACTTAAATTTGCAGGCTGCTCGCAGTCCAATATAGCCAACATATAGGGTAGAAACAACACAAACAAAACGCTTCATCCACGAAAAAAAGTAGGATCAAGATAAAATAATTACTTTCTCTGTGCTATAGAACAGAAACAAGGTAGGAAGCAAGCTCAAGATACTAAGGGCAGATTAATGAAGCTATAGAGTAGAAGTTGAAGTTGACTTGGTATCACAACCTACTTCATTTTTTAATTTATTGAACAAACTATTGTTGAATTTTATTCTTTAATTATACCTGGTTTATCCCCAATTCAACACAACTACTAATATAATCATTAAAACCCTTTGTTTGTTCAAATTAAATGATCATACGAGTTCTACTCTTCAAATTTATATTTATTTTCTCAATTAACGAATTATAAACATCATTATTACTTGCTTTTATAGTTACTCAAAAACTAGGGTTGTTACAAACTCGATCTTTAAAGAGATTGCATCCCCCCGTTTCCCTTGATGATAATACATTAGCTTAAATTTCAGACCAACTCTTTCCGAACTTACCTCTTTTGGAGGAATATAGTTTACATCCTCAAATACAAGGTCTTCAAAATTTTAACATCCATCCAAATTATAAGAAATGATATACATAATACACCAAATTGTCATATATAATGTTTTCCTTAGCATGTATTTTAAAAATACACACTCAACTTTTCAAATCCTAATAGGTTAATAACCTTAGCTTGCCATCTGTTTGTTGCAAGTCATTCAATTAAATGGCTGCAATTTTGATTAGAAAATCAACATGGCCTTGCCCTTTTTTTCTTTGTTCTGTTGTTATTAAGACTCGATAGCTATATACATCATCTAAAATACGAGAGTGCATTTTACAAAATATTGCTTTTGCTCAAGATATTTACTCTTTAAATATATTATGTCTTCGTTTACTTATATATATGTAACGAACCATACATTAACGATTGGATATTTAAATATTTTATTTATATATTGATCGTTAATTACCTAATCGATGGTTCCAAATTTTTTTTTTCACAAACGGTCGAATCAGGACTTGGGACCAATTCCATTGAGTCCAGATTACTCGTTATGTAATTAGTAAGTATATGAATCGCTATATTTCAAGTTCAGGCTAGTTGGCGGTCACAACGATCTCCATATACGCATAAATAGTTGTTTCGAGAGCACAATGTCGGATTACGATGAAACTTTTATTTTTGGAATCGTAGTAGTGAGTTGTTGCACATCAACAGGTTTGTACCATTTGGATGTATTGCTCTGTCATGCGTAAATAAAACATGTGTCAATTTCTGTAAGAAACTAATATTGTAAATTTGGTTTTTAAAGGCTAACTTCCACATACAATCGATTTGGCTCTCGAGACTAGTTCCACTGGTTTCTGATGACGTTTCGACATAAATGACATAAGGCGATACGTGTTGACTGGAGTTCGCGAGCTTTCGGGCTTATTTGAGAATAAATAAATATTATATTATATGTTATCTGATGCGTGGAGAAATGTATGACAGGTTCGATGATTGATTTTTAAATTATTTTCTTCCTCTTCTTTTCTATTTATTCTCTACTTTCTCTTTTCTCTTCCTTTCTACCATTCCTTTCTCCTGATGATTGCTTACGTTGATTGAGTGCTTATACAACATGAATTTTTTGACATAAGCTCCGGTGGTTTATAGCGGATCGTCACTATATATATATATATATATCCTTTTGTTTCCCAAAAATGCAATTTCACTTGAAAACATTTCTTTAACTTGTCTCGTTATAGAAAATAATGTTAAGCTATCAAGTTCTACTGATATGTTTCATCTCTAGGCTGGAAGATCGATATAATATTAATATTGCCTTGCATGTTCTTCTGTTTTCATCATGCATTGAATGGTTTAACATTATTTCAACTCAAATGTTTTTCTTTTGTTAATTTCATGTTAAAATATCTCATATGATGTTTAGGGATCCCTATTGAAAACATGACGTCCCACATATCGATCAAAATGCTTAAACAATGGTCGAATAAGTAAACACAATAGATGATTTACAAGTTTTACTTTGTTGTATTTGTTTTATTATCACTAAAATCCACTTATTTTTAAATAAATATAACCACACTATTAATTCGCAAAGATTACCTTATCACTATATGCCACATAATTATTCACACATATAGATCACTAAATTATATGCTCAGCTGAAACAATATAACTTTACACAGTGAAACTCCGATTAAATCCTAGGTTATTAGCATTTATTACCCCGATATAAGTTTAGTTCATTATCCTGGTAATTACTTCATTATCCTATCTAAATTTAGTCAATTAATATAACCATGAACATCGACACTAAAACCTTTCAACTCATCATCACGGAATTCAAATTTGCAAAGCTAAACAAGAAGAGTAAGATCGAGATCTTGCCTCTGAACTTCAACAATATGATCTAATAAAATAGGATGAGCATCCATACTAAACAATAGAATAGAAGAATCTGATTCGAAGGTATTATCATGAATTGCACAAAGAGATAAAGCTTTTAACATAATCTACTCAGCTAGCAACATAGAAACACTAGCTTGTTGCTTGCAACTCAACGTGTCTACTACTCGGTTCTCCTTTCCAAGAGTGTATTGGATGTTGAAATCATAAGAGGTGGGAAACTTGAACCAACGCTACTACTGCATAATTAGCTCTTTTTGAGTGAATAGGCACTTAAGGGATTTATGATTGGTGAAAAGAATAAAGCACTAGGCCAAAAGATAATGTCTCCAAATCTTTATAGCAAAGGCTATGGTGGTCAACCCTAAATCGTGGGTGGCGCATTGTATCTCATTCGGACGCAACTGTCTAAAAACTGTCCAATCTCTCTACATAAGAACGACCCCGGGACATATCGGCTGGCATCGATATAAACAATAAGATCTTGATTTCCTTTGGGAACCACTATAATAGGAGCATGAGTAAGAAGTTATTTCAATATATGAAAAGAAGCTTCACAATTACTGAACCAAACGAAACAAACGCCCTTCCTCTGAGGCTAGTAAAAGGAAGAACAATGCGAAAAAATCCTTAAGAACCGATGGTACTAACCCTCCAATCCAAGGAATCAGTGAAACTCAGAAACATTTTATGACCTTTCCTATTCTAAATGGCTTCTATCTTTAATGGATCGACAGAAATACCATTAGATAATATAACGTAGCCACGGAATTTCACCTTCTTCTCTCAAAAATGACACTTAGAGAAGTTGGCTTTAATTTGTTGATAATGAAGAGTACTCAAGAAAATTCCCAAGTGTTGAGCAGGATTGACTTCAAACTTAGAACAAATAAGGATACCATAAATGAAAACTAAGACAAACTTATCAAGATATTCCTGGAGCACTCGATTCATGAGATCGACAAAATAAGCTGGAGCATTAGTTAAACCGAATGACATAATGGGCCACTCATAAGAACCATAATAAGTGCAAAATGCGATAAGAAAAATGACATCCTCCGCAACTAATAGCCGATGAAGAACAGTGGAGAGATCAAGGTGAGAAAAAACTATAGTACCATACAACAGATCAAACATATCATCCACCCTAGGTAACATATACTTATTTTTGATAGCTAACTTATTAAGCTTACTGTAATCGATGCATCGCCTTGGAGTACCATCTAATTTCTTGACAAACATGACCACATCTCCCTACAGAGATGAACTAGATTGAATGAACTGCTTAACTTCTAGATCCAATACTGCTTCTTGAGTTCCCCATGTTTCTTGGTAGACAATTAGACATCCTTATGGACGGTCAATGTAAAGACTCGCAAATTCCCACCCTTTGAATCTACCATAAACCACACAGGTCTGACCCAAAAGGTGAAAATCTACGAATACTTTAACTTTGGGAATACAACATATTAAAACAACAACAGGAGACTTTTATAACATATCATATAATGTTACATCAGAGTACAGAATATCAGAGTACATTGAATAAAATAAAAAAAGCGGAAGAATAAGTTACAATAATTAAAATATATTGCAGCGGAAGACTCTCTATCTCTGGACACAGCTTTAAGCTTCAACCCAGAATCCTGCTTAATATATCTGCAAAAATAGCTACTCGCCTGCCCGTGTGGAAAATATGGGCACCCGAGTTTGCCAGTGGACAAACTACAGGTCAGTCATGGGACTGGTGTGAGAATTCTACTTAACCTATATAATATAATAAGGCTAATCACAGGACCACGCCACTTGTGCGGAACAGGTTTTCTCCTATAGATTGCCAGTGCATAAAGTAAAGTAAATCGTCAAAATAACGCAATGCTTTTTAGAAAAATGAAACCATTATAAGACCCAAGTCCCATCACACAATGCAACGCAAACCGGAGGATAGAGTTTTACCTTATAATGATCAAAAGATGCTTGATACGATAAACACGGTATTATATAATAATAGTGTGCAACCAATTTGAAATACATCAAAGTAAATGTATTAATCCTAGACGGCATGAGTGCCCCATCCCACTATGTCGCCATATATAGGTATACAATCAAAACCGCGTGATGTCGTATTGGAAATTTGGGTTTCCATCTGAGTCAAGGCTAGGGAGGAGATCCTTACCGATTCGAGACACTCTAGCAAATGCCCTAGGATTGGTACTCTGTCCAACCCTTGGATCCTGCAGGGCCAGTCCACACTTACTTTTGTGGATTAGAAATGCCTGAACACACGTTCCCCGGTCCTTTTGGACCTATAATACGGCCAGTGGCGACCGCATAAAACCGAGGCCTCGAAAAATCCAACAACCACAATGAATAAATGCCAGCGCTGGTAGGTCCCTGGGATCACTCTAGCTAGAAAGAAACGTGTGCACTCCCTGCGTTCCCTTCTCCCGTTTTAGACTCTACCGGGCTGTGAGGCTCGCGAAGTCACGTTACACAAAGCTATGCCTAAATAGACTATGCTTTGATCATCCCACAAGGCTCTGCTTTGCAACAATAAGCCTTGATCAAGTGCAACTTGGCATACCACATCAACAACTCATATCATGCGATCGATAATTATTTAACATACAAAAGGGTGTTAAGCAAGAGAATAAATCCTCCGCCACCATGCATTTATATATTAAATAAAAACCAATTTAATTACATGAAATAAATTTCAATGTCAGGCATGCTATCCATTTACAAGTCCGTTCTGGGTCTGAACGAAACAACGTATCCGTCGATCTCCAGTACGTCTGGAAGATCATCACCTTTTACCTTGCCTTGGGGGATCAGTCCCAATTCAAGATATCAGTCACCATCAACCAAACGATGTGAAGCTCTCCGGTCTTCAGTCACCGTCTTCATCTTCGACTCTTGATCGTCGTGATGATTATTCAGAATGGGTTAGACCCGGTCTTCCTGAATAACTCGCGTATTCTTAATTAAAATCAACCATACGCCACATTCCAACTCTGAACATTCTTTTTAAATAAAAATATTATTTATATTAAAAGATTCTCATTAATTTTATCGAAGATAAAATAAATTAAATTTTTAATATTTCTAAAAAGATTTATTAATATTCCAATTTTGATTTTTAATACAAGAATCATTATTACAAGATTATTAATTTCAATAAACCAATCTTGTCTTAAATTGGGTTAAAGAACTAGTGTCATTTAAACACAGTCCACGATAAACCCAAAACCAATTTCCAAAATATGGAATTTCTACAGAAATCAAATCAACAAATAATCGTTATAAATTTCTGTACCGGACTAACATTATAAATGGAATAACGGCAAAGCCTCTTAAATTCCATATATAATATCGGTCTTCTTTTACAGAAGCCCATCTCGATTACTATCAATCGAATTTCCACTTAATTCTAATTTAATATATTAATTTGGAAAAGTCTGATTTTAGAAAATCTTCTTTTAAATTTATAAAATAGATTTATAAATTTCAAATAGTAATTTCAATGTAAATTGGATTAAAGGATAAATGTTATTTAAAACATCGTCCACTGCAAATCCAATTCACATATCAATCACCAAACATAATTGTTAAGATCTAATAATCTTAAATAAAAGGTTTATCCTAAAGATATTAATTCATTACTATATAAAAAAAACATATTTTAAAATAATCAATAAAATATTCTATATATAAATGATTCTGAATGTAAAAGATTCTTTATAATACAAAATCTTTTATTTTACAAAAATCCTTTTATTATATAAAAATTCTTTATTTAAAAAGAAATTCTGCATTGGAATGCGACTCAACCATGTACCATATAATTTGGGTCATATGGGTTTCATACATTTCATGTATAGGGTAATAACAGGAAATAATCCTCAATCCATCCATTAACAACCAGAGTGACAATGTCAACTGTGTGAGCATTAAAATGAAACAATAACTCTCATCGTAGCCTGTCGATCAATCGATAAACATATAATTAAACATTGGGATTTGTTTCAGTCAAGTATCGTCCCAATACCCGTGTGGGGTTTTCAGCCAACAACAGTTCATATAAATAAATAAATACAGAATTGGTTAATAGGTTTAACCAATTTCAATTTCACTAAACATGTCACTTATAACGAGTAAAATATATTTTACTCGTATGACTTCCCTATATACTTCTAAAGTCACATAAACAGTAATTTATTTATATAGCTTTATTGCGGATGACAATTGGAATATAAATTCCATTATTCTTTATTTGTATGAAGTTTCTTAACAATACTTTTCAGTGTATATTATGACCAACAATACAATTGTATATTAGAATATAAATCCTAATGCAAGTTTTGCAAATAAAAATTGGATTTTATATTTGCGTATAAATTCTACTGTATATTATGCAAATAAAAGTGATTCTTATATTTGCACATAAATTCTGTTTTCAACAAAGATGAGTAAAAGTGATATACTCATTTCGTTGACAATTCTATTTCAACAAATACAGTGTAAATAAAAGTGTGTTTCTAATCTTGTACTTTTATTTGTACATAAAACACAAATAAAAGTGTATCTCATGTATTTGTCTTTTTATTTGACAAAACAATGTTAATAAAAATGTTCTTTTATATCTTGTACTTTTATTTAACAAAACAATGGTAAATAAAATGTCTTTTACTCTTTTACTTTTATTTAACAAAACAATGATAAATAAAAGTATAATTTTCTTTCTATGCTTTATTTGCATCTAAAAATGCAAATAAGAAATGTAACTCTCTTTTTACTTTTTCTTTACAATAGAAAATGTAAATAAAATGGTTCACACAATTTTGTTCTTTAAATATGTGTATTTCTAAATTCCATTCTTCTTATTTACATAAGAAAATGTAAATAATTGTAATTTCAAATTCCATTCTTTTTACTTACATAAGAAAATGTAAATAATATATGTTTCTAAATTTTATTCTTTTTATTTACATAAGAGAATGTAAATAATTGCATTGTATATGCGATGCGAATTTCACGTCTTTTAATTACATAAGAACGTAATTTTCCATATCATGCGAATTCTCAAATTTCCAGTTACATATAAAAGTGTAATTCTTAATTTACAATGCAAATCCTCATTTCTAATTACATAAAATGTAACTTTTTAATTCACGATGCAAATTCTCTTATTTCATTACATAAAAATGTAATTTAATTTATTCGTGAATCTTACTTCTTTATTACATTATAAAAATGTAATTTTTATTTTACATTATAAATTCATGTCCCAATTACATAAAGAAATGTAATTTTCATAATACAATACAAATTCATATTTTAATTTCATTGAAAAATATAATTTTTATCATACCGTTATAACTCATATATAAATTACATAGAAAAATGTCATTTTTATTTTATCGTTCTAATTCACATCTAAATTACATAGAAGAATGTAATCTTTACTATACGATGGGAATTCATATTTTAATTACATAGAAAAATGTAATTCCTATCATACGACATAAATTCATATTTAAATTACATCTAAAAATGTAGTTTTTATCCTATAGTGCAAATTCACATTTTAATTACATGTAAAAATGTAATTTTCATTCTACCGTTATTTTTCATCTCTAAATTACATTGAAAAATGTAATTTTAATCATGCAATGTAAATTTACATTTTTATATCATAGAAAAATGCAATTTTTGTCATACGGTGCAAATTCATATATAAATTACATATAAAAATGTAACTTTTGTTATGCAAAGTAAATTCACCTTTTTAATTACGTATAAAAATGTAATTTTATTCATACGGTGGAAATTCATTCATAAATAACATACAAAAAATGTAATTTATTTCGTACGGTGTGAATTCATTCATAAATACATATAAAAATGTTATTTATTTCATACGATGAAAAATCATTCATAAATAACATATAAAAATGTTATTTATTTCATGCGATGAAAAATCATTCATAAATTATGTATAAAAATGTTATTTATTTCATGCAATGTATATTCATTCATAAATAACATATAAAAATGTTATTTATTTCATGCGATGAAAATTTATTCATAAATAACATATAAAAATGTTATTTATTTCATGCTGTGGAAATTCACTCATAAATTCCATAATAAAATATGTTTTATTTCATACAATGTAAAAACATCTTCCCTTTTTTTTATGTACAATGTAAAAATATCATCTTTTTATATTTCACAATGTAAAAATATAATCTTTTCTATTTTACAATGTAAGAATAATAACTTCTTTATTTTAAATATAAAAAGATCGTCTTTTTACTCCTATCGTCAAAATTTCATCTTTTCCTTTTCAATATAAAAAGATTGTCTTTTTTATTTTAAATATAAAAAGATCGTCTTTTCATTTTCAACATCAAAAAGATCGACTTTTTTATAATCAAAAACAAAGTTGTAATTTTTGTAACCGAAATCAAAGTTATAATCTTTGCAAACAAAATCAATGTTGTAACCTTTGTTAACAAAACCAAAGGTATAATCTTTATTAACAAAACCAAAGGTTCAATTTTTATAAATAAAAATAAAGTTTTAATCTCTATAACCAAAAATAAAGTTTCAAGCTTTATAAACAAAAACAAAGATTTAATCTTTTATAAACAAAAACAAAGATTGGTTCTTTGTAAACAAAACCAAAGATTTGTTCTTTTGTAACCAAAACAAAATTTCATCCTTTAAAAAAAAAAAACAAAGAATTAGTCTTTATGAATAAAAAAAAAGGTTTCATCTTTATAAATAAACAAAAAGATTTCATGTTTTATAAATAAAACAAAGATTCATTTTATACAAACAAAAACAAAGATTCATTTTAATGAATCAAAAATAAGGATCGAATCTTTATTAATGTTATAAAAATCAAAACTTTGATTTGTCAATCATGATAAAAGATTAAACTTTATTTATAAATCAAAACCAAAGATTAAACTTTTTATTATAATCTTTCTACTTGTCATCGAATAACAATTCCCGCAATCAATTCCAACACCAATCATACAACACATCAATAACAATATAGGCCACAAACATCAATTTCCACCATACAACAATTCAATCCATACAACATTCATTTTGTATAATGATAATATAATTAAATTAAATTAATTATATATATAAAAATATAGAATCTCACCTTGCTTGTTTCTGAAATGAAGTGATTTAAATCAGATCTCGTGTTTGGAGTCACAGCGGTTACGGATCTGAAAGATTTCAAATTGAAATTTATGTAAAAATTAGAATTCTGGCCTTTAACAACTGACACAGTGACGCTTAAAAGCGTGACAAAATCTGAAGCTATTTACCTCAATTTTCAGAATTGTTCAAAACTTTGAATGCGGATTTCGGGAGCTATAGTCGACGGTTTTACGAACGGTTTGCGGGGGATTGAAGAGCTACGAGAGGGCTATCTTCACCGGGAGTTGGAGGAGGTGCGGCGGCGGCATGTTTGGCTGAACTTTGCGGAGGTGAATCGAGAGCTACGGGCAACGGTTTGATGTGAGATTTGTTGGAGAAGAAAGAGGAAGAAAAGAGCTTCAAAAAGTTTCACTACGGCATGATCTAATTCTTAGTGGTTTGGGAGATAGGGAGGAGAGAAGTTTCGGCCATGATGGGTTACATGGTGCGGCTGAAACACGTTGGAGGAGAAGAAGAAGCCCGACTTTGAATTTATATTATTATATTAGGTTAATCTAATTAATATTTAATTAACCCGTTTAAGCCCGTTTTGGTCCGAACTCCGATTTAGGCCGAACGACTGCCGTTCCTACCATTTAGCCCCCATTTCGAACTCATCTAGACATCAGCCCAAACTGTCATCTAGGCCTCCGTTTTGCAGTTTTAAAATTTAAGTCCTTTATTTCTAATTTTTCCGTACAAATAATTTTACCGGGGACACAAATTAACTCAGAAAAATCCAGAAAAATTATTTTTGGCTTTCTTATGTCAATACGGTTCTAACAAAATTTATTTCGTCGGATTCTGAGACTTTTTTAAAAATGGCTATTTTTAAGGCGTTTAAATTTAACTGAAATAGTCAAAACACATTTTCTTTTCCCACGTTCACATACTAATTCGAAAAATTCTGAAAATTGAAACCTAGCAATAATTTGACATTCCGGTTCCAACAAAAGTGATTTCGTCGAAAACCGAGGTCGTTTGAAAAATGACTATTTTTAAGGCCAATATATTTAATATTAAAAATACATTTTAAACAAATAAATCCCGAAACTCAAAATATATAAGTGTTTACTGTTTTTCGATGTAGAAACATCATTCTGAACTCAATGGAAGTGGTTTCGAGTTCAAATTCCTTCGTATGCAAAAAGTAGCATTTTGGCCCTTATAAATTTCATAGCGACCTTTCTAGATTTTAATTTTGACATAACTTTTGATTCCCGTTATGAAATTTCGATTTTTCGGATTCGTTGGAAAGATATTTTTAAATAGATACTAATATTTTTGGTTTCACTAAAATCCGTTAAATTTTGCATCCTGTATGGTCAGTCAAAGTTCAAGTTTGACTTTTCAACCTACCGCGTTATTTCTAACTCTTTTGTTAATTAAAATTAAATTATTCATTCTATCTTCGATTTGAATCAAATTTGTGATCATTATTATTTAAAATAGATTATTTAAATATCAAAACTCATTAAAATCACTTAAAATAAATTTTTAAATTGGCCCCACAAATCAGGGTTGTTACAGTCAACTAACAGGCTGAGCACCAGGAATGAGATCGATGCGGAACTCAATTTCTTGCTTGGTTGGAAAACCCGAAATAGGCTTAAACACATCATAAAACTCACATACAATTGGAATTTGAGATATGTCATCATTGTCTCGAGATTTGAGAAAAAATTGAAGATGCTTCAGAATCGCGGTCAACGTCCCGAAGTATAAGAGATAACAGATTTATCGAATCAGGTTACCTAAGATACAAGACTCTTTCAAAACAACAGATTCGGGCTTCGTATCAAATGACCTAATCCATTCCTAAAATCGTATCAAAACTAAGATAATGAAAAACATGTGGATTCGCATGGAAAGGAAAACCACAAATAATAACCTTACCATTCTCACAAAGCATACTAAGTGGTGTGGACCCTCCAATAGGATTCACAATCTTTAAAGAAGTCATAAAGCAAGACACTTCTAAAGGTATATCACCAACAAGGACATTCGAATCAAAGGAGCTTGAATAAATTGATCATGAAACAAAATAGAACATACAATAATGGAAGAGAATGTACTTTTGGGATAAGAAGATCCACCGGAAACATCTTCTACAATGAGTTTCTGAAAATTAGGACCCTTCGGATTTTGTAACACCACGTATGTTGAATACCTTGTTATAATAGAAATCAGGGCAGAATTAAATTTAATAATTTGAATCAGGGGAAACGGGCTATGCCATTGCGTTCGTCTCGGAAAAATACGCGAAATAGAGTCCGAAATTTTGTAAATTGGAGTCCGTATGACCCAGTTATGGCCCAAAGAAGTTTTCAGAAAATTCAAAGTTAAAAACAGATTTAAAATTCAGTTCTAAAACAAGTTTGGAGCCAAAAGCGGAAAGGGCGGGAAAGTTCCCCGCCTAGCCCCGTGTCGACAGGCATGTCGACAGGGGTGTCGACAGCCCTGTCGACACGGGTGTCGACACAGGGTGTCGGCCCTGTTGATCTGGGTGCACCAGATCTGGTTTTTGGGTTAGTCTTGGGCTGTGTTCTAGAGGGTTCCGAAATCTGATGGTCCTAATCTAATTTGGGGCTAATCCTATGGTCTAAAAACACTACCTAATCCTATAAATAAGACCCCAACCCTACCCTAATTTATTCATAATTAGATCTTGTAACTAAACTATGGCAAAATGAAACTTGATCATGGCCTCCACAAATCAATGAAGAGAGTTGCAAGCTAATCAACCTCTAATCAACATCTTCTTCAACTAAAGCAACTAATTCCACTTCATAAGTTTGCTAATCTAGGTTTTGGTGAGTTTCTATCACTTTGATGATCAATTGCTAAATTAAGTAGATGAGATATGATGAGATCTATGGTTTTGCATGAGGATTAATGGGTTTTCAAGTCATATGATATGATGTGAATATGCTAATCTATGTTTAATATTAATCCTATGTTTATGCATGTTGAATATGTGAGTTTATGCAAGTTGGATATGTGGGTTTATGCAAGTTAAGTATGTGGGTTTATGCAAGTTAAGTGGTGGGTTTATGCATAATAAGTAATTGATTCTATGCATGCTAAGTATGTGGTTTTATGCATGCTAAGTGTTTGGTATTATGCATAAATCATGACATGCAAGTTTACCCTTTTAAATGTGATGCATACATATGCAAGATGACACCTTTATATGCTATGTATATATATATATATATATATATATATATATATATATATATATGCATGTTTACCCTCCTTTAAGATGCAAGTCATATATGCAAGTTCAACATGTTATGCAAGTTATGTGTATGCTTATATGCAAGTTCAACATGTTATGCAAGTTATGTGTATGCTTATATGCAAGTTCAACATGTTATGCAAGTTATGTGTATGCTTATATGCAAGCTCAACATGTTATGCAAGTTATGTGTATGATGTTATGTAAGTTATGTGCATGTTGTTATGCAAGTTCATATGCAAGTTATGTGTATGATGTTATGCAAGTTATGTGCATGATGTTATGCAAGTTATGTGTATGTTGATATGCAAGTTATGTTTATGATATTATGCAAGTTATGTGTATGATGTTATGCAAGTTAACATGTAACATGTTGTGCAAGTTCACTTTTGTATAACCTATGAACACTTATGCAAGTTGCCTTTATATATGACATATGTATGTTCATGCAAGTTGGGTTATTTAGTAATGCTAGTTGGGTTAATATCATGATGTAAGTGGACACCTTTTAACCCATGTTAATGCTAATGTATGCTAAGTGAAACCCATGTTAATTGTGAAAGAATCTTCTCTTGGAAATATGTCGTGTTAGCATAAGTACGTGGGGAACGATGGGGTTAAAATGCATGTTAATAAAATGATGCGAAATGGGTATGATTAAGCATACCACAAATTAAATGGACATAATTGGGAATTTACCTATTGAGTTAGGTCTACCCATATTATGAAGTTGGGAATTTACCTATTAAGTTAGGTCTACCCATACTATGGAATTGGGAATTTACCTATTGAGTTAGGTCTACCCATATTCTTAAAAATGTGTAATTAATTAGGGATAATTAATACAAATTATGGGGGTGATTAATTAGGTGTAATTAATCAACTAAGACACGAGGTTGGACCCTTTTGTAGCGGAAGTCTGCCCGGAACCGACCGGCCATCCAGCAGCTACAAATGATTGGCCCAATGTGAGAGGTCTTAGTCATAAATTAAATACGTGATTAAAGTAAAGACACGAGGTTAGACCTTTTTATGACAGAAGTCTGCCCGGAACCAACCGGCATATCCAGCAGTCATAAAAGATGGTCTAATGTGAGAGGTCTTTATGAGGTCATGATCTTAATTAATTAAGAAACACTTAACCATATTAGCATGTAGAGGGACATGAGGGGTTAAGTGGGTGCCTTGGGTGGCATGTAGAGATCTAGTGGGTTGCCTTGGGTGGCAATAGAAAATACGATTAGAATACTTAACCAAAGTGAAACATGTAATTAAAACATGGTTAAAGGGTTAAGTAAGTGCTTTGGGTGGCATGTGGAAATCTAGTGGGTACCTTGTATGACAACTAGAATATGATTAAATGACTTAGCCAAAATGTATAACATGTAAGTGGACATGGTTAAAGGGTTAAGTGGGATTCACTAGAAATAACAAGCTTAGGTGGTAGCTTGTGGGGGCCCATTTCAACCAATATCCCAAACGTATCTTAGTAGGCTCGACTCTAGTCGAGTGACGGGACACGCATATTGGGCTTGACTATAAGAGGCCAAACCGGGTTAGCGGTGGCAACGCAGGACCAACGGGTTTCATATGCGTGTGTGGACCCGGGCTGGTTGGTAAGTCGTTGTTGCATCGTGTAGATATAAAGCCGTGCACCGTTGATATTATCAGGTTGCCACTTTGGGTAATGATACACCCCATCGTGGGACCAGCACGGGTGTCTACGTAAGGGAGCCGATCGCTTGGGGAGTAGTGGGTACACCTATGTAGTCAGATAGGGGTACACGAAACTACTAATTTACTAAGTACACTTAGTGGGATCAACTTTTAAAATTAGGAATGACTGGTGTGGTGCAGTATAGTAATTATCCTTGGGTGGGTGGATGCGTCTTTACGGTTATCTTAGTTTATCCTAAGTCTACCAAGCTGCTTAGTGTAGCCATTCATCCCCAGACGTTACCATATATCAAGCTTATGTCTTCTCTGGTTACTTTAATGATTGTATTGTTAAAGTTATAGGACTCGCTCAGACTTATGTCTGACCCCGTTGTTTTTATCTTTTTTTCCCAACCCTCAGGTTATCAGAGTGGGCCCAGTACGAGTGGGCTTTGATCAGGCTGCTTTATTCTCTTTTGGAGCTTGGACCATAGGTGTAAAGCTCAGCTTACCCTTTCTTTTATGGCTATCAGTTCATGTATTGGGATTATGTACTTTTATTTATCAGGATGGATATTTTGTACTTGACTCTTATTATGGTTTTGTGATGTAACCAAACATGTTTTACTTTCCGCTGCAATGAAATGATGTTTTAAAAAGTTTCAAGTATTACTTGTATCTGTCTTGTTGTAATTTTTCTGTTCTATATTCACTTAAAATACTCCACCGATGTCATGGCATTCCCTTAGCGAGTGACCGTAGCGGGTGTGGGGTGTTACACGTGGTATCAGAGCAAAGGTTACCGGAACAGATAAAACTTTTAGAAAACTATTTTCTAAGAATATTTTTGAAAGGAGTATTTTCAAAAACATGTCTTTTAAGAGAAAAGTTTTTTTTAAAGAAAAGCGTAATCCCCGATAGCCATATCTTTATCTTTTGAATTCTCCGTTTGAATCTTTCCTTTTTCGTCTCAGCATGGCTGAAGATCTTTATCTTCCGGACGGTATAGCGGTACCAGTATTGTATAGGAGGTTGTTAGAGGCTAGGGCCGCCGCTGCAGGTCCAGCAAATGTTCCTCCTCTACCCGTTGCACTCGTTCCTCCTCGCGCGGATACTTTTGCTATGACTTGTAGGAAGTTTAAGGCTATGGGAGGAAAACCTTTTGTGGGAGCTAGGGATTGGCTTAATGAGACGGAAGAATTGATGGAAATCTTGGAAGTGGAAGAGGGAAAGAAAGTCAGGTTAGCCGCTTGGTTAATGGAAGGAGAGGCCTCGTTCTGGTGGGAGGTCACTAATGGAGAACGCCCTGTTGACTCTTGGATGGATTTCAGGCAAAGGTTTGAGGCAAAGTTTCTCTCAAAAGCGGAAGAAAATATGCACGTGGAAAGGTTCTTGAACTTAAAGCAAGGGAACTTGTCGGTGAAAGAATATGTTAACAAGTTTAAACAGTTAGCGAGATTCAACATGGACTTGGTAAACACACCGGAAGAGAAAGCTTTGAGGTTCGTTAAAGGCTTAAACGAACCGATGCACGGATTGGCTATGTCTCACATCCCTATTGGGGCCACTTTTGAGAAGCTAGTGGACATGGCACTTATGCATGAGGAAGAGAAGGGTCCCAATGCTAATAAAGCACCTGAGAAGAAAGGAGATCAGAAGAGACCTCAACAGCAACAACAAAACAAGGGTGGGAAAGGCAACGGTGGCAAGGGAAAGAAGAAGTGCTTCAGTTGTGGGACACTAGGCCACCTAAGCAAGGATTGTCGCAAGAAGAGGAAGGCTGGCTGCTTCCACTGTGACGAAGCAGGACATCTAGTGAAAGACTGCCCTAAGAAAGGGCAAAGGACGGGATCTACCTCAGGAGGACAGGTGCAAGTTCTTTTGGCACCAACTCAGGCAAGGGGGCAAGCTCAGGCTCTCGCGGTTCCACCGATTCAGGAAAGAGGTAGAACTATTTCCATTGAAAGTCTAGTTTTTCTGTTTGATTATCCGGGTCAAACTTTATTTGATTTTGACGCATCGAGTTCGTTTATTTCATTATTGTTAGTTGAGTCACTGCACTTAGACACCAGTTAGTAGATGATCCCTTAGTTGTTTCAAACCCAATTGGGGCTCCGTGATGTGTTTGGGTTTGAAAGTTGCTATACTTAGCGTTGAGTTTAGATGTGATGCTTTTTGGGCTTCACGGGCTATGGGTTAGTTTTGGGCATGGACTGGTTATCCAGTAATGGTGCCGTTTTTATTGTGGAAGGAGAGTTGTTAGGCTTATGACCCGCTTGGGTAACACTCTCGAGATCTCTTGTAATCCCATGGAATCTGTTATGCTAAGTTATCTAGAATCGCTTGACACGTCGGTCAAGAGTTTGCGATCTGTTAGAGTGGTCCGGGAATACTCGGATGTGTTTGAGGAGGTGAAGGGCTTACCTCCGGAGCGGGAGATTAACTTCCGAATATATCTGGTAGACAATGCCAAACCAGTATCTTGGCCAGTGTGCCACGTGGCTCCTCGTGAGAGGAGGGAACTCCATAAGCAAGTAGGCAACTTGCTTGAGAAGGGGTTTAGAAGACGAAGTATATCGGAGTGGGGTGCTCCGGTAGTTTTTGCTATGAAGGCGGATGGGTCCCTCAGACTTTGTGTAGGCTAAAGAGAGCTAAATATATTCACAAAGAAGAATAGACACCCATTGCCGAGGATTGTTGATCTTTTTCCAATTAGTTGGCGCCTCAGTAGTTTCATAAGTTGGACTTAGCCACGGGGTTTCGTCAGTTGAGAGTGGCTGAGGATAGTATAGAGAAGGCTGCTTTTAGGACCCCGGATGGCTTTAATAGATTGAGCCGAGCCAGTTATGGAATAAACGGTGGTGTTGGAGTGAGACTGGCAAGGACATCCAGAGTTGGACAAGGGCTTAATTATTTAGCCGTTTTTACTAGTATCATCTCACGTAGGTCGTCTGAATTCGAAGGAGGTATCCCTTGGTTGTTTGTCTGATATTGGTTTAGGCCTTTGGGGCTTGCATTTGGGGGATGTCGAGTTCGACTAGGGTGGTCTGCGTGAGAGATGGACAGTTTTGATGATTTTGGTATTATCCCGGTTTTCTCTAGAAGTGGAGAAAAGCATGCCCTATATCTTAGGGAAGTGTTGGAGACTCTTCGAGCGCATAGTCTTAGGGCAGCAAAAGTGGATGGGATTCTTGGCATCCTATGAGTTTGAGATAGCGTATACCCATGGCAAGGGTAACGTGGTGACGAATGCCTTAAGAAGAAAAAGGTTGCCCTTGAGTTCATTGTTCGTTGAACGACGGAGCTTAGAGTTTATTTCTATGTTTGACTTAGACCTTCCGTTGACTTTGTACCCGGTTTGCTAGCCTCCTTGGAGGTTAGGCCTTCTCTTTTGGGACGTATTGGCGGAGCAGCGGGACGACCCACAGTTAGTTAAGTTGGTAGAGACGGTAGACTTTGCGTACCGCAAGACAAGGGTTTGAGGAAGGCTATATTTGATGATGCACATCGGTCGAAGATGACCATTCATCCCGGTAGGGACAAGATGTACCAAGACATGAAGCGAGTTTTCTTTTGGGCCGGTATGAAGAAAGACATGGCCGAGTATGTCGCTAGATGCTTGGTGAAAGCGGAGCAAAAGAAACCAAGTGGGTTGCTTCACCCATTTGAAGTTCCGCTAAGGAAGTGGGATAGTGTCTCGAAGGATTACCGAAATCAAGGAAGGGTAATACGGGGATTTGGGTTGTGGTAGATAGACTTACTAAGTGTACCCATTTCATACCCGTGAAGAGCAAGAGGACTATTCCATGTCTAGCTTCAGTTTACATTCGAGAGATTATTAGATTGCGTGGTGTACCTTCCAGTATAGTGAGCGATCGAGGTCCTATCTTCACTAGAGAGTTTTGGAAGAGTTTGCAAGAGGCGGTAGGGACTCAGTTGTGTTTGAGTACCGCATATCATCCTCAGACGGACGGTCAGACCGAGAGGGTGAATTGTATTTTAGAAAACCTTCTGAGGCAATGTATATTGAATTTTGAAGGTACAAGGGAAGAGCATCTTCCATTGGTGGAGTTGCCCGACAGACTTAGTGGTGTACATGATGTATTCCATGTGAGGAAGTGCCTACATGAGACCGCAGAGGCGGTAGAGCCGAGCTTGCTTAGAGAAGTAAAGCGTGATGTGATTATTCGACGAGCTCCTACCCGCATCCTTGGGTCAGAGATTGGGAAGTTGAGAAACAGAGAGGTTCGACTAGTCCAAAATGAAAAGGGGAGAAGGTGAGAGCAGTACTACTGGGGAGACAGAAGCGAAGATGCGTTCGTTATACCCATTCTTTTTTTAGGGTATGTCCTTTAAACATCTCCTTTATCGTTTGTCTAGTGCTTATCTTATCTTTAGTATGTCCTCTCATTAGTACCTTTGACCTTTAGATAGGGTAAACCTATGGTTGAAACTTGTGTTTGAGACATGTTATGTTTGATGGATGCATGTGGATGCAAGTGGTTGCTAGTGGTTGCTCGTGGATGCATATATACACACTCTAGGCACTAGATCGGCTCAATCACTTCATATTGCATATTACATAAAATTGTGTGTAGGAAGCTATATTTATGGATGTATAATGATTGTGTTATCATATGGATGATGCATTTTGGTGAATGATTGTGCACTCATGTAGATATTGTATGTGTCGATAGGGTTCTTTCGCATACATAATGGATGCATGGCACTATCATGGTTTGCATATGTTCATACATTAGATAGGGAACATATACACACACTTTTTGCATATGCTCATACATCATTAGAAATTTTGATTTAAGGACAATGGATGCTCGTGATTGATGGATTGAGTAGATGGTTGTTTGGATGGTAGGATATGCATTCTCCTTAAACTTAGAGATTTCGGGGACGAAATCCTTTAAGGAGGGGAGAATGTAACACCCCGTATGTTGAATACCTTGTTATAATAGAAATCAGGGCAGAATTAAATTTAATAATTTGAATCAGGGGAAACGGGCTATGCCATTGCGTTCGTCTCGGAAAAATACGCGAAATAGAGTCCGAAATTTTATAAATTGGAGTCCGTATGACCCAGTTATGGCCCAAAGAAGTTTTCAGAAAATTCAAAGTTAAAAACAGATTTAAAATTCAGTTCTAAAACAAGTTTGGAGCCAAAAGCGGAAAGGGCGGGAAAGTTCCCCGCCTAGCCCTGTGTCGACAGGCATGTCGACAGGGGTGTCGACAGCCCTGTCGACAGGGGTGTCGACACAGGGTGTCGGCCCTGTTGATCTGGGTGCACCAGATCTGGTTTTTGGGTTAGTCTTGGGCTGTGTTCTAGAGGGTTCCGAAATCTGATGGTCCTAATCTAATTTGGGGCTAATCCTATGGTCTAAAAACACTACCTAATCCTATAAATAAGACCCCAACCCTACCCTAATTTATTCATAATTAGATCTTGTAACTAAACTATGGCAAAATGAAACTTGATCATGGCCTCCACAGATCAATGAAGAGAGTTGCAAGCTAATCAACCTCTAATCAACATCTTCTTCAACTAAAGCAACTAATTCCACTTCATAAGTTTGCTAATCTAGGTTTTGGTGAGTTTCTATCACTTTGATGATCAATTGCTAAATTAAGTAGATGAGATATGATGAGATCTATGGTTTTGCATGAGGATTAATGGGTTTTCAAGTCATATGATATGATGTGAATATGCTAATCTATGTTTAATATTAATCCTATGTTTATGCATGTTGAATATGTGAGTTTATGCAAGTTGGATATGTGGGTTTATGCAAGTTAAGTATGTGGGTTTATGCAAGTTAAGTGGTGGGTTTATGCATAATAAGTAATTGATTCTATGCATGCTAAGTATGTGGTTTTATGCATGCTAAGTGTTTGGTATTATGCATAAATCATGACATGCAAGTTTACCCTTTTAAATGTGATGCATACATATGCAAGATGACACCTTTATATGCTATGTATATATATATATATGCATGTTTACCCTCCTTTAAGATGCAAGTCATATATGCAAGTTCAACATGTTATGCAAGTTATGTGTATGCTTATATGCAAGTTCAACATGTTATGCAAGTTATGTGTATGCTTATATGCAAGTTCAACATGTTATGCAAGTTATGTGTATGCTTATATGCAAGTTCAACATGTTATGCAAGTTATGTGTATGCTTATATGCAAGTTCAACATGTTATGCAAGTTATGTGTATGCTTATATGCAAGCTCAACATGTTATGCAAGTTATGTGTATGATGTTATGTAAGTTATGTGCATGTTGTTATGCAAGTTCATATGCAAGTTATGTGTATGATGTTATGCAAGTTATGTGCATGATGTTATGCAAGTTATGTGTATGTTGATATGCAAGTTATGTTTATGATATTATGCAAGTTATGTGTATGATGTTATGCAAGTTAACATGTAACATGTTGTGCAAGTTCACTTTTGTATAACCTATGAACACTTATGCAAGTTGCCTTTATATATGACATATGTATGTTCATGCAAGTTGGGTTATTTAGTAATGCTAGTTGGGTTAATATCATGATGTAAGTGGACACCTTTTAACCCATGTTAATGCTAATGTATGCTAAGTGAAACCCATGTTAATTGTGAAAGAATCTTCTCTTGGAAATATGTCGTGTTAGCATAAGTACGTGGGGAACGATGGGGTTAAAATGCATGTTAATAAAATGATGCGAAATGGGTATGATTAAGCATACCACAAATTAAATGGACATAATTGGGAATTTACCTATTGAGTTAGGTCTACCCATATTATGAAGTTGGGAATTTACCTATTAAGTTAGGTCTACCCATACTATGGAATTGGGAATTTACCTATTGAGTTAGGTCTACCCATATTCTTAAAAATGTGTAATTAATTAGGGATAATTAATACAAATTATGGGGGTGATTAATTAGGTGTAATTAATCAACTAAGACACGAGGTTGGACCCTTTTGTAGCGGAAGTCTGCCCGGAACCGACCGGCCATCCAGCAGCTACAAATGATTGGCCCAATGTGAGAGGTCTTAGTCATAAATTAAATACGTGATTAAAGTAAAGACACGAGGTTAGACCTTTTTATGACAGAAGTCTGCCCGGAACCAACCGGCATATCCAGCAGTCATAAAAGATGGTCTAATGTGAGAGGTCTTTATGAGGTCATGATCTTAATTAATTAAGAAACACTTAACCATATTAGCATGTAGAGGGACATGAGGGGTTAAGTGGGTGCCTTGGGTGGCATGTAGAGATCTAGTGGGTTGCCTTGGGTGGCAATAGAAAATACGATTAGAATACTTAACCAAAGTGAAACATGTAATTAAAACATGGTTAAAGGGTTAAGTAAGTGCTTTGGGTGGCATGTGGAAATCTAGTGGGTACCTTGTATGACAACTAGAATATGATTAAATGACTTAGCCAAAATGTATAACATGTAAGTGGACATGGTTAAAGGGTTAAGTGGGATTCACTAGAAATAACAAGCTTAGGTGGTAGCTTGTGGGGGCCCATTTCAACCAATATCCCAAACGTATCTTAGTAGGCTCGACTCTAGTCGAGTGACGGGACACGCATATTGGGCTTGACTATAAGAGGCCAAACCGGGTTAGCGGTGGCAACGCAGGACCAACGGGTTTCATATGCGTGTGTGGACCCGGGCTGGTTGGTAAGTCGTTGTTGCATCGTGTAGATATAAAGCCGTGCACCGTTGATATTATCAGGTTGCCACTTTGGGTAATGATACACCCCATCGTGGGACCAGCACGGGTGTCTACGTAAGGGAGCCGATCGCTTGGGGAGTAGTGGGTACACCTATGTAGTCAGATAGGGGTACACAAAACTACTAATTTACTAAGTACACTTAGTGGGATCAACTTTTAAAATTAGGAATGACTGGTGTGGTGCAGTATAGTAATTATCCTTGGGTGGGTGGATGCGTCTTTACGGTTATCTTAGTTTATCCTAAGTCTACCAAGCTGCTTAGTGTAGCCATTCATCCCCAGACGTTACCATATATCAAGCTTATGTCTTCTCTGGTTACTTTAATGATTGTATTGTTAAAGTTATAGGACTCGCTCAGACTTATGTCTGACCCCGTTGTTTTTATCTTTTTTTCCCAACCCTCAGGTTATCAGAGTGGGCCCAGTACGAGTGGGCTTTGATCAGGCTGCTTTATTCTCTTTTGGAGCTTGGACCATAGGTGTAAAGCTCAGCTTACCCTTTCTTTTATGGCTATCAGTTCATGTATTGGGATTATGTACTTTTATTTATCAGGATGGATATTTTGTACTTGACTCTTATTATGGTTTTGTGATGTAACCAAACATGTTTTACTTTCCGCTGCAATGAAATGATGTTTTAAAAAGTTTCAAGTATTACTTGTATCTGTCTTGTTGTAATTTTTCTGTTCTATATTCACTTAAAATACTCCACCGATGTCATGGCATTCCCTTAGCGAGTGACCGTAGCGGGTGTGGGTGTTACAGATTTTAGGGACACAATGTAGACCAACGTCCCTCTTGCTTGCAAATATGACACATGTCAGGCTTAGAAAAATCTCTAGCTAAATTATCTTGGGAATCGTAGTTGTAGCAGATCCTTTTCCAAAAAATTCTACAAAATAATGAGAACTAGAACCAGTTTTCTTCTTCTTGTTGTTACGCTGAAAAGATTCGGATCAATGGAAAGGAAACCTCAAGAACTTCTAACTCATCACAACTCTTTTTTTCTTTCTCGAATGCTTCAATTCGAAATTCTGAGCCAACTAATTCCCCAAAAGGAATCTTAAAATGATGCATTAATTCCTTCTTGTAAGAAGGAGATAAATGCGTAGAAGTTGGGGGTTCGGATGTGAGACGATCGACAGTCCTACACTAGAATGGCTACCACTGCCTCTTCCAGCCATAAGCTGAAAGTATAAGATAAGAAAAAGATTATTCACTGGTTAATGATACTATTAATTGAATACAACGTATGGAATACTGAAGAATCGAAATCCACTCCTGGATGTATTCCCAAATTATATCTACCTCCAAGAACGCGAAAGGAATAATGATACTATTAAGGATAACAATGATTAATGACTGTTAACACATATGTTATCTTCGATGTATTGTAATACATGTTATGTTTTGTGTTTATCGTATACTGTTCTAAATTCAGCTCTAATACCAAGCCATGATGCCCCACCCTGAGACCCACACTAACAAAGAGTAGTACAATGTAATATTGTCTATAAGTATGTATAATGGGGCTGTTAGAGCGACCATCCCAAAGCTTTGTCCTAAATGAGTATCAAGTACATCAATTGAATGCTTCAAAAAAAAAATCTCACCTTAAGTGGATCGATATACCCGATTCAGGTTTAACACAAAACTGCGATGGATAAGGATTTATCCATAACAAAGTATAACATCATATAATATAGCCACAGAACAACAAATACAAACACACATACACGTGTATACACACACACACACCCCGATACATCATAAGTACAACACATAAGAGTTACATATGTGATTGGTTCTAATGAACCTTATATACAACGAGTACACAAAAGAATATATATCAGAGGGCATATATGTACATATATACATATATACATAAAACATGCAGTAGCATCTAAAAATATAACAGGATAGTTCAAGGAGGAAGATAGTTGTAACACCCCACCTCCGCCAATGCCACTCTTGCAAGGACATTAGCTTTGGAGGGGCGTTAAACAAGGTAAACATGCATGCAGATATCACAAGACCGAACATATAAGTAAAACAGAGTAGTAAAGCAGCGGATAAAACTTAGCATTTCAAAACCATAGTCATGTTACAACAAATTACTTGGTCATTATTTTCCAACAACAAAGTCTAGATAAAAGCATAAACTGAAAAACTGAAATACATAAAGTACTATCCCCAAAATGAAGTGATAAACCATAGCTAGCTCAATGTCCAAAACCGTACATGAGCAAATCCAGTAAGCAAGCTGTAAAGATCCAAGCTAAGCTCCAATGTTCCCACCCTGAGAACCTGAGGGGGGGGGGGGGGGGGAAACGGAAGAAAAGAGGCGAAAGAAAACAGGTCAGTCAAGTTTGGTTGATCATTATGATATGCAAGTTTGGTTGATCATTATATGCAAGTTTGGTTGATCATTATATGCAAGTTTGGTTGATCATTATATGCAAGTTTGGATTATCATTATGCAAGTTGGGTTAATCATTATGTATGACACATGTTGCTATGTTATGCAAGTTTGGGTTGATCATGTTATCATGTTATGCAAGTTAAACTTGATGTTGTAAGCATAAAGCTCCAAGCTTTATGTTGAAGGTTGCATTTTGGCAACATGGAAGTTATCATATCCCTTATGATAACTTGCATGTGAGGCTAAATGCGAACTTCTAGCAACTTCTACATGTCATTTATCACCATGTATCACTCATATGCTAAGTTTGGTTTTATGCATGCTTTTGAAGCCTAATGATGCAATATGCAAGTATATGAATATATGTACATTTCATATGCCACCATGATAAACTTGTGGCTTCAACACCTTTTTGTCATGATTATGCCAAGTTCCCTATTTTATCCTTTATGCGTTGTTGCGAGTATGTAAACGATGGGATTACGTTGGGGTTGGGTAAAATTATGACATGAACATGATTTTTATAACATGACGAGATATGTTAACTTGTAATTATGTTTTGGAAACATAATGGACATGACACTTAGAAAATATGAGTGTGGCCAACTCGAGGTTGGGTTGAGTTTGTAGCATAAATCTACCCAGACCCGCCCGGCTTAACTAGTGGCTACAAACAATAAGACCCAATGTGAGAAGTTGGTCATGTTGTGCTCGAACCCGAGGTTAGACCTAGTTGTGGTGTAAAGCTACCCGGACCCGCCCGGCTTAACTAGTAACCACAACAAAGTCTAATGTGAGAGGTTAAAGCGCATTAAGTTAATTAATGCCTCCTGATTAGGGTTAAGTCATGGTCCACTTAATACTTAACCAATTTGGGCTTGATGGATTAATCGAGGTTAAGTCAGGAGCCTTGGGTACTCTTAACCGATTTAATCCACGTTTGGATCGGGTTAACCACATTTAACCCGTTAAGAAACCCTAGTTGCGTGGTCCTTTTCAGCAGTAACCTTCTAGATGTATCATAAGACCCTAGGACTAGGCTAGGGTGGGGCACGATTACTGGGCTGATTGTAAGAGACCAAAAGAGACGGCTGAATGATGCCCCGGTTGTTCAGGCGGACCATGGTCGTGCACATCAAGTCCGGAGTTGAACACAGACACCGGTAGGTTTGGACTGTGCATCATGGTATGGTGTCTGAGGGTTACACCGTAGGGCCAGATACACCCTAGGGTGGACCTTGCACAGTCAACTACATTACATGATTAAGCCGCATGACACTGACACTTGACGAGTTAGGCTTATAGGGAGCCGATCGACTAGACCGTGTAGTTGGACCTTAATTTAGGTCACCTCATGATGATGGGCCAAGCTTAGGCCAAGGGATCAATTCTTGTTTTTACTTAACATGTAGGTGGGCATGATTATGAAAAAGGGGTTAAGTGGGATGCACTAGATTAAATGACAAGCTTAAGTAGTAGCTTGTGGGGGCCTTGAGTGGCAATTGAAATAAGATTAAATGACAAGCTTAAGTAGTAGCTTGTGGGGGCCTTGAGTGGCAATTGAAATAAGATTAAATGACAAGCTTAAGTAGTAGCTTGTGGGGGCCTTGAGTGGCAATTAAAATATGATTAGATGACTTAACCAAACCTTAACATGTAGGTGGGCATGATTATAAAAAGGGGTTAAGTGGGATGCACTAGATAAAATGACAAGCTTAAGTAGTAGCTTGTGGGGGCCCATTTCAACCAGTAACCCATATGTATCTTATTGGGCTCGACCCAAGTCGAGGACGGGACACGCATACTGGGCTTGACAGTAAGAGGCCAAAACGGGGTAGCGGTGGCAACGCGAGTCCAACGGGTTTCATATGCGTGTGTGGACCCGGGCTGGTAGGTAAGACGTTGTTGCATCGTGTAGGTATAAGCCGTGCACCATTGATTATCGGGTTGCCACTTTGGGGAGTGATACACCCCACTGTGGGGCCAGCACGGGTATCTACGTTAGGGAGCCGATCGCTTGGGGAGTAGTGGGTACACCTAGTGGAGATGGGGGCAGACGGCACCTATGTAGTCAGCTAGGGGTACAAGAAACTACTGGGTAAAATTACTAAGTACACTTAGTGGGATCAACCTTTAAGTAGGAATTACCCTTGGTGGGTAGAACTGGTGTGGTGCAGTGTAGGAATTACCCTTGGGTGGGTAGATCTGGGGTGGTGCAATATAGTAATTATCCTTGGGTGGATAGGCGCGTCTTTACCGTTATCTTAGTTTATCCTAAGTCGAGTTGGCTACTTAGTGTAGTCATTTATCCCCAGTCGTACCGTACCAGGTTTATATCATACCCTAATTACTTTAATAATTGTATTGTTAAGGTTATAGGGCTCACTCAGACTTATGTCTGACCCCGTTGTTTTTATCTTTTTCCCCAACCCTCAGGTTCTCAGAGTGGGCCTAGCACTAGTGGGCTTTGATCAGATTGCTTTATGTATCTTTTGGAGCTTGGACTCTTGAAGAAAAGCTCGGTTATCTTTTCTATTATGGCTATTAGTATGTAGTGGGATTATGTACTTATATTTTAACGAGATGGATATTTTGTACTTGACTCTTGTTGGTTTTTTTGAGATGTAACCAAACATGTTTAACTTCTGCTGCAATGAAATGATGTTTTAAATTTCAAGTATTACATATATCTGTCTTGTTGTAAATTTTCTGTTCTATATTCACTTAAATACTCCACCGAAGCTAAGGCATTCCCTTTGTGAGTGACCTTAGCGGGTGTGGGGTGTTACAATAGTAAAGCTGGAATCTACTAGAAACGACTAACCTGAAGTAACTCGGTCTGACCGGAGTATATAAAATACATGGGTCAGTCTAGTTTAAATAAGATAATTAGTGCATGATAGATGAAGCATAAAGACATATGAGTGATAATTCCTTTCAATAGAGAAAGGACTACAAAATTTGGAATCAGTTTAAAGTGCATGAGTTACGATTGTCTAAGTCAACAAACATGTCTCATGCATAAGTTAATAGCAACAAACACGCATATTATCATCAACAACAAATAGCTTAAGCTCTAAAGCTATGGCATTATAAATCCCAAATCACATAAAACACCAAGTTGGAGATTACCAAAGTCTCACCATATAGAAATCGTATAGGAGTTCAAAGCATCAAATTTTAATTACTATATTAAAAATCACCAAATAGCTCATAAGTATGTATATAGCACCAAAATCAACAAAATGGTGAAAACATTTGAAAATCACAAATTCTAGGAATCGGAAATAGAAATAATGAAATCAAGAAAAAAATATAAAAATGGATCCATACCACCAGTGGCGAGCATAAGCTATGCTGCATGTACATCATCTACAAATGGCCGAAGCACTATAAATGACTTGAAGGCCCTACAAATGGCCGAAGCCCTACAAATGACCTGAAGGCCTGGTACAAATGTCCCCAGGCCTAGTACTTGCAAAACACCTGGCCAGAAGGTCCCCAAAATGTGTTATAAACTTCTTAATAATAACATAAATAATGACAACAGTCTGTTCCATACCACATGTTCTTACTCATCGGTTTACTGTAAGCCAGTTAGTTCCACATTAGTGTTGCTTTAATCGAATTAGTTCGGAATTAAACGATATAACAAATATATGTGTACCATACTACGTGGTTTATTACAATGTTTAAGTCACTTTATCGTTCTCTTAAAGAGTGCAAAACCGTGTTAATATATAAAATATATATTTCGAGAAAACGAGTTTCAAAGCTATTTTTGGAAACACTTTGGAAATCGCTTATATAAAAATCTCTTTACAACAAAGATTATGTATATTTATATAAAATAACTTTGGAAATCATTTTATTTGTGCACACGATTTATAAATATTTGTTTCAAAAGCTGGTTTTGAACCAAGAATTCTTTTGAAATTGATTTATAAAATACATGCATAAAATCATCAAGTTCAAATAGAAATTCAGTGGAATTAGCATATGAAAATCCATGTAAGTCAATCCGAAATATGAATTGATGTTAACATTGGTTGTCCAATATGTAGGAAATAACCTTTAAGAAATTTGCTTAAATCATGCGACAAAATTACCGAAAAGAAATGCCAAAATCTAGAACAAAACAATGTCTATAACCCATAAAAGGTTTTGACTGATAGGCACAAATTTGCGCTCACTAAGGTCAACCTATCTTTAGTCAATGTCGACCATAGGGTCGACTCCTATGTGCCATGGGTCGACCTTAGAAGGGTACATTTCAACCTTAGGTCGCACACTACATAGACAATTTTGCCATCTTCGTATCCATTTTCAAGCCAGATTTTGACATAATTCCAGATCAAGAGAGGACTTGAATTCAAATATATACAAAGAAAAATATGCGGAAAATTATCTGGAAAAGTTTCGACAAAAATCCGATATAAAATAAGAGTGCAACAATTTTGCGTAGACAAACATAAGAAAAGAAATATTGCAATCTTGAAAAACACAAAAATCACTCATAGTAAACCGATTTAATAACAGGAAAACCACGTATCAAAGACATGCATATAGGTTTAAGCTCTAAGAGTGAGTGGAAACTCACCTTAGATTGGATTAGCAGCGATTTGGCAAGAAAATTGAAGTTTTAGCTTTGAAATTGTTTCAATAAGACCTCAAACACTTGCAGAACCCATAAATAGAGACTTGCAATTGGAAATGAAACTTACAGTAAAATGATTTTTCTCAAATATGAGGTTTTGATGAATAAGGTTTTGGTCTAGGACAGATTACCTATAGAAATGTTATAGCAAGCTTTTTTCTTATTTTTAACTTAAATTGGCTTGGATTTGCAAATTCTGAAAAGGAGATGTTAATTTTCTTCTCTTAGGCAATTTACAGGGAAGAAAATAGGAAGAAGGAAGAAAGTTTGTACATTTGTACTATTTCTTCCAAATCTAATTTGATTTAGCTTTGTTTTATGGGTTTAGGCTCTAAGTTTTGTACCCATTTAGGCTAACTGTTGCTAACTTGGCTTAGTCATGCTATTATCTTCTAATTTTTAACACTTATTTACACTATTTAACACATATTTGTCACGTTTTACATAAATTAGTTTACATTTTAGTGTTTCTAACTTTACGGACTTGTTAAAAAACACATTTAAAATTATTTAAACCATTATAAACATAATTTATAAATGTAAACACAAGAAAATTTACATTTTTAATAAAAAGTTCGTTTCACATTTCCATTTGTTTAAAACTTACATAAAATTCATTGTTTTGGCAAAATAAATGTAGAAACCTGATTTAAAATATTTTCAATTTTTCACTTATTATATTTTTTATTTGCAATCTAATTGAATTTAAAATTACACTTTTTATAATAAAATTTTTCCATTTAACAATAATTTACATAAGTATTTTATTTTAAAAAATAGAATTCTTTGTTGCTTATTTTTATTGGAAATTCATTTTATAAAGCCTACAAAAAATTATTTTCTTCATATTTGAATTTATTCATCAAACTAATATCGAATTTAATTATTTTATTCCTCAATTAAAACCAATATCCCCAATTCAACACAACGACTCATATAATCCCCAAATCCATTTGTTTACTTAATTTAAATGAACATACTAGTTATCCTCTCCAAATTTATATTTATTTTGTCAATTAACAAGTTATAAACATCGTTATTATTTCTTTTCATAGTTACTCAAAAACCAGGGTGGTTACATGGTCTTTTAAGCAAGCCAAGTTATCAATCTAGGGGAAAGATATCAAATAATAATAATGTTTCTAGATGCCTATAAATTGGTATTGATCCCAATGCATCATGTGTCTTCTTTTCTTTTGGTACCTGCATAATTCAGTTGTTATGAACATTACTATTTCCTATATTAGGGACCATGTCCAAGTCTCATTCATAATAGGCATCATTGCACAAACCTCTTGGCTAGTAGCAGAATGTAGGAATTTTATTCCAAGCCACTATTGCTCTTGTTGTCTTTACTTTCAACATTTATACTTTCAACCTACTAGCGACGTATCTTAGTTTAGTCTGATATATATTTAATTCAGTATCCTTTGAGTTTTGAGTTGTTGGTGTTTGAGAAAAATCTCATATACATTATGTAACGTTGACCTTAACTAAAAGTGACAAACAAGGATAAAAATTAGGATACAAGCAACAACTATAACTTGGTTATTTAATATGTTCATTTTACATGATACTGGCATTATTTTGTAAGTTTAGAGATGATTGTTGCACCTGATTGTAATTTGAAATATTCTTGTTTTTATGTAGAAAGATAATACTTTATCCAAATAGAACACCCACCTTTGATATCTCAAGGATTTGTACTCGTAACCTATAAAATACAAGCCAAGAGCTTCATATTACTAATTAGTTAAGCTAGCTAGCGGTCCTTGATGATAGCTGATAGATATTCTATTCATTATCGGTATTCTATATCTCAACATGTTAAAATAATTGAACATTTTTGTTTGTAATGTCAAATTATTTTAATTGAAGCTAGCATTTATCTTTATAATGACACCCTAAGGACAAAGGGTTTTACCTTTTTCTAGTCTCATTTTATCCTAAAAGCTCTTTACTTTGACTTCCCTATTCTTTCATTTCTAAATTGAAACATGTATCATTTGTGGCAAATGTTCATAATGGGAAAATAGAGGTTGAAAAATAAGAGTAAGGAGGGGGGGGGGAGGGAATGCAACGAATCAAAAAACTATGGGCAGGGTAGTGCTTCAAGACAAGGAACCGTTCATATCCAAGATATTTAGCTGTAAATTTCAAGGGAAAGGGACTAGATTTAGTTTGGGACAAAGTCCAATGTTTCTGAAGGAGTGAAAAACACTATACAATAACATAGTCAAGAGTTGGGCTAGATCTAAGATAAGGGAAATAGACATATGTTTCATTGAACTAATAGTAGTTGATGGACGGAAGAAAGGAGGATTATCCTTAGAGGAAATTTTCGAAGATGGAGTAGAACAAAAAAATTGTACAATGCTATTGTAATAGGTTTATGGCCTTATTTCAAAGCCTTGGAGGCATTTTTAAGAGGATGTGGCAGATACCGGTAAGTTGCATTGTGCAATTGAGATATAACTGTTTTTATGTCGTAAGATTTGAAATTGAATTAGATTATAATAAAGTGATAGAAAAGGGACCTTGGTTTTCCAACATAACCTCATTATTATTAAAGAAACCGAAACCGAATACGAGGACACAAAAGAGAATTATTCACAAGTAAGCTAATGTGGGTACTTCAGTGAGTATGATATGAAGCCTATCAAAATGGATAGAGCTATATAGACAAACATGAATTTCCTTTTCTAGGGTGTTGGTCGATATTAATGCAAAAGTGGGTTATCCATCCAGCCTAATAAAGATTACAAAAATGATATGGTGTTCAATCAAGAAGTTATTTACAAAAACCCTTTGGCTAGATGTGAAAATTGTTGTTCCTTTAGTTATATCAAGAAACAACGTCCAATAATCAAAATATGGGTATTCTTAAAATGAGACTAAAATTGGTAGCGGTTATGATAATGCAGAAATGAGGATATGCAAAATTTATAAAAGATGGAATGTCAAATCATTAAGGACAAATAAAATAGAAACACAAATGCAAAAAAATAAGAAGATAACAACACGAATTTAGAGAAGGGGTCATGTATGTAAGGATGAGAGCCTGAAGGAGTGAAGAAAGGAAAGGAATGAAGCAATGAACACATTAAGGAAGGTGGGGGAAGCAATTGATAGTTGTCGGAAATTAGAGAAGGTATCATTAATAAGTAAGTATAAGAACACAATAAGTAAGATATTAAGCTATTAAAAGAAGAGAAAAACATAAAAAAAGTGATGTACACCAACAGAAAGTTGCTGAGTCAGTTTCAAAATGTAAGAGGCAAAGTTGAAAGAGTGATCATTATTATAAAAGAAGATATGGAGGTAATGGGAAGTAAGATAATAAATGGTGCTAAAGATACAGCAAAGGAAAGGGAGGCCAGGAATTGGTTCTTCGATTATAAAGGAGCATGGGCAACATAGAGTCTAACAACTCAATATGCTCTATTAAACGTAGATATTGAGTGTAATACAAAGTTCCACCTACATGTTTCTTTTAGTATCATGGGGTATTCCACAACTATGAAACCCACGTTTGTCCTTCTCATTTTCCCTATAATCCTTTTATAAATTCGCATAATAAATTAATCAATAACTTATTATGGGAAGTTACCAACGACATTCTACCTACGGTTAAAGAGGACTTTAAGTTTTCCATGAGGGGAGAAAAAATGGTCATGCGAAAAAAAACCGTCAAAACAAATAGCCTTATCAAGAGGCCTAAAGTGTTTGGGTCAATTGAAACTAATTACTAGTCACGAAAAAATATGGAAAGGGAAAGCCATAATATGAGGCAAGATGAGACAAAAGGAGTCTTGCATCAAGACATGTAATTAAGAAGTAGAACAAGGTAAATAAGCGAAATTCTAAGTTGAAATGTTAGATGCCTCCACAATTCCAATAGAATAGTAAAGATCGAAATTTTTATCAATAATTTGAAAGTAGAATGAATCAGTTTATGAGAAAATAAATTTAATCCTCGTGATATAGAATAGCTAAAAGACATACATGGGAATAATTTATTATAGGCCAATAATGTGGGGTATTATTTTAAATGTAGAGTTCTAGCTGCAAGTAAGAAATATACCTTGGAAACTAATCTTTTAGGCATGAGAGATCAACATATCGCAATGGAATCAAGAAATATACATGTAATATCACTTACATCTCTGCTCACAATTCAAATTTTCTAAGGGAAAACTAAAGACAAATTTATGGATAATGAGATAACCATTTTTAAACATTGGGTAATTATGAAAGATTTTAATTACATGGCTAAATGAGGAGAAAAAAGGGCGGGATATAGTCCAGGCTAATAAAATGGAGGAGTTAGAAAGTATGATATAGAACATAGTGTTATTTGAAGGTCTGAAATTCATGGGGTTCTAGTTGACATAGTATTCAATTCCTAACAAAAATATGTTGACAAGAATGAATAAGTTATCCGCAAATTATCTACATGAGTACATGTTGGTATCATTGATCATATGCTCATCTTAGTATCAATTATTCGATGAAAGCCCAAACTAATCGAAACCTTTAAATTTATAGACCAGTGGACAATTTGCAATAATTATGGTGATCAGGTTATAAAGAGTTAGAACACTCAATGGGTGGCATAACTATATGCTACTTGCAAAGGAAAAAGAATGCAAAAAACAAGTTGAGGAAAATGGAGAAAAAAATTGAGAAGCACAAAGAAACAGGTAGAATTTTGTAGGGCTAAATGTGACGATATTCAAAGTAACTAAAACAACATAACTTTAAAGTATTAGTTATAAATTTATGACGAACCAATTTTTTAACCCTTAGAAAATCGATACTAATACATTGATGGTATTAATATGCCGAATAACCAAATGTCTGAAAGTTAGACAGCCGTGGAAAAAGAAAGAGAACAAAGAACAAAATCTCACAGCGGAATCACTAATACATAATATATGATAATATTATTACAAAAGAGAACTATAATTTTGTATGAATATCGGAGAATAACTTACATTAATATTGGTCCGTTATAATATCTTGCTCATACAAATTCCAACAATCTTAGATACTGACATACACAATGGAATAATATAGAAAACGAGAATGCGTCTCGAATCTCCAGCTCCTCTCCTAATGCTCCAAAGCAATCCAAACCTAATCTGAAAATATGCTTAGTCTAACCCGAGCATTATCACAAAATAAGGCCTTCGTCAACTAGGAAAACCAGCATGAGAAAACCCATGTAACTCAGAACTTATTTCCTTTAAACCATATTTGATAGCTGGTTATTAACAAACCAATTGACAGAAAAAATTTCCAAGAAAAATACTAAGTCTCAAATAATTGTTTTCTTATAAATTTAATCTTTTTTTTGAACACTTTATCAATTTAATCTTTAATTTATTTTCTTTTAAAATAATTATATATACTTAACCCTTCAATATAAATATACATTAACGACCACTTAAGAAAAGTTCTCGTCCAAAATCATGGGTTAAACAAATGTTATTTGAAAATGTAACAACTTGAATTTTTAATAGATTTATAATTAATAATTTGATTCTAGTTTAAAATTTTAATTTTCAATGATTTAAATTATTCAAAACTGAATGAAATAAATGGATTTGATATTGTAAATGAATAATAATAAGTACTGGTAATCCAACAACAGTTAAATTTGAATGTAATTGTCTAGCTGACAACTTGCGTTATTTAAATTTAAGTAAATTGATACAAACTTAATTTTAATTAACAAAATTGAATTAATGAAAATGTTACTTTACCAAATCTGTTAAAATGTAAAATTTTATGAAATATCTGTTTTGGTCAAATTTGAATTCAAGATAAAATTTAAATGTTCTAAATTTTGAAATTTTCCTTTTTATGAATCTACGTTGAATTCTAAGCATCCAGCATTTTTTGTTTCATCAAAATCCATTTTTGTTTGCATTGAATTTGTTATTTACAGTGTAAAATACGCAAAATGGATATGTTTACATATGAATCTCTTGCTCCTTTTTCTCTTATTCTTGTGATCTGTGTTTGGGCTAAGTGAATATGTGTTGGACTTTTATGGGTCTAACAAACTTAAGTTACTTGACCTTCTTATGTTAAATTTTTAAAGAGATTTCTCGGTTCAGAAACTCTTAAATAAAAATCATGTATTATTTTTCCTTCTTATTTCCTCTAATATCTTTAGAATTTTCCTGAGAAATTCATGGCTTTTTGTTGGCCCACCTATTGGAAAAGCCGTCACAACTCAGATTTTTGTCAAGATAAACTCTCAAAGCTATGGAATTAACATGTTCCTCTCTCCTATTTTGACTCATGCTCGGGTCGACTAAAGTTGGTTCGACCCAAACCAGTTGTGCTTTGGATGGAAGAACCCTCTTTCTTGCTTGAATCCAAATTCATGGATCAGATCGATCGATCAAACAGGTCAACCCCGATAGGCCGATCTGAACCAAGCAACACACAATGAAGCCCAATTCTCAAAGATATTTTATTGGTCAGCTCTGGTCGACTTTATTTCCTTTATTCACGGATTGAATTACGCATGTTCCATGAAGATCGAGAAGAATTATTATCCATGTGAAGAGCAGGCCCAGCCGCCTGTAGCTGATTTCCCGGATCGGATGACACGTGGCTAACCTAACCTGGGATAGTCGCCACTTGGATCGTCGACCCAAACCAGATTTTTTCCTATAAATACCTCATTCCAAAACTAGAAAAGAAGATTCTTTTTTTAGGACAAAATAGGTCGGTTTCCTCAAATAGCATGTTTTATAAATAGATCGAACTAAACCATAACATAAGGATATTGTGTATAAATCACTTATTTCTCTACTTTCTTACCATCAAACAACTGTAGCATTTAATCGATAGTATAAACAAAGATTATAAAGTGGACATAGGCTTGGATTAAGACAAACCACTATAAAATGTTGTGTTTTCCATGTTATTTCCTTTATTTCTCTGTGATTTGTGTGTTGATTATTCACTTTGGGGGTTGATTGTCATAAGACCAACTTTTGATGTCAACACTTTGGCGTGCCAGTTAAAGGGGCATACACCTTTAGCAATTTCTAGCTTAGAAGTATTTGGGTAGCTATTTTCTGCAAAAGCTATGGTGAAGCGGAAGAAAGACAGAGCGTCTTCCCACGCTCAAGCCGGCGGTAACACAGGCATAGCAGTCGAGGCAAGCCAGGAGGCTTCCTCCCATGGAGATCCTCCCTTATACCTGCCTAGGGATGAGATGGATGGAGTCCTGACCGAGCTCAAGGCACAAATTGCACACTAAGATGAACTCCTCAAAAAATAGTAGGAGATGATGGACAAGCAACCAAGCATCACTCCTTACAATTGGCGAAGCTGGGGTAGTAGCTGAGTTTGGGGTCGATTCGACCCAAGCCCTAGATCGGCCCTTCATCTTGCCGCCATCCAGTTCAACCCAACCTTCGGGCCGACTAGATCTCAGGTTGGTGCAACCTTGGTTTGACCCGACATCTTACCACAACTTAAACTTCTGCCACCTCTGGCTAGACCTTTTCACCAGGTCGACCCAAATACAACCAGAGGCAGCCACCCTTCGTTCCTCCAGTAATACAACACCACATCAACTCCCAATACCACTGAGGGAAACGCTACTATAAACCACTATAATATCACCCTAGATGGGGGAAACGCTGAACCGGGAACTGGAAATGCTATTCTGGGTCAGTTTGATCCTACCGACCTAGGCCAAGCTCAACCCACCATTCACACCGGCCCAAGGACCTCGGATAATCTTGAACCAACAGGGGAGGCTCGGGACTACCTCCCACTATCGCTCAGGGGCAACTCCAGACCAACCTTGAATGCACACGACATGCTTCCACCATCTGTTGAGCTCCGTGCTGAATCCCCTGGTGTATAATTGGATTCGAGGAAACGAATTCTTGGTGACGGGAATCAAATTGCCAGAATTATCAAATGCTTCATTCGAGGCACTACTTCTCAACATGATATGGATAACGTCCATTACAGTCCCTTCTCGCAGGAGACCAGGAATTCCCATAACCCACACCCAACTTCAAGCTGCTAGCTCTTGAGTCAACAGCAGGACAAACCCTACCATACATCTTATTCGTTGCATGCCCTATATGGAAGTATTACTAGCGTCGTCTAACGTCATGGCTAAGTGCTTCCCTCTTTACCTTACTGATGTCGCTGCCATGTGGTTCCGACATCTAATGTCCGAATCAAGCAACAACTGGAACATGTTGGTCATCAGCTTCATCAAGCAATTCAAGGTCTACATAGCTCGGCCCAAAAGCATCATATTCCTCACTTTTATTAAGTAGCGGTTCGGTGAGACCCTGCATTCTTTTCTGTAAAGGTTCAATTCGGAGGTAGCATCAGTTGATCGACCAAATCCGTCCATGGTACTTATGGCAGCTATGGCCGGCATCCTGGATAAAACGGACTTCAAAATCTCTCTCCAGCGAGGTCCACCTAGAGATCTTAGTGATTTCTACTTTGAGGCGGACATTTTCCTAGGGGAAGAGGATGCTAACATCGAGATGGATAATCACGACGTACTTTCAGTAAAGGATGGAGGACCGTCCTTTGTGTCCAGAACCAAGGAAAGACCCCGGAAAAGAATGACAGGAACGTGTGATTTCAGAAAGAGCCCAAATATGATAGATACACCAAGCGCAATTCTGTACTACTGGACATATACCTCGACGTGCAAGGAACTCTTCCTTTTCCTAAGCCTCCCAAGAGGGAGCCGACTCATAAAGAGTTTGAGTCTGGAAAGCACTACATGTTCCACAATATGGCTGGTCATGGTACTATTGACTGTAGACACTTGTGTGATCTCATCGAAGAATGGGTTAAACATGGAGAGCCACTCCAGTATGTAAAGAAATCTGCGGTGCTCGCAACAACGCTGCTAACCCCCATGCTCCTAAGAATGGGAGAGATCCTAAACCAAGCAGTCGCGACATCATCATTAATTGATCTGGATTAGATCATCTTGGAATTACTGCATTTCCTGACATATAAGCTATGTATGTCTATTGCTTTAGGATTTCTAGATGGCTACGTCAACTCACGTATAAATGGGGATTAGGCTTTAATCCTCGGGCATACTACATTCTTGACAATAAAACCATTCGACGAATAAATGGCTAAGTTGAAGTACACTCTTACGGACCCAATGGTTCCAGTTTTAGGAGAATCCGACGGTCGGATCTCCCATTACGTCAATTTGAAGTCGATGGTTGAAATTCGTGAACGGTCGCTGCATGATGCGTTCTATTCAAGCCATTTAAATATATATATATATAAATAATATTTTGTCGATTTCCATTCAAAATGTATTTTATAAAAAAAAATCGTTTAAAAACAATTTAAACTTCCAATTCAATTTTAAATAAAAATTGAAAATTCCGTATTATTATATTAAGTTAATAATATTTTCAAAATGTAATATTTTGAAATCCAAATATCTTGACATTCATTATAAAAATAAATAAGATCGACGGAAAAATGCATTCAAATTATTAACGTCGTTCATATATGTAACAACCCGTATTTTAATAACATGTTGAAACCATAAATCAAGGCAGAATTAATTTTTAAAATAAGAATCAAGGGAAACGGGTTATGCCATTGCATTCGTCTCGGAATTCTGCTCGGAAACAAGTCCGAGTTTTCGAGAAACGAAGTTCGTATGAGGGAGATATGACCCTCCGAAGTTTCAAGGATTTTCAGAATAGAAAACAACTCAAATTCGAATTCGAATTCGAATTCAAACCCCAGCACAGACTGGGCGGGAATTTTCCCGCCCAGGACCAGGTCGACCTAGGGGTCGACACTATGGTCGACCTGGGGGTCGACCTGGTGCTGAAGCCCTGTTTTGTGCCTGGGTTCATTCTGTTGTATTTGGTCTCGTTTTCAGTCTAGATTCGTCCGCCTAATCCTATATAAACAGCCCCCTAGCCCCATTCTCTTTACACCATTCTTCTCTAACCTTATGCTACACAAATTCTTGATGGACATGGCGTCTTCTTCAAATTAAATAAATAAGTTAAAATAAAACACGAAGACTATTCCTTGAACACTACGGCTAGGAATTGCATATTGGGGATTTTCTTCTACAATTAAATCAAGATTCAATGATTCAACAATTCGACGACTAGTTTCTAGATTCGACTTCTGCATCTCAATTTCTTAGTCCACGATCTGTATGTTCTAGTTACTTTGAGATTTAAACTTGTTAATTGTAATTTGGACATGAGATAAAGTGAAATTGGACTTAAGAATGATAATCGATTCACATCTATTCTAGTTTCCATCTTGGATCTTGACATTTGGGAATATTGCTATGAAATCAGTTTGGACCTATTCATGTTGTAAATCAAACTCTTTTATGTCCATAACATTACCATGCCTGTGATGTTGAATCAGTCTATTATTTACAAGTTTGGGACTATCACCTTATGCCATGACTATCACCTTATTATGCTAGATTTGAAATCCTATTATTTTCTATATGCCAGTGACGTTGTAACCAATTATCTCAAGTTATATCATGCTAGCCTTGTAATCCCTTTATGCTCGTCCTTTTTGCTTATCATAGTTTTGATGTTATTCCTTTATTTCTGGATCTGGATTTACTTGTAATTTAGATCGATTCACGTTTAAGTGCGATGGGAATACGATTTGGGTAGATTAGGCAAAACATGAATTGGTTATGAACATGAATCATGAACTTGATAATAGGCATAAGTTGAAACTTGTCATGAAACTTGACACGAACTTGACATGAAATTTGAACATGGACATGTGTAATAACCCGGAAATTCTGAGCCAATTTAAAAAATTTATTTTGGCAATTTTAACGAAGTTTGAATATTTAAAATGAATTATTTTAAATAATAGCGACGAGAAATTTATTTTAATAGAATTAGAACGTATATATTTATTTGAATCGTCGTTAGAATATAAATATTTATTTTTAAATATAAAAGGAATTGAAACTGGCGCGGTAGTTCGATAATTCGATTTCAAAGTTCAAATGATTGTACAAGATTCAAAATAAACCGGATTTTAGCGAAACCAAAAATATTAGAATCTATTTGAAAATATCTTTCCAACGAATCCGAAAAATTGAAATTTAATAACGGGAATTAAAAGATACGTCCAGTTGAAAATTCAGAATAGTCGCTATGGAATTCTGGCCCTTAAAAATAGAAATTTTGCAAACGACCTCGGTTTTCGACGAAACCACTTTTGTTGGATCTGTGATGTCAAATTATTGCTAGGTTTCAAAATTTGTAGTTTTTCGAATCAATATGTGAGCGTGGCAAAAGAAAACGCGTTTGACCAGTTTAATTTAATTTTAATCGACTGGAAAATGGACATTTTTCAAACGGTCTCAGAATTTGACGAAATTAGTTTCATTAGGACCGTATCGTCAATACAAAGCTAGAAATAATTTTATTGGAATTTTTCGAGTTAGTATATGGCCCTGGTAAATTGAAATGCACGTTCAAATTCAATATACATTTATTTATATTTTAATTTGAACGGAAACAGATCGAAACGTTAGAATTGGCTTACGATACATATCCCATTGTGTTCAGAATGGGGGTAATTAGCTAGGGGCGACAGTCGTTGGGTTTCGTCTGGAGTTCGAATAAAAAGTCAACAAATTAATGAATTAAATAATAAAATAACTATATAATAACCCCCTCCTTTCTCTTTCCCCTGATCACTTTACCAAAAAAAAAAATCGATCCACTACCGCGCTCCAGGCCGCGCCGCCCCTACGCTGGCCATCCCAAGCGCCGCCGAACTCTGGCGGAGCCCTCCCCCACACTAGCGCTCATTCCTTCCTCCCTCTCAACAAAGACCGACGGAAAAACCCTAACTCCACCCCACAGCGAAACCGCCACCACCTGTAGCCACCCACGACCGATGCTCCGCCCTCCAGCCGTCTCCCCGTCCCCGAGCGCCACCTTCCCCTACCTCAAACCGCCTCCCCCTTCTACTTCCTCAACTAAAAAGCCCCGAAACCCCATTTCTCCGCTGTCCCGGCCAATGCTGGCCCCGCTACCGACCTGAAGAGACACCTCCGTCACCTGCGAACTCCAGTGCCTCCATCTCCCTTGCCACTCCTCCCTCTGTGAGTTTTACTTCCATTTTTGTTCGTATATGAAAGTAAAAATACGATTTTTACCATGTGTAGCGATTAAAAGTATGGTTTTTATCGTGAGGATAGCGATTTAAAATAGTGATCTTTTATGTGTATGAAACGACGAAAAGATTAAATTTTTAATTAGGTAAAGATTCGATTTTTACCATGTTTTCATGAAAATAAAAAAATTAAATTTTTATATATATGAAAGCTAGATAAAAATTCGATTTTTATATGTATGAATTGAAGATAAAAATTCGATTTTTATATATATGAAGTGAAGATAAAAATTCGATTTTTATATATATGAAGTGAAGATAAAAATTCGATTTTTATATATATGAAGTGGAAAATAAAAATATGACTTTTATGCACATGTAGTGATAACAAATATGTGATTTTTAATGTGAACAGAGTGAAATAGATTGCGATGGAACTGACTGGAAGCGAAACAGAAATCTGAACTGTTCAAAAATAAAGAATGGAGGAGTGGAACCCTCGGTGAGAACTTCTCACTTTAGATCTTGTTTTCTAGTTAAAAATGTATACTAGGATGCAGACGGTGCTTAGCAGCACCCGACACCCGTCGTCCACAGACCATGGACGACTTGTATGCTTGTTTGATGTGTTGTGAAGTTTGTTTGTGATGTTGGTGTGAAATAGATAAAAAAACGTTAATGTGTTGAAATAAATTAATTATCGTTAAAAATATAATTTTTAACGTGAATGTGAATAAATAAATATTCATTTACAACCGGACAGTTTGTTTATGAACACCTATTTAAATGACATTGATTGGGACGATAAATTTTACATGTCGCCCAACTGCACAAATAATGTAACACCCCACCTCCGCCAGGGTAACTCTTGCAAGCACACTAGCTTTGGAGGGGCGTTAAACAAGGTAAACATGCATGCAGATATCACAAGACAGAACATATAAGTAAAACAGAGTAGTAAAGCAGCGGATAAAACTAGCATTTCAAAACCATAGTCATGTTACAACAAAGTACTTGATCATTATTTTGCAACAAAAAAAGTCTAGCATAAACTGAAAAACTGAAATACATAAAGTACTATCCCCAAAGTGAAGTGATAAACCATAGCTAGCTCAATGTCCAAAACCGTACATGAGCAAATCCAGTAAGCAAGCTATAAAGATCCAAGCTAAGCTCCAATGTTCCCAACCTGAGAACCTGAGGGGGGAAACGGAAGAAAAGAGGCGAAAGAAAACAGGTCAGTCAAAAAGACTGGTAAGCCCTAACTATTATCTGTCCATGAACTAGTAAAGTTAACTGGCATGAGAAGCTGAGATGAACATAAGGATAACAACATACTGGCATGATGATTAACTAACAAGATAGATAAAGGTGACATCGCATAATCAAGGTTAAGTTTTGCACCACGGGTGTACTAGCATTCTAACATGTCAAATAAAAACAAGAAATTGATCCCTTGGCCCAAGCTTGGCCCAACATCATGAGGTGACCTAAATCAAGGTCCAACTACACGGTCTAGTTGATCGGCTCCCTATAAGCCTAACTCGTCAAGTGCCGGTGTCATACGGCCCAAACATGCAATGTAGTTAAACTGCGCTATGTCCACCCTAGGGTGTATCAAGTCCTAGGGTGTCAACCTCGGACACCAATCAAGTATGCACAGTCTAGATCTACTGGTACCCGTGCCTGATTTTCCAACTCCGGACTAAGTGCACGACCATAGTCTGCCTGGACCTACACCGGCGTACCTACTCAGCCGTCGTTTTGGTCGCTTACATGTCAGCCCAGTAATCTTGCCCCACCCTAGCCTAGTCCTAGGGTCTTATGATACTATCAAGAGGGTTACTGCTGAAAAGGACCACACAACTAGGGTTTCTTAACGGGTTAAATGTGGTTAACCTGATCCAAACGTGGATTAAATTGGTTAAGTGTACCCAAGGTTCATGACTTAACCCCGATTAACCCATCAAGCCCAAATTGGTTAAGTATTAAGTGGACCATGACTTGACCCTAATCAGGAGGCATTAATTAACTTAATGTGCTTTAACCTCTCACATTAGACCTTGTTGTGGTTACTAGTTAAGCTGGGCGGGTCCGGGTAGCTTTACACCACAACTTGGTCTAACCTCGGGTTCGAGCACAACATGACCAACTTCTCACATTGGGTCTTATTGTTTGTAGCCACTAGTTAAGCCGGGCGGGTCCGGGTAGATTTATGCTACAAACTCAACCCAACCTCGAGTTGGCCACACTCATATTTTCTAAGTGTCATGTCCATTATGTTTCCAAAACATAATTACAAGTTAACATATCACGTCATGTTATAAAAATCATGTTCATGTCATAATTTTACCCAACCCCAACGTAGTCCCATCGTTTACATAATCGCAACAACGCATAAAGGATAAAATAGGGAACTTGGCATAATCATGACAAAAAGGTGTTGAAGCCACAAGTTTATCATGGTGGCATATGAAATGTACATATGTTCATATACTTGCATATTGCATTATTAGGCTTCAAAAGCATGCATAAAACCAAACTTAGCATATGAGTGATACATGGTGATAAATGACATGTAGAAGTTGATAAAAGTTCGCATTTAGCCTCACATGCAAGTTATCATAAGGGATATGATAACTTCCATGTTGCCAAAATGCAACCTTTAATATAAAGCTTGAAGCTTTAAGCTCACAAACTCAAGTTTAACTTGCATAACATAATAACATGTGTATAATGATCAACCCAAACTTGAATAACATAGCAACATTTGTCATACATAATGATTGAACCAACTTGCATAACATAATGATCAACCAAACTTGCATATCATAATGATCAACCCAAACTTGCATCATTCATCTAACTTTAGAGTTCAATAAAAAGAAAGTAGAAAAGGGCTTACAATTCTATGAAGACACAAATGAATATTTATTATAAAGATTGAGACGAAGCCCTTATGCAATCACCAAAAAACCCAAATATGCAAGCTCCAAATGAAAAACCCTTGAGCCAAATCAATAAAAACCCTTGCTTTGTAATAGAAATGTTGCAACTTGACTTGAATGCAAACTAAGAACACTCATACAAGCTTGAAAACACTTGTATGAACTCAAAATCTCTCATAGAAATAAACTTAGGAATTTTAGCATGAGAGTGGAGGCCATGAGAGGAACAAATTTGGCATAGTTTAGTTGTAGGGTTGAATAATGGTGATTTAGGCTAGGCTTAGGGGTCTTTTTATAGAAGATTAGGATAGTATTAGCCATATGATTAACCCTAGATTCAATCAGAGCCATCAAATCCCGTCACTAGCCAACAAAACAGGTCAAAACAGCCAAAATAGGTGCACCAGGTTGCCTGGGTCCGACCAGGCAGGTCGCCCCCCAGGTCGACCCTGGGGTCGACTCCCCAGTCGACCTGGTCCCACCCAGGTCGACACCCAGGTCGACGCCCAGGTCGACCTGGTCTGGGCGGGATTTTTCCCGCCTACCCCGATTTTCTGAAATTTGAATCTGTTTTGAATTTTGAATTTTTCGTGAAACTTCGCGAGGCCATATCTCGGTCATACGGACTCCGATTTTCGAAAACTCGGACTCCATTTCGCGTATTTTTCCGAGACGAACGCAATGGCACAGCCCGTTTCCCTTGATTCAGATTTTACTGTTTAATTCTTCCTTGATTTATGTTATAACATGTTATTCAAAAATACGGGTTGTTACATTCTCCCCTCCTTAAAGGATTTCGTCCCCGAATTCTCCAAGTTAGGAAGAACGTATCCTACAATCCATCATCCATCTACTCAAAACATCATCCACGTGTAGTCATTGTCCTTAAAGGATTCTAAATGCTGTATGATCATATGCAAAGGTGTGTGTATATGTACTTATATAATGCAAAAATCAGGCGGTTACTGGTACAGTAAACCTCCTTAATGCAAAGTATGTTAGTGAAATGAGTCCATATGTATGCAAATTCCTAACATAACTCATAGTCTCTACATGAGTGCACATAACATTCATCCATATGCAACATCCACGTGATAGCATAACAAGTTTCAACCATGAATAAGTGTAAGCACTCATGCATATGCAACATGAAAGTGTGTGAGCCGATCTTAGTGCCTAATGTGTATCATGCATCCACGAGTATCCACGTGCAAACACTTGCAACCACTTGCAACCATCAAGCATAACATGTTTCAAATACATGTTTCATCCAAAGGGTTTCTACCTAAGGTCCTCATGACAAGATTAACGAGATAACAAGATAAACAGGATAATCATGGATAGCAAAAAGAAAGATATGCTAATTAGGAAAGAGGTCGAGAATGTACCCTAAAAAAGGAATGGATAAAGCCCATGCATCTTCTCCTCGGTTTCCCAAGTTGCGTCTTCATCGGCTTCACTCCACTGAACTTTCACCAATTTGACTTCTCGATTCCTTAGCTTCTTGATCTCCGTTCCCAAGATACGAATCGGAGCTTTTCTCAAGGTTGCTTCTTTCTCTACCTCAATGTCTTCAAGAATGCTTGGTTCAACCACCTCAGCGGACTCATGTAGGCAATTTCGGAGATGCGAGACATGAAAGACATTATGCACTCCGGCTAGCTTTTCGGGCAATTCCACCTTATAGGCCATCTTTCCAATTCTCTCTATGATAGGGAAGGGTCCTACGAAACTTGGTGCCAGCTTCCCTACTGCTCCAAAACGTACCACATTACGCAAAGGAGAAACCTTCACGAAAACCATGTCTCCCACTTCAAATTCCAAATCTGCCCTTCGCTTGTCAGCATAGGATTTCTGTCTATCTTGGGCCGCTTTCATCCTTCTTCTCACTAATTCAACTTTCTCGGATGTGTCCCGTATCATATCGGGCCCAAGTATAAGTCTATCTGTTGTCTCCCACCAACGAGATGGTGACCTACACGGCCTCCCATACAAAGCTTCAAATGGTGCCATCCCTATGCTGGCTTGATAGCTATTATTATAAGCGAACTCTACAAGAGGAAGGTGGTCTTCCCAAGTACCACCAAAGTCAAGAACACAGAGCCTCAAAAGATCTTCTAGCACTCTTTTCACCCTTTCGGTTTGGCCATCCGTCTGGGGGTGATAGGCTGTACTCAGATTCAATCGCGTACCCATCGCTTCTTGCAAACTATTCCAGAACTGGCTAGTGAAAATTGGGTCACGATCGCTAACTATGCTAGAAGGAACTCCATGCAACTGCACTATCTCTCGGAGATAAATAGATGCCAGCCATGATGCGGTCCTCTTGCTTTTTACTGGAATGAAGTGAGCACTCTTCGTAAGTCTATCAACTATGACCCATATGCTCGTGTTCCCTCTCCTTGACCTAGGCAATCCATCCACAAAATCCATAGAAATACTCTCCCACTTCCATTGCGGGACTTCCAATGGATGTAATAGCCCACCTGGTTTCTTTGACTCGGCTTTCACTTGTTGGCACACCATGCACTTTGAAACATACTCTGCCACATCCCTCTTCATTCCGGCCCAAAAGAAAATGCGCTTCATATCTCTATACATCTTATCTCCTCCCAGATGTATAGTCATCTTCGAGTGATGTGCTTCTTCAAGAACTTTATGCACCAAGTCTCCTACTTGTGGAACGCATAGCCTTCCATCACGCCTTAGCCAACCTTTATCATCAATAGTATATCTAGCAAGGTGACTAGACGTCTCACCATGAATCAACTTGTCCATGACCTCGACTATCTGTGGATCTTCCTTCTGCGAAGCCCCAACTTGATCAAGAAGTGTGGGTCTAAGATCAAGGGATGCTAATGAACCTGTCATCGATTCAACAGCCGTCGTGAAATCAAAGGTTGCCAAGAACTCTAAGCTCCTCATCTCAACAAACAAGGGACTCAAAGTCAACCTACTTCTGCTTAGTGCATCTGCCACAACATTACCCTTGCCAGGGGTATAAGCTATCTCGAAGTCATAAGATGCCAAGAATTCCATCCACCTTTGCCGTCTTAGATTCAGATCCTTCTGCGAGAAGAGGTACTTGAGTGACTTGTGATCAGTATACAACTCAAACCTTTCGCCTAGAAGATAGTGGCGCCAGGATTTGAGTGCAAAGACGATCGCCGCTAACTCCAAATCATGAGTGGGATAGTTCTTCTCATGAACTTTAAGTTGCCTACCCCCATAACATATCACTCTTCCCTCTTGCATCAGAACAACACCTAACCGCGTGCCACATGCATCTGTGTACACGGTAAACATCTTACCACTATCGGGTAATGCCAAAACTGGAGCTAAGGTAAGGGCTCTTTTGAGATTTTGAAAAGCAAGCTCACACTCCAAGTCCCATGCGAAGACTGAGTTCTTCTTCGTCAACTTAGTAAGTGGGGCCGAAATCTTAGCGAAGTCCCTGATGAACTTCCTATAGTAGCCCGCCAGACCGAGAAAGCTTCTTACTTCGGTTGCATTCCTCGGAGTCTTCCAGTCTTGAACCACAACCACTTTCGCGGGATCCACCGCTATGCCTTGCTTAGAAACTATATGTCCAAGAAACCGAACTTCCTTTCTCCAGAAATGACATTTGGAGAACTTGGCTTTCAACTGATGTGCTCTAAGCGTATCCATCACTTCCTTGAGATGCCTAGCATGCTCTTCCTCATCCTTTGAGAAGATCAGAATATCATCCACGAAGACAACAACAAACTTGTTGAGGAACTCCCTGAACACCCTACTCATCAAGTCTACGAAGTAGGCGAGTGCATTAGTCAATCCGAATGGCATGACAAGCCATTCAAAGAATCCATCTGGAGTCCTAAACACAGTTTTATCAATGCTATCCTCAGCTACTCTAAGCTGATGGAATCTGGTGGCTAGATCGAGCTGAGAGAAAACAGAAGCACTAACCAGCTGATCAAAGAGATCATCAATCCTCGGTAAAGGTTGCCTATTCTTCTTTGTCAGCTTATTCAACTCTCGATAATCAACACATAGACGAAGCGAACCATCCGCCTTAGTAGCGAATACCATCGGAGCACCCCATTCAGAAATGCTTCGTCTAATAATTTTTTTCTCAAGCAGCTCCTTGATTTGCTTACTGAGCTCTCTTCTTTCTCGTGGGGCCATGTTCCTAAAGGGCAATGATACTGGCTTGGCATTATCGACTAGATAAATGCGGAAATCTATCTCTCGTTTAGGGGGTAACCCCTTAACTTCTTCAAAGACATCAGGATAATCTCGGACCACCCTTACAGATTGCAGATCATCGATGGACGAGTCGAGAGATTCAAGATAACATAACATGACGGGACCTCTAGGGTTACAAGAAATTTCTAGGGTATTACCGAGGCGAGTCATGAGCCTCACCACCCTATGTTCACAATCGAGAATGGGTCCATAACTGGACAACCAATCCATGCCCAAGATCAACCCGTATCCCGTGAACCCGAGAACATAAGCATTACACGTGAATTCTACGGTCAAGATAGAAATCTTCAAATCCACACAAATCATAGATAGATGGGCGGAACCCCCAATTGGATTTGAAACACAAACGGGATCCTCAACTAGGCTAGTACTTAGGTGCAAACTTTCAACAATGTCAGAAGAGATAAAACTATGCGATGCGCCAGAATCAAATAAGGTGCGAACAGGAAAATCAGAAATATAAACAAGACTTTCTACAGAAATACTACCTCGATCCTGAGCTGGAGCAGTGTTGAGAGCATGCACTTGCCCTCCAGAAGGTCCTGCACGCTGATTCTGCCCTTGCTTCTTGGGGCAATCCCTGCTAAAATGTCCGGTCTCTCCACAATGAAAGCACTCGCCTAACTTCCTCTTCTTCTTCCTACAATCTTTAGCTATGTGCCCAACAACCCCACAATAGTTGCATTTTCTTGGGTCCTTTGCCTTGGCCTTGTTGCCCTTGTTGTTCTTGTTGTTTTTGTTGTTCTGATTGCTCTGATTTCCTCCCCACTTGGAGTCTGTCTTCTTGGCTTGAGTCTCATTAGCCTTGAATTCCTTCTTGCCATTCTTATCGTCTCCTTAAAGCAATGCCATGTCTACTAGTCCTTCAAAAGTGGCCCCCATGGGTATATGAGATAGGGCTAAACCTTGTAATGGCTCGTTCAACCCTCGTGCAAAGCGTAAAGCCTTCTTCTGGGAGTATTAACCATGTCCAAACCGAATCGGGCGAGCTTGTTAAACTCATTCACATACTCCCTCACTGTCATGTCCCCTTGCTTCAAAGATATAAACTTCTCCAATTGCAGATTCGCCTCAGCTGATGATAGAAACTTAAGCCCAAATCTTGTCCTAAAGTCGGCCCAAGTCTCTATAGGCCTCGTAGCATTGGTGACCTCCCACCAATAAGCAGCTTCTTCTTTTAATAGCCATGCTGCCAATAAAACCTTTCTATGGTCTTCCACATCAAAGATAGCAAAACGATCTTTGGTTTCTTTCAATCAATTTCGTGCCTCCACAAAAGTCTCCATCCCTATGAAATTCTTGCCACCCATCGCCTTAAAGTCCTTGCAAACTTTTGCGAAATCTGCTTGTGGATTCTGAGGAGGGGGAGGAGGAGGAGGAACCTCAGTTACGGTGGGGGTAGTTGTTGGGCCCGCATCGTTGGCCCTAGCTTCCAAGTACCTCCGGAACCATCCGGGAATGGTCACTCCCTCGGGAAGGTTAAGATCGGCCATACTGAAAAAGGAAAAAGATAGATAGATTCAGAACAAAGAAACGAAGGATAGTGCTATGGCTTTTGGGGAATAGCCTTTTTAAAATAACTAGACTTTTCTTGGAAAATACTTAATTGGTATTGAAAATAGTTTTTCGAAAGGTAAGTTTCAAAAACACTTTTGCTCAAATCTTGTAAACCATATGCTCTGATACCAAATGTAACACCCCACCTCCGCCAGGGTAACTCTTGCAAGCACACTAGCTTTGGAGGGGCGTTAAACAAGGTAAACATGCATGCAGATATCACAAGACAGAACATATAAGTAAAACAGAGTAGTAAAGCAGCGTATAAAACTAGCATTTCAAAACCATAGTCATGTTACAACAAAGTACTTGATCATTATTTTGCAACAAACAAAGTCTAGCATAAACTGAAAAACTGAAATACATAAAGTACTATCCCCAAAGTGAAGTGATAAACCATAGCTAGCTCAATGTCCAAAACCGTACATGAGCAAATCCAGTAAGCAAGCTATAAAGATCCAAGCTAAGCTCCAATGTTCCCACCCTGTGAACCTGAGGGGGGGAAACGGAAGAAAAGAGGCGAAAGAAAACAGGTCAGTCAAAAAGACTGGTAAGCCCTAACAACTATCTGTCCATGAACTAGTAAAGTTAACTGGCATGAGAAGCTGAGATGAACATAAGGATAACAACATACTGGCATGATGATTAACTAACAAGATAGATAAAGGTGACATCGCATAATCAAGGTTAAGTTTTGCACCACGGGTGTACTAGCATTCTAACATGTCAAGTAAAAACAAGAAATTGATCCCTTGGCCCAAGCTTGGCCCAACATCATGAGGTGACCTAAATCAAGGTCCAACTACACGGTCTAGTTGATCGGCTCCCTATAAGCCTAACTCGTCAAGTGTCGGTGTCATACGGCCCAAACATGCAATGTAGTTAAACTGCGCTAGGTCCACCCTAGGGTGTATCAAGTCCTAGTGTGTCAACCTCGGACACCAATCAAGTATGCACAGTCTAGATCTACTGGTACCCGTGCCTGATTTTCCAACTCCGGACTAAGTGCACGACCATAGTCCGCCTGGACCTACACCGGCGTACCTACTCAGCCGTCGTTTTGGTCGCTTACATGTCAGCCCAGTAATCGTGCCCCACCCTAGCCTAGTCCTAGGGTCTTATGATACTATCAAGAGGGTTACTGCTGAAAAGGACCACACAACTAGGGTTTCTTAACGGGTTAAATGTGGTTAACCCGATCCAAACGTGGATTAAATTGGTTAAGTGTACCCAAGGTTCATGACTTAACCCCGATTAACCCATCAAGTCCAAATTGGTTAAGTATTAAGTGGACCATGACTTAACCCTAATCAGGAGGCATTAATTAACTTAATGTGCTTTAACCTCTCACATTAGACCTTGTTGTGGTTACTAGTTAAGCCGGGCGGGTTTGGGTAGCTTTACACCACAACTTGGTCTAACCTCGGGTTCGAGCACAACATGACCAACTTCTCACATTGGGTCTTATTGTTTGTAGCCACTAGTTAAGCCGGGCGGGTCCGGGTAGATTTATGCTACAAACTCAACCTAACCTCGAGTTGGCCACACTCATATTTTCTAAGTGTCATGTCCATTATGTTTCCAAAACATAATTACAAGTTAACATATCACGTCATGTTATAAAAATCATGTTCATGTCATAATTTTACCCAACCCCAACGTAGTCCCATCGTTTACATAATCGCAACAACGCATAAAGGATAAAATAGGGAACTTGGCATAATCATGACAAAAAGGTGTTGAAGCCACAAGTTTATCATGGTGGCATATGAAATGTACATATGTTCATATACTTGCATATTGCATTATTATGCTTCAAAAGCATGCATAAAACCAAACTTAGCATATGAGTGATACATGGTGATAAATGACATGTAGAAGTTGCTAGAAGTTCGCATTTAGCCTCACATGCAAGTTATCATAAGGGATATGATAACTTCCATGTTGCTAAAATGCAACCTTTAATATAAAGCTTGAAGCTTTAAGCTCACAAACTCAAGTTTAACTTGCATAACATAATAACATGTGTACAATGATCAACCCAAACTTGCATAACATAGCAACATGTGTCATACATAATGATTGAACCAACTTGCATAACATAATGATCAACCAAACTTGCATATCATAATGATCAACCCAAACTTGCATCATTCATTTAACTTTAGAGTTCAATAAAATGAAAGTAGAAAAGGGCTTACAATTCTATGAAGACACAAATGAATATTTATTATAAAGATTGAGATGAAGCCCTTATGCAATCACCAAAAAACCCAAATATGCAAGCTCCAAATGAAAAACCCTTGAGCCAAATCAATAAAAACCCTTGCTTTGTAATAGAAATGTTGCAACTTGACTTGAATGCAAACTAAGAACACTCCTACAAGCTTGAAAACACTTGTATGAACTCAAAATCTCTCATAGAAATAAACTTAGGAATTTTAGCATGAGAGTGGAGGCCATGAGAGGAACAAATTTGGCATAGTTTAGTTGTAGGGTTGAATAATGGTGATTTAGGCTAGGCTTAGGGGTCTTTTTATAGAAGATTAGGATAGTATTAGCCATAGGATTAACCCTAGATTCAATCAGAGCCATCAAATCCCGTCACTAGCCAACAAAACAGGTCAAAACAGCCAAAATAGGTGCACCAGGTTGCCTGGGTCCGACCAGGCAGGTCGACCCCCAGGTCGACCCTGGGGTCGACTCCCCAGTCGACCTGGTCCCACCCAGGTCGACACCCAGGTCGACCCCCAGGTCGACCTGGCCTGGGCGGGATTTTTCCCGCCTACCCCGATTTTCTGAAATTTGAATCTGTTTTGAATTTTGAATTTTTCGTGAAACTTCGCGAGGCCATATCTCGGTCATACGGACTCCGATTTTCGAAAACTCGGACTCTATTTCGCGTATTTTTCCGAGACGAACGCAATGGCACAGCCCGTTTCCCTTGATTCAGATTTTACAGTTTAATTCTGCCTTGATTTATGTTATAACATGTTATTCAAAAATACGGGTTGTTACAAATAATATTCAGTGTTTGTGGATTGAAATCCCACATAGGTGTTGGGATGATATTTGGCATACACTAATCCCAATTTCGATCGATTGGTCGACAGACTGTGTAAGCGTTAATTTTTTATATTTGATGCTTATGCAGTTGTGTGGTGCACTTTGGATGATGGTTGATTATTTATCGTTGGTATTATATACATGTGTTGTATGGAATCCATATGATTAACATTATATGGTAATTGATTGGGCCTCATTCCAATTGGGAAGATAAAGAATATTATAAAATAAAGATTCATGTGTTGACAGTACTCATGTGTTGAGAATAGTCATGTGTTGAAAGAAATATAGATTCATGTGTTGAACGAAATATTTTAACAATAAAATTTACATCTTTATCATATATAAAATTAGAAACTAACTGGAAAATAGATAAGATGAGTGGTCCCCTGGGTATTGATCTGATGTTGGTTTCGGCCTTCGGGGTTAATACTTAGAGAATCATTCTCTTACTAATTTATGGTTGGAGTCTGATTAAAAATTAAATGATAGAAATCATTATTTTATAAAATATATTAAATAACAAAAATAGTCACGTGTTGATAGTACTCATTTGTTGAGATTAGTCATGTGTTGAAAGAAATATAGATTCATGTGTTGAATAGAATAAATATTCATTTATTGAATAGAATAACGAAGTTATTGAAAAATATAAAGCCGTGTTGATTAGAGATGCGCTATTTTGACGCGAACGATATTTATATCGATTATATTCGTTTTTATAATGAATATTGAAATGAGATTTAAAAATCGAATATTTAAAAATGAATTCGAATTGAATTGAATATAAAATGAATTCGAATTAAATTGAATATAAAACGAATTCGGATTGAATTGAATATAAAATGAATTCGAATTGAATTGAATATAAAATGAATTCGAATTGAATTGAATATAAAATGAATTTGAATTGAATATAAAATGAATTCGAATTGAATTGAATATAAAATGAATTCGAATTGAATTGAATTCAAATCGAATTGTAATCGAATTGAAATTGAATTAAATAGAAATGCAATTGGGAATCGAAGTGAAATCGATTTGGAATGAATTCAAACCTAATTGAAAACGAGCTGAAATTGAATTGAAATCGATTTGAATTGAAATCAAATAGAAATGTATGTAAAAAGAATTTATAATGGAAAATTCAATTTTGATTTGAATTTGAAATGAAGGTTGAAATTGTTTTTGAAACAAATTTGAAATGATTTATAAAATTCGTTTTAAAAAGGAAATCGACGAAATATATATAATATATTATATATATATATATAATGGCCTGAATAGAACGCGCCGCGCCGCAGCAGTTCGTGAATTTCGACCATTGACTTCGAACGGACATTACGGGAGATCCGACCGTCGGATTCTCCTAAAACCGGAAACGTTGGGTTTGTATTGAAAAGAGCTTTCTAACGAATACAAGAGATTTGAAATCTGATGGATTGATTTGGAGATATGTCCAAATCAATTTCAGAAAAGGTCGTTGTAAGTGCAGTTCGATGGCCGTTATTTGAAATCGACTGTACGGGCCTTGATAAAATTATCAAAAATATCAATAATTTGTGTAAAATCATAAGAAATGATTTTTGGAGAAATGGGATGAAAAACTCCATATTTGTAAAGATAAAAATAGATTTTTATCGAAATGAACTAGTTTTGAACTAGAATTAAAATCCAATTATTTTTAAATAAATAAATTGGATTTGAAATGTGTTTTAAATAATCAAAATTTCCAATATATGAATTGGAATGGATTTGAATCGAAATTGTCTTTGGAATATTTTGATATTAGATTCCGCGATTATAAAGATATTTTGGAGGAAATTTGGAAGATTTATTTTATATCGTTATTTCCAAAGCGATATTTGTGGGTTTCAGAATTTGATATTGAATATAAGCCTATATATTTTCTATTCAGAGCCTTGTATTTAATATCAAATGGGATTTGGGTTTATTGTGAACGGTGTTTTAAATAACACTTTTTCTTTAATCCGTATAAATAGAATGTGATTTGGGTTTATCGTGAACTGTGTTTTAAATGACATTAGTTCTTTAACCCAGTAAAAGGAGTTTTAATGAATCTGTAATTAGATTGAATAGTGAATTGATAATTTAAATTATCAAATTTGGAAAGTGAGCGAGAATGGAGTATCACCAGTTTTGCTCCAAAGCGATAGTTAAATCTTTAATTAGATTTGAACGTGAAATGGTAATTAATTTTACCGACAACACCGTGGTGTTAGATATGGAGTATTACCAGTTTTGGTTCATGGGATGAATAGATTGGGATCGGGAAATAAAATAAATAATTACTTCGGTGTGGTTCGCTAATCCCGACTAGTTTGAAAAACCTTAACATGGTTTGAAATGACATCCAAAGGAAGATTAAAGAATAAACTTAAAAGAATTTATCTTTGATAAAATTAATGGGAACCTTTCCCTAAGAATGTGAAATTTAGAAACTAACTGTAGGTTAGATATGATGAATGGTTTCCTGGGTATTGATTTGATGTTGGTTTCGGCCTTCGGGGTTAATATTTGGGGAATTGTTCTCTTGATAATTTACAGTTAGTGACTGATGAATTGGAATGAGGCGTATGTTGTGTTTGTGTAACATTTGTTTATTATATACGCGGGTCATTCAGAAAGGCCAGGTTTATACCCATTCTGAATAACCGATTCGACGATATGTCGAAGAGGAAGACGGTGGTTGAAGACCGGAAGTCTTCACATCGTTTGGGTGATTACTGATGATCTTGATTGGGCTGTACACCCAAGATGAGGGAATCAGTTGGTGATCGTCGAGACGTACTTGGAGATCGATGGATATGCGAGGAAAGTGCCTCCGGTTTCGTTCAGACCCAGAACGAACTTGTAAATGGACTGTGTGTCTGACATTGGATTTTATTCTGTTTTTATTGATCTCTATTAAATATACATCTGTTTGGCGGCGAAGAACTTATTCTCTTGCTTAACGCCCTTCTCTGAGACGTACGAGCTCAGAGGTTGTATATCGATGGACATCAATCGCATGGAGTGAATTGCATGTGTGGCATGCCTAAGTGGCAGATGATCAAGGCTTCTGTTGAAAAGAAAAGTCTTGTGGTTGATGATCAAAGCACGGTCTGTGTGGCGCAACTTTGTGCATAGCGTAAATTCGCGATCCTCACACCTCGATATGAGTCAAAAACGGGATAATGACTACAGGGAGAGCACAACGTTTCTTTCTAGCTATGGGTGGTGTCAGTGCTTAAACTAGCTGACATTTATATTATTTTTACCTATGTGGTTGTTGGAATGCGAGGCGCCTCGATTTTAGGTCTGTAAGGATCGGGAAACGTGTGTTCAGGAATTGCCAATCCTCAAACGTAAGAGAGGACCGACCCTGAAGATCCAAGGGTTACCCAGGGAGAGTAGTCCTGAGACATTTGCTAGAGTGTCTCGAAGCGGAGAGGAGCTTGCCCCTTGCCTCGACTCATGACAGAAATCCAATTTCCAATACGAGATATTTCGGTTTTATTTGTAGAGCCTAGTATGGCGACATAGTGGGATGGGGGCACTTATGCCATCTATGATTGATATTTATGATTGAAATTGTTTTGACACTATACACTTATAATAGTATCAAATGATTTGTTTTAAACGTACCAAGCATGTTTGTCTATTATAAGGGAAAACCCTATCCTCCGGCTTGCGTTGCATTGTGTGATGGGGCCTGGGTCTTATAATAACTTCATTTTTCGAAAAAGCATTGCGTTGTTTATTCTATGCACTGGTGTTCTTGGGAGGAAACCCGTTTCGTGTTATACGGCGTGGTCCCTTGAATTACTCTCTTTTAAAGTAAAGTTTTAAATAACTGTTTTAGTTCTCACACTAGTCACATGACTGACCTGGAGTTTATTGTTTTATCCTAAACTCTGGGTGCCCATATTTTCGACACTGGCAGCTAGTAGTTGGGTTTTTGCAGATTTATATTCACAGGATCCTGATTTACAACTGGAACGATGCTCGGAAAGCTCTGTATCCGTGTATTACTTCTAGTTATGTTTTGTATTATTTTTCGCTGCTATGTATTTAAATGTAATTTAAATCTTTGATATTCTTTGTTGTGTAATATTTATTCATACTCTGTATATTCTTGTATTCTGATGGAATTGTTGTAATATACAATGAAATGTTCTTCTGTTTGCATTCCGATGTGTGTTGTTCTCAACGCCATCCGTGCTTTCCTTCACGGGGAAGTTCGGGTCGTGTCAGTTTGGTATCAGAGCTTTAGTTTACAGAGCTCGAGAACAAGACACATTAGAACCTAACGAAAGATTTCATCAGAAATTGGATTAGTAATATCCAATGAGAATGACTCGTTAGAGATGGGATCAGTAGTATCCTAGAACGAGTGTGAAGAGTATATTTTTCAATTGAAAACAATTTTTTTTTGAAATTTAAATCGTTTTATACGTATTTGAATATTTTATTTGTATTGAATTTGGACAATCTAGTATATAAAGGTTTTGCATATATGCGTCATGAACGTATATTCGAAGTTTTAATATACTAGATAGTTATAGAATCACATTCTAGTCGCCCGAGGATGGTTCTGATGATCGCTATAGTACATACATCATCAGAATTTATATTCGAGTTTCGTAAGTGTGATATCTATATATTTCCATTAGACTGGTGTGAGAACCAAAATTAGATAGGTTCATTGTTGTGATTTGGCATCAAAAACATGATTTTTTTGTATATATATCAAAATTATTAGTTTGAAATTCTAAATCACTAATTAATTGATGGTTGTGTTGTTTGTTTATTTGTTTGGAATTTTGAATCATTTAGGCCAAATTGAATCGAATATTGAACTGTATGGAAAATTGTTTGAAAATGCATGCATATACATGTACTTACATTGAACAGGTCATAGCAAGGAGGCTAGAGCAGAAGAATAAAATTGTTTGCCTGACAAATAAGTACATGTATATTGTATTTCTTTGGGTTTGGATGATTTTATGAGCCGATTGGCTAGCCGCTTGGATTTTTCTTTTTCTTTTGGATTGAAGAAGGCCATGGGAGGCTATATGAAAAATCCCGAAGTCCCCGGTGCAGGGGAGGTTATGGCGAAATTTTTCAAAAATTTAGGGTGTTAGCCAAATTTTTGAAAAATTTGAAAAGTTCTTAGAAACTGAAAAGTTGAAGAACTCAAGCCGTAAAGAAAATAATGGAAGTTAAGTTGGTTTGTGAAACAACTTTCAGCTTCGTTCCTTTTCGGGGACGAAAAGTTTTAAGTGGGGGAGATTGTAATAACCCGGAAATTCTGAGCCAATTAAATTTTTTTATTTTAGCAATTTTAATGAAGTTTGAATATTTAAAATGAATTATTTTAAATAATAGCGACGAGAAATTTATTTTAATAGAATTAGAACGTATATATTTATTTGAATCGTCATTAGAATATAAATATTTATTTTTAAATATAAAAGGAATTGAAAATGACGCGGTAGTTTGATAATTCGATTTCAAAGTTCAAATGACTTTACAGGATTCAAAATAAACCGGATTTTAGCAAAACCAAAAATATTAGAATCTATTTGAAAATATCTTTCCAACGAATCCGAAAAATTGAAATTTCATAGTGGGAATTAAAAGATACGTTCAGTTGAAAATTCAGAATAGTCGCTATGAAATTCTGGCCCTTAAAAATAGAAATTTTGCGAACGACCTCGGTTTTCGACGAAACCACTTTTGTTGGATCTGTGATGTCAAATTATTGCTAGGTTTCAAAATTCGTAATTTTTCGAATCAATATGTGAGCGTGGAAAAGGAAAACGCGTTTGACCAGTTTAAGTTAATTTTAATCGACTGGAAAATGACCATTTTTCAAACGGTCTCAGAATTCGACAAAATTAGTTTCGTTAGGACCGTATCGTCAATACGAAGCTAGAAATAATTTTTTTGGTATTTTTTGAGTTAGTATGTGGCCCTGGTAAATTGTAATACACGTTCAAATTCAATATACATTTATTTATATTTTAATTTGAACGGAAACAGATCGAAATGTTAGAATTGGATTACGATACATATCCCATTGTGTTCGGAATGGGGGTAATTAGCTAGGGGCGACAGTCGTTGAGTCTCATCTCGAGTTCGAATAAAAAGTCAACAAATTAATGGATTAAATAATAAAATAATTATATAATAACCCCCTCCTTCTTTCTCTTTCCCCTGATCACTTTACCAGAAATAAAAAAAAATCGATCCACCACCGCGCTTCAGGCCGCGCCGCCCCTGCGCTGGCCATCCCCAGTGCCGCCGAACTCTGGCGGAGCCCTCCCCCATGCTAGCGCTCACTCCTTCCTCCCCCTCAACCAAGACCGACGGAAAAACCCTAACTCCACCTCACAGCGAAACCGTCACCACCAGTAGCCACCCACGATCGATGCTCCGCCCTCCAACCGTCTCCCCGACCCCGAGCGCCACCTTCCCCTACCTCAAACCGCCTCCCCCTTCTACTTCCTCAACTAAAAAGCGCCGAAACCCCATTTCTCCGCTGTCCTAGCCAATGCTGGCCCCGCTACCGACCTGAAGAGACACCTCCGTCACCTGCGAACTCCAGTGCCTCCATCTCCCTTGCCACTCAGCCCTCTGTGAGTTTTATTTCCATTTTTGTTCGTATATGAAAGTAAAAATACGATTTTTACCATGTGTAGAGATTAAAAGTATGGTTTTTATCGTGAGGATAGCGATTTAAAATAGTGATCTTTTATGTGCATGAAACGACGAAAAGATTAGATTTTTAATTAGGTAAAGATTCAATTTTTACCATGTTTTCATGAAGATAAAAAAATTCGATTTATATATATATGAAAGCTAGATAAAAATTCGATTTTTATATATATGAAGTGAAGATAAAAATTCGATTTATATATATATGAAGTGGAAAATAAAAATATGACTTTTATGTACATGTAGTGATAATAAAAATGTGATTTTTAATGTGAACAGAGTGAAATAGATTGCGATGGAACTGACTGGAAGCGAAACAGAAATCTGAACCGTTCAAAAATAAAGAATGGAGGAGTGGAACCCTCGGTGAGATCTTCTCACTTTAAATCTTGTTTTCTAGTTAAAAATGTATACTAGGATGCAGACGGTGCTTAGCAGCACCCGACACCCGTCGTCCACAAACCATGAACGACTTGTATGCTTGTTTGATGTGTTGTGAAGTTTGTTTGTGATGTTGGTGTGAAATAGATAATAAAACGTTCATGTGTTGAAATAAATTAATTATCGTTAAAAATATAATTTTTAACGTGAATGTGAATAAATAAATATTCATTTACAACCGGACGGTTTGTTTATGAACACCTATTTGAGGGACATTGGTTGGGACGATAAATTTTACACGTCGCCCAACTACACAAATAATATTTAGTGTTTGTGGATTGAAATCCCACACGGGTGTTGGGATGATATTTGGCGTACACTAATCCCAATTATTTAGTTGTAGGTCGATCGATTGGTCGACAGACTGTGTAAGCGTTAATTATTTGTATTTGATGCTTATGTAGTTGTGTGGTGCACTTTGGATGATGGTTGATTATTTATCGTTGCTATTATATACATGTGTTGTATGAAATCCATATAATTAACTTTATATGGTAATTGATTGGGCCTCATTTCAATTGGGAAGATAAAGAATATTATAAAATAAAGATTCATGTGTTGACAAACCCATGTGTTGAGAATATTCATGTGTTGAAAGAAATATAGATTCATGTGTTGAACGAAATATTTTAACAATAAAATTTACATCTTTATCATATATAAAATTAGAAACTAACTGGAAAATAGATAAGATGAGTGGTCTCCTGGGTATTGATCAGATTTTGGTTTTGGCCTTCAGGGTTAATACTTAGGGAATCGTTCTCTTACTAATTTACGGTTGGAGTCTGATTAAAAATTAAACGATAGAAATCGTAATTTTATAAAATATATTAAATAACAAAAATAGTCACGTGTTGACAGTACTCATTTGTTGAGATTAGTCATGTGTTGAAAGAAATATAGATTCATGTGTTGAATAGAATAAATATTCGTTTGTTGAATAGAATAACGAAGTCACTGTAAAATATAAAGCCGTGTTGATTAGAGATGCGTTATTTTGACGCGAACGATATTTATATCAATTATATTTGTTTTCATAATGAATATTGAAAAGAGATTTAAAAATCAAATATTTAAAAATGAATTCGAATTGAATTGAATATAAAATGAATTCGAATTGAATATAAAATGAATTCGAATTGAATATAAAATGAATTCGAATTGAATATAAAATGAATTCGAATTGAATTGAATATAAAATGAATTCGAATTGAATTGAATATAAAATGAATTCGAATTGAATGGAATATAAAATGAATTTGAATTGAATTGAATATAAAATGAATTCGAATTGAATTTTATATAAAATGAATTCGAATTGAATTGAATATAAAATGAATTCGAATTGAATTGAATATAAAATGAATTCGAATTGAATTGAATTCAAATCGAATTGTAATCGAATTGAAATTGAATTAAATAGAAATGCAATTGGGAATTGAAGTAAAATCAATTTGGAATGAATTCAAATCGAATTGAAAACGAACTGAAACTGAATTGAAATCGATTTGAATTGAAATCAAATAGAAATGAATGTAAAAAGAATTTATAATGGAAAATTCAATTTTGATTTGAATTTGAAATGAAGGTTGAAATTGTTTTTGAAACAAATTTGAAATGATTTGTAAAATTCGTTTTAAAAAGGAAATCGATAATATATATATATATATATATATATATATATATATATATATATATATTATATAATGGCCTGAATAGAACGCGCCGCGCCGCGGTAGTTCGTGAATTTCGACCATTGACTTCGAACGGACATTACGGGAGATCCGACCATCGGATTCTCCTAAAACTGGAACCGTTGGGTTCGTATCAAAAAGAGCTCTCTAACGAATACAAGAGATTTGAAATATGACGGTTGGATTTGGAGATACGTCCAAATCAATTTCAGAAAAGGTCGCTGTAAGTGCAGTTCGATGGCCATTATTGAAAATCGACTGTACGGGCCTTGATAAAATTATCAAAAATATCAATAATTTGTGTAAAATCATAAGAAATGATTTGTGAAGAATTGGGATGAAAAACTCCATATTTGAAGAGATAAAAATAGATTTTTATCGAAATGAACTAGTTTTGAACTAGAATTAAAATCCAATTATTTTTAAATAAATAAATTGGATTTGAAATGGGTTTTAAATAACCAGAATTCCCAATATATGAATTGGAATGGATTTGAATCGAAATTGTCTTTAGAATATTTCGATATTAGATTCCGCGATTATACAGATATTTTGGAGGAAATTTGGAAGATATATTTTATATCGTTATTTCCAAAGCGATATTTGTGGGTTTTAGAATTTGATATTGAATATAAGTCGATATATTTTCTATTCAGAGCCTTGTATTTAATATCAAATGGGATTTGTGTTTATCGTGAATGGTTTCTTAAATAACACTTGTTCTTTAACACGATAATAAATAGAATGTGATTTGGGTTTATCGTGAACTGTGTTTTAAATGACATTAGTTCTTTGACCCAGTAAAAGGAGTTTTAATGAATCTGTAATTAGATTGAAATGTGAATTGCTAATTTAAATTATCAAATTTGGAAAGTAAACGAGAATGGAGTATCACCAGTTTTGCTCCAAAGCGATAGTTAAATCTTAAATTAGATTTGATCGTGAAATGGTAATTAATTTTACCGATAACACCGTGGTGTTAAATATGGAGTATTACCAGTTTTGCTTCATGGGATGAATATGCTGGGATTGGGAAATAAATAAATAATTACTTCGGTGTGGTTCGCTAATCCCGACTAGTTTGAAAAACCTTAACATGGTTTGAAATGACATCCAAAGGAAGATTAAAGAATAAACTTAAAAGAATTTATCTTTGATAAAATTAATGGGAACCTTTCCCTAAGAATGTGAAATTTAGAAACTAACTGTAGGTTAGATAAGATGAATGGTTTCCTGGGTATTGATTTGATGTTGGTTTCGGCCTTCGGGGTTAATATTTGGGGAATTGTTCTCTTGCTAATTAACGGTTAGTGACTGATGAATTGGAATAAGGCATATGTTATGTTTGTGTAACATTTGTTTATTATATACGCGGGTCATTCAGAAAGGCCGGGTTTATACCCATTCTGAATAACCGATTCGATGATATGTCAAAGAGGAAGACGATGGTTGAAGACTGGAAGTCTTCACATCGTTTGGGTGATTACTGATGATCTTGATTGGGCTGTACACCCAAGATGAGGGAATCAGTTGGTGATCGTCCAGATGTACTTGGAGATCGATGGATATGCGAAGAAAGTGCCTCCGGTTTCGTTCAGACACAGAACGAACTTGTAAATGGACTTTGTGTCTGACATTGGATTTTATTCTGTGTTGATTGATCTCTATTAAATATACATCTGTTTGGCGGCGGAGAACTTATTCTCTTGCTTATCTCCCTTCTCTAAGACGTACGAGCTCAGAGGTTGTATATCGATGGACATCAATCGCATGGAGTGAATTGCCTGTGTGGCATGCCTAAGTGGTAGATGATCAAGGCTTCTATTGAAAAGCAAAGCCTTGTGGTTGATGATCAAAGCACGACCTGTGTGGCGCAGCTTTGTGTATAGCGTGAATTCGCAAGCCTCACACCTCGGTATGTGTCAAAAACGGGATAGTGGCTGCAGGGAGAGCACGACGTTTCTTTCTAGCTATGGGTGGTGTTAGTGCTTAAACTGGCTGACTTTTATATTATTTTTACCTATGGTTGTTGGAATGTGAGGCGCCTCGATTTTAGGCCTGTAAGGACCGGGAAACGTGTGTTCAGGAATTGCCAATCCTCAAAAGTAAGAGAGGACCGGCCCTGAAGATCCAAGGGTTACCCAGGGAGAGTAGTCCTGAGACATTTGCTAGAGTGTCTCGAAGCGAAGAGGAGCTTGCCCCTTGCCTCGACTCATGACAGAAATCCAATTTCCAATACGAGATATTTCGGTTTTATTTGTAGAGCCTAGTATGGCGACATAGTGGGATGGGGGCACTTATGCCGTCTATGATTGATATTTATGATTGAAATTGTTTTGACACTATACACTTATAATAGTATCAAATGATTTGTTTTAAACGTACCAAGCATGTTTGTCTATTATAAGGGAAAACCCTATCCTCCGGCTTGCGTTGCATTGTGTGATGGGGCCTGGGTCTTATAATAGCTTCATTTTTCGAAAAAGCATTGCGTTGTTTATTCTATGCACTGGTGTTCTTGGGAGAAAACCCGTTCTGTGTTATACTACGTGGTCCCTTTAATTACTCTCTTTTGAAGTAAAGTTTTAAATAACTGTTTTAGTTCTCACTCCAGTCACATAACTGACCTGGAGTTTATTGTTTTAACCTAAAATCTGGGTGCCACTATTTTCGACACGGGCAGCTAGTAGTTGGGCTTTTGCGGATTTATATTCATAGGATTTTGATTTACAACTGGAACGATGCTCGGAAATCTCTATATCCGTGTATTACTTCTAGTTGTGTTTTGTATTATTTTTCGCTGCTATGTATTTAAATGTAATTTAAATCTTTGATATTCTCTGTTGTGTAATATTTATTCATACTTTGTATATTCTTGTATTCTGATGGAATTGTTGTAACAGACAGTGAAATGTTCTTTTGTTTGCATTCCGATGTGTGTTGTTCTCAACGCCATCCGTGCTTTCCTTCACGGGGAAGTTCGGGTCGTGTCAACATGACACTAGAATGAACTTGAAAATGGCCAACTCGAGGTTGGGTTGAGTTTGTAGTGTATTTCTGCCCGAAACCGCCTGGCAAATCCAGTGACTGCAAACAATAGGATCCAATGTGGGTAGTTGGTCATATCGTGCTTGAAACCCGAGGTCAGACTGAGTTGTGGTGTAAATCTGCCCGTAACCGCCTGGCATATCCAGTTACCACAACAACAGGTTTGATGTGGGAGGTTGGGGTGCATTAATGAATTAATGCCACATGATAGGGTTAAGTCATGAAATTGAAAGGCAACACTTAACCAACTTGACATGCTAGACTTATAAGGGTTAAGTCAGGAATTTAAATGATAACACTTAACCTGCTGGACGGAAACCCTAGTTACGCGGTTCATTTCAGCAGTAACCCACTTAGATGTATCATGGTACCCTGGAACTAGGCAGGGTGGGGCACGATTACTGGGCTGATTATAAGTGACCATAACGACGGCTGAGTTGGTGCGCCAGTGTAGGTTCAGACAGACTATGGTCGTGCATGTAGTCCGGAGTTGAAAAAGCAGGCATTGGGCATAAGTAAGTTTACACTGTGCATGCTTGATTCGTGTTGATGGTTGGCACCCTAGGGCTTGATACACCCTATGGTGGACCTAACATAGGTAACTACATTCGTGATAGGGCCGTATGACACAGACACACGATGAGCTAGAACTTGTAGGGAGCCGATCGATTAATGGATCGTTCCGTTGGACCTAGTAATAGGTCATTTCATGATATTGGGCTAAGGGATCATTTCATGGTTAATATATGACATGGGTTTGGGATACTAGTACAGTTGGTGCAGTGAATCTTGAACATGCGATGCTATACTTGATTTATACTTGAATTATCATGCTACCTTAGTCTATCTTGCCCATCTTGTCATCATCCTTATGTTTACTTTCAGTTTATACATGTCATGTTACCTTTGCCTGTTTTTATGCTGAAAGTCACTAGGACTTACCAATCTTTATGACTGACCCGTTTTCTTTCGCCTCTTTTTCTTTCGTTTCCCCCCTAGGTTCTCAGGGAGGAAACTCTAGCACTTAGCTTGGATTTCACTTGCTTTCGGTTCAACTCATGTACGGTTTGATCTTGAGCTATGCTATGGCTGCATTTCTGCTACCTTTGGGGAATTAAGCTATTTTTGTTGTTTTAAGTTTTATGCTTCTTTATTTATTCAAGGCAAAACTTGTTGTAATGGAAAATGAAAGTTGGTACTTTGGATGTAAAAGGGTTTGACTCTTTTTGACAGTAAAGAAATTTATCTTTTGATTCTTCCGCTGATTTATTTATGTCCTGTCTTGTAATATTTCTGTGTTTGTTTACCTCGATAACGCTCCTCCAAAACTAGTGCATTCCCTTTGTGAGTGACCCTAGCGGAGGTGGGGTGTTACACTTGGTATCAGAGCAGAAGGTTACCAGACTGGGCAAAAGTTTTTAAAACCTTTTAAAACTATTTCCAAAACCGTTTACGAAGAAGCATTTTTCAAGAAAAGTCTTGTTTTATTTAAAGGCTATTCCCCAAAAGCCATTAGCACTATCCTTTGTTTCCTCGTTTGAATCTCTTCTTTTTCATTTTAGCATGTCTGGGAATCTCAACCTTCCAGAGGGTGTGCCAATACCTAGCTGGTTCAGGAGGTACTTAGAGGCTAGGGCCAACGATGCAGGCCCAGCAGATATTCCTCCTCCAGCTGCAGTAGTTCCTCCTCCTCCTCCTCGTGCAAATGCTTTCTCAAAGATCTATAGAGATTTTAGAGCCATGGGTGGAAGGGATTTCAAGGGAACTGAATCATTCATAGAAGCGAGGAACTGGCTCAAAGAAACCGAGGATCTGTTCCTTATCTTCGAGGTGGACGATAGGCAGAAGGTACAGTTGGCAGTATGGTTGCTCAAAGACGAAGCTTCCTATTGGTGGGAAGTCACTAATGCTGAAAGACCTGTTGACACATGGATGGATTTCAGGGTAAGGTTTGAGATGAAATTCCTCTCACAAGCTGAACGAAGTCTACAGCTGGAAAAGTTCTTATCTCTTAAGCAAGGAAGTATGACGGTCAAGGAGTACGTCAATCAATTCAATCAACTGGCTTGGTTTGGACTGGACTTAGTGAATACTCCTCATAAGAAGGCTCTCCGTTTTGTCAAGGGATTGAATGAGCCACTTCACAGCTTGGCTATGACCCACATACCTATGGGGGATACTTACGAAAGGTTAGTAGACATAGCGCTCTTAAATGAGGAAGACAAGGGCAAGAATGAGGCAAAATAAGAAGTGCTTCAAGATAAGAAGGGGGAAGGGTCATAGAACAAGAAAGCTGATCCAACGAAAGGCAGGAAGAACAACAAACCCCGTGAAAAGAGAAAGTGTAATTTCTGTGGAATTCCTGGACATCTGGTCAAAGAATGCAGGAAGAAGAAAAGGAAGATGGGTGGCTGTTTCCACTGTGGTGAGACAGGACATATGGCAAAGGCCAGCCCAAGGAAGCAAGGGCAAGGAGCTGGACCTTCTTCTGGAGGACAAGTCAACGCTCTCACGGTACCTCCTCAAGAATGAGGTAGAAATATTTTTATCGAAAGTTTAGTCTATCTTTTTGATCATCCCGTTCAAACCTTGTTTGATTCTGGCGCATCGCATACTTTTATTTCTTCTGATATTGTTGAAACTCTGCACCTAAGTACTAGTCTAGTTGAGGATCCCGTTATTGTTTCAAATCCAATTGGTGGCTCCACTCATTTATCTATGATTTGTGTGGATTTGAGGATTTCTATCCTAAGCATAGAATTCACGTGTAATGCTTATGTTCTCGGATTTATGGGATACGGTTTGATTCTAGGCATGGATTGGCTGTCCAATAATGGAGCCATTCTCGATTGTGAATGAAGGGTAGTTAGGCTCGTGACTCGCCTTCGTAATACCCTTGAAATTTCTTGTAACCCTATGTGTCCTTCCATGTTATGTTATCTAGAATCTTTTCGTCTATCGATGATTTGCAATCAGTAAGGGTAGTCCGAGAATATCCCGATGTCTTTTATGAGGTTAAGGGGTTACCCCCTAAATGCAAGTTAGATTTCCGTATATATCTTGTCGATAATGCTAAGCCAGTTGCATTGCCCGTTAGACACATGGCCCCGCGAGAGAGAAAAGGGCTTAGTAAGCAAGTTAAGGAGTTGCTTGAGAAAAATTTCATTAGGCGAAGCATTTCTGAATGGGGTGCTCCAGTGGTATTCGCTACTAAGGCGGATGGTTCGCTTTGTCTATGCGTAGATTATCGTGAGTAAAACAAGCTGACTAAGAAGAATAGGCACCTACTACTAAGAATCGACGACTTGTTCGACCAGCTTGTAGGAGCATCTGTTTTCTCTCAACTCAATCTAGCTACAGGATTCCATCATCTTAGAATGGCTGAGGATAGCATTGACAAGACTGCGTTTAGGACTCCGGATGGTTTCTTCGAATGGCTCGTCATGCCGTTTGGTTTGACGAATGCACCCGCGTACTTCGTAGACCTGATGAGTAGGGTGTTTAGGGAGTTCCTTAACAAGTTTGTGGTGGTCTTCGTGGACGATATTTTGATCTTCTCAAAGGATGAGGAAGAACATGCTAGACATCTCAAGGAAGTCATGGATACGCTTAGAGCACACGAGTTAAAGGCTAAGTTCTCCAAGTGTCATTTTTGGAGAAAAGAAGTTCGGTTTCTTAGACATGTAGTTTCTAAGCAAGGTATAGCCGTGGACCCTGCAAAGGTAGCTGCGGTGCAAGACTGGAAAGTTCCTAAGAACGCAACGGAAGTGAGAAGCTTTCTCGGTTTGGCGGGCTACTATAGGAAGTTCATTATGGACTTCGCTAAAATTTCAGCCCCTCTTACTAGGTTAACGAAGAAGAACCTAGCTTTTGCATGGGACATAGAGTGTGAGGTTGCTTTTCAAAGGCTTAAGAGAGCCCTTACCACAGCTCCAGTTTTGGCATTACCCGACGGAGGTAATATGTTTACGGTGTACACAGATGCGTGCGGCATGGGATTAGGCGCTGTCCTAATCCAAGAAGGGAAAGTGATATGCTACTGGGGCAGACAACTTAAAGTTCATGAGAGAAACTATCCCACACATGACTTAGAATTGGCCGCGACTATTTTTGCGCTTATGTCTTGGCGCCACTATCTTCTAGGTGAGAAGTTCGAGTTGTATACCGATCACAAATCGCTTAAGTACCTCTTTTTGCAAAAAGATTTGTATCTAAGGCAACAGAGGTGGATGGAATTCTTGGCATCGTATTACTTCAAAATAGCTTATACCCCTAGCAAGGGTAACGTGGTGGCAGATGCGCTAAGTAGGAAAAGGTTGATGTTGAGTCCTTTGTTTGTTGAAAGGAAAAGTCTAGAGTTCATAGCAACCTTTGATTTCACACCTGTTGTTGAGTCATTGGCTAGCACGTTAGCATCTCTCGAGTTAAGGCCTATGCTTCTAGACCAAGTAGGGACTTCACAGAAGGAAGACCCATAGATAGTCGAGATCATGGACAAGTTGATTAGAGGTGAGATGTCAAGTCACCTCAGTAGGTATGCCATAGATGACAAGGGATGGCTAAGGCGTGATGGTAGACTATGTGTCTCACAAGTGGGAGATTTAGTAAAGAGAGTTCTCGAAGAGGCACATCACTCGAAGATGACTATACATCCCGGAGGGGATAAAATGTACAAGGATATGAAACGCATTTTCTTTTGGAACGGGATGAAAAAGGACGTGGCGGAATTCGTTTCTAAGTTCATGGTGTGCCAACAAATAAAAGCCGAGTCGAAAAAGCCCGGTGGGCTATTGCATCCTTTGGAGATTCCGCTGTGGAAATGGGAGAGTGTCTCGATGGATTTCGTGGATGGGTTGCCTAGGTCAAGGAAGGGCAATACTAGCATATGGGTTATAGTAGATAGACTCACGAAGAGCGCTCACTTCATTCCTGTGAAGAGCAAGAGGACCGCATCATGGCTAGCATCGATATACCTTCGAGAAATAGTACGGTTGCACGAAGTTCCTTCTAGTATAGTTAGCAATTGTGACCCGATTTTCACTATCGAATTTTGGAATAGTTTACAAGAAGCAATGGGTACACGACTAAGTTTAAGCATGGCCTATCACCCACAGACGGATGGACAAACCGAAAGGGTAAATAAGATACTAGAGGATCTTTTGAGACTATGCATTCTTGACTTTGGTGGTACTTGGGAAGATCACCTACCTCTCGTTGAGTTCGCGTATAATAATAGTTACCAAGCTAGCATTGGAATGGCACCATTTGAAGCTTTATACGGAAGACCGTGCAAGTCACCAACTTGTTGGTGGGAGTCGACAGACAAGATCATACTTTGGACTCGACATTATAAGGGACACTTCCGAGAAGGTTGAGTTGATACGAAGACGGATGAAAACGGCCCAAGATAGACAGAAATCCTACGCGGACAAGAGGAGGACAGACCTAAAGTTCGAAGTCGGAGATATGGTCTTTATAAAAGTTTCTCCTTTACGCAATGTGGTTCGCTTTGGAGCGGTTGGAAAGTTAGCACCGAGGTTCGTAGGACCGTTCCCTATCATCGAGAGGATTGGACAGATGGCTTATAAGGTAGAGTTACCCGAGAGGTTGGCCAGAGTACACAATGTCTTTCACGTTTCGCATATACGAAAGTGCTTACATGAGTCCGCCGAAGTGGTTGAGCTAAGAATCCTTAAAGGCATAGAAGTGAAAAAAGAAGCAACGTTGAGGCGAGTTCTGATTCGTATCTTAGGAACGGATACCAAGAAGCTAAGGAATCGAGAAGTCAAGCTAGTTAAAGTACAGTGGAGTGAAGCCCAAGAAGATGCAATTTGGGAAACCGAAGAGAAGATACGCTCGCTATACCCATTTCTTTTTTAGGGTACTTTCTCGATCTCTTTTTCCTATAATTTTACATACCTTCGTATCATGTACATGCTTTTGCTATCCATGTTTGTCTTGTTATCTTCTCGATCCTATCTTGAGAACCTTAGGTAGAACCCTTTTGGATGTAAACATGTAGTGTAAACATGTAATTGAAACATGTTATGGTTGATGACTGCAAGTGGTTGCTCGTGGTTGCTCGTGGTTGCATAACACAAATTAGGCACTAGATCGGCTCAGTCACATATCTCATATTGCATATGCATGGGTGCTTACACTTGTAAATGGATGGAAACTTGATATGCTATCATTTGGATGTTGCAGATGAATGAATGTTTGTGCACTCATGTAGAGATTATAAAGTATGTTAGGAATTTTCATACATGTTGGACTCATTGCACTAACATATTTTGCATTAAGGAGGTCTACTGAATCAGTAACCACCTGATCTTTTGCATTAGATAAGTACATATACACACACTCTTGCATAAGTTCATACAACATTAGAAATCTTTTAAGGACAATGGTTGCATGTGGATGATGGTTGAGTAGATGGATGATTGGATGATAGGATGCATTCTTCTTAACTTGAAGATTTCGGGGACGAAATCCTTTAAGGAGGGGAGAATGTAACAACCCGTATTTTAATAACGTGTTAAAACCATAAATCAAGGCAGAATTAATTTTTAAAACAAGAATCAAGGGAAACAGGTTACGCCATTGCGTTCGTCTCGGAATTCTTCTTGGAAACGAGTCTGAGTTTCCGAGAAACGGAGTTCGTATGAGGGAGATATGACCCTCCGAAGTTTCAAGGATTTTCAGAATAGAAAAGCATCTCAAATTTGAATTCGAAATTCGAATTCAAACCCCAGTGCAGACTGGGTGGGAATTTTCCCGCCGAGGACCAGGTCGACCTGGGGGTCGACACTATGGTCGACCTCCCAGGGACCAGGTCGACCTTATGGTCGACCTGGAGGTCGACCTAGTGCTGAAGCCCAGTTTTGAGCCTGGGTTTATTCTGATGTATCTGGTCTCGTTTTCAGTCTAGATTCGTCCGCCTAATCCTATATAAACAGCCCCCTAGCCCCATTCTCTTTACACCATTCTTCTCTAACCTTATGCTGCACAAATTCTTGATGGACATGGCTTCTTCTTCAAATTAAATAAATAAGTTAAAATAAAACACGAAGACTATTCCTTGAAGACTACAGCTAGGAATTGCATATTGGGGATTTTCTTCTACAATCAAATCAAGATTCAACGATTCAACAATTCGACGACTAGTTTCTAGATTCGACTTCTGCATCTCAATTTCTTAGTCCACGATCTGTAAATTCTAGTTACTTTGAGATTTAAACTTGTTAATTGTAATCTGGACATGAGATAAAGTGAAATTGGACTTAAGAATGATAATCAATTCACATCTATTCTAATTTCCATCTTGGATCTTGACATTTAGGAATATTGCTATGAAATCAGTTTGGACCTATTCACGTTGTAAATCAAACTCTTTCATGTCCATAACATTATCATGCCTGTAATGTTTAATCAGTCTATTATTTACAAGTTTGGGACTATCACCTTATGCCATGACTATCACCTTGTTATGCTAGATTTGAAATCTTATTATTTTCTACGTGCCAGTGATGTTGTAACCAATTATCTCAAGTTATATCATGCTAGCCTTGTAATCCCTTTTATCACTTTATGCTCGTCCTTTTTTCCTATCATAGTTTTGATGTTATTCCTTTATTTCTGGATCTGGATTTACTTGTAATTTAGATCGATTCACATTTACGTGTGATGGGAATACGATTTGCGTAGATTAGGCAAAACATGAATTGGTTATGAACATGAATCATGAACTTGATAATAGGCATAAGTTGAAACTTGCCATGAAACTTGACACGAACTTGACATGAAATTTGAACATGGACGTGACACTAGAATGAACTTGAAAATGGCCAACTCGAGGTTGGGTTGAGTTTGTAGTGTAATTCTTCCCGGAACCGCCCGGCAAATCCAGTGACTGCAAACAATAGGATCCAATGTGGGTAGCTGGTCATATCGCGCTTGAAACCCAAGGTCAGACTGAGTTGTGGTGTAAATCTGCCCGAAACCGCTCGGCATATCCAGTTACCACAACAACAGGTCTGATGTGGGAGGTTGGGGGTGCATTAATGAATTAATGCCACATGATAGGGTTAAGTCATGATATTGAAAGACAACACTTAACCAACTTGACATGCTAGACCGATAAGGGTTAAGTCACGAATTTAAATGACAACACTTAACCTGCTTGACAGAAACCCTAGCTACGCGGTCCATTTCAGCAGTAACCCACTTAGATGTATCATGGTACCCTAGAACTAGGCAGGGTGGGGCACGATTACTGGGCTGATTATAAGCGACCGGAACGACGGCTGAGTTGGTGCGCCAGTGTAGGTTCAGGCGGACTATGGTCGTGCACATAGTCCAGAGTTGAAAAAGCAGGCATTGGGCATCAATAGGTTTAAATGTGCATGCTTGATTCGTGTCGGTGGTTGGCACCCTAGGGCTTGATACACCCTATGGTGGACCTAGCACATGTAACTACATTCGTGATAGGGCCGTATGACACAGACACATGACGAGCTAGAACTTGTAGGGAGCCGATCGATTAATGGATCGTTCCGTTGGACCTAGTAATGGGTCATTTCATGATATTGGGTCAAGGGATCATTTCATGGTTAATATATGACATGGGTTTGGGATACTAGTATAGTTGGTGCAGCGAATCTTGAACATGCGATGCTATACTTGATTTATACTTGAATTATCATGCTATCTTAGTCTATCTTGCCCATCTTGTCATCATCCTTATGTTTACTTTCAGTTTATACATGTCATGTTACCTTTACCTGTTTTTATGCTGAAAGTCACTAGGACTTACACGTCTTTATGACTGACCCATTTTCTTTCGCCTCGTTTTCTTTCGTTTCCCCCCAGGTTCTCAGGGAGGAAACTCTAGCACTTAGCTTGGATTTCGCTTGCTTTCGGTTTTGCTCATGTACGGTTTGATCTTGAGCTATGCTATGGCTGCATTTCTGCTACCTTTGGGGAATTAAGCTACTTTTGTTGTTTTAAGTTTTATGCTTCTTTATTTATTCAAGGCAGAACTTGTTGTAATGGAAAATGAAAGTTGGTACTTTGGATGTAAAAGGTTTTGACTCTTTTTGAAAGTAATGAAATTTATCTTTTGATTCTTCCGTTGTTTTATTTATGTTCTGTCTTGTAATATTTCTGTGTTTGTTTACCTCGATAACGCTCCTCCAAAACTAGTGCATTCCCTTTGTGAGTGATCTTAGCAGGTGGGGTGTTACAATATACCTCATTCAAGTTCACATTTTGAATATATTATTCGAAATATCATTTGGATATAAAATAAATCGTTTTTCATTCAAATCTCTTTCAATTTCTTTTTAATCATTTCAATAGTTGTTTAAAATTATAACAACTTCATTTTCATTTTTCTTGTCAAATCTCATTTAAACGAACGCAAAATTTATTTAACCTTTCAATAAAATGGAATTCGGTAAATTTCCAATTTCATATTCGTGATATAAATTTCTGTATTAACAATGAAAACACATCCATTTCAACTATCATCTATCAACCAATAATTATAATATAAGCGTTTCCATCGTCAATGCTTATATTCACAGTTTAATAGTATTAATAACAAAACTGTAAAATAAATCATCCATCAACCTCGAAGCATACATTGCAAACACAAGCAATCAATATATATTCAGATGTGAATAAAATAATGAAATCAATCAGTCACACATCTAGTTTTTCAAACAACTGGTGAGGTGAGCTACCATATACTGTATAACAGTTTATGATAATTAATTAAATAAAATTCAGTTCTTTCACAGGTGATCAAATTATACTCAGATAAGAATATAATATCATAATAAAATGGTTGAGTGAGTGAATTCTCACTTTGATCGGTTTTTGAAATCGTTAGATAACGATTGTTTTAACTGAAATAAACCAGACCTTCAAATTAGCCAAAATTTGTAACTAGCTCCAAATTCCTTCCAGTCAGTTCTACAATGTAGTGTTCGTTGCCACGATTCCAATGGTTCCAATTTTGCTGAATTCTGATATTTTACGAGAAAGATATGATATTATAACCATTAATTACATTATTGAATAATTAATTAAGTACCACTTTCCCCTAATTACCATTTAATACATAATCAGCCCACTAATTACTCTTCCCCGATACATGCTACAAGCTTCGGCCTCTTCTTGAACTAACGCATGGCGGTTAGGGTTCCAATTCGCCGCCAATACATGATACCGGCCTCCGACCTGAGATGGCCTCCACAAAGGCCTTTGCCTCCTCCTCTGACGCCCCTCACGTTGTTGAACTTGGTGGTCCCAGTGACCACGAAATCAGCTGCGAACTCCTTTCCTTTGATCTCGAAATCGAGCTCCTCACAACTCCAGAAACGATCACTCCCTTATAGATGTGAAGCTTATGAAAATCTCAAGGATTTGTATGTTAGAAGTTTAGGATTTGAGTGCGTGGATTGAGATATTTTAAGGAATCAAATTCGAGCTATTTTGGCCATTAGAACGATCGGTGGCAGCTGTGTATTGATATGGCTAGGGTTTTGTGAAAATATGATTATAAATACATATTAATACTATTTTATTCCAATATTACTTATTTAACCTTTGAACTCCAAACGAACCCAACGGCTGTCGCCCCTAGCCAAATATCCATATTTCAGACACAATGGGGTATGTTTCATAAGCTAATTTGATCGTTTTAATTTGTTTTTGTAAAAATTAAAATATAAATCAATATATTGAATTTGAACGCACATTTTAATTTTCCACGACCACATACTGACTCCAAATATTACGAAATTTGAAATCTAGCTATGGTTTACAAATACGGTTCTAACAAAATTAATTTTGTTGAATTTGGAGACCGTTTGAAAAATGGCCTTATTCTTAGCTTATTTAATTTATAACTAAAATGCAATGCGTTTAAATTTACCACGCTTACATATTCATTCCAATTAAGTTGAAATTTTAAACCTGACAATAATTTGACGTTCTGGATCTAATAAAATTAGTTTCGTCGAAAACGGGGGTTGTTTGCAAAATGGACATTTTTAAGATGTGTAAATAATATTAAATTATTAATAAATTTCCATAGCGATTATTTGAAATTTTAATTTGGTCATAATTTACATTATATAATATGAAATCTCAAATTTTCACATTCACTAGAAAGATATTATTAAACGGATTCTAACATTTCTTGTTTTTATCAAAATTCGACTTATAATGAATTCTGTACATTCATTTAAAGTTCAAAATCAAAATTTCAAACTATTGAGCCATTTCAGGCTCGTTTTGTATATATTATATATTATACGTTCAAACTTCATATTAAATAAATTTTCCATCTTTTATTCTCAAAATAAATTATATAAAATATTTAATATCCATGAAAATCAATTAATTTTTTTTTTAAGTTGGTTCCAAAAATCTGGGTTATCACAACTCCTCAAGCAAGAACCAACACAATCGGTTAACCAATGTGGAATACCATAAATTATAATGGCATAGCGCGAAGAGGTCCAATCCGCAAGCATAAGAGTTGCGAAATCAGCAACTACCAATAAGCATCTTAATTAGACGAATATGACATGAAAATAACGATGTTGCCAGAACACTAAAATAATAATAAATTAGCACCAAATATTAAAAAGAGCAACTAAAAGCCAAATCCCCTAGCAAGTTGCCAATGTAACTTCGTTGTTGTAACGACCCGAATTTTTAGTCGGTTAATTTTGAACCTTTAATGTTGCTTAAAATTTTGAGTTGGAAATATAAATTGAATTTTATATTGAGTCTATCGAGTAAATAAACAGAAATCGGTTTAATTTCGAATATATCGAATTATCGTAAAACAAGAATGTGAAATAAATGAATTACAAGTAAAAATGAATCGAAATGATTCTAAAGTTTTAGATAAATTCTAGTTGAATTAGAATTATATTAATATAGGTTATAAAACAGAAATTTAAATGATTTCATTTATTATTGGAATTGTCGATTTAATTGACACATTAAAATAGTCATTTTTCAAACAACCTCGTTTTTCAACGAAATCAATTCCATCATGTCCGAAATATAAAATTAAGGTAGGATGTCAAATTTCATCGCGATTGGAGCTCATCTACAGTGGTTTTAGCATGAAACTTCTTCATGAGAATATTATATGTACATAAATCGTATCGAAATCAAATCAATGTCTTTTTAATTAAAATAAAAATTTCTTCGAAATCAAATTGCATTAATTTAAAATCAAATTGAAACTTTTTAAAAATCAAATCGAATTAAATTAGAAATATTTCCAAAATTTAATTCGCTCATGCTTTGGACAACACTAATTAAATACCAATGTACGAGTTGTTCCCTCTTTCACCATTATATATATGCAACCCCCTTTCTCTAATTCTTCATTTTTTTCGCAAACTCAAAGCTTCAGAGAGGAGATAGAAAAATTCTAAAATCATAAAAAAATAGTTTCGAACTCATAACGGTGTACATCATTCTAGCATGGTACCAAGTAGGTGCGCAAGGGTTTGGGAAGCTCGACAGTTTCGAGCACTGCCTAGGGATTATAAATTTTTTGAATTCAAGTAAAATGGAAGGCTTTCGATTACATATTTGGAGTTATGGAGAAAGATAGCGGCTTGGTGTAAATTTTTAGAGGGATGCGTGATGATAAGTGTCACGTCCTTCATTGTAGATTCCAGGTTGCGAGTTTTAATGAGGGTTAAGAGTTCAACGTGGTGGTGGTGTTTGGGTAGCTTGCGTGGAGAGAGGATGAACGGTGATCTCGGTTTTGTTTTAATAAAGAAATGGCCATGATAGTGGAGGGAGGAGAATGCATGAGAGAGTTTGAAAAGCTTTAGGTACCGACCTTGACTAAGGCGCAGGGAAGAAGATAAATTGGTAACTAATGGGGTTAATTAAGTAATTAAATTATTAGTTAATGACATTTAATGTATTTAAAAATGAATGTAAATTTTTTAAGCTAATATCTATGTCGTACGTTATCACAATCAGATGAAAAACAGTGCATTGGATTCGTAGTGACGTAGGCTTCGCTATGTAACTGATTTGGCAGGATTTAGAGCTAGCCGAAATTTTTGGTCAAATTAAATGTTTGTTTAATTTAATCGAAAATAAATTTCTATTTTGACGATAAAATCAATGTGAGAAAACTCACTCTATGGTTCGTTTATAATTTTATTATAAACTAATTTTTCTTTAGTATATAATTTTTATATGTTGTTTATTAGCTGTTTTGATGCATTGATGAATCATTGATAAATTGTGGCTATTATACATATTAGTCATGTTTAAGGTTGATAGTTTGATATTCCCGTACTTTTAGCGGATGAGATCCTATACACCCCGCATAATAGTGGATGACCTTCCATACTACGAAATCCTACCTCGAAGCGGGATTGGTATTATTTACGTTATCTAACATCCGTGGATGCGGGAAAAACAAGTTTGAGAGTTCCAACAGGATTCCTCAAATATTTATTCAATTGTTTTTTGCAAGGCAAGCGGGATTGAATGGCCCCAACCATTATTATTAAAACACAACCACAAATACAACAAAGAGCTAATACAACACACACTCAAATACTAGTAATGTTAGATCACACCAATACATGTTTCGCAATAGTAACATTCCTAAACACTCTATTGTTCCGTTCCATCCATAAAAGAAAGAGAGTCTTCTTTAAAGCTTTTAAAAGCAAACATCCTCTAGTATTCTTCCATCTAGTGAATTTGAAAATCAGGAACCATTCCTCTTGAGACTCAGGCGCTGGAGCATGCAAACCAAGATGAAGTAGTACTTGCTTCCATACATAGCCAATATAGTTACATTCAAAATATAAGTGCTTTATAGTTTCAACTTCTGCAGTACATAAAATACACACACTTGTGTCAATTATTCCCAAATCAAATAGCTTACTTCTAGTATGAATTCCATTGTTCAAAATTCTCCACATAATCATGTTTTCCTTTGGCACACTATTAGTCATCCAAACTCTCGAGTGCCAAGGGAAGATTAAATTATTATTAACCAAGGCATTATAAACAGTTTTAATTGAGTGTCTCTTACCATTCCAAAGATCATGGTCATTAGCAGGGTAAGACAAATTTCTCATGTTATTCCATAATGAATTAAGCACCGCTGAGCTAACATTTGGAAGACGAAGAGCACCATCCCTAATAAACTGATCAACAGTGGCATTATCATTTATGCCAGAGGTAGTTCTCACTATATAATCAACATACTCAGCCAATATAGTTCCTTTTGCACTCCAGGGGTCAAACCAGAAAGACACTCTACCAGGAAACATCAGATTACTTTGAAATAAGGGAAGAAAATTACCTCTCTGCTTCATAATATTTCGCCAGGACCAGGTACAGTCAGTAGGGATCGACATAGTCCAGAAATGATCTCTTTTGATAAGGTTTGTTCTACACCAATCAGCCCAAAGGTTAGGTTCATTGTAGTGAAGTTTTTCAATTCTTGCTGAGAGAGCATCTTGATTCCATGCTTTCAAATTTAGTATACCAAGTCCACCACTAACATAAGAAGAGCACACCCTCTTAAATGAGATTGGAATTAATTTTTTTGAGTATGGATTTGCATGCCAAATGAAGTAACCAAGAGCAGCACAAACCATGTCAACAATTTTAGAGGGTAGCACAAATATCCTTGCATAATAGATACACATAGCATAAGCAATTGACTTTACAATAACTACTCTTCCTGCCATTGAAAATTTAGATGATGGCCAACTTGATATTTTGGAGATAATGCCTTCGAACAAAGGCAAGCATTGAGATGCTTTAAGTCTTGAAGAGCATAACGGAGCCCCTAAATAAAGTTCATTATCTAGCATTGGAGAAAGACCTGAAATTGAGTGTAAATTTGATTTTATTTCTTCGTCAATTCCTGCACATTTTATTATGGATTTGCTAATGTTAATAGATAAACCAGACAACTTCCTGAAAGACTCAAGCACTACCATTATTCCATTCACAGATTTTATGTTTGGCTTGGTGAACAATAACAAATCATCAGCGAATAAAAGGGAACTAATCTTGGATCTTTTACAGTAAGGGTGATAGTCAATGTTCTTCAATAAGAAAGACTTTTGAGATAATGTAGTAAACAACTCCATTACACAAACAGAAAGATAGGGAGAGATGGGATCCCCTTGTCTAAGACCCTTCAGAGCCTTAAAATATCCAAAAGTATGCCCATTTAAACTCAAGGAAACCTGAACAGTCGAGGTGCATGTATATTTCCATGATAAAAAGGGGAGAGGAAAATTCATTTTGAAAAGTATATAAATGATAGTTTCCCAGTTTACCGAATCATAGGCCTTTTGGATGTCTAGCTTTAGCACACATCTCGAGGAGATAGAGCCCCTGTTATATCCTTTCATAAGTTCAGAGGCCAACAAGATGTTATCTGCTATATCTCTCTTAGGAATAAATGCACATTGGTTAGGAGAGATAACATTAGATAGCACTCTCTTCAGTCTATAAGCCAGAATCTTAGCAATACATTGTGATATATGATGTATAATAGATTATTGTTGCATGTTCGGATATTTGAATATCACTGGCCCTAAATACTGATATATAAAAATACCATGAATAGGAATTTTGAGATTTAAAATAAAAAATTATTTTTCAAAATAGAAATTGAATTTTGAATGGTCTAGGAAAAATAAACTTGTTTTAATAATTAAAACAAGTAGTTAAATTTACAAACAGTGTTATAAATGAAGTGAAATAAATTATCGTTGGATAATTTGAAAATGTAAATTCTAGTATGAATGTAAAAGGGAATGGGTAATCGTTTTGAAAAAGGGAACGATGAAATTTATTTCGATGTTTCGAATGTAAATTTAATTGGAATAAATCCATATGGATTTACGATTGGAATTCGACTATGTTGAATGTTATAAAAATAATTTATTTCCAGAAAGGAAATTTAAATTTTATTTAGTAGAAACTATAATTTAAAAATTTAAAAATTTAAGAAGTTAGAATTTCCAATATTTTAAAATACAAATTAGATTCTAGGTTTATATATAAGTTTTACGATTATAATTTTTTTTTAAAATTAAAGTAGTAAGTGAAGAAGGTTATGAAGAAGTATAATAAATATATAATGAGATAGGACGAAGTAAATGATATTGATTTTACCAACATTTTATAAATAGATTGAAGTCGATATGGGGTTATAAACAATATTATAAGTGATGATGGGCCTTAAAAAGGATTTGAACTTATAATAGGATTTTGTAAGTAAAAGAATTTCTATAAGTGGAAGTTATTAGAACAAAAGGGAACTGGAAATCGTTTCGAAAAGGGAATGATATATTTTATTCCAGAATCTAGAATATAAATTAAATTGAGATAAATTCAAGGGATTTATAATTGGAATTCAAATTTTGAATTTTATAAAATAATTTATTTTCAAGGGAATTGGAATTTAATATAGAAAATTGAGTATAATCGGGTGATGAATTTTAAATGAAATAATCGACGATTTAGGATAATCAAAAAATTTAAGTTGGATTTGGAAAACTGGCTTAATTATTATTAAAATATATAATAATGGGATTGGAATTGATTTGATGTATGAAGCATGAATGTTTATATTTGAATTTAACAAAAACGAACTCGCCATGGCGCGGTAGTTCGTAGTTTTACGTTTCAAGCTTCAATTAAGTATATAGAACTCGATATAAATCGGAATTCTTCGAAACAGGAATTGTTCGGACCTATTGAGTACTATTTTTCTAATGAAAGAGAATAACCTGGATTTTGTCTTATAGATTTTGAGTTATGTCAAAACCGAATTTCCTAAAAAACAGGGGTATAATCGGTTAGACACCATTACAATTTATTTAACAAAATAAAAGGATTTTAAGCGATTAAAACTTAAATTTCCATTGTAAAATCCAGACTTGAGTTTTAAAATAAATATTAACTCAAGTGGAGTAAATGAATTGATTTTGAAACAAAAATCAGATTTTTAATTATTGAATAAAGTTAACTAATTAGAACAGTTGTTAGTTTATAGAGTTTTGGGCTGAACTTAACTTTGGTTAAGTAAATTGGATTTGTGGATTTAAATTTGAAATAGTTTATAAACTCGTGTTAAAATAGAATTTGAATTGTGTATTAGCAAATTTAAATATAATTGAACTTGATATGTTCAAACTAAAAGTGGATTAGGCTGAAGAGCCAATTAGAGAAGAAATTAGCGAATTGAGTTAAGAATGATTAGATGATTTGAAATAAATTGTAAATGGATGAATGTAAGTTAAAAAGGTATGGAATAAAGTGGATGAAAGAAACAAATGAATGCTCATCCAAAAGGTACATATTTAATCCAGTATGAGATTTTATGAGTCTACTAGGCAAGCTGCTTGGCCTTTTGATATTTTTTTTGAATGAAAAGGGCCTAGAGAGGTGATTTGTAGTTGTGCCGATTGGGCCGCGCAAAGGAGACGCCGACGAATTATTCCGAAAATTTAAGGAGATAGAAAATTTGATAATTAGAAATCGATTTATCAATTATATATGGAATTTGATAAGAGAATAAACTTATAATGAAATTTTATAAGCAAAAAGGAAAATTATAAAATTAAATCTTGGTAGATTAGAAGGAGTAACGTTTAAAAGTGGATAATTTATAGTATTTTGGTTTGTTGTAACGATGTTTACACAACATCCGTTTTAACCTAGGTAAGTGGGATTTGGAAATATAATAACGAATATCTCCTAAGTATAGAAATTAATGGTTTCGTGGAAGGGATAAGTAATTGGAAATGTTTTCCAATTATAAATAGAAGATATTTCCTAAGTATAGAAAATAAAAGAACATCGAATATGGAAATGATTTCCAAATATCGTAAGAGGATAAAGCGATTTAAAAATATTTGGGTATAAATATTGAAAGGAAATTGGGAAATGATTTAACTAATTAAGTATTAATTAAAAATGGCTCAGTGATTGTTTGGTATTAATCAATAGTATTTACTTTTGGAAATAAGGACTTTGGATGAATGTTTGTTTCTTCGATAGTTAAATAATCGACTATGCAAATTATGGCCAATTAAATGCTATCATTCTCAATATGGAGAGACTGGTTGGATTTATTATCCGAAACCACTATGTATTGGCATAAGAGATGTGAATTAAATTGTATTGAAAATAATCGAATACAGAGTAAAATGAAAGGGATTTTTCAGTTAGTCCTTGGTAGAAATTGCCGAAGATGGATTAATGGAAATAGTGCCTTCGGTTTTATTCAGTCCTAGAATGAAATTTTATGGAGGAATGTCTGACAATATTTCCAATGATTACATACGTTGATTTCAACAAATATACCGAGTACGGTGGCGAAGAAGATAACTTATCTTAGCTTAACACCAAGAGTATATTTGTGCAAATCAATTAGTAATTTACAGATCTAACAATGTGGCATTCTAAGTTGAATGTGATGTCAAAAAGGGTAATTGTATCCTTAATCCTCATCAACCGGAAAGATAAAAAAAATTAGGCAAGCAACATGGCTACATGGATCATACCCGTTAGGGTTTATTATCACCTAATCTAGAGAAAAATTCATTTGTTTCTTATTCTATAGTTGCTGTATGCTTTTGGAAATGGTTGCTGATCACAACCGTTGATGATAATACATTCTGTACACTAAGGAGAAATGAATGGTCGGTCTTGTATGGTTGGGTTGCAAGATGTTCTTGTTGAACCCAGTGTATTCCTCTCTAGTGATACACTATGTGTAGATGTTTCCATACCTTTTCATAGTTGGAAATCCATTACCCAATAAGCGCTTGTGGGTTTTTGATTGTACATTATATATGTGGAGCTTGAGATGAAAGCGTTTGCTAGATCACTATTGATTTGATTAGACACTATTATAATATCATAATAGTGTTGATACAAAGAATATTTTGGGTTATCGTAAGGTAAAAACCATCCTTGTTTATGTGTGGATCGATCTTACGATTATCTTTTCTTTAGAAAGGATTTTCAAGGTAAATTAAGTGATAAGAGTTTACTCACATGAGTCCCATGACAGACCCAGTGTTAATTTTTTTTGTTTTACCCTAAACTCTTGGGTTCCCAAATTTGTACGGGAAGTCAAGTAGTTCAGGTGTTTACAGATACTGTTGGAGGAGCTTGGAGCAGGAGGCTTCAGCCTTAGATATCTACGGATTATTTCTGCTGTGATGTATTATGTTGTACTTTGATGATGGTATGTATATATGGTACAAAATTATGTATTTAAAAACTGTTATATATATTATATTTTATTCCACTGTGATGTGAGATCATGTGTTGTTATTTTTGTTCTTCTTCTACCATTTTCTTCTTTACCCATAATGATTCGTATTTCTGTGCAATTTAGGTTGGACGTGCGGTGTATTTAGCCAACTCAAAGGGTACAGATTTGCGGGCCTTTACACTTGGTATCAGAGCTTAGGTTGAACGAATACCTAGGCTTTGGTGGTGGTTCGGTCATTAAAGATAGGGTCAGCAGTACTCTAGAATGAGTTGAGTGTATACATATGAGAGTGCGTATTTGTTAGTTGATATAAAAATTGTTTTATATTGTGTTTACTTGTATATTAAGTGACTTATGAATTCAGGTAGAATCGTGGGATGCAACAACATTGATAGGAGTTTCTAAACACTTAAACAGAGAAATTCGACATAATATTGTTTTAAAATGGGTAAAAAAAAAATCACCCAAAATTCTATTTTGATATGAAGGGAATAATTTTCCGAAATTTTTATAGTATATGGACGTGTTGGTTGTTAGGGGTTGATGAATCCATTTTGGCAAGGCCATCAAGGTTCATTGGAGCCATGGATCCATATCAAAGAAACCTTAGTCGGGACCTGCATTGGCTAGACCGATCGGGTCAGAACAAACCTGATCCAACGCAAAATATATACCTGAAGAGTAGTTCACACTCAACATTAATCATTCCAAGCCGTCTGAATATATTGGGTTAATTGCCACCTATCAATACTTGTTCAAATCATGTCGATTCTTGGGGACTAGGGCGCGTCTTCATGCCCTCTGATTAACTAGGATCAAATGACATACATCCCTACCAACTCAAGCACTGAATCTCCTATAAATACACTTTCCGGATTAAGAAGGAAGGACTTCTATACTTTTGCCTTTTTTCTGATTATCTCATCATTGTAGCTACTCGACTGTAATAGATTATCTAATATAAGAACTATAAAGTGGACGTAGGCTCGTTAATGCCAAACTACTATAAATCTATGTGTGATTGCTCTTTCCTACATTTTTCATTTATTCGTCTCCATTTATATCTCTACAAACTCATTCTTTGGTTGTTGTGCCAATTTTTGGTGTCAACACTTTGGTGCTTTCACTGAGAAATAACATTCTCAGCATAAGATGGATTTTTGCTCTACTTTCGGATCACCAAGTCTGAGATGAAATCCTACCCTTTTTTCTGCAATTGTTGAGCTATGGTTTGAAAATTGTCAACTTGCAATATCGGGAAACAACCGCAAGCTGGGAATTTTGCGGATGCAGCTGGTGGATTGATCGACTGCTCCTGAAACTACTTCGAATCAACCTACATTGCCACCTGTTGCAGATCCAGCTTCTTCCTCAGCTTTCTCCACCCGAGACAAGTTCTTGATTGTGTTTAATCAGCTTCGGGAAACAACATATGCCTTAAAAGTTCATGCTCGAGAGAATGCCACAATACGGCAGGATACAACCCGCATGTCGATACAATGGGAGGAGTTCAGGAATCATCAAGTTCCTCCTCATCAACTGGACCAAAACTTGGAGAGATTATCATCTTCTGGGAGAAGCGGAGACCGACATCCATAGCGCCGCCCGTTAGATAGACTTGGAAATATACGCCCATCGTATGTGGAAGTACACCCAGGCCAACTGGGGGCCGGGGGTCAGAATCGGGTCGATCTAGACGACATGGAAGTCATCGATACCCGTGGCCCAACGAAACCAAAGTTCCTCTCCACCAGCTCATCAAAATGCTAATCAATTATACCAAGCCCTTATTCGGCCTACCCCAAATCTTGTGACTAACCAAGATGCCTAGGGAGGAGGAAGGACTGCCCGGACGGCAAGTTAGACAACGTTACCTATTGATAGAATGTGGGGAGGTTGGTTGGTTGAGGAGGTCGATCGGGACATAGTTATCCCTCCGAACCTAACTATTATGGTGCGGAAGATCATGAATGGTAGCAAAGGATATAAAATCAAAGATTGGGGGATTGGTCGAACCTACACGCCGTTCACAGATGGCAATCTGCAACCGGAGTTACCCAGAAGATTTAACATGCCCCAGATGAATCACTATGATGGAACCACCAACCCTCAACAACATTTAATGAGATACTCATGGCATATTGAGGTGGAAGTAGCTCCAAACACCATCGAATGCAAAGCTTTCCCAATTTTCCTGGGTGGGTAACACTCATGTGGTTCACTCGTTTACCCCCAAGTTTGGTCCCAAGCTTTATAGACCTAAGTGAGAAGTTCCTCAACTAATTCCGCCACATGCTTCCAAGTCGAAGCATGTTATGGCTTTATCCACGTAAAGCAAGGAAGGGGTGAATCTTTGAGGAAATACCTTAGTCGATTCAACCGGGCTGCCATCGAAGTAAACAACCCCAATCACGAAACTGTTTTGATGGCTATGGTTGATGGAATTGATAAACAAATAGAATTCAGAAAATATATAATATGAAGCCGCCCACATCAATCAAGATGTTTTTAAAAAAGGCTAATATTTGGCTAAAGTAGGAGGATGCACAATTAGATGAGGAGAATGGGTCAAGAGATGTATCTGCCAAACCAATCCAGAGCAATGTTGCAGTCAAGCAATCTCGGGATAATTCAGGGAAGGTAGAAGTGAATGATGGAAACCGTAACAGCGACCAACCAAAGGAAGCTAATGGAAACCCTAGATTCTAGGTTTTCGAAACTTACACGGCTTTGAATGACAAGCTAGATAATGTTTATCTCGATACTTGCAGCACAGTCCAGTACAAGAAGCTGCACTTGCGTGAGCCTACCGAGAAGGAGAAGGTGACTGGAAATTTCTTTTCATTTCATGAGATTTATGGGCATACAACTAATGAATGCCGACACCTTATGGATATCGTCAAAAATCTAATCCGAGAAGGGAAACTCGATGAATATAAAGTAACCCCAAGTGAGAGGGTGTAAGGGACTTCGGTACCCAAACAGAGTCAGACAAAGCCTAGAGCCACTGCCCAAGAGAAGGGGAAGGGATAGTAATTAACGCCATTGTTGAAGGACCACAACCTGCAGGATATAACATTCGGTCCATGGAGCGTTATGAGGATTCTGCAAAGCATCTGGATGTTGGGGAAACAAGCACCCCTGAAGCTTCAAATACGATCAAGCAAAGAAGGACGATGACTGATGACATCATCTTTCGCGATAGGGAGTCGATTGGTACAGAGACACTGATTGTCGATCCACTAGCAATAACAGCCATTATAGACCCAACTACTATGAGAAAGGTTCTGATCGATAGTGGAAGCTCGGTGAATATATTGTTTAAACAAGTCTACTGAACCGGTCGGCCAGATCAAGCCATCTGTAGAATTAGGAGATGGAGATTGCATAAGAGTTAGGATTCTGCCATTTATTGTGATGAACATCAACTCCCACTATAACGTGTTCCTGGGTCGACTGGCCATAGCTGAGTTCATGGAATGTATTGCACCCTGATGTTTGATTTTGAAATTCCCAACTGATGGTGGAATCAGGACAATACGAGGAGATCAAGTAACAGGACGAACTTGCTACTTGGCAGAATGGAAAGAGCTACAAAGCAAAAGTAGCAGAGAATCTGATGACACCCATCCACCTGTGGACGGAAAAGAAGCATAACAATTACAGAAAACATCCCGGGCAGGACCGTCCATCTGTAAAATCGAGGATATCGTTCCAAGATAGGATGACGAAGCAGGATGTAACGTCCCAGATTTTTAAACGTTAATTATGAATATTTAATTCTGTTTTAAATATTGATTTGAAAATTTTTATGAATTTATTTTTATATATTTCATTTATATAACGAATTTTATTGAAATAAGTGTAGCTAATTATTGTTAGATTTCTAGTTTGGAGCTAAACAGAGTTGTTTTGTTGGTAGACAAAAATAAAAGGTGAACCAATAAATTAAAATAATGTAGTTTTACAAAACGGAGTCCGTTTACAACGAAATTAATTCCGTTGAAACCAGAACGTCAAGACATAGCAGGATGTTTGTTACTATTCTTTTTAAATTTCGTGGGTGGCTACATGAAAATTAAATACCAACCGCATTAAAATATGAATATATAATATTTTATATTTTAAACTCCTTCCTCTGTAACTTTCTGCGTTCCAACCGAAAAATTTGTGTCGACCAAATTACAAAATGTAGCTAATCTTATTGTCCAAATATATTTCTAGCGCCACCCTGAAGTATGAATTCGTACAGACAAGTAAACAAATAAGCTGACCTAAGAAAACCCACCAACCTAAATTATCAAATCAAAGATCGACCGATGTACGTAGTGGAAAAAGGCATTGAGCTTATCTCTAATTTTATGATTCTATAAATAGCAAACCAATCTTCTTCTTTACAGGCAGTGAAGCAAAAACCAAAGGCCATTCTTTAACAAAACAAATTCGCCCAACAAATACAATTTAAACCCTTGTTAAATGTAACCGAAGCTTGTATCCCTGTAAGAATCATCCTGGAATCCTTTTCTTTCCGTGCGCATAGTTCCGAGCTCGTCTTTATTTTACAACAACGATGTAGTAGGTTCGGTGTTGATTTTCATGGAGTAGCTGTGTGCGAGAGGCGGGTTGGACCGAGTGTGGTTATAACAGTTTCTGAACAGAGAAGAGCAGCATGTTGTCCAAGTTTCTGGGCGGAGACAGGAGTGCCATTTACGTGGGGAAGAAAAATGAAAAAAGGAAGAACAAGGTGAGCAACGTGCTGGAGTTGTTGTGATGCATGGTATTATGGAATAAAGCTATAGGAAACGAATGGGAATATCTATATTAAATCGCGTAAATAGGCTTTCAACGAAAAAGAAAAGAGAAAAAGGAGAATGGAGCATACGGGTTTGAACAAAGAAAAGGAGGATATGTTCAAGTATACATGGGGGTTTTGAGGCTCACGGTTTGGAAAAAAACGACAGGTTAAACTCACGTATGAACAATGGAGATGGATTCAGCATTTTGGACCAAGAGAAGAAATATGGGTCACGGCGGTGAGTCGGACGGGGTGGAAGTGGAAAACGATGGGAAAAGGTGGCACTTGGAGGAGCGGAAACATAAAGTGGAAGATGAACGTGGTTTGTGTTGGTAGTATCCGGTAGGTGAAGTGATGCTGTTTGAGGTGGAGCTTGGGCGAGGTGTAGTTTCACGGTGGCAATTGTGTTTGTGAAGGGGAACGTTAATGTCTTTGGAAGAGAGGGCATTAGGGTCTGTTGATTGGGTCTTGTGATGCCACAGTATGAAGGGGATTGCATGCATACAGTTGTATGAGAAAGAGGACACGACATCTTTGATGAGGAGGGAGACCGTGTGGGGACTAGGTGGTTCTGGGTCACGGCGTGCGGGAGGTGATGAGGCGAAGAGTTGGAGATACTGTAGCAATAGTTGGGACTGGGTGATGGAAGAAAAGTGGGGGAGTAGGGAACGAAGTGCGGTGGAGGTGCCAAAAGTGGATGCGGCATGTGTGGAGTTACAGTTTTGTCGGAGTCTCGAGTTTGTGATGAGGAAGGAAGAATGTTGCGCAATAATCTTCGGCCATGGGAGAGCAGTTCGAGTTGGAGTACATTTTAAAAAGGTAGAAGAAGGTGCATTAGTTAACAGTAAATGGGGAAGAAGGCATTTAAAAAGAAAGAGGGATGACCACTTTAAGGTTGGTCCAGTAAGCTGCAAATCTAAAGTAAAGGGGCCGCTTGAGGTATTAACATGGTAATCAAGCCTTAATTGTGCCTAATTTCCCTTAATTAACCGTAAGTTAGTTTAAGTTATTTATATTTTTATGTATATGCTAAGTTAGTGGATAACGTATGTAACGTTCCTAGTAAATGGTAAATACACGTGGCTTAAGGCTGTGCTGAAATTGGTTTAAACTTGTTTTAACTCGCCTAATTATTTCCTAATCCTTAGCTATAAACGTGACTAATCACTTGAGTTAATGTGCCCCATCGTTTCTAATATAACCCATATGTATAAAGCAACTATAATGTATATGGCCTGTAGATAATTTTGAAAGTGCCTACTTGTTTTCCACTTCCCTAAACATTAAATTGCCAAATCTGGCATTAAATATGGATAAACAAGTTTATATATGTGGCCATATCTAAACGTGCCTACCTAATTACTATTATATTGTGCCTAATCCAAACTGAACATGCCTAATTATTTTTAACATGTATAATCAAGTGATTTACGGTTTAGTGTGTCAAATTAACATTTATATATAGAGAGAGACTGGATTTATATTCTTGTCGAATTATATAAGCAGGCCTAACAAAGGTTTTGTTAAACGTTAATTAGTGATTAGTTTAGATAAAATATTATTTAGATAATATTAGTTTATATAGCGAATATCAATTAAATTTATAACTGTGTCGTACATACATAGAGTCAAACCAAAACAAGAAGCATGGAACAAAATCGATGGACGTGATATTTTCGAGCTGATTCAGATAGAGTGGAGAAAAGCCGGAAGTTTTAATTAAATTAAACACTTGTTTAATTTAATTAAAATAAACCATTTTGACGACGAATCGAATCCAAGGTGAGTACAGCTCACTCCGTTTTTCCCACTTATATTTATATAAGTCGGGTTTTTAATTTGTGTGCAACGTTTGCTAATGATGGATGATTTGATGACTATTGCATGGATGCTGAATATTTTTAAACATTGATTGATTAAATTAAACGTTTGTTTAATTTAATTGAAATAAATCGTTGTTTTAATGATTATATTCCAATTGAGGTAACTTACCTAATTGGTTACGTTTACAATAATGTAAACATATTAGATAAATAATTGGATTTTTGTTTGGATGTTAATAATAAATTATTGGTTGTTAAACTGTTTATTTATGTCTATCGTGATGAATAGTTATATTGTTTTAATGCAGGGAAGGACAGGTTGTAAGGATCCAACCGGATTCCTCAAATATATTGAATGTTATTTATTCCAATATTATGAATTGTTGAATGATTGTTTATTGTTTGGATTAACCAATGGATTGTATTGGTTAAGTAATTTGGCAGTAGATGGCCAAAGAGTGAATCATTTTATAAATGGTTTTACGGCCAAGTAGATCAACTAAGTAAAGTTATAGAATATATTTCATAAATGGAAATAAAATTCTAAATCTATTTATTTGAATCATTTTAATTTTATTCAGGGAAGGATAAATATTTTTTATTTATTACCAAACGTTATAAGTAAATTATTAAGTGTTAATTCAATTTGAAATTCGAATATTTGAAATACAAAAAGGAGCTTTGTTGAGACCAGACCAAAGTAAGATTTGAATAAACTTATAAGACCTTTTATAAAGGATCCCATTAGAATCAAGGCTAGGGTTAAGATATTGGAAAATGTTTTAGGAAGAAAATGAATACGAATTAAATTAAGTAAATGTTTTGAGATTGAAATAAGATTATCCAAAAGGGAAGAATATGAATGTAATAGCTATATTTAAATCGAATAGTATATGGGATGCCCATGATATTTATTTATTTCAAAGTATTAGTTAAACGAAGTTTTTTGAGAATATGCTTATTTGATAATAAGAAGTAAAAGTTGTATATTTAAAGATTTAGAAGTTTGATTTACAAATGGTTAATTAAAGAGGCCAAGTGATGCTGTACACTGAACCAGTAAATCCATTTTATTTTTATGGATGAATGACTATTTTATTTTTATAGTTAATTAACCGACTATCAAAATCTGGCCCAAGCCGTTATTGGTATGGAAAGACCGGGATCGAATTTATATTCGAAAACCATTTCAACCAGCAAATACGTGACATTGAAGATAAAAGATGGATCAATTGAAGACCGTAGATCTTCAAAAAACAGAAGGATTACTTAAGTTCTCTGGTTAACTCCCCCAGTTTTAAAATGAATAGGATTTATAAACATATGTTTTTAAAATGTTTAACCAGAGATATACTGTGATTCTGCCGTGGTTTGAATCCATGGATTGCAAGGACTTCTTGCTACTGATCTGTTGGGTGATTCGTCAGGTGCGGTAGGAGGGTGCCTTCGGTTCATCCTGTTCCTGGATGACTTGTATGGATGAATGTCTGACAGGGTATTTCCAAAAGGGTCACGTACATTGATTTCTTCAAACGTACCGAGTATGATGGCGGATAATTTATTCTCTTGCTTAACACCTAGAGTATTTTTATGGAAATCAATTAGTGATTTCTGGCGGATCTAACGATGTGGCATTCAAAGTGATGTGCTATTCTAAAATGAAAACCGTAGCCTCAAGTTTCATCAACCGGGAAATGACAAAAATCGGGCAGGCAGCATGGCTAGGTGGGTCATACCCAAGTAGGGTGTGTTATTGCCAATCTAGAGAAATTCCTTATTTGTTCTTCTTTCGATTATGTATCTCCGCGGATGTGAGGTGGGCCCTTAAAACCTCAGGGTGATAATACATTCGCTACACTCAAGCTAAATGAGTGGGCAGTCATGTGTGGCCGGGTTGCAAGACGTTCTTGTTGAACCCCAGTGTATCCCCTCTAGAGTACACTGATCGGGAGGTAGTCCCATATATTGTCATAGTCGGAAATCCAATCTCCAGTATGCGTCCATGGTTTTTGATTTTATACTATGTATGTGGAGCGTGAGATGCAAGCGTTCTGCTACTTGGTTATTTACTTGATTTACATCACTATTATAATATCAGAATAGTATTGATTTCAAAAATGGTTTGGTTATAGTAAGGTAAAAATCGTCCGTGTTTATGTGTGGACTTGTCTTACTATTACCTTTTCTTCCTAAAGGTTTTTCAAAGTTAAGCAACATGGATGTTATCTATAATTTAGTGAGTTTTACTCACACTGGTTCTCCAAATTGATCCGTGGCGTTTGAAATGTCTCGGGTCAGCCCGAGTTACAGGTTCAGGTTATCGAATGATATGGAGTTCAGATACGAGTTGGAGGAGTCCAGACTTATGATATATATATATATATTTCCGCTGTGTGTTGTATCTATGGACAAGTTGCTATAGCTGTCCAAATTTCTTTGACTATTGTACTCTGATGATTGTAAGTATTATATCAAGTTTTTCGATAAAGTTATTTCTGTATTATATTTTATCCGCTGCGATGTGAAATCCTGTGTGGTGTGGTTTTTCTTCTTCTTCTTCTTCTTTTCTAATATTTCTTTCTTTTCTTTCTCATCCTCTAATTTTCTTTCTATTAAAGATTCGTATATCCATGTAATTTGGGTTAGAAGTTTGTATTATTAGTCAACTCAAAGTGTATGGATTTACGAGCCTTTGCAATTTGGTATCAGAGCTGAAGGTTGAGTAGCAACCTTGGCTTTGTCGCGTAACTCGATAGATATGGGGTTAGCAATACCCTAGATTGAGTTTGAGTGTATATATATGAGAGAGGGTATTTGAAGATTTTATATAAAACTATTTTATACTATATTGACTTATCGGCTGAGTGTTTAAATTTTCTGACCAATATGGTTTAGCTGACCTTTATTGATTAGGATTTCTAAACTCTTGGACTAGGAAAATTGACACAATATTGTTTTGAAAATGGGTAAATAAAATAATTTTTCCCAAAGTATATTTTTATATATAAAGGCTATATTTTTCTCAAATTATCATTAGTTGTTTGATTAATTGGAATGAAATTCCAAATTGAATTATGAAATGAATTTGAACCAATTAAAAGATGATTAGTCAGTTGAATATGGAAATATGACTTTACTTGATTAAGTGGAGTAAATAAATATGGTGATGAAATCTAATAAGATAAGACTTGAGGTTTGGAATTTGAATGAGAGATAATTAAATAGAAGTTAAGCAAATATTAACTAATTGATATTAAGGTATACTATACCCCAGTAAAATATTAATATTGAATTGAATATTAACCAGACTTAACCAAGCCAATTGGATTTAATGGAATGATCTGGTTAGGTTGATTGTTGATTATTAGGATGGTTAGATTGGATTAAATTGAATCCATTAGCAGTTTAACAAAGAAGTTGAATAAATTGAAAGGAAAGGAATCTAGATATAATGCATTTGGATGTAAACTAAAAGATTTACTCTGGTATTTGTTACTGGAATTGTTAATTTAGTACGGACTACCAGAAGGCTATGGGAGTTGATTTGGTTACAAAGATCGCAGTACAGATTGGAAAATGAGGAGCCGTTAGTTGATTTACTTCGAAGTTGGAGTTTAGTTTCCCGACAAATAGGTGAACCTTAATATTATTGGTTGTGGTTGATTTATAACCTTGAGTTGGGTAGCCATTTGGCTTTTGATTTTTTTTTTATATTGGAGGCCTGGAGTGGTAGTTGTAATGGTTCTGATTGAGCTGTGCAAGAGGAAATACTGGCATTTTTTTTTGAAAATGTTTAAAACTTAGAATATTGTTGATAATGAATTCTAAAGAGATTATTTTGAAAATAATTGAGTTTGGAGCATTCTTCTTACATTGTAATTTTGTGGACGAAATTCTTTTAAGGGGAGAAGAATGTAACGTCCCAGATTTTTAAACATTAGTTATGAATATATAAATCCGTTTTAAATATTGATTTGAATTTTTTTATGAATTTATTTTTATATATATCATTTATATAACGAATTTTATTGAAATACATGTAGCTAATTATTGTTAGATTTCCAGTTTGGAGCTAAACAAAGTTGTTTTGTCGGTAGACAAAAATAAAAGGGTGAACCGATAAATTAAAATAACGTTTTACAAAACGGAGTCCGTTTACAACGAAATTAATTATGTCGAAACCGGAACATCAAGACATAGCAGGATGTTTGTTACTGTTATTTTTAAAGTTCATGGGTGACTACATGAAAATTAAATATCAACCACGTTAAAATATGAATATATAATCTTTTATATTTAAAACTCCTTCCTTTGTAACTTTCTGCTTTCCAACCAAAAAATTTGCTTATCGGCCAAATTACAAAATGTAGCTAATCTTATTGTCCAGATATATTTCTAGCGCCACCCTGAAGTTTGAATTCGTACAAACAAATAAACAAACAAGCCAACCTAAGAAAACCCGCCAACCTAAATTATCAAATCAAAGACCGACCGGTGTACGTTATGGAAACAAAACATTGATCTTATCTCTAATTTTATGATTCTATAAATAGCAAACCAATCTTCTTCTTTACAGGCAGTGAAGCAAAAACCAAAGGCCAATCTTCAGCAAAACAAATTCGCCCCAACAAATAAAATTTAAACCCTTATGAAATGTAACCGAAGCTCATATCCCTGTAAGCATCATTCCGGAATCCTTTTCTTTTCGTGCGCACAGTTCTAGAGCTCGTCTTTATTTTACAACAACGATGTAGTAGTTTCGGTGTTGATATTCAAGGAGGAGCTGTGTGCGAGTTGGACGGAATGTGGTTAAAAGAAGTTTCTGAACAGGGAAGAGCAGCGTTTTGGCCAAGTTTATGGGCAGAGACAGGAGTGCCATTTACGTGGGGAGGAAAAATGAAAAAAAGGAAGAATAAGGTGAACAACGTGATGGAGATGTTGTGACGCATGGTATTATAGAATGAAGCTACAGAAAACCAATAGAAATATCTATATTAAATCGTGTAAACATGCTTTCAACGAAAAAGAATAGAGAAATAGGAGAATGGAGCATACAGATTTGAGTGGAGAACAGGAGGATAGGTTCAAGTATACACGAAGGTTTTGAAGCTCACGGTTTGAAAAAAATAATAGAAGGTTAAACTCATGTATGAACAGTGGAGATGAATTCGACATTTTGGACCAAGGAGAAAAAATATAGGTCATGGCGGTGAGTCAAACGGGGGTGGAAGTGGCAAACGACGGGAAAAGGTGGCACCTGGAGGAGTGAAAACATGAAGTGGAAGATGACCGCGGTTTATATTGGTAGTAACTGGTGGGTGAAGTGATGCTGTTTGAGGTGGAGCTTGGGCGAGGTGTAGTTTCACGATGGCGATTGTGTTTGTGAAAGGGACTGTTAACGTTTTTGGAAGAGAGACCATTGGGGTCTGTTGATTTGGTCTCGTGATGCCACAGTATGAGTGGTATTGCATGCATATAGTTGTATGAGAAAGAGGACATGGCGTCTTTGATGAGGAGGGAGAACGTATGAGGACTGGGTGGTTTTGGGTCATGGCGTGCAGGAGGTGATGAGGCGGAGAGTCGGAGATATTATAGCAACATTGGGGACTGGGCGATGGAAGAAAAGCGGGGGAGTAGGGAACAAAGTGCGGTGGAGGTGCCATAAATGGATGCGACATGTTTGGAGTTAGGTGTTGTCGGAATCTCGAGTTTGTGATAAGGAAGGAAGAATGTTGCGCAATAATCTTCGGCCATGGGTGAGCAGTTTGAGTTGGAGTACATTTTAAAAAGGTAGGAGAAGGTGCATCAGTTAACAGTAAATGGGGAAGAAGGCGTTTGAAACGAAAGAGGGATGGCCACTTTGAGGTTGATCAAGTAAGCTGCAAATCTAAAGTAAAGGGGCCGCTTGATGTATTAACATGGTAATCAAGCCTTAATTGTGCCTAATCTCCCTTAATTAACCATAAGTTAGTTTAAGTTATTTATATTTTTATGTATATGCTAAGTTAGTGGATAACGTATGTAACGTTCCTAGTAAATGGTAAATATGATATACACGTAAATGTGTATATTTTATCCGCATATTTATCTTATTTTATCTTTTAAATAATTGATACTGTGCATTTATAGTTGTGTTTACAGATTATTTTTTATGAATGGATTAACGCACTTAATTGTTGAAAAGCTTGAAGAATTTGTGCAAGAAGAGTGTTGAATTTTAGAGCTGGATTAAAGCTTGAAGACCTGAAGAAAAAGTGCTATTCAATCGCCTTCTGCTACATATTTTAAAGACAAGATTCAATGCTTTTCCATAGTGATCATTTGGAGTTGTTATTCATTCTCAAGGCAATTGGAGTTGAAGCACGCAACCTATTTTCCATGACATCTGCATGCATTCACATTGGTATAGTTGCTATTTGGGCTAAGTTATTTGTCCCATATCATGTAATTTGCAAGGCTTCTCATTCATGCGCTGCACGCGTTCACACTGAGCTATTTGATTTATGTGCTATTTTGGAAAAGGGGTTTTGTCCCACATTGTTGAATTTGCCAAGTAGTCTTTGTCATATCAGCTATAAATACATTATATCTCATTCATTGTAAAACACATTAGGTTTTATTCTGTAATTCTCTTCTTGGAATAAAATCATTCTTCTTCCCCTGTTCTATTTAGTTTTAGTTGTATTTTATTTATGTCTGTTATTTTCTTTTTCTCATCTTCTTTAGCTATGTCTAGCTAATCCCCTTTGATTAGGGGGTGATGGCGCTAATAGATATGATTCAACATGAATCACATAGCCAATAGATGAGGACTTTATACCTGTAGATCTGGATATGAATCAAGGGTTAGATCTGAACCTTCATATTCTGTGTCGTTTAAGAGCTGTGCTCCTTCACAAGGTATATTCGTGTTCGATCTAACAATTATCAGATTTAGATCTAATTTTAGGGTTTAAAAATTAATTAGTGAATCTGTCCTGATAGTCCATGGTTGTTTAAGAGATCAGCTCCTGCATAGGCTATGCTTGTTGTTATTTACTTATTTGTTTCTAAGATGCTATTATCGTTGATTCATGTGTGTGACAGAAACATGAATTAGATCTATATTTATTTGTTGGCTATTGATGAGTGTGAATCCGATCTATGTCATTATCCCCTAATTGCTTTCTCTTATTATATAAATCTCTCTTTTTATTTAATTGCTGTTATTTTCTGTGTTTTCAATCGATCAAAATCCTAGAATAACTTGATTGGATTTATTAATTAAAATATTTTTGGTCCTAGAGTTCGACACCCTCTACAACAATCCTTGTTGTTTAGGAAAGCCGAACGGATTTTACAGTTGTTTACAATTGCAAAATTTGTTCGCTAACAAATTTTGGCGTCGTTGCCGGGGACCAAAATAATTTTTTTTACTAAATCCATCGGGTTATATATTATTTTAGTTTTTTTATTTTTATTTTTATTTTCTTGTATAGAAAAAAATCTTGTAGTTGATTTGGTATTGAATTATTGATATTATAATCAACTAAACCAAGAGAAAAAAAAACTTGCCAATTATTTTCCAATTTCTTTCCCAGTTCTTTTCTCATTAATCATCTACATAATCCTTCATTTCTCTTTTTACAATTTCTTTTACAATAAAAAAAAGATCTTCTGCAAATTTTTCCTATTCTGCCTCGTTAAATATACTGCACATACCCACCTGCGACCATCTTCATCTTCCACAAACCATTCACTTTCAATCCTCTCCAAAACCTCGATATAACAGTGCCATAAAATCAACCTTCAGACCCTCAACTATTCCCGACCATACCACATCCACAATTTCAAAACAAACCAAAACAATGTTTTTACCTTCCACGTTGGTTCAATTCAATCTTCATCACCCGGGTTGTGGTCGATATCCACACTGTCATCCAAACCGTGTTCCCACTTCAACACCTTCTTCCTCTTAACCTCACAACTCAGTCAACCGACCGCTGAACTTCCTCTACCACAACTCAATCCATTCCCAAAGACCACGCAGTTCAGCCACCACCTTTTGCCACGCCAAAGCACTCACCTTCAACATAACCCAGCCGACACTCCTAAACCCAATCCACCTCATCGAACCCAGAAATCCCTAAATCCCTCTCCCGTGCCATCCCCTGAAACACAGCAGCAAAATTCGAAAGCCGGTACCCAATTCAACTGATCACGCAGCTTTATCACCACCTTGTTTCTCAAAAACTACCTAGCCCAGTTTCATACCAACCCAACACGCCTTTCATCCCCTCTGTTCACCCTACACCACCATAAATCCCCTTTCAAACCATCCCTACCAGATCGAGTTCCTTCAGCAAAACCCTAGTCGACTCGCAAATCAATCCGCAAATAATTCGAACACCCTCGCCTCCACATCAAAAATCCTCATTGCAAAAACCCAACTTCCGATCGCAAACAAGAACATTGATCGGATCCGAAATCCACCTTCAAATACCAGATCCGAAACCAAATCCGTTCGAACAAAAAGAAAAGAATAAGGGGCGTGAGATTAATTTATTGGGTTTATTGCAAAAGTCTTTCTCTTTAGGAATTTGTCAGTACAGTTGTGATTTTTGGAAAAGATAAGGGGGGCGTGGACTCAGTTGTTTTGAATTTCTAGGAAAGTCTAATTGTGTTACTTTATAGAAAAAAAGGGGTATTTGGGATTTTGGGAATCTGTTTCTTGGGGGCATTGCGTAAATAAGGGGAAGGATATTTGCCAACTCTAAACAGCCGGTTGTTTGTCACAAACCCTTGGGTGCGATCCAACCAGTTTTATTTATTTGCTTAGTCTTAGTTTTCTTTTTCTGTTTATTTTTATTTTTGCCCAAACTTAGTTTTTCTTTCTTTCTTTGAGTCAGTTTAGTTTATTTATTTTATTTAGCTTTTTTTCCCTCTCTTCTTTTGAGTAGTTCCTAGTCAATTTTTTTATCTTCTTTTAGTTTGTGTAACTCTACAGGGACTGCTGCTGCAAATAAAAATATATAGACAGTGCTTGTAAAAATCTTCTACAGGGCATTGGCTTGCTTGTAAATATATATATATTTCTGTAATTTCCTGGTCTGTGACTGTTTTGAGATTGTTCATTCTGTGACTGAAAAAATAAATCGTGTTCATCTTAGTTTTATTTTCATTTTCTAAGGACTTCATTATATTTTGACAAATTGGTTTAGTTCTAACGGATTATTTCTCAGTGTCTAGACTACGGCAGAGTAATAAGCGTTTATAAATATTACGGTAATTCGTAAATATTATATCGGTTGTTCCTCTGAAGGTACTTAAACCTTTGGCTGCATTGCTAGGGTGATTTCTGGTGCACCGATAACTCCTGTCCGTTAACTGCCTTAGAAATCTTTTGTTGAAATAAATCTAACCGTCATTATATAATTCTAGAAATTGTAAATTGCATTAGGTTCATTTAAGAAAAAAAAAATCTTTTGTGTCTAATTCTTTTTCTCTAAAAAAAATAACAATAAAAATAATAATTTCAAAACAATTCTCGTTTTGTAAAAAAAAATCACTTCTCAAATTTGTTTTTTCTCGTCTTCCCTTATTCTTCTCGCTAGTGCATGCGTAATTGGACTCGTGATCCTTCATATAATCATTTAGTTCGAACAAACATTCCTTTAACCATGGCCGAAGAAAATCCCCCTCGATCTCTAATGGATAGATACTTCCCCGATCGGGTTTCTATTCCTTCTTGCATCATATTGCCCGCCCCAACGGGTAACCACTTTGAAATTCATTCGAATCACATAAATACTTCAAAAGTTCGGCAATCTAGAATGTGATGATCTGTATATTTTCTTGACCAAATTTGAACAAGTTTGAGCAACCATGAAATTTCAACAATTAAGTGATGATGGAATCATACTTAGGTTAATTCCATTTGTACTTACCGGTTATGCTGAGAAATGGTTGTATAGCTTGCTTTCAAATACGATTGGAACTTGGGGTGAATTTGTGAACATTTTTCTAAAGAAATTTTACCCTCTGGAAAAAACATCCAAAATTCGAAACGAAGTAGTCAATTTTCATCAATTTGGGGGTGAATCCTTTGCAAAATATTTTGAAAGATTTAAAGAGCTTCTAGTCAAATGTCCACATCACACTTTCGAAAAATGGACTCTTTGTCAAAATTTATATGATGGACTTGAAAATAACTCTCGAAGCATGCTCGAATCGATGTGCAAAGGAAATTTTCTAGCCCAAGATCACAATGCCGCTTGGCAATTTCTCGAAAATTTGGCCGAAAAATCAGCTCAATGGAAAAGATCTAACGAGAAATCGATTTATTCCCGATCTAACGCTCATTCGGTAGGATCATCAGTAGCCTTAGAAGCAAAAATAGACGCGATGATATCCAAATTCGATAATGTCCTTTCATCAACTCAAATAAATCAAGCTCAAGTGTCTCAGACCTCATGTTACAAATGTAACGATCCTAACCACATAGCCGATCAATGCCCACATTCACTGGAATAACTCAACGCATTTAACAAAGCTAGGAACGACCCATTTTCTCCAACATACAATCCAGGTTGGAGAAACCATCCTAACTTCTCTTGGACCCAAAACAATGCAAATTCGATTGCAATTCGACCGCCTTTTCAGTCATTTTCGAATAATCCTTCGAAACCTCCCTTTCAACAAACTCAATTCCAACATCCTACGCCACCTTCTCAAAATCAAGCGCAACAATCTTTTGTTCCCCAAGACGATAAACGATTGACATCACTTGAGAAAACTCTCGAAGAATTGACTAAAGCGATGACTCAAAATCTCCTATCAAATAGCAATCTTCAAAATTTATTGACTTCGCACATGCAAAACACGAGTCAATCGATCACTAAACTTGAAATGCAAATGAGTCAGTTAGCCACTTCCGTAAGCGAACGGGAAAGAGGCACTTTCCCGAGTCAACCCATTCCAAACCCAACCGTCAAAATCCTAACTCCAACCAAATTCACATCATTCAATATTCAAACGTTAGTTACTTGAATGCGGTCACGACTCTTAGATCTGGGAAAAAGATTGACAACCATGTGGTCAACCCAAGCAATTTACCGGACAATCTTCCAACTCCGACCGAAAATTCGACCATTTCTGACAAGGGGTCATCCTCAAACTCAAGTGTCCCAACCTACTGAGTTGTCTGCTCCATCATAGACTCCGACCTAGAAAAAAGATGGATCAGCTAGAAAAGATCCTTGAAATATTTAAGCAAGTTAAAGTGAACATTCCTCTTTTAGATATTATACAACAAGTTCCACAGTACGCGAAATTTCTAAAAGATTTGTGCACTCAAAAACGTCATACACATGTACCTAAGAAAGTGTTTCTAGCGGCAACTCTAAGTGAAGTCTTGTCCCAATCAATGCCAGTGAAATACAAAGATCCTGGCTGCCCCACAATATCATGTACTATTGGGGACAAGAAAATCGATAGATGCCTGCTAGACTTCGGTGCTAGTGTTAAATTGCTTCCATATTCCGTCTATCGCCAATTAGGGCTAGGAGAACTAAAACCCACCAAGGTTACCCTTCAGCTTGCTGACCGTTCAATTAAGAAACGTGTGGGTGAAATCGAGGATGTATTGATCAAAATAGGCGAATTCATCTTTCCAGTTGATTTCATTGTCCTAGAAACTCAACAGGTAAGCAATCCTGCAAACCAGGTCCCTTTGATTCTAGGACGACCTTTCTTAGCAACATCTAATGCTCTTATCAACTGTAGAAATGGGTCTATGAAACTTTCTTTCGGTAACATGACCGTCGAGCTAAACATCTTTAGAATCGAAAACTCTCCTAACTCTTATGTGGATCAATTTTCTGAAATCCATGCGGTCCATGACAATGATCCTGAGCTCGATCTTTAGAGCAACGAAATTGAATCAAATTATGAAACATTATTTCAAGATATTCCCGAAAATGTCTCTGATTCAATTCCTATTGAGCCGCTCACAATTGAGCCTATTCCTCAAACAATTTCTTTGGTTGAGCCATCCCCAAAATCTGAACTCAAAGTGCTGCCCATTCATCTTAAGTACGCTTACTTAGGAGACAATGAAACTTTTCCTGTCATTATCGCTTCTGACCTTACTTTAGAGCAGGAACAATTGCTCCTTCCCATCCTTAAGAAAAATAAAGAAGCAATTGGTTGGTCCATGGCTGATATTAAGGGGATTAGTGCTTCGATAGTCCAACATCGAATCCACCTTATAGATGATGCCAAACCTACTCATGATCCCTAACGTCGACTAAACCCTATCATGAAAGAAGCAGTTCATGCTGAAATCCTTAAATGTCTTGACAATGGAATCATCTACCCAATTTCCGATAGTCAATGGGTTAGTCCGATTCATGTCGTACCTAAGAAATCAGGGATTACTGTGATCCAAAATGAAGCTAACGAGCTTATCCCAACCCGCACCCAGACCGGTTAGCGTGTTTGCATCCGATCAAATCCCGGATGAACAACTATTTTCTCTATCCACTGATCCTTGGTTCGCTGACATTGTCAACTACTTAGTCACCAAGCAGACCCCTTCTTTTTAGGTCTAAGCAGGATAAACACATTTTTTTCCCAAGTGAAACAATTTTTCTGGGACGACCCTTATCTTTTCAAATACTGTCCTGACCAAATCATCCGAAGGTGTGTTCCCGACACTAAAATTCGTAGTGTCTTCTCTTTCTGTCACAAGCAAGCCTGTGGTGGTCACTTCGGTCCTAAAAAGAGAGCCAAAAAGGTTCTCCAATCAGGTTTCTACTGGCCCAACCTTTTCAAAGACGCTTATGAATTTTGCAAAACTTGTGACTGATGTCAATTCTTAGGGAAAATTGGTAAACGAAATATGATGCCCCTAAACCCAATTTTAGAGGTCGAAATTTTTGATGTTTGGGGTATAGACTTCATGGGACCCTTCCCTAATTCTTTTGGGAACCTTTACATCCTCTTAGCTATCGATTATGTTTCTAAATGGATCGAAGCTGTTCCATGCAAAACAAACGATAACAAGGTTGTTGTGCACTTCTTGAAAGAAAACATCTTCTCCAGGTTTGGCACACCTCGCACAATAATCAGTGATAATGGAACACACTTCTGTAATCGTTCTTTTGAAGCTCTCATGAGAAAGTATTCGATAACCCACAAGTTATCCACTCCTTACCATCCTCATACTTGTGGGCAAGTTGAAGTATCGAATAGGCAGATTAAACAAATCCTTGAGAAAACTGTGAATCGAAATCGTAAAGATTGGTCTCAAAAAGTAACCGACTCTCTTTGGGCTTACCGCACTGCTTTCAAAACAAACTTAGGTATGTCCTCTTATCGGTTGATTTTTGGTAAGCCATGTCACTTGCCAGTTGAACTAGAACATAGGGCATTATGGGCAATAAAAACTTTGAATCTTGATTTAGAGCAAGCAGGCGAACATAGGAAGCTTCAACTTAATGAACTTGGTGAAATTCTGAATGATGCCTATGAAAATGAAGGAATTTACAAGGATAAGACGAAAGTTTTTCATGATAAATCCATTTTAGGTAAAAATTTCATGCCAGGTCAAAAGGTTTTGTTATATGAATCAAGATTGCATTTATTTTCGGGTAACTCAAAATCTAGATGGATAGGACCATACACTGTACGGATTGTTTTTCCGTATGATGCAGTAGAAATTGAGAATCCAACTGACGGATCATCCTATAAGGTCAATGCCTTAAACCTTACTTGGAACCAATACCCAACCAAGAGGAAGAGCTCATGGTTCTCCATGAGCCACATTACATTCGGTAAGACGCACTAACCCTCTTTTGTACATATGTAAATATTCTCTTATTTGTTTTTTCCTTTCACTAAGATATGTCTGATTAACGACTGTGAGGACACAGTCACATCCAAGTGTGGGGGGGGGGGGGAATTTACATTACATCAGCAATCAAATATTATGAACTAGGTCTTTCACTGAACAAGGATTAACTTAAATTCATAAATAACACCTTGGTTCTTATTTGATAAGTTGAATTTTTGGGTGATGGGAATGAACATTATTTATTCATTGAAGTGTAATGTGTCTTTTTAAGATGCTAGCTTGAGACTGTGCAGACGTTAGTCGTGTTCTGGAGTAAGCGTGTCAACCTTTGTTATACATGTTAGAATGTGCAAGTAAAAATAATCAAAATAATAATAATAATAAAAAATCAATCATGAAATGAAAATGATTTTTCACCTACATTTGTTGGATTTTCTGAGTTTGTTTTCATGCATGATATTTTTTCTCACTCAAATTTTCAGAATCATGAGTTCTAAATCCACTTGGCCCAATTAAGGAGAAATGACTCATTGTAGCATTCTTCTTCGATACCCCACATTATTCAAACCCAAGTTTTAGTCTATTTACATTCATGTTTCGACAAGTTTTTCTTATATTGGTATACTTAAGAACCTTGTACTGATTTATTTTCAAAGGTTCAGAAACATCACTTTTTATACCAATATAACATTACCCACTCCGTACTTGTTTAAAGGTAGGATAACCATATACCACATCTTATTTTATATGGGTTATCTATTACGAAATTTTGCTTATCATTCCTTTCAGTTTTTGTATAACATCAATCCAGACTTGTGTGTTGAATTAAGGTTATAGAAGTAGAATAACTAGGGCACAAAACTTTCCTTTCATGAAGTATTGGTTTAGTAGAGGAGGAATCAAATAAAATAATGTACGGTATCATTCAATTCCATCTCCATTCTTCATTCATCATGCAAAAGAAAAAAAAAAGAAAAAAATAGTCATTCATCATTCTTGACTATAAAGCATTCAGTTCCATTCCATCCACATCCATTATACCGTACTTGGAAGTGAGGATTGTTGTAGAGGAGATGAAAGGAAATAAAAATGTTCATATGTGCCTTAGTATTACTTTATCTTTTGTATCCTGAAGTTTAACTAATACACTTGCCCTCTTATCTAGAATATTTTTTAGAACTTACAAAATGCTCCTTCATCTATGCATAGCTCACATCCAATACATTACAGATACACTGGTGCAAAATTATTCAAAAAAAAAAGTTGAATAAATGATTGGGTGTACATTATCGATATGTAGAACTTTGGCTGACACCACGCTCTTAACCTTCAAGACAATTACAATGTTATCAAGGAAATACGATTCAGCTTGAAATTTTTTTATTCATTTTTGTACCAATAATGGGATGGACAATTTGGGATTGAACCGTTATTATTGGAGTTAGGTAAAGTCCTTGGAATGTGAAAGACCTTAAATATATTGTTTGATTAATCCGCGTACATAAGACACTTTGGATTTTGTGGGTAGTATCCGTTGGAAACCCTCACGAGACAACACTCGTCCTACTGGGGACACCCGGAGGTTTAACGGCTTGTTGCAAAAGCTAAATGCAATCGTGTTTCCTATGAAAGTGTGACATATCTTAGTTTAGTTTATTCGAGGACGAATAAAAAGATAAGTGTGGGGGTATTTGATATAGACGTAAATGTGTATATTTTATCCGCATATTTATCTTATTTTATCTTTTAAATAATTGATACTGTGCATTTATAGTTGTGTTTACAGATTATTTTTTATGAATGGATTAACACACTTAATTGTTGAAAAGCTTGAAGAATTTGTGCAAGAAGAGTGTTGAATTTTAGAGCTGGATTAGAGCTTGAAGACCTGAAGAAAAACTGCTATTCAATCGCCTTCTGCTGCATATTTTAAAGACAAGATTCAATGCTTTTTAATAATGATCATTTGGAGTTGTTATTCATTCTCAAGGCAATTGGAGTTGAAGCACGCAACCTATTTTCCATGACATCTGCATGCATTCACATTGGTCTAGTTGCTAATTGGGCTAAGTTAGTTGTCCCATATAATGTAATTTGCAAGGCTTCTCATTCATGCGCTGCACGCATTCACACTGAGCTATTTGATTTATGTGCTATTTTGGAAAAGGGGTTTTGTCCCACATTGTTGAATTTGCCAAGTAGTCTTTGTCATATCAGCTATAAATACATTGTATCTCATTCATTGTAAAACACATTGGGTTTTATTCTGTAATTCTCTTCTTGGAATAAAATCATTCTTCTTCCCCTGTTCTATTTAGTTTTAGTTGTATTTTATTTATGTCTGTTATTTTCTTTTTCTCATCTTCTTTAGCTATGTCTAGCTAATCCCCTTTGATTAGGGGGTGATGAGGCTAATAGATATGATTCAACATGAATCACATAGCCAATAGATGAGGACTTTATACATGTAGATCTGGATCTGAATCAAGGTTTAGATCTGAACCTTCATATTCTGTGTCGTTTAAGAGTTGTGCTCCTTCACAAGGTATATTCGTGTTCGATCTAACAATTATCAGTTTTAGATCTAATTTTAGGGTTTAAAAATTAATTAGTGAATCTGTCCTGATAGTCCATGGTTGTTTAAGAGCTCAGCTCCTACAAAGGCTATGCTTGTTGTTATTTACTTATTTGTTTCTAAGATCCTATTATCGTTGATTCATGTGTGTGACAGAAACATGAATTAGATCTATATTTATTTGTTGGCTATTGATGAGTGTGAATCCGATCTATGTCATTATCCCCTAATTGCTTTCTCTTATTATATAAATCTCTCTTTTTATTTAATTGATGTTATTTTCTGTGTTTTCAATCAATCAAAATCCTGGAATAACTTGATTGGATTTATTAATTAAAATATTTTTGGTCCCAGAGTTCGACACCCTCTACAACAATCCTTGTTGTTTAGGAAAGCCGAACGGATTTTACAGTTGTTTACAATTGCAAAATTTGTTCGCAAATAAAATACACATGGATTACGGATGTGCTAAAATTGGTTTAACCTTGTTTTAACTCACCTAATTATTTCCTAATCCTTAGCTATAAACGTGACTAATCTCTTGAGTTAATGTGCCCCATCGTTTCTAATATAACCTATATGTATAACGCAACTATAATGTATATGGCCTGCAGATACTTTCGAAAGTGCCTACTTGTTTTCCACTTTCCTAAACATTAAATTGCCAAATCTGGTATTAAAATATGGATAAACAAGTTTATGTATGTGGCCATATCTAAACGTGCCTACCTAATTACTATTATATTGTGCCTAATCCAAACTGAACATGCCTAATTATTTTTAACATGTATAATCAAGTGATTTACACTTTAGTGTGTCAAATTAACATTTATATACAGAAAGAGTTTGGATTTATATTCTTGTCGAATCAGATAAGCGGGCCTAACAAAGATTTTATTAAACATTTATTAGTGATTAGTTTAAATAAAATATTATTTAGATAATATTAGCTTATATAGTGGATATCAATTAAATTTATAACTGTGTCGTACGTACACAGAGTCAAACCAAAATAAGGAGCATGGAACTAAATAGATGGACGTGATATTTTGGAGCTGATTCAGATAGAGTGGAGCAAAACCGGAAGTTTTAATTAAATTAAACATTTGTTTAATTTAATTAAAATAAACCATTTTGACAACGAATGGAATCCAAGGTGAGTACTGCTCACTCAGTTTTTCCCACTTATATTTATATATTTCCGCTATGTGTTGTATTTATGGACAAGTTGTTATAACTGTCCAAATGGCTTTGACTTTTGTACTCTGATGATTGTAAGTATTATATCAAGTTTTTCAATAAAGTTATTTCTGTATTATATTTTATCCGCTGCGATGTAGGATCCTATGTGGTGTGGTTTTTCTTCTTCTTCTTCTTTTCTAATATTTCTTTCTTTTCTTTCTCATCCTCTAATTTTCTTTCTATTAAAGATTCGTATTTCCATGTAATTTGGGTTGGAAGTATGTATTATTAGTCAACTCAAAGTGTACGTATTTACAGGCCTTTACGCAGGATGTAGGAAGGCAGCCCCAAATAAGGCTACCGTAGAGATTTCAATTGATAAATACGACCCCACTAGGGTCTTGAAGATCGGCTCTCTTCTCGATCCCCTCTGGACGAGGGAGTTGATTGAATTCCTCCGTGCAAACCTTGACGTGTTTGCATGGACCCATGCTGACATGTGGAATTTCACCCTCTATTATAACCCACACCCTCAGTATTGATTCAAAATACACCCCTGTGAAGCATAAGAGACTAATGCTGGGTCCTGAAAGATCCGCGGCCTTTGTAGAAAAAGTAGGAAAGCTACAAGCCAATGGGTTTATTCGAGACTCGACCTATCCCAACTGGATAGCCAACCCAGTGCTTATGAAAAAGGCTAATGGAAAATGGCGAACGTGCATCGACTTCTCCGAATTGAATAAAGCTTGCCCCAAGGATTGCTTTCCATTGACTAGGATTGATCAATTGGTGGGCTCAACTATAGGTCATGAACTCCTTTTGTTTATGGATGCTTACTCTGGGTACAACCAGATTGCCATGCATGTTCCAGACCAAAAGCATACTAGTTTCATAACAGATCTCGGATTATACTATTACGTAGTCATGCCGTTCGGCTTGAAGAATGCTAAGGCCACATGTCAGCTGTTGGTCAACTGGATGTTTCATGATCGGATAGGAAAAACAATGGAGGTGTACGTGGATGATATGCTAGTAAATTCGAGTCGTCCGACCACGTAAATTGCTTATCTGAGATGTTTGACATTCTCCGAAGATATTGAATGAAATTAAATCCCCTAAAATGTTATTTTGGAGTGGAATCAGGTAAGTTTCTGGGTTTCATAGTTAGCTCCGGAGGAATCGAAACCAATCTCGATCATATTTTGTCCATTGAGAGAATTCAGGAACCTAGAAGAATCAAGGATGTACAGAACCTGGCAGGCAAGGTTGCAGTAATGGGTCGATTAATTTCCAAAGCGACTAGTAAATGCCTACCCTTCTTTGAATTGATTAAAAGAAGGAAACAAAACTTCACTTGGACACTTGACTATGTCGAGGCCTTCCAAAGCTTACTCGATAATTTGGAGAAACCTCCCATCTTGTCCAGACCAATCGACCAAGAAGACCTGTTTGTGTATTGGCAGTATCGACACATGCAATCAGCTCGGTACTAATCCGTGAAGGGGACCGGGTACAACGACTAGTTTATTATGTAAGTAAGAAATTGACAGGGGATGAACGCAACAAGCTGAGGATTGAGAAGCTCACCTATAGTTTGCTGATTGCATCACGAAAGCTTCAACATTACTTCTAGGCTCACCCCATTAAAATATTCACCGACCAACCTCTTTGGTAGGTTCTGCAGCAACCCAAGGCAAGCGGAAGACTGCTTAGATGGAACATTGAGCTGAGTCAGTTCGACTGACATTTATTCCTCGGAAATCCATTTGGGGGTAAGCACTGGATGATTTCAGTGCTGAATTTACAACTCCTGAGGTTGAAAACTTAGAAGATAGCACTGAACCCCCGGACACAGAGTCAAGATCAAACACCTTGAAACTATATACGGATGGAGCTCGTAATGACCGACGCTCAGGTGCCGGCATAGTATTGTTGTCTCCTGAGGGACGGTCAGTCTATTGCGCCCTAAGATTAGACTTTTTGGTGATAAATAATGATTTCGAGTATGAAGCCATGTTTTCTGGGCTCAAGCTTGTGAGGGACTTAAGAATAACATCACTTGAAATTTACTATGATTCGCAACTTATTTTATTTTAGGTTCAGAAGGAGAATCAAACCAAAGGAGCTCGACTTTCCGCCTAACTCAAGCAGGTCAAGAAATTGTTGCATGACGTCAACTGATATAGCATCTCCCACATTCCTAAAGAGGAAAATCAGAAGGCAGATAGGTTGGCAAAACTCTCTAGCTCAGACCACCCAAGCGAAACAGAGTTAGTTCCTATAGAAACTATGGACATTCCAAGCATCGACTAGATAGAAGTCGACCAAGCCGAAGCTGACCCTGAAAGAGAATCTTGGATGACTCCCATTAAGAATTTCCTACATGGCACGCTCCCCAAAAAAGAAATGAAAGAAGGGCTATCGTACGTGTAACACCCCACCTCCACTAGGATCACTCCTTAGAATGTACTAGCTTTGGAGGGGCGTTATTGTGAAGGTAAACATGCACAGAGATATAGCAAGACAGAGTATATAAAAATAAATATAAGTAAAGCAGCGGTAGCAGATAAAAACCCATCATCATCACAGAAAACCCACATAGTCAAGTACATAATATCAAAATGTCATGATCCAAAATACAACTCCAGTCTAGATACGTGATAGCAAAATACATAGTAAACATCAGTACTAATCCCCAGAAATAAAAGATAAGCCACAGCTAGCTCAGATCCATACATGAGCTATCCAACAAGCAAGTCAAAGATCCACTAAGCAGATGCAGTCCCTCCCTGAGAACCTGGGGGGGGGGGGGGGAAACGGAAGAAAAGAAGCGAAAGAAAACAGGTCAGTCAAAAAGACTGGTAAGCCCTACTACGATCAATCTATAAACTAATAAAGTTAACAGTATGATGGAAACTGAGAGGAACATTCTGGCAACAGATAAGGTGACATCACATAGACGAGATTAATCTTTGCACCACAGTGTACTAGCAAACCTACAAAACAAATCTTGATCCCTTAACCCAAACTTTGGCCCAATAACATGAAGTGACCTTAGTATAAGGCCCAGCCCAACGGTCTAGTCGATCGGCTCCCTATAAACCTAACACGTCGAGTGTTGGTGTCCATACGGCCCACATGGATGTAGTCAGACTGCGCTGGGTCCACCCTTGGGTGTATCAAGCCCTCGGGTGTCAACCCCAGACACCTAAGCAATAATGCACAGTCTAAGCCTACTGGTACCCGTGCCTCGAGTTTGTCCAACATCGGACTACGTGCACGTCCGTAGCCCGCCGGACCCGCACCGCTGTACCACTCAGCCGTCGCTTTGGTCGCTTACATCAGTCCAGTAATCGTGCCCCGCCCTAACCTAGCTATAGGGTTGTAGTGATACCAAACTGGGATTACTGCTGGAACAGACCACGTTGCTAGGGTTTCTAAGAGGGTTAAGTGTGGTTTTAACCCCTCACTAAACCTGGATTAGATTAGCTAAGTGTAACCACTTACCCCCATCTAATCCTCGCATCCCCATTATTGGTTAAGTATTAGTGGGCCATGACTTAACCCTAATCATGAGGCATTAATTACTTAACGCACCCAACCTCTCACATTAGACATCCGTGGTTACCTGGGAAGATTTACACCACGTCTAGGTCTAACCTCGGGTCTTATGGTGCAACATGACCAACTACCCACATTAGGCCCCACGTTGTGGTTACCTGGGAAGATTTACACCACAACTAGGTCTAACCTCGAGTTGGCCATATCATGTTATCTAATGTCATGTCCACTTCAAAACATATTTACAAGTTAACATATACTTGGGTAGACCTAACTTAATAGGTAAATTCCCAAGGGGTAGACCTAACTTAATAGGTAAATTCCCAATCTTCTAGTTTCATGTATTTTTAAGTTTACCCAAACCCTCCCAACGTCACTATCTCGCTTACATATTCGTCATAACGTATAAGGGTATAAAAGGTAACTTGGCATAACATACATGGTGAACTTCACATGTCATAATAAACGTGCATACATGTTAAACTTGCAAATCATGTCATGGTGAATTCGCATAAACATGCATAGCTTATTAAATATGCATAACATGGTAAGGTGAACATGCATAATCCATTAAACTTGCATAACATGGCAAGATGAACATGCATAATCCATTAAACTTGCATAACATGGTAAGGTGAACATGCATAATCATTAAACTTGCATAACATGGTAAGATGATCTTGCATAAACATGCATAACCCATGAAACATGTAGAACATGACATAATAAGCTCGCATAAGCATGCATAACTTGTGAAACATGTAAAACATGGCATAGAAATCCCGCATATGCATGCATAACTTATGAATCACATAAAACATGACATAGTGAGTTCGCATAAGCATGCATAATCAACTAAACTCACATAAATCTCAACTTTCACCAAGCGTTAACTTTAAAGTTTGTAAAGTGAAGGTAAGAGGGCTTACAAATATAAACAAGCCACAAATCCACCAAATAAGATGAAGAAGCCCTTTTAAAAACCAAAACAAAGCCTCAAACAAGAAAACCCTTTTGCAAAATCCCAAAAACACAAACTTTAGCAAATCAAACTTGCATCTTAATGAAGTATGCAAGTTATTAAGCATTCATACAACATAGAAAAGGTTGTATGATCATCATATCATCATAGGATTAAACTTTGAGGAAGGTGGAGGCTAGGGATTTTAGATGGAGGCCATTTGAGGTTTCAATTTGGCATAGTTTAGTTGCAAGCTTGTTTAATGAGGCTTTAGGGTAGGATTAGGGGTATATTTATAGAGAATTAGAGTGTTTTAGGCCCTAGGATTAACCCTAGATTAGGTTTGGCCCGTCAGATCTTAGAATTCTCCAGAACCAAGCCACTTGACCCAACCCAAATCAGAAATGGTGCACCAGGCTGGACTGCCTGGGCACCCCCTGTCGACAGGGCTGTCGACAGGGCAGTCGACACCCTGGGTGCCCTGTCGACATGCCTGTCGACATGGGCCCCCTGGCGGGAATTTTCCCGCCTAACCCTGATTAGCCCAAATCCCTGATTTTAATTTGAAATTTAAATCTGTCTTTAGCATGAAAATTTCTGAAAACTTCAATGGGCCTTAACTGGGTCATACGGACTCCGATTTTCGAAAACTCGGACTCTATTTCGCGTATTTTTCCGAGACGCTCGCAATGGCATAGCCCGTTTCCCCTGATTCTGATTTTTGAATTTAATTCTGCCTCGATTTATGTTATAACAGTTTATTGAAAATACGGGTTGTTATATTCTCCCCTCCTTAAAGGATTTCGTCCCCGAAATCTTCAAGTTAGGAAGAACATATCCTACCATCCAACATCCATCTACTCAAAACATCATCCACGAGCAACCATTGTCCTTAAAGGATTCTAAATGCTGTATGAACGTATGCAAAAGTGTGTGTATATGTACTTATCTAATGCAATGATCAATGCAAAATATGTTAGTGAAATGTATCCATATGTATGCAAATCCCTAACATAATGTATAATGACTACATGCGTGCTCAATCATACATCCATATGCAACATCCATGTGATTGCATACAAATTTCATCCAAGAATATGCATAAACACCCATGCACATGCAATATGAGGAGTGTGTGAGCCGATCTAGTGCCTAATGTGTATCATGCATCCACGAGTAACCACCTGCAAACACTTGCAACCACTTGCAATCATCAACCATAACATGCTTCGAACACATGTTTCATCCAAAGGGTTTCTACCTAAGGTTCTTATGACAAGCTTAGCACGATAACTAGATAAATATGGATTGCAAAGAGAAAGATATACTAACAAAGGGAAGAGATTGAGAGTGTACCCTCAAAAAGGAATGGATAAAGCCCACGCATCTTCTCCTCGGTTTCCCAAGTTGCGTCCTCTTCGGCTTCACCCCATTGCACCTTCACCAATCTGACCTCACGATTCCTTAGCTTCTTGGTCTCTGTCCCCAAGATACGAATCGGAGCTTTCCTTAAAGTTGCTTCTTTCTCTACCTCCACGTCTTCAAGCATGCTAGGCTCAACCACCTCAGCGGTCTCATGCAGGCACTTTCGGAGATGCGAGACATGAAAGACATTATGCACTCCGGACAACTTCTCGGGCAATTGCACTCTGTATGCCATCTTCCCAATTCTCTCAATGATGGGGAAGGGTCCAACAAATCTCGGTGCTAGCTTCCCAACAGCTCCAAATCGGACCACATTCCGCAAAGGAGAAACCTTCACGAAAACCTTGTCCCCAACCTCAAACTCCAATTCGGACCTTCGCATGTCAGCATAGGATTTCTGCCGGTCTTGGGCCGCTTTCATTCGTCTTCTAATCAACTCAACCTTCTCGGATGTATCCCTAATCATGTCGGGTCCAAGTATAAGCTTATCCGTGGATTCCCACCAACATGTAGGTGACTTGCACGGCCTCCCATATAAAGCCTCAAAGGGTGCCATCCCTATGCTCGCCTGATAACTGTTGTTGTATGCAAACTCGACAAGAGGGAGATGGTCTTCCCAAGCACCACCAAAATCTAGAATGCAAAGCCTCAACAAGTCCTCAAGTACCCTATTCACCCTTTCTGTCTGGCCGTCTGTTTGCGGGTGATAGGCCGTACTCAGGTTCAACTTCGTGCCCATAGCCTCCTGCAAGCTGTTCCAGAATTGACTAGTAAAGATGGGGTCTCGGTCACTGACTATGCTGGAAGGGACCCCATGTAGTCGCACTATCTCACGAAGATATACTGATGCTAGTCCAGATGCTGTCCTTTTGCTCTTTACTGGGATAAAGTGAGCACTCTTCGTGAGCCTATCTACAATGACCCATATGCTCGCATTCCCCTTCCTGGACCTTGGAAGCCCATCAATAAAGTCCATAGAAATGCTCTCCCACTTCCATAGCGGGACCTCTAGCGGATGCAATAGCCCACCGGGCTTCTTCGACTCAGCTTTTACTCTTTGACAAATAACACATCTCGAGACAAACTCCGCCACATCCTTTTTCATTCCGGGCCAGAAGAAAACGCGCTTCATGTCCTTATACATCTTATCACCCCCTGGATGTATGGTCATCTTGGAGCGATGTACTTCCTCGAGAACTTTCCTCACCAAGTCTTCTACCATCGGGACACAAAGCCTTCCTTCTCTCCTCAGCCAACCCCTATCGTCAATAGAATATCGAGCAAGGTGACTAGATGTCTCCCCTCGAACCAGCTTATCCAAGATCTCAGTTATCTGAGGGTCTTCCTTTTGCGAAGCCCCAACTTGATCTAGGAGGGTAGGCCTGAGCTCTAAAGATGCCAAGGAACCGGTCACCGACTCCATTGCCAAAGAGAAATCAAAGGTCGCTAAGAACTCTAAATTCTTCATCTCAACAAACAGAGGACTTAGTGTCAACCTTTTCCTACTCAACGCATCCGCTACAACATTCCCCTTGCCAGGGGTATAGGATATCTCAAAATCATAGGAAGCCAAAAATTCCATCCATCTCTGCTGTCTTAAGTTCAGATCTTTCTGCGAAAAGAGATACTTTAAAGACTTATGATCGGTATATAGCTCGAATCTCTCTCCCAGAAGATAATGACGCCATGCTTTGAGCGCATATACAATCGCTGCTAGCTCTAGATCATGAGTGGGATAATTCCTCTCATGTACCTTAAGTTGCCTTCCACCAAAGCATATAACTCGGCCCTCTTGCATCAGAACGGCACCCAATCCCGTGCCACAAGCATCAGTGTACACGGTAAATATCTTACCACCATCGGGTAAGGCTAGAACTGGTGCAGAGGTAAGGGCTCTTTTGAGTCTCTGAAAAGCAAGCTCACAATCCATATCCCAAACAAAGACTAAGTTCTTCTTCGTCAACTTAGTAAGAGGAGCGGATATCTTTGCGAAGTCTTTAATGAACTTCCGATAGAAACCCGCAAGACCCAGAAAGCTTCTCACCTCGGTTGCATTCCTTGGAGTCTTCCAATCCTGAACTGCAACCACCTTAGCGGGATCTACCGCTAAGCCTTGCTTGGATACGATATGCCCAAGAAATCTGACTTCCCTTCTCCAAAAGTGGCACTTGGAGAACTTGGCTTTTAACTGGTGTGCTCTGAGTGTATCCATCACCTCTACTAGGTGCCTCGCATGCTCTTCCTCATCCTTGGAGAAGACCAGAATATCATCAACAAAGACCACGACAAACTTATTCAAAAACTCCCGAAACACCCTACTCATCAAATCCACAAAATATGCGGGTGCATTCGTCAAACCGAACGGCATAACAAGCCATTCAAAGAATCCGTCTGGAGTTCTGAATGCAGTCTTGTCTATACTGTCTTCAGCCACTCTGAGCTGATGGAAACCCGTAGCTAGGTCAAGCTGAGAGAAAACAGAAGCACCAACAAGTTGATCAAAGAGATCATCGATTCTTGGTAACGGGTGTCGGTTCTTCTTAGTTAGCTTATTCAACTCTCTATAATCCACACAGAGTCGGAGAGAGCCATCTGCCTTAGTTGCAAACACCACAGGCGCTCCCCATTCGGATATACTTCTTCTGATGAAGCCCTTCTCAAGCAATTCTTTAACTTGTTTGCTCAACTCCCGTCTCTCACGCGGAGCCATATGCCGAACGGGCAAAGAAACAGGCTTAGCATTATCTACCAGATAGATGCGAAAGTCGATCTCTCGTTTAGGGGGCAACCCCTTAACTTCTTCAAACACATCTGGATAATCTCGGACCACCCTTACAGACTGAAGGGCCTCCTCTGATGAGTCGAGAGATTCTAGATAGCATAACATGACGGGATTCTTCGGATTGCATGAAATCTCTAAGGTGTTGCCCAGGCGAGTCACAAGCCTTACAACCCTATGCTCACAATCCAGAATGGCTCCATATCTAGACAGCCAATCCATGCCCAAGATCAATCCGTATCCCCTGAAACCTAGAACATACGCACTACACGAGAACTCAACGCTGAGTATAGAGATCCTTAGATCCTCACATACCATGGATAGATGAGCAGAACCCCCAATGGGATTCGAAACACAAACGGGATCATCCACTAAGCTAGTACTGAGGTGCAAGCTATCAACAAGATCAGATGAAATAAAGCTATGTGATGCACCGGAATCAAACAAGGTACGTACCGGAAGGTCAGAGATATAAACAAGGTTCTCAACAGAAACACTACCTCTCTCGGGAACTGAAGCGGCATTGAGAGCATGAACTTGCCCTCCTGAAGATCCAGCCTGTCCTTTCTTCTTTGGGCAGTCTTTGCTGAAGTGCCCAGCCTCTCCACAAGAAAAGCATCCACCATTAAGCTTCCTCTTCTTCTTCCTGCAATCTTTAGCAAAATGCCCAGCTATGCCACAGTAATTGCACTTCCCCTTGCCTTTGTTGTTGCCCTTCTTGTTCTTATTCTGATTTCCTTGACTGCTTTGACCTTGGTTGCCTTTGCCTTGAGAATCAGCCTTCTTTGCCGGAGTATCGCCTGACTTGACTTCCTTCTTTCCCTCTCCCTGAAGCAGAGCCATATTGACCAAACTCTCGAAAGTGGCTCCATGCGGAATATGTGACATTGCCAAGCCCTGTAGCGGCTCATTCAATCCTCTGGCAAATCGAAGAGCCTTCTTCTCCGGGGTGTTTACTAGATCCAAACCAAAGCGGGCCAGCTGATTGAACTTGTTCACATACTCCTTGACCGACATATCCCCTTGCTTTAGTGCAATGAACTTCTCCATTTGTAAATTTGCTTCAGCTGAAGATAGAAACTTGGTCACAAATCTAGCCCTCAAATCGGCCCAAGTCTCAACGGGCCTCGTCCCATTGGTGACCTCCCACCAATAGGCCGCCTCATCCTTCAAGAGCCATACAGTCAATAAGATCTTCCTCTCATCATCTATTCCAAAGATGGCAAACAAGTCCTCCGTGTCCTTCAGCCAATTCCTAGCTTCAACGAAAGATTCTGTGCCTAGAAAATTCTTGCCCCCCATTGCTTTGAAGTCTTTACACACCTTTGTAAACTCAATCTGAGGATGCTGAGGGGGAGGAGGAGGAAGAGGAGCCTCAGCAACGGGAGGAGGAGGAACATTAGCAACGGGAGGGGGAATATTAGCTGCTGGCGGAGGGGGAGCAGGGACCACCGGAGGAGGGATATTAGGGGTAGGATTCTCAACCACAGGAGGAGGAGTGGGAGTAGGGTTGGCGGGACCAGCAGCCGCCCTAGCTTCTAGGAGTCTCCTATACCAGAGTGGTACGTTCACTCCATCTGGGATGTCAAGATTCTCAGCCATACTGAAACAAGAGATAAGATAAGATTAGGTCAAGGGAACAAAGGATAACGCTGATGGCTTTTTGGGGATTAGCCTTAAAATAATCTAGACTTTATTTTGGAAAATACTTAGTAGGTTTTTGAAAATAGTTTTTCGAAAAGGTTTTTTTTTTTTCAAAAGTTTTTTTTTTCAATCTTGTTAACCTTGTGCTCTGATACCAAATGTAACACCCCACCTCCACTAGGATCACTCCTTAGAATGTACTAGCTTTGGAGGGGCGTTATTGTGAAGGTAAACATGCACAGAGATATAGCAAGACAGAGTATATAAAAATAAATATAAGTAAAGCAGCGGTAGCAGATAAAAACCCATCATCATCACAGAAAACCCACATAGTCAAGTACATAATATCAAAATGTCATGATCCAAAATACAACTCCAGTCTAGATACGTGATAGCAAAATACATAGTAAACATCAGTACTAATCCCCAGAAATAAAAGATAAGCCACAGCTAGCTCAGATCCATACATGAGCTATCCAACAAGCAAGTCAAAGATCCACTAAGCAGATGCAGTCCCTCCCTGAGAACCTGGGGGGGGGGGGGGGAAACGGAAGAAAAGAAGCGAAAGAAAACAGGTCAGTCAAAAAGACTGGTAAGCCCTACTACGATCAATCTATAAACTAATAAAGTTAACAGTATGATGGAAACTGAGAGGAACATTCTGGCAACAGATAAGGTGACATCACATAGACGAGATTAATCTTTGCACCACAGTGTACTAGCAAACCTACAAAACAAATCTTGATCCCTTAACCCAAACTTTGGCCCAATAACATGAAGTGACCTTAGTATAAGGCCCAGCCCAACGGTCTAGTCGATCGGCTCCCTATAAACCTAACACGTCGAGTGTTGGTGTCCATACGGCCCACATGGATGTAGTCAGACTGCGCTGGGTCCACCCTTGGGTGTATCAAGCCCTCGGGTGTCAACCCCAGACACCTAAGCAATAATGCACAGTCTAAGCCTACTGGTACCCGTGCCTCGAGTTTGTCCAACATCGGACTACGTGCACGTCCGTAGCCCGCCGGACCCGCACCGCTGTACCACTCAGCCGTCGCTTTGGTCGCTTACATCAGTCCAGTAATCGTGCCCCGCCCTAACCTAGCTATAGGGTTGTAGTGATACCAAACTGGGATTACTGCTGGAACAGACCACGTTGCTAGGGTTTCTAAGAGGGTTAAGTGTGGTTTTAACCCCTCACTAAACCTGGATTAGATTAGCTAAGTGTAACCACTTACCCCCATCTAATCCTCGCATCCCCATTATTGGTTAAGTATTAGTGGGCCATGACTTAACCCTAATCATGAGGCATTAATTACTTAACGCACCCAACCTCTCACATTAGACATCCGTGGTTACCTGGGAAGATTTACACCACGTCTAGGTCTAACCTCGGGTCTTATGGTGCAACATGACCAACTACCCACATTAGGCCCCACGTTGTGGTTACCTGGGAAGATTTACACCACAACTAGGTCTAACCTCGAGTTGGCCATATCATGTTATCTAATGTCATGTCCACTTCAAAACATATTTACAAGTTAACATATACTTGGGTAGACCTAACTTAATAGGTAAATTCCCAAGGGGTAGACCTAACTTAATAGGTAAATTCCCAATCTTCTAGTTTCATGTATTTTTAAGTTTACCCAAACCCTCCCAACGTCACTATCTCGCTTACATATTCGTCATAACGTATAAGGGTATAAAAGGTAACTTGGCATAACATACATGGTGAACTTCACATGTCATAATAAACGTGCATACATGTTAAACTTGCAAATCATGTCATGGTGAATTCGCATAAACATGCATAGCTTATTAAATATGCATAACATGGTAAGGTGAACATGCATAATCCATTAAACTTGCATAACATGGCAAGATGAACATGCATAATCCATTAAACTTGCATAACATGGTAAGGTGAACATGCATAATCATTAAAATTGCATAACATGGTAAGATGATCTTGCATAAACATGCATAACCCATGAAACATGTAGAACATGACATAATAAGCTCGCATAAGCATGCATAACTTGTGAAACATGTAAAACATGGCATAGAAATCCCGCATATGCATGCTTAACTTATGAATCACATAAAACATGACATAGTGAGTTCGCATAAGCATGCATAATCAACTAAACTCACATAAATCTCAACTTTCACCAAGCGTTAACTTTAAAGTTTGTAAAGTGAAGGTAAGAGGGCTTACAAATATAAACAAGCCACAAATCCACCAAATAAGATGAAGAAGCCCTTTTAAAAACCAAAACAAAGCCTCAAACAAGAAAACCCTTTTGCAAAATCCCAAAAACACAAACTTTAGCAAATCAAACTTGCATCTTAATGAAGTATGCAAGTTATTAAGCATTCATACAACATAGAAAAGGTTGTATGATCATCATATCATCATAGGATTAAACTTTGAGGAAGGTGGAGGCTAGGGATTTTAGATGGAGGCCATTTGAGGTTTCAATTTGGCATAGTTTAGTTGCAAGCTTGTTTAATGAGGCTTTAGGGTAGGATTAGGGGTATATTTATAGAGAATTAGAGTGTTTTAGGCCCTAGGATTAACCCTAGATTAGGTTTGGCCCATCAGATCTTAGAATTCTCCAGAACCAAGCCACTTGACCCAACCCAAATCAGAAATGGTGCACCAGGCTGGACTGCCTGGGCACCCCCTGTCGACAGGGCTGTCGACAGGGCAGTCGACACCCTGGGTGCCCTGTCGACATGCCTGTCGACATGGGCCCCCTGGCGGGAATTTTCCCGCCTAACCCTGATTAGCCCAAATCCCTGATTTTAATTTGAAATTTAAATCTGTCTTTAGCATGAAAATTTCTGAAAACTTCAATGGGCCTTAACTGGGTCATACGGACTCCGATTTTCGAAAACTCGGACTCTATTTCGCGTATTTTTCCGAGACGCTCGCAATGGCATAGCCCGTTTCCCCTGATTCTGATTTTTGAATTTAATTCTGCCTCGATTTATGTTATAACAGTTTATTGAAAATACGGGTTGTTATAGTACGATAGGCCTGTAGGTACATCATCCAACAGGGCCAGCTCTATAGAAAGGGTTTCTTTGTGCATATGTTTCGGTGTGTGGCCAATGAAGACTTCAAAAGGATACTAAGAGAGGTACATGAAGGGGAATGTGGTGCGCGCACCGGGGGTAAACTCTAGCTAAGAGAGTGCTACGACATGGGTACTTCTAGTAGACTATCAACAAAGATGTGGCTAATTATTCCAGATGATGTGAAAAACGTCAGAGGTTTGCGCAGATTCCATGATCCCCGCCAACCAAGATTACCTAAAGGGTCACCCCTTGGCTATTTGCCATTTGGGGCATAGACATCATTGGAACCCTGCCCATTTCGAAAGGAGGTGCAAAGCATGCGATCATGGTAGTAGATTGTTTTACAAAGTGGACAGAAGCTGAACAGATGACCACGATCACAATGAAGCAGGTCATTAAGTTCATTGTGAGAAATATCATATGTCAATATGGGATACCTCGAACCATTATTGCGGATAATGGGACTCAGTTCCACAGCTTGGAATTTAGACACTTTTGTGAAAGATATTGCATTAAGAAGAAATACATCGCGTTGCACATCCATAGTCTAATGGACAAGTCAAGCGGTCAATAAAATCATCAAATCCATCCTGAAAAAGCGACTGGAGCGAGCTAAAGGCAAGTGGGTTGACGAACTCCCCTAGCCCTTTGGGCATATCGGACCACCCATAAGACTACCACTGAACATACCCCCTTTGCCTTGTCTTACGGGTCAGAAGCTGTCATTCTCATAGAACTCGAAGTTCCTTCTCATAGAACCACGTACTACGACCCATTATCAAACAGAGTCCTTCTCTTACAATCAATATACACAATTGGTGAAAAAGAAGAAGAGGAAAACCTTCGTGCTGAGGGTCATCGACAAAGAATCACCTGATATTACAACAAGAAAGTCCAGCATAAGATCTTCAATGTTGGAGATCTGGTCTTGAAACGGGTCTTCCCGACACCCGTACATATGGGCCCTAAGTGGGAAGGACCCTACGTCATTCAACGTAAGTTTGATAATTGAACCTTCAGGCTATCGGTTGTTGATAGTGAACCTTTTTAGAGAGCATGGAATGAGGAGCGCTTGCGACCTTATCTTTCTTAGAATTTTTAGTGTCCTTATTGTTTTATTTGTTTTAGTTTTGTAATAAGGTATGGCTTATCACTCGCATTAGTTTATAAACTTGGACTAACTGACAAACTTTCGGGTCCCACTTCACTGATAAAACTGAGAATGATACCGATACGAACAACATACTAACTATTTAAAAATACTCTAACTCTCTCGACCTGAAAAGGAGTATAAAATTATAGATGAGTCCGAATGGTGCACCCCGACAAGAAACTGCTCAATCCTCAAAACTCTAACCCTCAATGACTAGAGGAAGAGTATAAAAGCTAAGGGTACTCCAACTTAGGGACACTGACTCCTAGACCAGGATGAATCAATCTTAAGTACGGCTGGAGAACTTTATGATCACACTAACTCCCCATGACACTGGGGGAAAAAGGGTCGACAAATAACCGTTGAAGGTTGGAACAAATTGGGAACGCAGACATTACTCCCATTTCAACATATTAGTAACAAATACTTAAAAAGCACACAGTCTTCAGTTAATATTAACATAACGTGCTTACAGAACATTTTTGCATACATGTACAATTTAACACCGCCCACAACACTACAATACTTGACGAAGACAAAAACGCGAGGGCCACACTCGCTTGAAACTTCCAAAGGGCCTAAAGTAAAATTCCAATGAAAAGATTCTAAGCTGTACGTGATATATCCCCACACTCATTCATGTCTTCCAACTCCTTCTGCTTAACTGTCTTCAATGCTTCCTCGGTGGTCAACCTAGATTTTGGTCCCTTAAGTGTGCTTCTAAAAGAACCAGAACGACTAGGAACTGATGTTGCATCTTGTCTCTTTTTGCTAGGGCTAGTCGAATCTACAAAGGAAGGAACGTTGACTGATGAAAGTATGCTCTGAGGAACAACCTTGAGAGGAGGGATATTCAGAGGTTCATCGAGCTTCTTGGGATTTAGAGATAGAATATCTCTCTCGTCTCTGGCCTTAATGTCGGCAATAAAAGGTTGATTCCCTCCCTTGACTTCACCTACAAACTCAACATCACCGTCTTCTGGTGGCTCTTTGCCATCCACTTACTCCTTTGGAACACTAGCCATCCCCCAGTGCAGTCTCTTTCCAAAGCTGTAGTTTTTACCTTGATATTATCCTTTCTCAGTGAAGTACCTGCAATAAGGAAAATATAAATTATGGTCGAGTAAGTGAACATGGATTTAAGAGGAAGAGAATAGGTTTACCCCCGGTATCGGATTTGGTCGGTCTTCCTCCATAATCCTAGATGGATGTTGGGGGAGGATAGAAGTCAAACCAACCTCCAAGTTTGATGAAGATGGAAGGGTTGTCCTAACCTGACTAGTACCAAAACTGCCTTCTGGGACTGAGTTACCATTTGCCTTATATCGTTCAGCATCTGCTGCATCTCTCCCTTTTTCCTTCCCCTCAGCCAACATTATGCGTTCGTCCGCACATAGAAATCAGGTCATTATAGCCTCTTCGTTTACTGGCTGCCCCTTTGCTGCATCCTTCTCCGCCTTCACAAAATATTTCCATGTATTAGTTAGCACTTTCTGATAATCTCTTATCCAAGCCAAGTTCCTGTAACGAAGGACTATCTCGAAGAATATAAGAACTTGTCCCCTAAATCTTTTCTTTGTATTGGTCAACTCCAAAGCATGTTCGGATTTAATTGGCCGAACATCAATTTTATGTTGAAGCCGAAGATTGTTGGCTGACTCGATTGCGGTAGTGGCGTTTTCTTTGGCTCGATTTTTGTCCAACTCAGACGAATTAAAGCGGGCCTTGAGATACTATACTTCTAAGTTTAGTCGACCTTTCTCACCCTTCAATTTTTCGACCTCAGCTACCAAGGAATCACATTCTTGACTCTTTGATTGAAGACACGCCTTTAGATCCACAGAGGCCTTCTTGCATTCTTCTTTAGTAGTCACTACTTGCAACTCACACTCTCCCACTTTTTTCTCGAGAAACCTGAAAGTACTCATATAGCATTCAATTTCCCTACTTAGACTAGCATTTTCTATCGACTTGCTCTTTACTACCCCGCATACTTACTTGCTGTATTCATACATTGTGTCGTATTGGGATAAGGCATAATCAACCTTAGTTCAGATCCGATGGTGGAAGCTTGGTGGGAACGGCTACAGCTTAGGGGAAGGCTCAATTTCAGTAAAAATGAGGTTTAGAAAAGCTTCTTCTAAATCTTTTATCTGATCGGCAGATACCCTCTCCTGACCTGGAAAAGACGACCTTTGTAGATGCCTTTCGGGGTCGACTGGGAGCCCAGATAAGCTTAGGATAGCCCGAGAGTGTTTGTCTATGTCGCCTTCCCTGGGGATTTTATCCTAGGAACGGGAAGAAGATCGGTGCTCGTGAGACCCGTGCTCCTTCCTTTTCTTGGACTTATTCCCATCTTCCTCTTCCCCTCTGTGTATCCGATTGTGCTTACCATGATCTACTTTCCTTTGTTGTCCTTTCTCTCGACTCGTTTTCTCTTTTTTCTTCTCTTCTTTCTTTTCTTTTTGCGATTGTCGTCTCGTTCTTCATCACCTTACTCGACTTGCTATAAGGCTGGTTCGACAGGTCCGTCATCTACAGATAGAGAAACGAAAAGATCATGATAAAACTCAGTGTTCATTAGCCCTGTAAAGTATAATGAAAATGAATGCGGTCAATACTCAATATTACACAAGAGAAAATGGTGCTATGACATATAGTGCTGGTGTTGTGTAAGAATTTGCTTAGGTCGACCCTATAATGGAGTATGGTTCACACCTCCAACGTCTTAGATTCAACCGGTGTAGAAACTTCCCCGGACTTGTCAGCGAAGAAATTATCAGGATCTAAATTTTGTTAAGAAATGATGGTGTCGGGCATCTTCAAATCCTTCAAGCCGTGATAAGGGGACGTTACCTCCTCCTCATGCGGGCGACGAACAAGAAAAGGAACTTTCACGGTAGAACTCTTTTGCCTTTTCAAACGGTTGGCCTTCTGAAGCAATCTTTTGGGGACAGGCCTTTTTTCCAATACACGAGATTTATTTTTCCCTTTGGATAAGGGATGGACAGAAGATTCCCCGACCAGGGGCGCTACCCATGTATCGTCAGATATTCCCTTTCGGCTAGGCGTCATTGAAAAAGATTTCTCTTTATGAGACCCCAGTGTTCTGTTCTTATCAAGAAGGCCGTATTGTTGTAAATGAGCTTCGGTCAGACACCACCAAAACATTATTTGCTTAAGCGTCAACTTGGACAGTTTTTTGTAGCGCTCTTCAAATACTTTCCCCTCTGGCTTTTTTGGCTTTTCTCCTACAAAATAAACGGTCGATATAAAAATTTCATTACAGACATGACAAGTAAAATAGAAAGCTTACTGCATTGAAGCCAATGACGACCACATCCCTCCTGTTGTTTAATGAAAAACTAGTTATGTTTTACATCCCCCACTTTGCTTGGAATTTTTTCAACAATTTACCAATCACGTACAGCTTCAAAATAAAGACGGGAGGGGGAGGACTTCCCGTTGTGCCTGAAATTGAATAAGAAGAAGGCTATATCATCAAAGGTCGAAGGGTGACCCAGATATCTCATGTACAGATAATCAACGATAGCAGGTTGCCATAAGAGATCGGATGAAACTTTGGATCCAAGTTCGTCTGTCGTAGGAAGTCGATGATAAATGAAGGAAAGGGAGGTATAGCTCTGACGGTACACATAGGACGAGACAGCGCCATGTAACCTTCAGTGGGATTGTGAGGATGATCATGTTCTCTAGGTAGGTGGACACTTCCCTCAGGGATGTTGTGCTTAGCAGATATATTCTGCAATTATTTAAGGGTCATTTTGCTCTCCTCAGCGTCCGGGGGATTTCTCAAAATCGGCGCGCTTGGAAGTGTGTCGGGCGCTGCTCGAATAGTTGCTGCTCCACTCGATTCGACTATTACCCCGGGAAGAGGGGATGAATATGTCGACTCACCTTGGGTATCAGCTCCCGAATCAGATTTAGAACTGACAGAAGACTCAGGAGTGTTATCTACGGTAATTGGGGTGGATAATTCTTTTCCCTTACCAAGTCCTTGTCTGACTTTACCACTGTAAGCAGCCTATTCATGAGAAAACCGCCAGTCAAAGACATATGGGAATTGATGATAATTAGCCACTAAAAAAAGGAGGGAGAGAAAAAGAAAGTCGACTAGATATCTTATCGAGCTAGAATCAGATTGTTTCAAAAGCAGTTAATTCTATCCTACAATGCTATTCCAATAGACGACAAATCACACGATCATTTTCGTCCTTACGTACCAGGCTTTACGAAGATAGCCATCATTACCTATGCATACCCTTATTGCCACCTTTTCGAACATTGCCACATGTCCAAGGGGTTAATGATACCTTGAAACATAAGACAAATTGAAAAGGAGGGATGCATCTCCTTCTTCATACCATTTCAAAATAATAGTTCTGGTACCCCTGAAATTGGCCATGATGGTATAAGAAACACCACCAACAACTGCATCGCCGCTGACTCCGACGACTCAGCGCTGGTGATTCCAATCACGGACTATGTGGAGTCCAAATTGTGACTAAAAGGAAAAAAAGAGAGGATTTGTACATGAATTACATTAATTTGCATTGAAAAAATGAGATGGAGAAATCAGTTCATACCTGAAGAAGCAATATAAGAAGTAATCTTAAGAGAACAAGAAGAAGACTCCCGTAATTTTTTTCTAAGGAACAGTAAATCGAGTTGTGGTAATAGTAAAAAGAAAGAAAGTGAGCCATCCTTTTATAATATGACAGGGGCGACTCTTCGTATGCAAATGACATGACCCCTCCTTCAAAATCAGTCGATGTGTCAATCCAATAACATGCTAAATTTAACCGAATAGACATATGACTGTAGAGCTTCATTATTACCTAAGCCAGTGTCGATTTCCAAGGCATTCGATAAGTCACTTTCGGTTTACGACACTTATGATGGGACAGTTCAAACCAACCTACAATTGACCTTTTTGTCTATGTGGAAAAGTAACTGAGCAAATAATCACAAAGCATACCCTGTTTACAGTGCGACAGACTTTGAAGAGAAAAGTGTTAATGGGCCCTATTTGTAAGGCCATCAAGGTTCATTGGGGTCACAGACCCGTATCAAAGAAACACCTGCATTGGCCAGACCGATCAGGTTAGAACATACCTGATCCAACGCAAAATATCTACCTGAAGAGTAATTCACAGTCAGCATTAATCATTCCAAGTCATTCGAATAAATTATGTTAATTGCCACATGTCGAAATCATGCCTATTCTTGGGGACTAGGGTGCGTCTTCATGCCCTCCGATTAACTAGGATAAAATGGCACGTATCCCTGCCAACTCAAGCACTGAATCTTCTACAAATACACTTTCCGGATTTAGAAGGAAGGACTTTTAGACTTTTGGCATTTTTCTGATTATATCATCATTGTAACTATTCGACTATAATAGATTATCTGATATAAGAAGAATTATAAAGTGGACGTAGGCTCGTTAACGTTGAACCACTATAAATATGTGTGTGATCGCTCTTTTCTACATTTTTTATTTATTCGTCTTCAATTATATCTCTACAAACTCATTCTTTGGGTGTTGTGCTAATTTTTGGTGTCAACATTAGGATTATAATCAAATGAGATTTTAAAATTGGAATGGTTATACATAACCAAATATAATTTACATAAGGATAATATATAAAAAATAGATGAACTAAAATTAGATTCAATCCAGAATTTTAAATCTGAAGCCCGGGAGGTTAGAAAAATATTTTTTGAAGTATATTAAAATAACATAGCTTTGTTTTGGAAGGATTATTGAATAAAAATCATTTTAGATGGACTTTTAGAATGATAAAGCACTGAACTCATTTCAGTTACGGGAAATAATTCTGATGATAATTGCAACATCTTTAGTGTTGATTTTCAACCTTCTAAGTGATGGATTGCTACCATAGTAAAAAAATCTAATGGAAAATTATTTTAGAGAACAAGTTGTTTTAGGGAAATTCAAATGTTTTGAATTTGAAATGGTTTTATATATGTATATATTTATATGATTTCTAAAGGATTTAAAATAAAAACCCGGGAATTTGAATTCCAAAGTTTAAATTTAACTTAAGCAAGTTAAATGGATGGAAATGGATAAATTGATTTGGAGTCAGTTTAAAATGTATCCCAAAATATAAATGGCCATTTTATTAACCGAGCGACACCAAATATGTATAGAAAAGTTTTAGTTTGTCGTAAATAAAGTAAATAAACTGATTAGAGTCAATTTGAATGAATCTGAATGCATATCAATGGGAAATTAATTGTTTACCTCAAAACTAAAAAGTTTTTTGTGGAACTAAAGTTGTAGAAGTATGAAATGTTAAATTTCAACTAATTGGGTTTTTGAAAAGTTAATGGGTTTGTAGCATTTTTCTTACCTTAGTAATTTCGGGGACGAAATTCTTTTAAGGGGGAAGGAATGTAACGACCTGGGTTTTTATTGATTAATTTTGAACATTTAATATTGTTTAAAATGTTGAGTTGGAAATATAAATGGACTTTTGTATCGAGTCTATCAAGTAAGTAAATATAATATAGTTTAATTTCGGATATATCGAATTATCGTAATACGAGAATGTGAAATAATTGAATTCTAAGTTAAAAACGAATTAAAACGATTCTAGCGATTTATCTAAATTTTAGCTAAATTAGAATCATGTTAGTAGACTTTTTAAAACATAAATTTATGATTTCATTTATTGTTGGAATCCTCGATTTAATCGACACTTAAAATAGCCATTTTTCAAACAATCTCGGTTTTCAACGAAACTAGTTTCAATGTGTATGGAATATCAAGTTATGGTAGAATGCCAAATTTCATCGCGATTGGAGCTTACTGTGGTAGCTTTAGCATGAAACTAAAATGCATAAGTTTTGTGAGAATGTTATATGTATATGAATGGTATCGAAATCAAATCGATATCTTTTTAATTAAAATAAAAATGCTTTCGAAATCAAATCGCATTAATTTAAAATCAAATAAAAATGTTTTAAAATCAAATCGAATTAAATTAGAAATCTTTTCAAAATTTAATTTGCTTGTACTTTGGCCAACGCTAAATAAATACTAATGTATGAGTTGTTCCATCTTTCACCATTATATATACGCGACCCCCTTTCCGTAATTCTTTATTTTTTCACAAAATCAAAGCTTCAGGCGGAGGTAGAAAAATTTTAAAACCATAAAAATAGTTTTGAACTCGTAGGGGGGTGTGCTTCATTCTGGTATAGTTCCAAGTAGGTGCACATAGATTTCTAGAAGCTCTACAGTTTCGAGCACTGCCTAGGGCTTAGAAATTCTTGCAATTCAAATAAAATGGAAGGCTTTCGATTAGAGATGTGGCGTAGTGGCGAAACGTTGCAATCTGGTGTGAATTTCAAGAGGGATGAGTGATGATACCTATCACATCCTTCACTATAGATTCTAGGTCACGAGTTTAAGGAGGGTCATGAGTTCAATGTGGTGGTGGTATTTGGGTAGCTTGTGTGGAGAGAATATGACACTGCTTCACGTTTGATGTGGTGTTTGGGTAGCTATGCTTTCTTTGATCTTCTACCAAAATATTCCTATGTTATTGCATAGACATGAATGCACTGTTGCGGTTCAAATCACTTCAAAACCACGTCAAACGTGAATGCATTGTTGTGGCATTAGACATGAATGCACGTGCAACACCACTTCAAAACGTAGATTTATATAAATACAATCCAGGTCAGCGATCCACGTTAACAGAATAAACAAATAATAACCATAGATGATGATTTAATCCAACGGTTCAAACCAATCCCTGCTTGTTATCTAAAACATTACTCCATCATCCAATCAGTGACAGCCACCTCACTGTATTCTTCCGCTATGTGAAATTTTAGCGCGAATTTTCGCCCCTAAAGTTTAAATGTAAATTCACGTCACCTTCGATTCTCCACCCCTATCGCATCTATTCATTCCCTCCAATCTCTTCCCGAACCGGACGAGTTGTTCACCCGTATCTAATCTGCTACACGCATAGGTATTTTCCATTTGATTTTGGAAGCTACCAATTTCAATGTTAGGATCTGAAGAGTATCGGCGTGGACTTGTTGTGCCATTTCTCCCTACGTGATTTATCCTACAAATCCATATGAAATGACATCGGAGTAGACGATGGTATAGCCATTTTCGAAGTATGAGCTAAATTTGGGTCCTTTGGTTTACTATGAATTTGTTTGTGTTCTTTCTAAAGAATTTATGTATATATGTGTTGTGAAACATGGACGCCCTGTCTACTGAATATTAGGCAGGATCGAATAAGTAAATCCATTTCTTTTGAGGTTTACCTGTCACGTTTTAAAGCAGTATTCCTAGGATTGCCTCTGCTTTCAGTGTGGTTATTCATTTTGTGTGTTTCTCAAGATTAGAGGAGCCACCACTCCATAAGTAATTATGTACTTGGATAGTTATATTTGGGTTTGCAAATTACTTTTCAATGTAAGTCAGTTAGGAGGAAGCATGATCATAAAGTCCAAATATGAAGCCAAATTAAGTCAGTTGTAAGCATTATTTACTGAAAGTCTTCCACTTGGATCCCTTGCTTTCAGATGCTAAATATGTATTAGCCTGATCATCATTGTGTAACTCAAATTGAAGCATGTTCAGTTTTGCAAACTGAGCTCGCTTTAGCATCTGAAATAGTTAGTAAGCAATGTCGTCTTTGGTGCTTCATATGTTTTCTTATTGGAATAGTACATAATTTTCATTGAGTTTTTTCTTCTGACTCAAAATCAAGTCTACGATTACTGTTTTCTTCATTATAGCCCTTATCATAGGGCTAGGTCCTAGTATTCATAGAAACATCTTTGATTGAATTCAGGTATGAATCCATATTATGTCGTGTTTGCATTTTCTATGCTCTGTAATATTAACAAGTAAAAGAAACAGCTGAAACATTAAATTCAACCAAGACCACTCAAAAATATTTCTATAAGATCTGACGGTGCCTACATTCCTCATGGTGTATCAGCCCTGCTTTGGACAAAGGTACTTTGTGGGAGTTTGATCCAAAGAAATTATGTGAAATGTTTATTCTGCATTCCTCATGATTGCCTTTTTTTGACACCCAAATAATAACATTAGCAGCATAAGTTCAAACATATCCGGGCTTTGCGGCTGTGTAACTTCCAACGGATTCGTTAGGGCTTTGCGGTTATGGGAGAGCCAGTCTAAAGTGAGCAGCAGCATGTGATGGACCCGCAACATCAAGACAAGGTTTGAGGTAGTTTGGCCAATCATATTCCATGTCCCAATCCAGTTGAGGAGTTGAAGGAAGCAAAGGTGGCAACTGGTGAAGAGGGAAATAAGCTTCCTCTTAATTGTGAACCCCGAGATATTTATAATGGATAAGATCAAAATCGAATCGATATCTATTTAAAAAGGATAAAAATCTCTTTATTTCAAATCGCAGTTAAATCAATTTCAAATCAAATTAATTACAATGTACTATGTACAGTAGTAAATTACTTAATGCCGAAGTATTCGGTTTGTATAAAACCGTGACATTCCTTTTTTCCTTCCATTTTCGATCTTCTGAAAATGAATACCAAAGCTTCAAATAAGTGGCAAATTCCCAAAACAAATTCATAGTGTTTGATTCCCAAAGTAAAATCAAAACTGGTCTTTCCCCTTTTCTAGTTAAAACCGTGAATCTACCTTTCCTTGATTTCCTCATTTTTATACCCTTCTTAAAAGGTGCGATCAAGTTCGATAATCAAACAACGCATCTAGGTTTGAGTTTTCTTGCTCGTTGTACTTCGATTCAACATTTGGAGGATGGGATCGATCAAGGGTTCACGCGCGTCTTCCTGAAGCTCTCAAGGTCCTTGGCGTGAGATTGATAATCTATACCTAGTCGTGATGGAAGTTAGGTCGTGTTTTTCGATTCTCGATGGGATGTATAGGGTGCGATGTTTTCTCTTTCGGTGTTTCGAACCAGTGAAGGCGATGGGTTTTTAAAGGCTGTGAGTTAGGTCAGACTGGGTGGCCAGGTAAAAGGGGATTCAGCAAGGAGATTACCAAATATTGCTAAAGTCTTGTTCATTTCCATGATTTTCATTATCGATGGTTTCCTGTAGTTGCACTTTTGAAGACCGAGTCGTCTTTGATGTGGTTGGTGCGAGTTCCAGATGATGTTGAGGATCATGCAGAGGAAAGGAAGGGGAGTTCCATGCTAATTTTGGTTCTATATTTGAATAATTGGTCACTGTGGTTTCAAGGGAGGTTGCAAATCAGAAACTAAGGTTGATCTTGATCAATTCTGGTAATGTTCGAATGTGGACAGCGGCGACTTAGGTCTTCACTTCAATTTGATCTGCATACCACTCGGCGCTTGTTCCTGGATTTTGAAGTTAAGGCAGTAGAGGAGGAAAGCCACGGTCTTGTTTTCTTCTGACGGGAGCTGTTGCATGAGTGTATGTTGGGAAGAAAAGGATATTAGTAATATAATTAAGGTAATTATCTTAATTTAGTTAATTCAGTAATTAGTTTTTAATGATATTGAATTATTCGGTAACTTATAAAATGAATTTCTAATTCAAACAAAAATCAGATGCGAACATCATCAGATTGTTGGACTCGTTTCCTCAATAGCTTCACGATGAACTGGATTGAAGTGTCTTAGAGCTAGTTGGATTTTTTAATCTGTTCGACCGATCAATTTAAATTCAAGTTTGGAATGGATCACAAATTTAAAATCAAAGTGAGTAATTCTCACTCAAAATTTATTTATATTTATTTTTATCATTAAAAATAGATTGTTGGTTGCCTTGGGTGCATTTATAAATTGTTTATCAGTGTTTGCTATTAAATATATTATTTATTTAGGATTGGTGTTTATGGCTATTATTATATATATCGGTGGTTGGGTATTTCCCGCAGTACCATTAGCGGATGCCCGCAGTATCATTAGCGGATGACCCTATACGCCCCACGCTATGATAGTGGATGACCTTCTATACCACGATATCCTGCCTCGAAGCAGGATGGGTATTATTTATGTTGACTGACGTCTGTGGATGAAAGAAAACAGGTTGGAGGGATCCAACTGGATTCCTCAAAAATATTATCACTTGTTTGGTTTCATATGTGTTATTTTGCATGATGTGTAAGAAAAACCGGTGATTTGATAATTTGTTATTTGGATGTTTGAGATATCACTACGCCTGAATGGTAATTTATAGAAATATCGTAAATCGGGTTTTGAAATTTAAAATGGAAAATTCTATTTTTCTAAAATAGAATTTGAATTTAGAATGGCATAAAGATGTTTACTTGTTTTGAAAATAAATAAAAACAAGTATTGCATTTATAAACGATGTTTATAAATAAAATAACTAGGGAATTGAAATAAATTTATAAACAATGTTTATAAATAAAATGGAAATTTATCATCGGATAATTTGAATATTTAAATTCAAATATGAATTTAAAAATAGAAATGGGGAAATCGTTTTAAAGAAATAAATGATGAAATTTATTCTGATGTTCAGAATATAAATTGAACTAGATTTATGATTGAATTCAATTAATTTGAATTAATTTAAATAGAAGTTAAATTAAATGTGAAAATAAATTGGGTGTTATATATATAAGTTATTATAAATAGAAATTTCCAAAATAAGATTTTGGTTTTAAATAGATTTCGAAATAGACTTGTTTAAATATAAAACAAGGGAATTTATAAATGGTGTTTATAAATATAATGAATTAATTATCAAGAGATAATTTGAATATTTAATGTAACGACCCATATTTTTGGTCGATTGATTTTAAATATTTAGTATGGTTTTAAATATTGAATTTATAATATAAATGGTATTTTATTGGGTTATCGATTAAATAATCGAAATACGATTTATTTTGATAATCATCGTAATACGAGAATTTAAAATAATTCAATTAGAGATTTAAAACTGAATTGAAAACAGTTCAGATAATCAACACAAACTTCTGTTTGAATTAGAATAATAATAATTTATTATTGAAGAATTTATTTGTTTTGAATTTAAATATGGTTATTTTATAATATATGTTCGCATTAAATTTTATAGTCTATTCTGTTGAATCCAGAAAAGGGTAATTACGTTGAAACGTCAGTCGGTTGGTTAAAATAGTGATTCGTGGTTTAAATTAATGGACCCCGAGATATTTAATAGTGGATAGGCTTGAAATCAAATCGATATCTATTTAAAAAGGGTAAAAATCTCTTTATTTCGAATCGATTAAAATCTCGAAGTCAAATCACATTAAAAATGTGTACTTAAACCACATCCTCATTTATAAAATCACCAGCCAATCCTTCCCCTTTTCTATCCAAACAGAATTTGAAATCGAAAATCCAAATACCACAAAACAAAAATCGAAATCCGCCGTCTCCTTTACCTTCATCAAAATCGAAACCGAACTTCGAATTAAAAGAAATGATAATTGAAATTCTGGTTCGCCCTCTCCTTCTTCAATATGCGATTTAGGGTTCCTGTTGCTTTCGATTTAGGGACTTGTAGGTGAAACGAATAGCGGATTCGGTCTTGGGGTGGTCTTCAGCACTTGCGTGGTTTGCTTCGAAGGGTTTGGGAAAATTAACTGTCGCTACCTAGGTGTGTTGTAGAGGGGATTGGGGTGAGGTCGGAGACGAAATTCAAAGGGGTGATGCGGTGTTTTGAGGAAGGGCGTTGGGCGTGTTTTTGTGGGTTCCTGGAGGTGCGAATATGGGATGGAAGCTGCGAAGTTGGGGAAGTAAGATGGGAAGAAAGGGGTTGGGACATAAGAAAATGGCGAAGTCAAAATCTGGTAATGGATGGAGATGGATATCGTGAGGTGATGTTGATTAAAGGGAGAAAGAGTGGCTGAGTTCAATAGCAGGTAATTGGAGGGGTTCGATTGTGGTGCAGGCTACCGTAGTTGTATAGAGAAGTAAAGGCTGACGAGTTGAAGCATATCAGTGATGATCGAATTTCAGTCCGATGGTTGTAGCGGTTAAGGAGGGGCAAAGCTTAGATGGAACAACAATAGCAATGAACTGGAAGGGCAAGGGATTTTGTTTGAAAACAAGAAGAAGGCTGTAAAGCACGATTTAAGGCTTAGTTAAGGTAAAATTAATTTACTAGTTCAAGTAATTAGTAGGAAAAAAAGGGGTTAGTTAATTAAATAAACTAATAATGTTTAATTTTAAATATAATTACATATTCAAACTTGTGTAGATAGAAAATACTTTCTAGGTCAAAAATCAAACATGATTGTTTGGGTTGATTCGCATTATCGTTATCTACGGGTAGGAGCTATACCGAATGGATATGGCACTTACTGGAATTTTTGCTAAATTGCAAATGAAGCTCGGAATCCAATAGAATAAACCAGCTTGAGCTATGGAAATTAAAACAGATATTCAATAAATAAAAATCCGGTGGGTAAATCTCACTCACAGTTTTATATTTAAATTTATTTTTATCGTAAAAATAAATTTGTTGGTTGCTTGGGTGCATGAATGAATTGTTGAAATTTTTGTGGTTATTGGATATTTCCCGCAATACTACTAGCGGATGCCCGCTGTATCATTAGCGGACGACCCTACGCCCACGTATATAAGTGGATCCCCTTTTATACCGCGATATTCTCCCACGAAGTAGGATGGGTATTATTTATGTTGACTAACGTCTGTGGATTTAGGAAAAACAGGTTGGAGGGATCTAACTGGATTCCTCAAAAATATATTATCTGTTTGTTTGTTTATTTGTACCTATACTGTCATATATGATGTGTTAGAAAAATAAATAATTGGTTGTTTGGTGTTTAAATACCACTGGGCCTAAGTGTTAATTTATAAAAATACCCTGAAAGGGGTATTTGAGATTTAAAGGGGAAATTCTATTTTTGAAAAATAGAATTTGAATTTTTAAATAGATTTGAGGTATAAACTTGTTTTGAAAAATAAAACAAGTAGTTCCTTTATAAACGAAGTTTATAAATAGTTCTTTTATAAACGAAGTTTATAAATGAAGTAAAAAAGAATTATCATTGGATAAATTCAGAAATAAAAATATAAGTGTGAAATTGAAAAGGGAAATCTGTTTTTGAAAAGTAGAAATATCGATTTCAAAATAAATTGAAATCAGGACTTGTTTAAAGAATGAATAAAGAAAGTTTAAAATAGAAATTGAATATAGAAATTCAAGTGGAATTTTGAGTATGAGAAATTCAATGGAATTCAAATACAGAATTTGAATATAGAAAATATAAAGGAAATTCAAATATAGAATTTGAATATCGAAAGTGAAATGGAATTTGAATAAAGTAATTTAAATAAGGAATTTGAATATAGAATTCAAATAATTCAAATATGGAATTTGAATATAGAATTCAAATAGATTGAAATGGAATTGGAAAATAGAATTTGAAATGGGAATTTGAATATATAATTCAAATGAAGTTTGAAAATAGACTTAAATATAGAAATTCAAATGAAGTTTGAAAATAGATTGAATATAGAAATTGAAAGGAATTGAAATAGAATTTGAATTCAAAGGAATTGAAATAGAATTTGAATTCAAAGGAATTCAAATAGATTTGAATAAAGAAAAGTCAAATAGAGATTTGAGTACAGGATTCAAACGAAATTTAACTATAAAATTTGAAAATAGAATTCAAATGGAGTTTAAATATAGGAAATTCAATTAGGATTGAAATGAAATTTGAATTTAAAAGATCGGAAATATCATGTTGAATTGGAAAAATGGATTTGATATATATTAAAATATATATCAGAATAGAGTTGAATTTAGTTCAAGCGAAGTTTAAAAGTTTATATATAGAAATATAATTGAAACGAACGCGCCGCAGCGCGGTAGTTCGTAAATTATCGTTTTGAACTTCAATTGAGTATACAGAACTCAATTGAAGTCGGAATTCTTTGAAACAAGAAATGTCAGGACCGATTTGATAATAGTTTTCTATTGGAGGAGAAAAATCTGAATTTCATTATATATATTTTGAGTTATGTCAAAATCAAATTTTCAGAAATGTAGCGCCAGAACCATTATAAAACCATAACAGTTTATTTAAATAAATCAAAGGATTTTAAGCAAATAAAATCCAAATTTTTATTTAGAAAAATCCAGATTTTGAGTTATAAAATATATCGGAACTCAAGTGGAGTAATGAATTGATCATTGAAACAGAAATCAGATTTTTTTTATTATTGAATAAAATTAACTAATTCGAATAGTAATTAGTTAATGAGATTTTGAATTGATATTGGACTTTGAATAAGTGAATTCGATTTGAAAATTTATATTCGAAATCGAAAAGGAAACTAGAATTGAAATTGAAATTCAATTTGGTTATGAGCAAGTTAAATGTTTTGTTTGAACATGTTATGTTCAAACAAAGAAGTGAAATAGGCAAAATAGCTAATTAAAGAATAAATGAGCGAAACTGAATTCAAACGATTGGATTGAGTTGAATTGAATTGAAAATAGGTGAGCATGTGTTAGACAGGTATGGGATTAAGTATATGAAGATTTTAATTTATGTGCCCGACAAAAAGGTACATGTTTAAATTCATATATGAGATTTTATGCGCCGTATCGGCAAGCCACTTGGCTTTTCCTTTTTCTTTTGGATTGGTGAGGGCCATGGGAGTCTATTTGAAATATCCCGATGCTCCCAGTACAAAGGAGGTTATGGCGAATTTTTCCGGGAATTTAAGGAGTTAGAATATTTTTAAGAAATTTTGATAGTTAGAAATCAATATATCAATATATATGGAATTCTATAAGGAAACGAATTTAAAATAGAATATTTTAAACAAAAAGGAAATTGATAGACTGGTAATAGTAAGAGAAACATATATACGTTAAAAATGAATAATTGGGTTTTATAGTGTGTTTATTCGAGGTTAATGGTTTTGCCGTTTTGAAGTTGAGGATGTTTTCAGTCAAGGTCTGAGAGGTAATTTTACTCGACCTTGATTGATTTCATTTTTAATTGATAAATAGCAAGATCCAGTCTCGAAGAGAAGTGTTTGAAAAAGAGTTAGTTGAATAAAATAATTTGGGTTGTCGTAACGATTTTTACACAACATTCGTTTTAACCCAAGTGATGGAACTTTGGAAATATATAAGTAAATATTTCCTGAGTATAATTAAAGTAGTCCGGAAAGAGATAAGTGATTGAAATTTGTTTCAATTTCAAATAGAATATATTTGCTAAGTGTAGAAAATAAAAGGAGGTGATATAGGGAAATGTTTTTCCAAATAGCGTAAGAGTCCTAAAAGATCACTGAAAACATTTGGTTAACGGATATTGATAGGGAAATGAGGAAGTGAATTAATTAATGAAATATTAATTAACGGACCCAGTAATTGATCTATGTTATGGATGAATGTTTGTTTGTTTTTCTTCGATAGTTAAATAACCAACTATCGAAGTATTTGCCAATATCGTTGTCAATATGGGGAGATCGGTTGGATTATTATCCGTGAACCACTCTATATTGGCAGTAGCGTTGCGAGTTAGATCATATGAAGATAATCGAAGATGGAGTGAAGTGCAAGGACTTTTTCTATTAATATAAATTTTGCCTTTGGTTTCGTTCAATACCAGAACGAACGTATATAGACGAATGTCTGACAAAGTATTTCCAATGATCGCATGAGTTGGTCTGTATAAATGTATATGGTTGCAACAGATTTATTCCCTTAGCATAACATCTAGAATATTTGTGCAAATCAATTAGTGAATAATGGATCTGACAATGTGGCATTCAAAGTAATTGTGCTATCAATGAATAGAAAGTAATCGTAGCCTCAGGCCTCAACAACTGGGAAATGAAAAAAATCGGGCAGGCAGCATGGCTATGTGGGTCGCTCCCATTAGGATGTATAATCACCTATCTAGAGGTTCATTTAATTTCTTATTCTATTCGATGCTGTCCCATTCGGGAAACGGTTGCTGATCCCAACCGTTGGTGATATACATTCGATACACTCAAGCAAAATGAGTGGTCGATCATGTATGGGCCGGGTTGCAAGATGTTCTTGTTGAACCCAGTGTATTACTCTCTAGAGATACACTATCGGAAGGTGGTTCCATACCTTGTCATAGTTGGAAATCCAATCTCCAATAAGCGCCCTGCGGTTTTTGATTTTATACTATGTATGTGGAGCGTGAGATGAAAGCGTTTCCGCTAGATTGTTATTTATTTGATTTAGACACTATTATAATATCACTGGATTTTCGTATCAAAGTGTTTTGGGTTATAGTAAGGTAAAAACCGTCCATGTTTATGTGTGGGCTGGTCTTACTATTATCTTCCCTTTTGAGAGGATTTTGAAAGTTAAACAAATGGTTGGAGTTTACTAACACCAGTCCCATGACTAACCGAGAGTTTATTTTGTTTGTTTTCCCTAAACTCTTGGGTGCCCAAATTTGTATGGGCAGTCAAGTAGTCGGGATTTTACAGATTTATTTGGAGGAGCTTGAAGCAGGAGGCTTCACCAGTTAGCTATAGACTATCATATTTCCGCTGTGTATTGTGTTGTATCTGGAAACAGGTGTTTATAACTGTTCCAGGAATAACTGTTGTGCTCTGATAATGGTATGTACATACAGTTACTGATTTGTATTTCAAAAAGTTATGTTATATAATATATTTTATTCATTCCGCTGTGAGTTTGTGATCTTCGTTTTCTTCTATTCTAATATTTCTTTCTTTCTATTTCTCATCCTCTAACTTCTTTCTAATAATGATTCGTATTTCTGTGCAATTTGGGCTGGACTTGTGGTGTTATTAGTCGACTCAGATAGTGCAGATTTGCGGGCTTTTGTAGTTGGTATCGGAGCTTAGGTTGAGCGAATACCTAGGCTTTGGGTTGTGCTCATTAGAGATAGGGTCAGTAGTACCCTAGAATGAGTTGAGTGTATATACGAGAGCGCGTATTTGTAAATTGATATAAAAACTGTTTTATATTGTGTTGGCTACTCCGTTGAGCTGTTTATGAATTCTGATCGAATTGAGGGACGCCACAACGTCGATAAGAATTTGTAAATACTTCAACAGAAGATTGAACACGATATTGTTTTAAAGTGGGTAAATGGAATTATTTTACCCAAAATTCTATTTTGATATAGAAAGAATAATTTTTGAAATTATTATATATGGATGTATTGGTTGTTGTTATTATAATTAAATGAGATTATAAGAAATGAAATGGTTATCTATAACCAAAATTTATTTGTATATGAATAAGATATACAAATGAGATGAATTAAAATTGAATTCAAACCAGAATTTGGAATTTAAATCCTGGGAAGTTTGAAAATATTTTCAAAGTATATTAAAATAATATAGCTTAGTTTTTGAAGAATTTTTGAATAAAAATCATTTTGAATGGATTTTGAAAGTGATAAAGCACTAAACTCACTTCAGTGGCTGGGAAATAATTCTTATGATGGTCGCGACATCATCAGTATTCATTTTCGAGTTTCTAAGTGATGGATTGCTACCTTAGAAAAGTTTTGATGCGAATTTGTTTGGAAGAAAACAAATTTAGTTGGAAAATTCAAATATTTTGAATTTGAAATGATTATAAATATATGTACATGTTTAAGTGATTTCAAAAGGATTTGAAATGAAAACCCTGGGATTTGGATTCTGAAATTGGAATTTAACTTAAGCTAGTTAAATGGATTGAAGTGAATCAATCAACTAGAATCAATTTGGATCGGTTTATTGGAATATAGATTGGATATAAATGGATTGATCGTAGATCATTCGAATTAAATGAAGGAAGACCAAAAGTTTTGGTGGAATTAAATTTGTTGAAATATGAGGAGTTGAGTTTCAACATAAGTGAGATTTTGAAAAGTAATGGATTTGTACCATTTTTCCTACCTTAGCAATTTCCAGGACGAAATTGTTTTAAGGGGGGCGGGGGAGAATGTAACGACCCAAATTTTTGGTCGATTTGTTTTAAATATTTAGTATGGTTTTAAATATTGAATTTATAATATAAATGGTATTTTATTGGGTTATCGATTAAATAATCGAAATACGATTTATTTTGATAATCATCGTAATACGAAAATTTAAAATAATTCAATTATAGATTAAAAACTGAATTAAAAACAGTTCAGATAATCAACACAAACTTCTGTTTGAATTAGAATAATAATAATTTATTATTGAAGAATTTATTTGTTTTGAATTTAAATATGGTTATTTTATATATATGTTCGCATTAAATTTTGTAGTCTATTCTGTTGAATCCAAGATAGTGTAATTACGTTGAAACGTCAGTCGGTTGGTTAAAATAGCGATTCGTGGTTTAAATTAATGGACCCCGAGATATTTAATTGTGGATAGGCTTGAAATCAAATCGATATCTATTTAAAAAGGGTAAAAATCTCTTTATTTTGAATCGATTAAATCTCGGAGTCAAATCACATTAAAAATGTGTACTTAAATCACATCCTCCTTTATAAAATCACCAGCCGATCCTTCCCTTTTCTATCCAAACAGAATTTGAAATCGAAAATCCCAATACCACAAAACAAAAATCGAAATCCGTCGTCCCCTTTACCATCATCAAAATCGAAACCGAACTTCGAATTAAAAGAAATGATAACTAAAAATCTGGTTCGCCCTCTCCTTCTTCAATATGCGATTTAGGGTTCCTATTGCTTTCGATTTAGGGACTTGTAGGTGAAACGAATAGCGGATTCGGTCTTGGAGTGGTCTTCAGCACTTGCGTGGTTTGCTTCAAAGGGTTTGGGAAAATTAACTATCGTTACCTGGGTGCGCTGTAGAGGGGATTGGGGTGAGGTCGGAGACGGAATTCAAAGGGGTGATGCGGTGTTTTGAGGAAGGGCATTGGGCGTGTTTTTGTGGGTTCCTGGAGGTGCGAATATGGGATGGAAGCTGCGAAGTTGGGGAAGTAAGATGGGAAGAAAGGGGTCGGGACATAAGCAAATGGCGAAGTCGAAATCTGGTAATGGATGGAGATGGATATCATGAGGTGATGTTGATTAAAGGGAGAAAGAGCGGCTGAGTTCAATAGCAGGTAATTGGAGGGGTTCGATTATGGTGCAGGCTACCGTAGTTGTACAGAGAAGTAAAGGCTGAAGAGTTGAAGCATATCAGTGATAATCGAATTTCAGTTCAATGGTTGTAGCGGTTAAGGAGGGGCAAAGCTTAGCTGGAACGACAATAGCAATGAACCGGAAGGGCAAGGGATTTTGTTTGAAAACAAGAAGAAGGCTGTAAAGCACGATTTAAGGCTCAATTAAGGTAAAATTAATTTACTAGTTCAAGTAATTAGTAGGAAAAAAAGGGGTTAGTTAATTAAATAAATTAATAATGTTTAATTTTATATATAATTACATATTCAAACTTGTGTAGATAGAAAATACTTTCTAGGTCAAAAATCAAACATGATTATTTGGATTGATTCGCATTATCGTTATCTATGTGTAGGAGCTATACCGAATGGATATGGCACTTACTGGAATTTTTGCTAAATTGCAAATGAAGCTCGGAATCCAATAGAATAAAACAGCTTGAGCTATGGAAATTAAATCAGATATTCAACAAATAAAAATCCGGTGAGTAAATCTCACTCACAGTTTTATATTTAAATTTATTTTTATCGTAAAAATAAATTTGTTAGTTGCTTGGGTGCATGAATGAATTGTTTAAATTTTTGTGGTTATTGGATATTTCCCGCAATACTACTAGCGGATGTCCGCTGTATCATTAGCGGATGACCCTACGCCCATGTATATAAGTGGATCGCCTTTTATACCGTGATATTCTGCCACGAAGCAGGATGGGTATTATTTATGTTGACTAACGTCTGTGGATGCAGGAAAAACAGGTTGGAGGGATCCAACTGGATTCCTCAAAAATATATTATCTGTTTGTTTGTTTGTTTGTAACTATACTATCATATATGATGTGTTAGAAAAATAAATAATTGGTTGTTTGGTGTTTAAATACCACTGGGCCTAAGTGTTAATTTATAAAAATACCCTGAAAGGGGTATTTGAGATTTAAAGGGGAAATTCTATTTTTGAAAAATAGAATTTGAATTTTTAAATAGATTTGAGGTATAAACTTGTTTTGAAAAATAAAACAAGTAGTTCCTTTATAAACGAAGTTTATAAATAGTTCTTTTATAAACGAAGTTTATAAATGAAGTAAAAAGAATTATCATTGGATAAATTCAGAAATAAAAATACAAGTGTGAAATTGAAAAGGGAAATCTGTTTTCGAAAAGTAGAAATATCGATTTCAAAAGGAATTGAAATCAAGACTTGTTTAAAGAATGAATAAAGAAAGTTTAAAACAAAAATTGAATATAGAAATTCAAATAGAATTTTGAATATGAGAAATTCAATGGAATTCAAATATAGAATTTGAATATAGAAAATATAAAGGAAATTCAAATATAGAATTTGAATATCGAAAGTGAAATGGAATTTGAATAAAGTAATTTAAATATGGAATTGGAATATAGAATTCAAATAATTTAAATATGGAATTTGAATATAGAATTCAAATAGATTGAAATGGAATTGAAAAATAGAATTTGAAATGGGAATTTGAATATATAATTCAAATGAAGTTTGAAAATAGATTTAAATATAGAAATTCAAATGATGTTTGGAAATAGATTGAATATAGAAATTCAAAGGAATTGAAATAGAATTTGAATTCAAAGGAATTGAAATAGAATTTGAATTCAAAGGAATTGAAATAGAATTTGAATTCAAAGGCATTGAAATAGAATTTAAATTAAAAGGAATTGAAATAGAATTTGAATTTAATGGAATTCAAATAGATTTGAATAAAGAAAAGTCAAATAGAGATTTGAGTATTGGACTCAAACGAAATTTAACTATAAAATTTGAAAACAGAATTCAAATGGAGATTAAATATAGGAAATTCAAATAGGATTGAAATGAAATTTGAATTTAGAAGATCGGAAATATCATGTTGAATTGGAAAAATGGATTTGATATATATTAAAATATATATCAGAATAGAGTTGAATTTAGTTCAAGCGAAGTTTAAAAGTTTATATATAGAAATATAATTAAAACGAACTCGCCGCAGCGCGGTAGTTCGTAAATTGTCGTTTTGAACTTCAATTGAGTATACAGAACTCAATTGAAGTCGGAATTCTTTGAAACAAGAAATGTCAGGACCGATTTGATAATAGTTTTCTAATGGAGGAGAAAAATCTGAATTTCGTTATATATATATTTTGAATTATGTCAAAATCTAATTTTCAGAAAAGCAAAGCCAGAACCATTATAAAACCATAACGGTTTATTTAAATAAATCAAAGGATTTTAAGCAAATAAAATCCAAATTTCTATTTAGAAAAATCCAGATTTTGAGTTATAAAATATATCGGAACTCAAGTGGTGTAATGAATTGATTGTTGAAACAGAAATCATTTTTTTTATTGAGTAAAATTAACTAATTCGAATAGTAATTATTTAATGAGATTTTGAATTGATATTGGAATTTAAATAAGTGAATTCGATTTGAAAATTTATATTCGAAATCGAAAAGGAAACTAGAATTGAAATTGAAATTCAATTTGGTTATGAGCAAGTTAAATGTTTTGTTTGAACATGTTATGTTCAAACAAAGAAGTGAAATAAGAAAAATAGCTAATTAAAGAATAAATGAGCGAAACTGAATTCAAACGATTGGATTGAGTTGAATTGAATTGAAAATAGGTGAGCATGTGTTAGACAGGTATGGGATGAAGTATATGAAGATTTTATTTATGTGCCCGACAAAAAGGTACATGTTTAAATTCATATATGAGATTTTATGCGCCGTATCGGCAAGCCGCTTGGCTTTTCCTTTTTCTTTTGGATTGGTGAGGGCCCTGGGAGGCTATTTGAAATATCCCGATGCTCCCGGTACAAAGGAGGTTATGGCGAATTTTTCCAGGAATTTAAGGAGTTAGAATGTTTTTAAAAAATTTTGATAGTTAGAAATCAATATATCAATATATATTGAATTCGATAAGGAAACGAATTTAAAATAGAATATTTTAAACAAAAAGGAAATCGATAGACTGGTAATAGTAAGAGAAACATATATACGTTAAAAATGAATAATTGGGTTTAATAGTGTGTTTATTCGAGGTTAGTGGTTTTGCTATTTTGAAGTTGAGGATGTTTTCAGTCACGGTCTGAGAGGTAATTTTACACCAACTTGATTGATTTCATTTTTAATTGATAAATAGCAAGATCCAGTCTCGAAGAGAAGTGTTTGAAAAAGAGTTAGTTGAATAAAATAATTTGGATTGTCGTAACGATGTTTACACAACATTCGTTTTAACCCAAGTGATGGAACTTTGGAAATATATAAGTAAATATTTCCTGAGTATAATTAAAGTAGTCGGGAAAGAGATAAGTGATTGAAATTTGTTTCAATTTTAAATAGAATATATTTGCTAAGTGTAGAAAATAAAAGTAGGTGATATAGGGAAATGTTTTTCCAAATAGCGTAAGAGTCCTACAAGATCACTGAAAACATTTGGTTAACGGATATTGATAGGGAAATGAGGAAGTGAATTAATTAATGAAATATTAATTAACGGACCTAGTGATTGATGGATATTATGGATGAATGTTTGTTTTCTTTTCTTCGATAGTTAAATAATCAACTATCGAAGTATTTGCCAATATCGTTGTCAATATGGGGAGATCGGTTGGATTATTACCCGTGAACCACTCTATATTGGCAGTAGCGTTGCGAGTCAGATCATATGAAGATAATCGAAGAAGGAGTGAAGTGCAAGGACTTTTTCTATTAATATAAATTTTGCCTTCGGTTTCGTTCAATCCCAAAACGAACGTATATAGACGAATGTCTGACAAAGTATTTCCAATGATCGCATGAGTTGGTCTGTATAAATATATATGGTTGCAACAGATTTATTCCCTTAGCATAACATCCATAATATTTGAGCAAATCAATTAGTGATTAACGGATCTGACAATGTGGCATTCAAAGTAATTGTGCTATCAATGAATGGAAAGTAATCGTAGCCTCAGGCCTCAACAACTGGAAATGACAAAAATCGGGCAGGCAGCATGGCTATGTGGGTCGCTCCCATTAGGATGTATAATCACCTATCTAGAGGTTCATTTAATTTCTTATTCTATTCGATGTTGTCCCATTCGGGAAAGGTTGCTGATCCCAATCGTTGGTGATATACATTCGATACACTCAAGCGAAATGAGTGGTCGGTCATGTGTGGGCCGGGTTGCAAGATGTTCTTGTTGAACCCAGTGTATTCCTCTCTAGAGATACACTATCGGAAGGTGGTTCCATACCTTGTCATAGTTGGAAATCCAATCTCCAATAAGCGCCCTGCGGTTTTTGATTTTATACTATGTATGTGGAGCGTGAGATGCAAGCGTTTCCGCTAGATTGTTATTTATTTGATTTAGACACTATTATAATATCATTGGATTTTCGTATCAAAGTGTTTTGGGTTATAGTAAGGTAAAAACCGTTCATGTTTATGTGTGGGCTGGTCTTTCTATTACCTTCCCTTTTGAAAGGATTTTGAAAGTTAAACAAATGGTTGGAGTTTACTCACACCAGTCCCATGACTGACCCAGAGTTTATTTTGTTTGTTTTCCCTAAACTCTTGGGTGCCCAAATTTGTATGGGCAGTCAAGTAGTCGGGATTTTGCAGATTTATTTGTAGGAGCTTGAAGCAGGAGGCTTCACCAGTTAGCTATAGACTATCAAATTTCCGCTGTGTATTGTGTTGTATCTGGAAACAGGTGTTTATAACTGTTCCAGGAATAACTGTTGTGCTCTGATAATGGTATGTACATACAGTTACTGATTTGTATTTCAAAAAGTTATGTTATATAATATATTTTATTCGTTCCGCTGTGAGTTTGTGATCTTCGTTTTTTTCTATTCTAATCTTTCTTTCTACTTCTCATCCTCTAACTTCTTTCTAATAATGATTCGTATTTCTGTGCAATTTGGGTTGGACTAGTGGTGTTATTAGTCGACTCAGATAGTACAAATTTGCGGGCCTTTACATTTAAATTCAAATATGAATTTAAAAATAGAATTTTAAATCATTCGAAAGGGAACAATGGTTTTTATCCCGTGATTCGGAATATCAAAGGGATGGAGTTTCAAATAGAAATTTGAAAAGGAAACTTGTTTAAATATATGAAACAAGGAAGTTGAATTTATAAATAGTGTTATAAATTTGGTAAAATAAATTATCATTTGGATAATTCGAATCATTTAAGTTCAAATAGGAATTTAAAAGTAAGTTGGGAAGTGTTTTGAAACAAAATGATTGATTATATTTCGGAATTCGGAATATAAGCTGAATTGAGAATAATTCAATGGGTCTATAATTGGAATTCGATTATATCGAATTTTATAAATAATTTATTTATAAAAGGAATTGGAATTAAATATTGAAAATCGAAGTATAAATAAATATATTACCAAGTTAGGAAAAATCAATAATTACAGTTAATGGAAATATTAAGTTGAATTGGGGAAAATTGATTTGAAATATATCAGAATGGAGTTGAAATTATTATAACCGAAGTTTAAACGTTTATATATATAAAAAAATATAATTAAAATGAACTCGTCGTAGCACGGCAGTTTGTAAATTGGAATTTCGAACTTCAATTGAGTAGATAGAACTCAATTCAAGTCGGAATTCTTTGAAACAAGAATCATCCGGACCAATTTAATAATAGTTTTCTAATGGAAGAGAAAATTCTGGATTTCGTCGTATAGATTTTGAGTTATGTCAAAATCAAATTTTCAGAAAAGCAGCGCCATAACCATTATAAAACCATCACGGTTTACTTAATTTTATAAAAGGATTTTAAGCGAATAAAATCCGAATTTCTATTTAGAAAATTTCAGATTTTGAGTTGTAAAGTATATGCGAACTCAAGTGGAGTAATGGATTGATTTTTGAAACAAAAATCAGATTTTAATCATTGAATAGAATTAACTAATTTGAATAATAATTAATTAATCGAAATTTGATTTGAAAATAGACTCTGAATAAGTAAAGGAGATTTGAGAAATTTTATTCGAAATCGAATATGAAACTTGAGTCGAAATGGGATTAAATTAATTCATCAGCAAGATAAAATGATAAATGAACATGATATGTTCAAATATAAAGTGGAAGAGGCAAAATAGCCATTTAGAAAATAAACTAGCGAATTGGGTTAAGACGAATGAATTGAGTTGAAACCAAATAGGAATATTTGTATGTGTTAAGCAGGTATGGAAATGAAGTGTATAAAGATTATAATTCGAGTGCTCGACAAAAAGGTACACGTTTAAATTCCATATGAGATTTTATGCACCGAATCGGCAAGCCACTTGGCTTTTTGATTTTCTTTTTGAATGGAAAGGGCCTAGAGAGGCGTTTTGAAGTTTGAACTTTTTGCCGGTACAAAGGAGGTTCTAGCGAAATTTTCTGGAAATTTAAGGAGTTAGAATATTTTTAAGAAAACTTGATAGCTAGAAATCAATGTGTCAATATATATAGAATTCGATAAGGAAACGAAATTAAAATAGAATGTTATAAACAAGAAGAAAATCTATAATTAAATCTGATAAAATTAGAAAGAGAAATGTATGCGGGTTTAAAAATGAATAATAGATTTTATGATGTCCGTTTTGAAGTTAAGGATGTTTTCAGTCAAGGTCTGAGAGGTAGTTATGCCCCAACTTGATTGATTTCATTTTTAACCGATAAATAGAAAGATCCAGTCTCGAAGAGAAATGTTTGAATAAGAGTTAGTTGAATGCAGTATTGTGGGTTGTTTGTAACAATGTTTTACACAACATTCGTTTTAACCCAAGTAATTGGAATTTTGGAAATATATTATAAATATTTCTTAAGTATAAAAATAACCGAGTTCGGGGAAGAGATAAGTAATTGAAATATTTCCCAATTATAAATATAAGATATTTTCTACGTATAGAAAATCAAAAGAAGCTGGTATATGGAAATGTTTTCAAATAGTGTACGAGGCCAAGATGATTGTCGAAAATATTTGGTTAGCAAATATTGAAAAAGAAATCGAGAAGTGTTTTAATTAATGAAACATTAATTAAAGAGCCCAGTGATTGTTGGATGTTACGGATGAATGTTTGTTTGTTTTTCTTCGATAGTTAAATAACCGACTATCAAAGTGTTTGCCAATATCGTTGTCAATATGGAGAGACCGGTTGGATTATTATCTGAGAACCACTCCGTATTGGCAGTAGCGTTGCGAATCAGATTATATGAAGATAATCGAAGAAGGAGTAAAGTGCAAGGGCTTTTTCTATTAATGGAAATAGTGCCTTCGGTTTTGTTCAATCCTAGAACGAACGTATATGACGAAAGTCTGACAAAGTATTTCCAATGATCGCATATGTTGGTCTATATATATATATATATATATATATATATATATATATATATATATAGTGGTGGAGAATTTATTCTCTTAGCATAATATCCAGAATATATTTATGCAAATCAATTAGTGATTAACGGATCTGACAATGTGGCATTCAAAGTGATTGTGCTATCAATGAATGATAAGAAATCGTAGCCTCAGGCCTCAACAACTGGGAAATGACAAAAATCGGGAAGGCAGCATGGCTATGTGGGTCGCTCCCATTAGGGTGTATAATCACCTATCTAGAGAAATTCCTTTTACTTCTTTAATCTATCGATGCTGTCCGTTTTCAAGAACCGGTTGCTGAGCCCAAACGTTGGTGATATACATTCGATACACTCAAGCGAAATGAGTGGTCGGTCATGTATGGGCCGGGTTGCAAGATGTTCTTGTTGAACCCAGTGTATTCCCCTCTAGAGATACACTATCGGAAGGTGGTTCCATACCTTGTCATGTTGGAAATCCAATCTCCAATAAGAGCCATGCGGTTTTTGGTTTTATATTATATATGGAGCGTGAGATGCAAGCGTTCCGCTAGATTCTATTTATTTGAGGTAGACATTATTATCATATCACTGGATTTGATATCAAAAATATTTTGGGTTATCGTAAGGTAAAAACTATCCGTGTTTATGTGTGGATCGGTCTTATGATTATCATTTCTTTCGAAAGCATTTTTAAAGTTAAACAAATGATTGGAGTTTACTCACACCAGTCCCATGACTGACCCAGAGTTTATATTGTTTTTGTTTTCCCTAAACTCTTGGGTGCCCAAATTTGTACGGGCAATCAAGTAGTCGGGATTTTTCAAATTCACTTGGAAGAACTGGAAGCAGGAGTCTTCACCAGTTAGCCATAGACTATTATATTTCTGCTGTGTACTATGTTGTATCTGGAAACAGGTATTTATAACTGTTCTAGGAATAACTGTTGTGCTCTGATAATGGTATGTATATACAGTTACAGATTTGTATTTCAAAAGTTATGTTATTTAATATACTTTATTCGTTCCGTTGTGAGTTTGTGATCTTCATTTTCATCTACTCTAACATTTATTTCTTTCTATTTCTCATCCTCTAACTTCTTTCTAATAATGATTCGTATTTCTGTGCAATTTGGGTTGGACGTGCGGTATTATTAGTCAACTCAAATAGTACGGATTTGCGGGCCATTACAGTTGGTATCAGAGCTTAGGTTGAGCGAATAACTAGGCTTGTTGGGATGTGCTCATTAGAGATAGGGTCAGTAGTGCCCTAGAATGAGTTTAGTGTATATATATACGAGAGCACGTATTTGTTATTCGATATAAAAATTTATTTTATATTGTGTTGGCTAGTATGTTGAGTGGTTTATGAATTCTAATCGAATCGTGGGACGCCACGAAGTCGGTAGGAATTTCTAAATCCTTGAACAGAAAATTTCGACATGCTATTGTTTTAATGTGGGTAAATGGAATAATTTTATCCAAAATTCTATTTTTATATAGAAAGGAATAATACTTTGAAATTATAATATATGGATGTGTTGGATGTTATTATTATAATCAGATGAGATTATAAAAATTGAAATGGTTATATATAACCAAATAGAACTTGTATATGAATAATATATATAAATGAGATGAATCGGAATTAGATTTAAAACAGAATTTGGAATTTAAATCCTGGGAGATTCGGAAAATATTTTCTAAAGTATATTAAAATAATATAGCTTTGTTTTCGGAATGGATTTGAACAAAAACCATTTTTGAATGGATATTGGAATTGATAAAGCACTGAACTCACTTCAGTGGTTGGAAGATAATTCTGATGATGACTGCAACATCATCAGTGTTCATTTTCGAGTTTCTAAGTAATGATTGTTACCATAGAAAAGTTTTGTTGGAAATTTGTTTGAAAGAAAACAAGTTGGTTTGAAAATTCAAATGTTTTGAATTTAAAGTGGAAATAAAGATATATATATATATATATATATTTATGTGATTTCTAAAGGATTTAAAATAAAAACCCAGGGATTTGAATTCGGGAATTTAAATTTAACTTAACCAAGTTAAATGGATCGAAGTGAATGAATTGATTAAAATCAATTTGAATGAAAATTGAATGGAAGATGAATTGGATGTGAAGATATCAAATCATTCAGATTAAATAAATGTAAGCCTATATGATGTGGAATATGAATGAAAACAAAAGTTTAGTAGGAATTAAACTTTGTTGAAATAGGAAGAGTTGAGTTCAACTAAATGAGTTTTGAAAAGTAAATGGGTTTACAGAATTTTTCTTATCTTAGTAATTTCGGGGACGAAATTCTTTTAAGAAGGGAAGAATGTAACGACCCGGATTTTTCTGATCGATTAATTTTGAATATTTAATATTATTTTATTATGATTTTAAATATTGAATTGACAATATAAATGAATTTTTATACTTAGCTATCGATTTCGATTTAATATCGAATATATTAAATTATCGTAATACGAAGTATAATTGAATTCGAAGTTAAAAACTGAATCAAAACCATTAGATAAGCAGTATAAATTCTATAACAATATATAGACGATAATAATAATAATTTATTATTGAGAGATTTATTTGTTTGAATTTAAATTATATTATATTATATTAATATATTTTATAAATACGTTCAAATATAATTTTAGAATATTTTCTGTTGAGTTCAAAATAGTGTTGTAGCATTTGACCGTCCGTCGTTACGTTGAAATAGCGGTTCACGATTTTTAATTGTGAACCCCGAGATATTTATAATGGATAAGATCGAAATCGAATCGAAAATCAAATCGATATCTATTTAAAAAGGATTAAAATCTCTTTGTTTCAAATCGCAGTTAAATTAATTTCAAATCAAATTAATTACAATGTACTATGTACAGTAGTAAATTACTTAATGCCGAAGTATTCGGTTTGTATAAAACCGTGACGCTCCTTTTTGTTTCTTCCATTTTCGATATTCTGAAAATGAATACCAAAGCTTCAAATAAATGGCAAATTCCCAAAACAAATTCATAGTGCTCGATTCCTAAAGTAAAATCGAAACTGGTATTTCCCCTTTCCTAGTTAAAACCGTGAATCTCCCTTTCCTTAATTTCCTCATTTTTATACCCTTCTTATGTAACAACCCGGAAATTTTGAGCCAATTAAAAATTTTTATTTTGGTTATTTTAATGAATTTTGAATATTTAAAATGGATTATTTTAAATAATAACGACTGAAAATTTATTTTCGACGAAATGAAAACGAATAAATTTATTTTAATTATAAAACGAGCCTGAAATGGCGTGGTAGTTTGGAAATTCGATTTCGAATTTCAAATGAATATACAAAATTCATTTTAAGTTGTAAATGGACGAAACAAGAAATATCTAAATCTGTTTAATCATATCTTTTTAACGGATGTAAGAAACTGAGATTTCGTTTTAAAAATTGAGAGATATGTCCATTTTAAAATTCAGAAAAGTCGTTGTGGAATTTATATATATTTTAATATATATAAAGGCCCTTAAAAATAGCCGTTTTGCAAACGACCTCGGTTTTCGACGAAACCACTTTTGTTGGATCCGTGATGTCAAATTATTGCTAGGTTTCAAAATTCATAATTTTCTGAATTAGTATGTGAGCGTGGCGAAGTTAAACGTGTTTTGATAGTTTTAGTCAAATTAGGTCGACCAGAAAATGGCCATTTTTCAAACCATCTCAGAATTTGACGAAATTAGTTTTGTTAGGACCATATCGTCAATACGAAGCTAGAAATAATTTTTCGGGAATTTTTAGAGTCCGTATGTGGCCCTGGTAATTTAAAATGTATGTTTAAATTAAATATATACTGATTTATATTTTAATTTAAAGAAAAACTGATTCAAACAGTCAAATTGGCCTACGAAACATATCCCATTGTGTTCGGAATGAGGGTAATTATCTAGGGGCGACAATCGTTGGGTTTTAATTGGAGTTCGAATGTGAAGTTCACTTTTGAAAAGATTTTGAATTAAAATATTATTATTATTTATTATAAATAGCCAATGGAAATAAAACCCTAGCCCAAATTCTTCAGACCCGCCGCCGATCCAAAAAGAAAGGCCCCGATTCTTCGATTCTTCTTCCCTCATTTTCTCCCAAACCTCTCATTAAAAACTGAAATACGAAGAGGGAAGATTGGAGAGCTCGTCGAGCTCTAGAAGACTGACGGTGGTGATGACTTACCATGGATCAGATAGCTCGAATTTCGAGCCACAATGTCCCGCTGTCGAACGGGTTTTGCCGGAGCTGGGGACCGCCGAGTACGGCGACATAGCAGGCCAGGGGGCGCGACGTTGGGGCAGAGGCGGTGGTGGATTCCGATGGGTGGCGAAGGGCCCCACGTGGCGGCGATTCCTAACCCTAGGCGTCGAGCAACATTCTGGAACAACAGCCTTAGTTGTCAATGGGGAAGAAAGGTTGATTAAAACCTTGTTTAATTTAATTAATTATTTAATTAAAGTGTTCAATGTATTAAAATCCACATCTCCTTCATACGAGGTCAAAAAAAAGAATGGTCAGTTGCGTTGAACTCATGTTGGCAAACTCTACATTTCAGGACTAAATAGGTCCAATTTAGAGCACGTTAGAATTTCGGACAAATTCAAATCCAGATTGTTCAAAAATTCAGATAAAAACTGACGGAGTGGATCCCAATGTGAGAATTCTCTCACTATATTATTTTCTGTACAATTATTTATTGTATAACTGCATATATGAACTGCTGCCCGTTGTCCATAGACCATGGACGACTTATTTGCTTGTATTCTATGTGAAAATATTATATATATGAAAGTGAAAATATCGTATATATACGAAGTGAAAATATCGTATATATATATGAAATGAAAATATCGCATATATTGGAAGTGAAAATATCGTATATATACGAAGTGAAAATATCGTATATATTGAAAGTGAAAATATCGTATATATATTGAAAAGTGAAACTATCGTATATATTGAAAGTGAAAATATCGTATATATATTGAAAAGTGAAAATATCGTATATATTGAAAGTGAAAATATCATATATACTGAAAGTGAAAATATTGTATATATATTGAAAAGTGAAAATATCGTATATATATTAAAAAGTGAAAATATCGTATATATATTAAAAAGTGAAAATATCGAATTGAATTGAAAAGAAAATGAAATCGAATTGAATTGAAAAGAAAATGAAATCGAATCAAATTGAAAAGAAAATGAAATCGAATTGAATAGAAAAGAAAATGAATTCGAATTGAATAGAAAAGAAAATGAAATAAATTGAAATCGAATTGAAATCAAATTGAAATCGAGTTGTAATCAAATTGAAATCGAACTGAAATCGAACTGAAATCGAATTGAAATTGAAATTGAATTGAAATCAAATAGAAATGAAGGTAAAAAGAATTTAAAAAGGGAAAATTCAATTTTGATTTGAAATCGAATGGAAAGTTGAAATCATTTTGAAAACAAATTTAAAACGATTTATAAAATTCGTTTTAAAAGGAAATCGATGAAATATATATTATATATATAATAAAATGGCCTGAATAGATCGCGCCGCGCTACGGCAGTTCACGAATTTCGACCATAAACTTCGAACGGACATTACGGGAGATCCGACCGTCGGATTCTCCTAAATCCGGGACCGTTGGGTTCGTATCGAAAAGAGATTTCTAATGAATATGAGAAATTTGAAATCTAACAGTTGGATTTGGAATTATGTCTAAATCAAAATAGGAAAAGGTCGCTGTACGTGCAGTTCGATGGCCGTTTGTGGAAATCGACTGTACGGGCCTTGATAAAATTATTAAAAATATCAATAATTTGTGTAAAATCGTAATAAATGATTTGGAAAGAATTGGGCTGAAAAATCCCATATTTGAAAAGATAAACTAGTTATTAACTAGAATAATAATTTATTTATTTTTAAATAAATAAATTGGATTTGAAATGGTTTTAAAAATAACCAGAATTTCCAATATATGAATTGGAATGGATTTGAATCAAAATTATCTTCGGAATATTTCGATGTTGGATTTCGTGATTATACAGATATGGTTGTGGAAATTTGAAAGATATATTAATATCGTTATTTCCAATACAATATTTGTTGGTTTCAGAATTTGATGTTGAATATAAGCCGATACTATTTTCTATTCAGAGCCTTGTGTTTAATATCAAATTGGATTTGGGGTTTGTCATGAACTGTGTTTAAATGACATTAGTTCTTTAACCCGCATAAAAGCATGATTAATTTTCAAAAAGTAGAACAAGCAATATGAAATGATTTTAGAGATGAAACCAATTGGTTTTTGAATAAATCTTTAATTAGATTTGGACAAATGAATGGTGATCAAATTTACCAAAACACGTGATGTGATTAAACGAAATGTACTTAGTTGTTGATATTGATTGGGGTTGATTGATTGTTTGGATGGTGCTCGACCAGTTTATGAGCAGAATGTGCTTTTACATTTAGCATTGGGTTGGGTAGAAATACTGGTATGCTAACACCTTGTGAAACACTTCACGATTTGACGATAAGGTGTTTAGCGATGTTGTGTTCATTTCAAATTTAATGAATGATTGTGAAATGATATATTTTTCTTAAGTGAAAATAAATGTATTCCCGATTTTGGACAGGGAATGTTTTATAAAAATGTTTTATAAAACAGAAAGGATTTCGAGGCCCAAAACCCGATGATTTCTAAAATGATTTAGAAATGTATTATGGTTTTACAATGTATTTCATCGCGTATTGATTAGTTGCTATTGATAACATGTTTGTTTGGTGGCGGAGAATTTATTCTCTTGCTTAACACCCTTCTTTGAGACGTACGAGCTCAAAGGTTATGTGATTAATAGTGACTGGTCATATCTGTGAATTACTGATGTGAAGTACTATATTTTGAAAGTACTTGTGATTATTATGTTGTGAAATGATTTTCCCTACTTCGGGATATGAAATGATTTATTATGTGGCTAAAGAGTCAGGTAACCCTGAGACTAAAATATGGGTGAGAGGGCGGTGTATGCTCTCCATGTGTGGGAGGTGCATCATCGGTGTAGCCTGCTCCTATGTGGGGGTAGGTGCACATTTATATATCGAGTTGCGAGGTGCGTACCCTTTGCCTTGTCGATGGGGAGCACGATATTTGGTTGCATACTTGTCTGTATGCATTGTTATGTTTTGGAATTCATATTTCCAAACGATTTGATTTGAGATCCCGAAGTGAAATCTACTTTGATATAGAAAGTTAGATATGTATTTCAAATGATTTGAAATAAGAAATCGGGAATAAAAGTCCGAAGGAATAATTTCTGTAAATTGAATTGGATTTGGAAAATCTAAGTGTGGTGATTAATCTAAATGGGTAGATTGGGATATTGCATGTTGGTTGATGCATAGTAGATCCATATATCTCTATTGATTAGTGTTTATACACTGGCATTCATGGGGGTAAACCCGTTCCGCGTTAGCAGCATGGTCCTGTGATTTGTCTTATGATTAAATAAGTTAATTTTAACTGTAGAGTTTCTCACACTAGTCCCATGACTGACCTATAGTTTGCTTTTCCCTTGCAAACTCGGGTGCCCTTATTTTCCACTCGGGCATTCGAGTAGTTTATTTTGCAGATATATAAGAAGGATTCTGGATCGAAGCGAAAAGCTGTGTCTAGAGTATTGATAGTCTTCCGCTGTGTTATTTATTTATTTCCGCTGTATTGTATTACATTTATGTAAATTTATATTCCGATGTGTATTATTTTCGATATACTCTGATATTCTATACTCTGATGTAACATTATTATGAGATTTATAGAAGTCTTATGTTATTTATTCCGATGTTTTGTATACCCAGAGTTAGCGTATGCGGGATTCGAACGGTCTTGGTCGGTTTAGCGATCGATCAGGTCCGGGCGAAATCCGTGTCGTTGCAGCTGGTATCGGAGCTTTGGTTAACTCAAATCTTTGGGGTACAACTCGTTAGAACTGAACAAAAGACTCATCAGAGGTAGGATTAGTAATATCCTATAGAAGAATCCTCATTAGAGATAGAATCAGTAGCATTCTAGAATGAGTGACTCGTTAGAGATGGGGTTAGAAATGCCCTAGAATGAGTTGAGAGTAATATGATTATATATAACGTATTTGTGATTATATATATAATCCGGTCTTAGAAAATTTGATTTTTGATTATATAAAATAATATATTTGAAATTTTAATCAACAAATTGATTGTTGGTTGTGTTGTGTGATTATTAGTTCAACTAATCAGAATATTGAATTGATAATACCAATAAGAGAATGTAAGGTGAATTAGCCAATTTGAATCAAATATAGAACTGAATTGAAAATTGGTTGAAATTGCATGCATATACATGTACTTACATTGAACAGGCCATAGCAAGGACGCTAGAGCAGAGAAATAAAATTGTTTGCCCAACAAATAGGTACATGTTTACAAATTTATTGGGTTTGGATGATTTTATGAGCCGATTGGCTAGCCGCTTGGCTTTTTCTTTTTCATTTGGATTGAAGAAGGCCATGGGAGGCTATACGAAATATCCCCAAGTCCCCGGTGCAGGGGAGGTTATGGCGAAATTTTTCGAAAATTTAGGGTGTTAGCCAAATTTTTGAATTTTTTTAAAAGTTCTTAGAAACTGAAAAGTTGAAGAATTTAAGCCGTAAAGAAAATAATGGAAGTTGAGTTGATTTGTTAAACAACTTTCGGCTTTGTTCCTTTTCGGGACAAAAAGTTTTAAGTGGGGGAGATTGTAACAACCCGGAAATTCTGAGCCAATTTAAATTTTTTAATTTGGTTATTTTAATGAATTTTGAATATTTAAAATGGATTATTTTAAATAATAACAACGGAAAATTTATTTTCGACGAAGTGAAAACGAATAAATTTATTTTAATTATAAAACGAGCCTGAAATGGAGCGGTAGTTTGGAAATTCGATTTCGAATTTCAAATGAATATACAGAATTCGTTTTAAGTCGGAATTGGACGAAACAAGAAATATCTAAATCTGTTTAATCATATCTTTCTAACGGATGTAGAAACTGAGATTTCGTTTTAAAAGTTGAGAGATACATCCAGTTTAAAATTCAAAAAAGTCGTTGTGGAATTTATATATATTTTAATATATATAAAGGCACTTAAAAATAGCCGTTTTGCAAACGACCTCGGTTTTCGACGAAACCACTTTTGTTGGATCTGTGATGTCAAATTATTGCTAGGTTTCAAAATTCATAATTTTCTGAATTAGTATGTGAGCGTGGCGAAGTTAAACGTGTTTTGACAGTTTTAGTCAAATTGGGCCGACCAGAAAATGCCCATTTTTCAAATGGTCTCAAAATTTGACGAAATTAGTTTTGTTAGGACCGTATCGTCAATACGAAGCTAGAAATAATTTTTCGGGAATTTTTAGAGTCCGTATGTGTCCCCGGTAATTTAAAATGTACATTTAAATTAAATATATACCGATTTATACTTTAATTTAAAGAAAAACTGATTCAAATAGTTGAATTGGCCTACAAAACATATCCCATTGTGTTCAGAATAGGGGTAATTAGCTAGGGGCGACAATCGTTGGGTTTTAATTGGAGTTCGAATGCGAAGTTCACTTTTGAAAAGATTTTGAATTAAAATATTTTTATTATTTATTATAAATAGCCAATGGAAATAAAACCCTAGCCCTAATTCTTCAGACCTGCCGCCGATCCAAAAGGAAAGGCCCCGATTCTTTGATTCTTCTTCCCTCATTTTCTACCAAATCTCTCAGTAAAAACTGAAATACGAAGAGGGAAGATTGGAGAGCTCGTCGAGCTCTAGAAGGCTGACGGTGGTGATGACTTACCATGGATCAGATAGCTCGAATTTCGAGCCATAATGACCCGCCATCGAACGGGTTTTTCCGGAGCTCGGGACCGCCGAGTACAGCGCCGTGGCAGGCCGGGGGGCGCGACGTTGGGGCAGAGGCGGTGGTGGATTCCGATAGGTGGCGGAGGGCCCCACGTGGCGGCGATTCCTAACCCTAGGCGTCGAGCAACATTATGGAACAACGGCCTTAGTTTTCAATGGGGAAGAATGGTTGATTAAAACCTTGTTTAATTTAATTAATTATTTAATTAAAGTGTTCAATGTATTAAAATCCACATCTCCTTCATACGAGGTCGAAAAAACGAACGGTCAGCTGCGTTGAACTCGTGTCCGCAAACTCTATATTTTAGGACTGAATAGGTCCAATTTAGAGCACGTTAGAATTTCGGACAAATTCAAATCCAGATTGTTCAGACATTCAGATAAAAACTGACGGAGTGGATCTCAATGTGAGAATTCTCTCACTATATTATTTTTTGTACAGTTATTTATTGTATAACTGCATATATGAACTGCTCCCCGTCGTCCACAGACCATAGACGACTTGTTTACTTGTATTCTGTAATAACCCGGAAATCTGGGCCAATTTAAAAATTTTATTTTGGCAATTTTAGCGAGTTTTGATTATTTAAAATGAATTATTTTAAATAATAACGATGAGAAATTTATTTTGAATAGAATTCGAACATATATATTTATATACGTCGTCGTTAGAATATAAATATTTATTTTAAATCATAAAAGGAATTGAAAATGGCGCGGTAGTTCGATAATTCGATTTCAAAATTCAAATGAATGTGCCAGGTGCAAAATAAACCGGATTTTTACGAAACCAAAAATATTAGAATCTAATTGAGAATATCTTTCCAACGAATCCGAAAAATCAAAATTTCATAGCGAGAATCAAAAGTTACGTCCAGTAGAAATTTCAGAATAGTCGCTATGCAATTCTGGCCTTTAAAAATGGAAATTTTGCAAACGACCTCGGTTTTCGACGAAACCACTTTTGTTGGATTTGTGATGTCAAGTTATGGCTAGGTTTCAAAATTCGTAATTTTTCGAATCAATATGTGAGCGTGGCAAAGGAAAACGCGTTTGACCAGTTTTAGTTGATTTTAATCGACTGGAAAATGGCCATTTTTCAAACGGTCTCAGAATTCGACGAAATTAGTTTTGTTAGGACCGTATCGTCAATACGAAGCTAGAAAATATTTTTCGGGAATTTTTCTAGTTAGTATGTGGCCCCGGTAAATTGAAATGTGCGTTCAAATTCAATATATAGAGTTATATTTTGATTTTGACGAAAACTGATCGAAATAGCTTACGATACATATCCCATTGTGCTCGGAATGGGGGTAATTAGCTATGGACGACAGGCGGTGGATTCGATTTTGAGTTCGAATGAAAAAGTTACTTTTTAGTGGATTAAAATAAATTAAATAAATAATATAACTTCCTACCACCCCCTTTATCTCCCCTTTTACCAAGTCAACCCCCTCCCTTATTCAGTTCGATCAAAGAAAAGAAAAAAAAGAATAAAAAACAACGCTTGAACCCTGGAGCCACAACCGCTCGAGGCGCCGACCACCCAGCTCGACGCGTAGGCCACCGCGCCCCCGATCCGCCGCCCCTCCCTCCGGCGTTTGAAGATGCCAGCAACCCCCTCGCACGCTGCTCTCCGTCTTCTTCATTTCACCGCCCGGAAACCACCGCAACCCATATTAGCCCACCGCCGACCACCCCCTTCCCGTCCTCGCCCCAAACTCGAATTGTAAGTCCTCCTTTTTAGTTTTTTTTATATATTGTTTTTAATTTCAGTTTTAATATAAATAATATTATGTAAATTTCAGATTTTTAATTTATATAAAGTTATAATATTTTCATATGAAGAAGGATCTTTATTTAGGTGTAAAAGATAAAGATGTGGTTTTTCTATATATAAAGGTAGAAAGATTCAATTTTTAATCGTAGAAAAGATTAGATTTTTGATTTAGAAAAGACATGATTTCTAAAAATGTAAAGACGTGATTTTTAAATAGTAGAAATAATAAAGATGTGATCTTTATAGAAATAGCCATGTAAAAATATGATTTTCATGTTATATAGATAATAAAAATTCGATCTTTATATCATAAAAAGAATAAAAATATGATTTTTATTCATGTAGAATAATAAAAATATAATTTTTATTATATTACTAGAAAGATAAAAATGGAATTTTTATCTATATAGTAGCGGTATAAAAATAGAATTTTTATCCATATAGCGTAGTTATAAAAATGTGATTTTTTATATATATAGCAACAATATAAAAATGTGATTTTTTATATATGTAGTGGATACGGTAGACGAAAGTGACGAAAGGCGAGCGACGAAGATTTACTACATAAGAAGAGTCGTGGCATTGGTTTAGCTAATCGGTGAGAACTCCTCATCTTTAATTTAAATTTCTAGTTAAAAATATATACTAGGATGCATACGGTGTTTAGTAGCACCCGACACCCGTCGTCCATAGACCATGGACCGCTTGTATGCTTGTTTGTTTGATTTTGATGTGTAGTTGATTGTGTGATGTGAAATGAAATGAAATATTTATATAATTGAAAATATTTTATAGTTAAAAATATAATTTTTAACGTGTATATAAAATAAATATTTATAAACAAATCGGCTGATTTGTTTATATACACTGATTTGACTGATATTGTTTGGGATGATAAATTTTACACATCGCCCAACTGCACAAATAAAATCTGTGTTTGTTGATTTGAAACCCCACACGGGTATTGGGATGAGATTTGCCGTACACTAATCCCGATTGTTTAGTTGTATGTCAATCGATGGATTGACAGACTGTGTAACCGTTAATTATTTATATTTAATGCTTATGCAGTTGTATGGTGCACTCTGGATGAAGGTTGATTATTTATCGTTGTTATTTTATACATGTGTTGTAGAAAATCCATATAATCAACATTATATGGTAATTGATTGGGCCTCATTCCGGTTTTGAAATAGAATATTTGAAGAGAAATATTTGAATAAAATATTTGAGAAGAAATATTTGAAACGAAATATTTGAATGGAATATTTGAAATAGAAATATATAAAGCCGTGTTGATTAGATATGCGCTATTTTGACGTGAACGATATTTATATCGATTTTATTCATTTTTCAATGAATATTGAAAGTGATTTGAAATTCGAATTAAATTGAAATGAATTGAAATTCGAATTAATTTGAAATAGATTTGAAATTCGAATTAAATTGAATAGATTTGAAATTCGAATTAAATTGAAATGAAGTGAAATTCGAATTAAATTGAAATTGAATTGAAATCGATTTGAAGTGAAATTAAAATGAATTTATATTGAAAAATTCGATTTTGATTTGAATTGGAAAAGGAAGTTGCAATCGTTTTGAAAACGAATTTAAAACGATTTATATAATACGTTTTGAAAGGAAATCGACGAAATATATATAACATATATATATATATATATATATATATATATAATGGCCTGAATAGAACGCGCCGCGCTGCGGCAGTTCGCGAATTTCGACCAATGACTTCGAATGGATATTACGGGAGATCCGACCGTCGGATTCTCCTAAAACCGAACCGTTGGGTTCGTATCGAAAAGAGCATTCTAACGAATATTAGAAATTTGAAATATAACAGTTGGATATGGAATTATGTCCAAATCAAATTTGGAAAAGGTCGCTGTAAGTGCAGTTCGATGGCCGTTGATGGAAATCGACTGTACGGGCCTTGATAAAATTATTAAAAATAGTAATAATTTGTGTAAAATCACAAGAAATGATTTGTGAAGAATTGGGATGAAAAACTCCATATTTGAAAAGATAAATGTAGATTTTTATCGAAATGAACTAGTTTTGAACTAGAATAATAATTTATTTATTTTTAAAATAAATAAAATGGATTTGAAATGGTTTCCTGGGGAAAAAGATTAAATCTTTTTATTTAGATTTAATGAAGTGTACCAATTAAATAATATTTAATTGGAATTGAATTGGTATTGATTTTTGGGTTTATCGTGAATAGTGTTTTAAATAACACTTGTTCTTTAACCCGATAATTAATGGAATGTGATTTTGGATCGTCGTGAACGGTATCTTCAATAATACTATTCTTAGACCCAAAGGAGTTAAGAAAATCAGAAACTAACTGGAGATTAGTTAAGTTGAATGGTTTCTGGGGTATTGATCTGATGTTGGTTTCGGCCTTCGGGGTTAATACTTAGGGAATTGCTCACTTGCTAATTTACGGTTAGGGACTGATTGAAATGTGATGTGATTTTGGGGTTTATCGTGAACCGTGTTTTAAATGACACTGATTCTTTTACCCAGTCAAAGATTAAAACTAAGTGGAGTTTTAATGAATCTTTAATTAGATTGAAAAGATCGAGAATGGGGTGTCACCAGTTTTACTCCAGACGGTAGTTAAATCTTTAATTAGATTTGAACGTGAAATGGTAATTGAATTTACCGATAACACCGTGGTGTTAGATATATAGTATGACCAGTTTTACTTCATGGGATAAATAGGTTGGGATTGGGAAATAAAACAAATGATTACTTCGGTAAGGTTCGTTAATCCCGACTAGTTTGAAGTGATATTCAAAGGAAGATTAAAGAATAAATTTAAAAGAATTTATCTTTGATAAAATTAATGGGAACCTATCCCTAAGAATGTGAAATTTAGAAACTAACCGTAGGTTGGTTAAGAAGAATGGTTTCCTGGGTACTGATCCGATGTTGATTTTGGCCTTTGGGGTTAATATTTGGGGAATTATTCTCTTGCTAATTCGGTTAGTGACTGATGAATTGGAATGAGGCGTATGTTGTGTTTGTGTAACACTTGTTTATTATATATGCGAGTTATTCAGAAAGACCCGGTTTATCCCATTCTGAATAACTGATTCGACGATTAGTCGAAGATGAAGACGATGGTTGAAGACCGGAGGTCTTCACGTCGTTTGGATAATTACTGATGATCTTGATTGGGCCGTACACCCAAGAGGAGGGAATCAGTTGGTGATCGTCCATACGTACTTGGATATCGATGGATATGCAGGGTACTAGGTGCCTCCGGTTTCGTTCAGACCCAAAACGGACTTGTAAATGGACTGTGTGTCTGACATTGGATATCATTCTGTGTGACTGATATCGGTTGCATAGAGTGGTTTGCCTGTGTGGCATGCTAGGATGCAAATGATCAAGGCTTCTTTTGAAAAGCAGAGTCTTGTGGTTGATGATCAAAGCACGGCCCGTGTGGCATAGCTTTGTGTAGCGTTGATTCGCGAGCCTCACACCCCGGTTGTGAACCAGAAACGGGAGAGGACATCAGGGAAGGCATGCGTTTCCTTCTAGTTAGAAGTGGCATCAGTGGTTTTACACGCCCTAACGAGTTTAACTTATGTGGTTTTGTTGTTGCGAGGCGCCTCAGATATACCGGTGACTATGTGAAGCCGATGGAGTCATTCGTTGGCTCATTTACGCCCCAAAGGGCGGGGAAACGCAGTGTTCAGGCATTTTAATCCACATCGGTGTACCGGCCCTGACGATCCAAAGGCTTGACTGAGTACTTGCCTGAGGGGCGGACTAGAGCGTCTCGAATTCGGTGAGGACTATCTTTTGCCTCGGTTCACAGATGGAAATCCAACTTCCAATACGTGACGTTTCGGTTTTAGTTGTAACCCTATATATGGCGACATAATGGGATGGGGCGCTTATGCCGTCTATGATTGATACTTATGATGTGAAGTTGTTTTATACACTATGCACTTATAATAGTATCAAATGATTTGTTTTAAACGTATCAAGCATTACATGGCTATTATAAGGTAAAATCCCTATCCTTTGGCTTGCGTTGCATTGGGTGATGGGACCTGGGTCTTATAATAGCTTCATTGTTCTTTATTTAGCATTGCGCTGTCGTTTGATGCACTGGTATTCTTGGGAGGAAACCCATTCCGTATTATACGGCATGGTCCCTTGATTTACCTAACTTTAAAATAAAGATTAATAAATGTTTTAGTTCTCACACCAGTCACATGACTGACCTAGAGTTTATTGTTTTAACCTAAACTCTAGGTGCCCCTATTTTCGACACGGGCAGCTAGTAGTTTTGGTTTTGCAGATTTATATTCATAGGAACCTGGTTTACAGATGGAACGATACTCGGAAAGCTCTGTATCCGTGTATTACTTTCAGTTGTGTATTGTATTATTTTCCGCTGCTATGTAATATATTGTAATCTCTGATATTTTACTGTGTAATATTTATTCCTACTCTGTATATTCTTGTATTCTGGTGGAATTGTTGTAATATACAATGAAATGTTCTTCTGTCTGCATTCTGATGTGGCTTGTTCTCGACTAAATCCGGGCTTTCCTTACCGGGGAAGTTCGGGTCGTTGTGACGATATTTATCGTTGTGACGACCCCAAACCCCGTACTGACAATGGCAATGGTAATCTTTGGAATATAACACATAAACAGATAATAGTAGAACAGAAATAAGTAAATACACCAGATAATGTACAAATAACACACTGGATAAACAATAATCATCAGAGTGACACAGTATACAGGATCATACTTAGTACGAATACAGTTCAGCTATACATAAATGTCTACAGTGGAAAACAAACATAATATGTACAATAGGAGCTAAACAACATAAAAAGAGATAAATGATAGAATCCATCTTCAGCTCCAGCTATCCAGAAAGAGCCTGCTAAAACTTGAAGACAAGGCTGCCCATGTAGAAATAGGGGCACCCGAGTTTGCAAGTGAAACAAACTACGAGTCATTCATGGGACTGGTATGAGAAATCTACTTAACACATTTTATAATATGGCTAATCTCAGGACCACGCCACTTTCGTGGAACGGGTTTACTCCATTGGATTGCCAGTGCTTTACAACAAGTAAACCTTTTAAACATTGCCATGCTTTTTATAAAAAATGAAGCCATTATAAGACTCAGTTCCCATCACACAATGCAACGCAAACTGGAGGATAGAGTTTTTACCTTATAATGGCCAAAATGTGCTTGATACGAATAAAACAAAAGCATTTGATATTATTACTAGTGTTTATATGTTTCAAAAACAATTTCAAATCATAAGTATCAATCATAGGCGACATTAATGCCCTATACCACTATGTCGCCATATATAGGCATACAATCAAAACCGCACGATGTCGTATTTGGAAATTGGATCTTCGTCATGAACCAAGGAAAAAGATAATCCTTACCGACTTCGAGACGCTCTAGCCCGTGTCTCAGGCAAGTACTCGGTCAAGCCTTTGGATCGTCAGGGCCGGTCCACCGATGTGGATTAAAATTCCTGAACACTACGTTTCCCCGCCCTTTGGGGCGTAAATGAGAGAATGACTCCATCGGTCCCGGATCGACCGATATAACCGAGGCGCCTCGCAACAGCAACACCCACATAGGTGAAAATAATATAATTGTCAGCCAGTTCAAGCACTAACACCACCTCTAGCTAGAAGGAAACGCATGCCCTCCCTAAGGTCCTCTCCCGTTTCTGGTTCATACTGGGGTGTGAGGCTCGCGAATTCACGTTATACACAAAGCTATGCCACACAGGCGGTGCTTTGATCATCAACCATAAGACTTTGCTTTTCAACTGAAGCCTTGATCACTGCAACTCAGCATGCCACATAGGCAATTCACACCATGCAACTGATGGCTATCAATCACACAGAATGAATTCCAATGTCAGACACACAGTCCATTTGCAAGTCCGTTCTGGGTCTGAACGAAACCGGAGGCACTATATACCTCGTATACCCATCGATCTCCACGTACGTCTGGACGATCACCACTTATTATCCATATTTCGGGATGCCTCCCAATCAGGACATCAGTTACCATCCAACCGAGGTGAAGATCACCGGTCTACAACCACCGTCTTCATCTTTGACTTCCTATCGTCGATTCAGTTATTCAGAATGGGATAAACCCGGTCTTTCTGAGCAACTCGCGTATATAATAAACAAGTGCTACACAAACACAACATACGCCTCATTCCGATTCATTAGTCACCAACTGTAAATTAGTAAGAGAACGATTTCCCAAATATTAACCCCGAAGGCCGAAACCAACATCAGATCAAAACCCAGGAAACCATTCGACTCAGCTAACCTTCAGTTAATTTCTAAATTTCACATTCCATATCATTTATAATATTTTACAACGATTTATCGCTATTTTTATTTATTTAAAAACAGCCAATTTATTCAAATGACGCTTCAGGCCATAACGTGGCCGTGGCGCTGTTTTTCTTCAGATTTGATTTACACATATCTGAAAATCTAACCGTTGGATCTTCACAAATTTTATATCATTAGAAATATCTTTTCAAAACGAATCCAATGGTTCCAGTTTTGGGAAAATCCGAAGGTCGGATCTCCCGGTACACTCGTTTGAAGTTTCGATTTCAAAATACGAACTGCAGCATCGTTATTCGATTTAATTTAATTATATATATATAATTGATTCTGGCACTGTTTTTCTTCAAATTTGAATTAAACATTCCAGATAATCCAACCGTTGGATCTTTACAAAGTTGGTGTAGTTGGAAAGATATTTCCAAAGCGAACCCAACGGTTTCAGTTTCGGGAAAAATCCGATGGTCGGATCTCCTGCACTAATCGTTTGAAATCACGGTTTCAAAACATGAACTGCAGCTTCGTTATTCGATATATTTTAATTATATATATATATAATCGATTCTTCGATTTCAAAACTATTTTCTTTTCATACATTTGATAAAAATGATATTTTTATCCAACCGACAATTATTTCAACACTTCGTTATTTTTAACAATTCATGTATATAATAAAAATGTGATTTTTATTGCAAAACAATTCATTTCAAAACATGAATATTTTATATAGTTCATATAGATGATAAAAATATGATTTTTATTACAAAACAATTTATTTCAAAACATGACTATTTTATATAGTTCATATAGATGATAAAAATATGATTTTTATTATAAAACAATTTATTTCAAAACACGACTATTTTATATAGTTCATATAGATGATAAAAATACAATTTTTATTATAAAACAATTTATTTTAAAACACGAATACCATTCAACACATGAATTTCTATTCAACGAATGAATTTCTATTCAACACATGAAGGTTTTCTATAGTTCGTATATATAATAAAAATGTGATTTTTATTGTTAAAACAATTTATTTAAAACACGAATACCATTCAACACATGAATTTCTATTCAACGAATGAATTTCTATTCAACACATGAAGGTTTTCAATAGTTCGTATATATAAAATAAAAATGTGATTTTTATTGTTAAAACAATTTATTTAAAACACGAATACCATTCAACACATGAATTTCTATTCAACGAATGAATTTCTATTCAACACATGAAGGTTTTCTATCCAACACACGAATATAGTTTCAACACATGAAAATAATTCTAACAAATGAATAATATTCAAAATTTCGGCAGCATAACGGCAGGGTAGTTAAAACCGGGGCCGTCCCTAGTACGGCTCCTCGCTCTACCTTAAAGCCTCACAGCTTTTGACAATGGGGATTTCATGCATCTAGTTCGCATGCAGGCGGCATGTATATTTTTTTCATTTCCACAAACTAATCCTATGTGGTTTCAACCAAATAATTCTCAACCATAAACGGGTATTTTTCAACCACAATCAATCAATTCCAACCACAAACAATTCTAATCAACCATTCGCTATCAACCAATTTTCACACCAATCACAACCAATAAATATCATTCATGGTTTGTAGACGAGGGGCATATATATATATATATATATATATATATATATATATATATATATATATATATATATATATATATATATAAGCATTTCACTTCTATTCAACACATATATAATTTTTAAAACGCATATATAACTTATACATCGAACGTACAACTTATACAATGCTTATACATGAGGTGTACAATGGTTATATAACTCATACATCGACTATATAATTTATACATCGTCGTTTTCCATATCGTCTATAATTCAGAAATCTCACCTTGGGTTCCACTTCACCAAAAATAGCAGAAGGCTCAGAAAAATATGCGGTCTCTTCCAGAATGTAGAAGACATCCACACGAGTCCACTGTCTCTTGTTTCACTGAATTTCGTCAAGAAACGAAAAAGATATGATTTTTACAGCGAAATCAAAAATCGTAGCGCTTTAAACTGCTATTAAATAGTTTAAAATCGTTTCAGCAGTATACCTTCACGAAACCTTTAAAACTAGGTTTTAGATTTGCGCTAAATCCGAAGCACTTCAGGCCAATTGGGTTTTGCAGCGTCGAAGAGGGGCGAGAGGCGCACCTGCGCGCGGCAGAGGGGTCAGGCGCGATCGCCTGTAGAGGTGGCGGTGGCTGTTCGAAGTCGCGAACTTCCTGGCGTCGATTCCCCTTGGATTCTCAACGAAAAAAATTCAAACCCTATATGAATTTGAAGATCTCGAGGAGCTCTACAAATTTCCCAACTGGAGTGTTTGATTTTGATGCGCGGATCAGAAGAAAAAGAAGAGAGAAGGAATGAAAGGTTTTTCGTCGTCGATACAGGGGGTTACAGGTTTGAATCGTTGACCGAGAGAGTGATGGTGAATTTTGAATGGACGGTGGATTTATTTAATTATTTTAAATCGAAAAATACCCCTTAACGCATACAAACACCAATTCAAACCCAACGACTGTCGCCCCTAGCTAAATATCCCCATTCCGAACACAATGGGATATGTTTCGAAGGCCCATTCGACTGTTTTGACTAGTTTTTCTTCAAATTAAAATATAAAACATTCAATATTCGATTTGAACGTACATTTCAATTTGCCAAGGCCACATACTGATTCTAAAAATTCCCAAAAAATAAATCTAGCTATGTTTTGACGATACGGTCCCAACAATACTAGTTTCGTCGAATTCTGAGACCGTTTGAAAAATGGCCTATTTCTGGTCGATCCAATTTAACTGTAATTGACCAAAACACGTTTTCCTTTGCCATGCTCACATATTAACTACAAAAATTATGAAATTTGAAACCTAGCAATCATTTGACATCCCGGATCCAACAAAAATGGTTTCGTCAAATTCCGAGGTTGTTTGCAAAATGGCCATTTTCACGGGCTATATAAACTCTATAGCGACCTTTCTGAAAATTCGTTTGGCCATAACTTCTGCTTCCTGCTATGAAACTTCAATTTTTCAGATTCGTTAGAAAGGTATTCACTAACAGATTTAAATATTTTTTGTTTCACTCAAATCCGTTTTGTTTTGCACCCGGTACAGTCAGTCAAAGTTTGAATTCAAATTTTGAAACTACTGCGCCATTTCAGGCCTTGTTTATAATTAGAATTAATTATATTTATTTCCAAATGTCGATTCAAACTTACTTTTCGTTGTTATTATTTAAAATATTTATTTTAAATATTTAAAATCCACCAAAATAGCCAATTTAAAATTTTTAAATTGGTTCAGATTCTCCGGGTTGTTACAATCTCCCCCACTTAAAACTTTTCATCCCCGAAAAGGAACAAAGTCGAAAGTTGTTTGATCAATCAACTCTACTTTCAATCTGGCTTCCATTCTCCAACTTTTCAGTTTCTGAGAATTTTCAAATTCTTCAAAAATTTGGCTAACACCCGGAATTTTTGAAAAATTTCGCCATAACCTCCTTTGTACGGGGAAGGGTTTGGATATTTATTGGGCCGTATTAGTTACCCAATAAATCCTATAAAGCATACACATATTTATAGTGATATATTCTGGTGTTTACAGGGGAGCGTGTATAGATAATAACTCCAGAGAATAAATTCTCGTCACCCTGTCTAAGCCTGAGGGAGTGTGTATTTTTAATTGCTCCAGAGAATAAATTCTCATCACCTCGTCCCGTGTGGGAAATAAATAATCCATGTGCCGTATCTAATAACTAGAGAGACGTGATTATTGCCAACTCCAGGCCCGTGTGGGGTTTTTATTAATCTGGCTATTTATCATTACATTTTATATGGTCCATATCAGTCATCAGTTCAACCTTCAATATATAGTCATCGCCATACAAGCCTCTCGCTCGTATGGTAAATCTTCAACCTCGTCACAGAAGCTCCAAATGCTTATGTGGTATATGATGAAGTATGCCCATCTTCAAGAAGTATGCCATGTAGTGTAGTTCAAAATTAATTGTTACTATCCTATGGCGACGTTTATTACTACACACAGAACAACCAGCACTCCGCATCTAATGGCATTCACAGGAGTTGATATAATAATATTTTGCATCCATCTCATTAAGGTTTACCTATTTGTCGGGCACGCAAATAAAATCTTTACTCAACAGCTAATCCATTTACCTGTTGAAACATATATAATGCACATGTATATATTTCTATCTATTTTTAACTCAGTTCAATGTGTGATTTAATCGAATAAATTCTACCATTCATTCCCTTATTGATTAAATTAACTATCGTTCTAATAATTTAATTAATCAAATTCACCATCACACAACACAAACAACAAGCAATTTGTTTTTTTTACTTTTCAAAAATCATACAAATTGATTCTTATACTCTTTTACCTTTCAAGTATATATCTTCTATATATTCAAAAATCATATTTCTAAAACCAGACTATATATATAATCACAAATACGTTATTTATAAACATATAACTCTCAACTTGTTCTGGGGCATTTCTGACCCCATCTCTAACGAGTTATTCTGATTCTGCTATACTTGTACTAGGATATAACTGATCCTATCTGTATTGAGTTACCCGTCCTAGAACACTACTGGTTCTATCTCTGACGAGTTCGTTAATGTGTTATATACCAGAGCTAAGCTTAACCAAAGCTCTGATACCATGTTGTGACGGCCCCAAACCCCGTACTGACGATGGCAATGGTAATCTTTGGAATATAACACATAAACAGATAATAGTAGAACAGAAATAAGTAAATACACCAGATAATGTACAAATAATACACTGGATAAACAATAATCATCAGAGTGACACAGTATACAGGATCATACTTAGTACGAATACAGTTCAGCTATACATAAATGTCTACAGCGGAAAACAAACATAATATGTACAATAGGAGCTAAACAACATAAAAAGAGATAAATGATAGAATCCATCTTCAGCTCCAGCTATCCAGAAAGAGCCTGCTAAAACTTGAAGACAAGGCTGCCCGTGTAGAAATAGGGGCACCCGAGTTTGCAAGTGAAACAAACTACGAGTCAGTCATGGGACTGGTATGAGAAATCTACTTAACACATTTTATAATATGGCTAATCTCAGGACCACGCCACTTTCGTGGAACGGGTTTACTCCATTGGATTGCCAGTGCTTTACAACAAGTAAACCTTTTAAACATCGCCATGCTTTTTATAAAAAATGAAGCCATTATAAGACTCAGTCCCCATCACACAATGCAACGCAAACTGGAGGATAGAGTTTTTACCATATAATGGCCAAAATATGCTTGATACGAATAAAACAAAAGCATTTGATATTATTACTAGTGTTTATATGTTTCAAAAACAATTTCAAATCATAAGTATCAATCATAGGCGGCATTAATGTCACATACCACTATGTCGCCATATATAGGCATACAATCAAAACCGCACGATGTCGTATTTGGAAATTGGATCTCCATCATGAACCAAGGCAAAAGATAGTCCTTACCGACTTCGAGACGCTCTAGCCCGTGTCTCAGTCAAGCCTTTGGATTGTCAGGGCTGGTCCACCGATGTGGATTAAAATTCCTGAACACTACGTTTCCCCGCCCTTTGGGGCGTAAATGAGCCAACGAATGACTTCATCGGTCCCGGATCGACCGATATAACCGAGGCGCCTCGCAACAGTAACAACCACATAGGTGAAAATAATATAAATGTCAGCTAGTTCAAGCACTGACACCTCCTCTAGATAGAAGGAAACGCATGCCCTCCCTGAGGTCCTCTCCCGTTTCTGGTTCATACCGGGGTGTGAGGCTCGTGAATTCACGTTATACACAAAACTACGCAATACAGGCGGTGCTTTGATCATCAACCACAAGACTTTTCTTTTCAACAGAAGCCTTGATCACTACATCTCAGCATGCCACACGGGCAATTCACACCATGCAACTGATGGCTATCAGTCACACAGAATGAATTCCAATGTCAGACACACATTCCATTTGCAAGTCCGTTCTAGGTCTGAACGAAACTAGAGGCACTATATACCTCGCATACCCATCGATCTCCATGTACATCTGGACGATCACCACTTATTATCCATATTTCGGGATGCCTCCCAATCAGGACATCGGTTACCATCCAACCGAGGTGAAGATCTCCGGTCTTCAACCGCCGTCTTCATCTTCGACTTCTTATCGTCGATTCAGTTATTCAGAATGGGATAAACCCGGTCTTTCTGAGCAACTCGCATATATAATAAACAAGTGCTACACAAACACAACATATGCCTCATTCTGATTCATTAGTCACCAACCGTAAATTAGTAAGAAAACGATTTCCAAATATTAACCCCGAAGGCCGAAACCAACATCAGATCAAAACCCAGGAAACCATTCGACTCAGCTAACCTTCAGTTAATTTCTAAATTTCACATTCCATATCGTTTATAATATTTTATAATGATTTATCGCTATTTTTATTTATTTAAAAATAGCCAATTTATTCAAACGACGCTTCAGGCCATAACGCGGCCGTGGCGCTGTTTTCCTTCAGATTTGATTTACACATATATGAAAATCTAACCGTTGGATCTTCACAAATTTTATATCATTAGAAAGATCTTTTCAAAAAGAATCCAACGGTTCCAGTTTTGGGAAAATCCGACGGTCGGATCTCCCAGTACACTCGTTTAAAGTTTCGATTTCAAAATACGAACTGCAGCGTCGTTATTCGATTTAATTTAATTATATATATATATATAATCGATTCTGGCGCTGTTTTTCTTTAGATTTGAATTAAACATTCCAGACAATCCAACCGTTGGATCTTTACAAAGTTGGTGTCGTTGGAAAGATATTTCCAAAGCGAACCCAGCGTTTTCGGTTTCGGGAAAATCCGATGGTCGTATCTCCTGCACTAATCATTTGAAATCACGGTTTCAAAACACGAACTGTAGCTTTGTTATTCGATATATTTTAATTATATATATATATAAATATAATCGATTCTTCGATTTTAAAACTATTCTCTTTTCATACATTTGATAAAAATGATATTTTTATCCAATCGACAATTATTTCAACACTTCGTTATTTTTAACAATTCATGTATATAATAAAAATGTGATTTTTATTGCAAAACAATTCATTTCAAAACACGACTATTTTATATAGTTCATATAGATGATAAAAATATGATTTTTATTATAAAACAATTTATTTCAAAAGACGACTATTTTATATAGTTCATATAGATGATAAAAATATGATTTTTATTATAAAACAATTTATTTCAAAACACGGCTATTTTATATAGTTCATACAGATGATAAAAACACGATTTTTATTATAAAACAATTTATTTCAAAACACGAATACCATTCAACACATGAATTTCTATTCAACGAATGAATTTCTATTCAACACATGAAGGTTTTCTATAGTTCGTATATATAAAATAAAAATGTGATTTTTATTGTTAAAACAATTTATTTAAAACACGAATACCATTCAACACATGAATTTCTATTCAACGAATGAATTTCTATTCAACACATGAAGGTTTTCTATAGTTCGTATATATAAAATAGAAATGTGATTTTTACTGTTAAAACAATTTATTTAAAACACGAATACCGTTCAACACATGAATTTCTATTCAACGAATGAATTTCTATTCAACACATGAAGGTTTTCTATTCAACACACGAATATAGTTTCAACACATGAAAATAATTCTAACACATGAATATTATTCAAAATTTTGGCAGCATAACCGCAGGGTAGTTAAAACCGGGGTCGTCCCTAGTATGGCTCCTCGCTCTACCTTAAAGCCTCGTAGCTTTTGACAATGGGGATTTCATGCATCTAGTTCGCACGCAGGCGGCATGTATATTATTTTCATTTCCACAAACTAATCCTATTTGGTTTCAACCAAATAATTCTCAACCACAAACGGGTATTTTTCAACGACAATCAATCAATTTCAACCACAAACAATTCTAATCAACCATTCGCTATCAACCAATTTTCACACCAATCACAACCAATAAATATCGTCTATGGTTTGTGGACGAGGGGCGTATATATATATAAGCATTTCACTTCTATTCAACACATATATAATTTTTACAACGCATACATAACTTATACATCGAACGTACAGCTTATACAACACTTATACATAAGGTGTACAACGCTTATATAACACATACATCGACTATATAATTTATACATTGTCGTTTTCCATATCGTCTATAATTCAGAAATCTCACCTTGGGTTCCACTCCACCAAAAATAGCAGAAGGCTCAGAAAAATATGCGGTCTCTTCCAGAATGTAGAAGACGTCCACACGAGTCCACTGTCTCTTGTTTCACTGAATTTCGTCAAGAAACAAAAAAGATATGATTTTTACAGTGAAATCAAAAACCGTAGCGCTTTAAACTGCTATTAAATAGTTTAAAATAGTTTCAGCCGTATACCTTCACGAAACCTTCAAAACTAGGTTTCACATTTGCGCTAAATCCGAAGCACATCAGGCCGATCGGGTTTTGCAGTGTCGAAGAGGGGCGAGAGGCGCACTTGCGCGCGATAGAGGGATCAGGCGCGATCGCCTGTAGAGGTGGCGGCGGCGGTTCGAAGTCGCGAACTTCCTGGCGTCGATTCTAACCTAAACTCCAGGTGCCCCTATTTTCGACACGGGCAGCTATTAGTTTTGGTTTTTCAGATTTATATTCACAGGAACCTGGTTTACAGCTGGAACGATACTCGGAAAGCTCTGTATCCGTGTATTACTTTCCGCTGCTATGTAATATATTGTAATCTCTGATATTTTACTGTGTAATATTTATTCCTACTTTGTATATTCTTGTATTCTGGTGGAATTGTTGTAATATACAATGAAATGTTCTTCTATCTGCGTTCTGATGTGGCTTGTTCTCAACTCAATCCGGGCTTTCCTTACCGGGGAAGTTCAGGTCGTAGCTGAAACCAACATCAGATCAAAACCCAGGAAACCATTCGACTCAGCTAACCTTCAGTTAATTTCTAATCCAATCTCTAACGAGTCATTCCCATTGGATATTAATAATCCAATCTCTGATGAATTCTTTCGTATGGTTCTAATGTGCCTTGTTCTCTGGGCTTTGTAAACCAAAGCTCTGATACCAAATGTAACGACCCGTAAATTTCGCTCGATCCGAATCAGTCGCTAAACCGACCAAGACCGTCAATACGAAGTTAGAACCGTATTAACCCCGAAGGCCGAAACCAACATCAGATCAATACCCCAGAAACCATTCAACTTAACTAATCTCCAGTTAGTTTCTGATTTTCTTAACTCCTTTGGGTCTAAGAACAGTATTATTGAAGATACCGTTCACGACGACCCAAAATCACATTCCATTAATTATCGGGTTAAAGAACAAGTGTTATTTAAAACACCGTTCACGATAATCCCAAAAATCAATACCAATTCAATTCCAATTAAATATTATTTAATTCGTACACTTCATTAAATCTAAATAAAAAGATTTAATCTTTTTATAAATTGGGCTTAAGAACAGTGTTAATGAAGACACCATTCACGACAAACCAAATAACATTTGATATTAAATACAAGGCTTTGAATAGAAAATATATCGGCTTATATTCAATATCAAATTCTACGACCAACAAATATCGTATTGGGAATAACGATATCTATATATCTTTCGAATTTCCATAACGCTATATGTATAATCACGAAATCCAACATCGAAATATTCCAAAGATAATTTCGATTCAAATCCATTCCAATTCAATTACTGGAAATTCTGGTTACTTTTAAAACCCTTTTCAAATTCAATTTATTTATTTAAAAATAAATAGAATTATAATTCTAGTTCAAAACTAGTTCATTTTGATAAAAATCTATTTTTATCTTTTCAAATATGGAGTTTTTCATCCCAATTCTTCCCAAATCATTTCTTATGATTTTACACAAATTATTACTATTTTTAATAATTTTATCAAGGCCCGTACAGTCGATTTCCATCAACGACCATCGAACTGCAATTACAACGACCTTTTCCAAATTTGATTTGGACATAATTCCAAATCCAACCGTTAGATTTCTAATTTCTAATATTCGTTAGAAAGCTCTTTTCGATACAAACCCAACGGTTATTGTTTTAGGAGAATCCGACGGTTGGATCTTCCGCAATATCAATTCGAAGTCAATGGTCGGAATTCGCGAACTGCCGCGGCGCGGCGCGTTCTATTCTGGCCATTATATATATAATATAAATATATTATATATATTTCATCGATTTCCTTTCAAAACGTATTTTATACATCGTTTTAAAAAAAAATTCAAAACATTTTCAACTTCATATTCAATTTCAAATCAAAATTGAATATTCCAATTTAAATTCGTTTTAAATTCATTTCAAATCGATTTCAATTCAAATCAATTTCAGTTCTATTTCCATATGTTTTAAATTCAATTCAAAACGATTTCAATTCTATTTCAATCTATTTCAAATTTCAATTCTTTTCAATTTAATTCGAATTTCAATTCTTTTCAAAATATCAGATTTTGAAATCACTTTCGATATCCATTATAAAATGAATAAAATCGATATAAATATCGTTCACGTCAAAATGGCGTCAATCTAATCAATACGGCTTTTATTCAACTCATGAATATATATTTTCAATTCAACACATGAATTTTCTTTACTATTCAACAAATGAATTTTCTTTACAATTCAACAAATGAATTTTCTTTACAATTCAACAAATGAATTTTCGTTATATTTCAACAAATGAATTTTCTTTATATTTTCCAAATTGGAATGAGGCCCAATCAATTACCATATAATGTTAATTATATGGATTCCCTACAACACATGTATATAATAGCAACGATAAATCATCAACTATCATCCAGAGTGCATTCTACACTGTATAAGCATCAAATATAAATATTCAATGCTTATAACAGCCTGTCAATCAATCGATCGATCGACATACAGCTAATTATTGGGATTAATGTATGTCCAATTTCATCCTAACACCCGTGTGGGTTTTCAAACAATCAAACACAGATTTTATTTGTGCAGTTGGGCAATGTGTAAAATTTATCGTCCCAATCAATATCAGTCAAATCAGTGTATATAAACAAATCGGCCGATTTGTTTATAAATATTTATTTTATATACACGTTAAAAAATATATTTTTAACTACAAAATATTTTCCCCTATAAAATATTTTATTTCATTCCACATAACACAATCTAATTTCACAACACAGTAATCAAACAAACAAGTCATCCATGGTCTGTGGACGACGGGTGTCGGGTGCTACTAAACACCGTCTGCATCCTAGTGTATATTTTAACTAGAAAATTAAATTAAAAGTGAGAAGTTCTCACCGACTAGCTAATCCAAACGCCACGACTCTTCTTATGTAGAAATCTTCGCCGTGCTCGCCTTTTGTCAATTTCGTTGCCCGTAGCCACTACATATATAAAAATCACATTTTTATACCGCTAATATATAGATAAAAATTCTATTTTTATATCTCTACTATATAGATAAAAATTCTATTTTTATAACGGTGTTCATATAATAAAAATTATATTTTTAATCTTCTACTATAATAAAAATTATATTTTTAATCTTCTACTATAATAAAAAAATATATTTTTAATCTTCTACTATAATAAAAATTATATTTTTAATCTTCTACTATAAAAAAAATTGAATTTTTATTATCTATATAATATAAAAATCATATTTTTATTACTTCTACTTGCATTGCAAAGATTCAACCTTTCTTTATTTCAAAATCACATATTTTCTACTATAAGAATCGCGCCTTCTATAAATCAAAAATCATTTCTTTTGATAAACAAAAATCAAATCTTATTATTTTTTCACCATAAAAATCTAATCTTTAACATCATTTTAAAAATCTTGTCTTTCTATATTTTAAAAATCTTGTCTTTCTATATTTAAAAATCTTATCTTTCTATATTCTTCTACTTTAAAACAATAATATTTATATTTTAAAACAAAGATATATTTTTATTATTAAAACAATATGATAATTTTATTTTATTTTTAAACATCATGCTAATTTTATTTTAAAATCAAAAATCCATTTTTACAACAATGAATGTATATATTTTAAAACAATGCTTATGTATATTTATAAAACAATGCTTGTGTATATTTTTTAATAATGCTTGTGTATATTTATTCAACAATGCTTTTGTATTTTTATTTGAAAACTGATTTAAACTATACTTTATATATATTAAAAAAACAAATAAAAAATCACCTTTGTTCAATCTGTTAAACTCCAGGAACCCCAAAAATTCGTCGTCCTCACTGTATTGGCCTGGAACGAGTATCCATCGAGCTCTAATGGAAGAACCACCTGCGCAGGCCACCTCGTCAGACCGGAGGAGGATCGGAGACTACCATGCTGAAGCTCCATGTGCTGCCTTCCTCCCCATTGAGAAGCTCCAAGTTCGGTTGCCCCATTCCCACCAGAACCCGCCTCAAAGATCGCGAGTTCGAGCCCAGAGATCGAGCGAAACACGGCGCGAGATTCGATCAATCTCATGTGGCATTGAAGGGCTCGATCCGCTCTTTGATTTCTGCGTTGAATGTTGGTGGAAATATTTGTGGATTGAGCGATTTTTGGCTTGAATTTTTCGAGCAGTTTCCGCCGATAAAAGCTGATAGTGGCGGCTCAGAACAAAAAAGGGGATTAGGGTTTTCTCTTGGGCTATTTTTTATTTAATCAGCTGGTATCAGAGCTTTGGTTTACAGAGCTCGGAGAACAAGACACATTAGAACCATACGAAAGAATTCATCAGAAATTAGATTAGTAATATCCAATGAGAATGACTCGTTAGAGATGGGATCAGTAGTATCCTAGAACGAGTGTGAAGAGTATATTTTTAAAATGAAAATGAGTTTTGTTTTGAAAATTTAAATCAATTATTCGTATTTGATTATTTATTTTATATTGAGTTTGGACAATCCAGTATATAAAGATTTTGCATATACGTCTGATCCACGGGTATTCGAAGTTTTAATATACTAGATAGATATAGAATCACACTCTAGTCGGCCGGAGATAGTTCTGATGATCGCTGTAGTTCGAACATCATCAGAATTGGTATTCGAGTTTCGAAGGGGTGATATTTATATATTTCCTATGGACTGGTGTGAGAACCAAAATTAGATAGGGCCTATTGTTGTTATTTGACATCCAAAAATATGACTTTTGACTATATATCAAAATTATGTATTTGAAACGTTAACCAACTAATTGATTGCTAATTGTGTTGTTTGATTATTGTTCGATTAATTAAATGTTGAACCTTTAGCCAAATTATATAAAATGTTGGACTGAATTGAAAATTGTTTGAAATTGCATGCGTATACATGTACTTACACTGAACAGGTCATAGCAAGGAGGATAGAGCAGAAGAATAAAATTGTTTGCCCGACAAATAGGTACATGTTTACCATAATTTACTGTTTTGTTTGGGTGATGATGATTTTATGAGCCAATTGGATAGCCGCTTGGCTTTTTCCTTTTCTTTTGGATTGAAGAAGGTCATGGGAGGCTATATGAAATATCCCAAAGTCCCCAGTGCAGGGGAGGTTATGACGAAATTTTTCGAAAATTTAGGGTGTTAGCCAAATTTTTGAAAAATTTGAAAAGTTCTTAGAAACTGAAAAGCTGAAGAACTTAAGCCGTAAGGAAAATAATGGAAGTTGAGTTGATTAGTTAAACAACTTTCAGCTTCGTTCCTTTTCGGGGACGAAAAGTTTTAAGTGGGGGAGATTGTAATAACCCGGAAATCTAGGCCAATTTAAAAATTTTATTTTGGCAGTTTTAGCGAATTTTGATTATTTAAAATGAATTATTTTAAATAATAATGATGAGAAATTTATTTTGAATAGAATTCAAACGTATATATTTATATACGTCGTCGTTAGAATATAAATATTTATTTTAAATTATAAAAGGAATTGAAAATGGCGCGGTAGTTCGATAATTTGATTTCAAAATTCAAAGGAATGTGCCGGGTGCAAAATAAACCGGATTTTAACAAAACCAAAAACATTAGAATCTAATTGAGAATATCTTTCCAACGAATCCGAAAAATCAAAATTTCATAGCGGGAATCAAAAGTTACGTCCAGTTGAAATTTCAGAATAGTCGCTATGGAATTATGGCTCATAAAAATGGAAATTTTGCAAACCACCTCGGTTTTCGATGAAACCACTTTTGTTGGATCCTTGATGTCAAGTTATGGCTAGGTTTCAAAATTCGTAATTTTTCGAATCAATATGTGAGCGTGGCAAAGGAAAACGCGTTTGACTAGTTTCAGTTGATTTTAATCGACTGGAAAATGGTCATTTTTCAAACGGTCTCAGAATTCAACGAAATTAGTTTTGTTAGGACCGTATCATCAATACGAAGCTAGAAAATTTTTTTTGGGAATTTTTTTAGATTGTATGTGGCCCCGGTAAATTGAAATGTGCGTTCAAATTCAATATATAGAGTTATATTTTGATTTTGATGAAAACTGATCGAAATGATTGAATCAGCTTAGGATACATATCCCATTGTGCTCGAAATGGGGGTAATTAGCTATGAATGACAGGCGGTGGATTCGATTTCGAGTTGAAAAAAAAGTTAGTTTTTAGTGGATTAAAATAAATTAAATAAATAACTTCCTCCCACCCCCTTTATTTGCCCTTTTACCAAGTCAAACCTCCCTTATTCAGTTCGATCAAAGAAAAGAAAAAAAGAAAAAAAACAATGCTTGAACCCTGGAGCCACCACCGCTCGAGGCGCCGACCACCCAGCCCGACGTGCAGGCCACCACGCACCCGAACCCCGATCCGCCGCCCCTCCCTCTAGCGTTCGAAGACGCCAGCAACCCCCTCGAGCGTTGCTCTCCGTCCTCTTCATTTCACCGCCCAGAAACCACCGCAACCCATATTAGCCCACCGCCGACCACCCCCTTCCCCTCCTCTCCCCAAACTCGAATTGTAAGTCCTCCTTTTTAGTTTTTTTCTAAATTGTTTTTAATTTCAGTTTTAATATATATAATATTATGTAAATTTCAGATTTTTAATTTATATAAAGCTAAGGATTTTAATTTATATAAAGTTATAATATTTTCATATAAAGAAGGATCTTTATTTAGGTGTAAAAGATAAAGATGTGGTTTTTCTATATATAGAGGTAGAAAGATTCAATTTTTAATCGTAGAAAAGATTAGATTTTTTATTTAGAAAAGACGTGATTTTTAAAAATGTAAAGACGTGATTTTTAAATAGTAGAAATAATAAAGATGTGATCTTTATAGAAGTAGCCATGTAAAAATATGATTTTCATATTATATAGATAATAAAAATTCGATCTTTATATCATAGGAAGAATAAAAATATGATTTTTAATCATGTAGAATAATAAAAATATATTTTTATTATATTACTAGCAAGATAAAAATGGAATTTTTATCTATATAGTAGTGGTATAAAAATAGAATTTTTATCCATGTAGCGTAGTTATAAAAATGTGATTTTTTTTATATATAGCAACAAAACAAAAATGTGACTTTTTATATATGTAGTAGATACGGTAGACGAAGGTGACGAAAGGCGAGCGACGAAGATTTACTACATAAGAAGAGTCGTGGCGTTGGTTTAGCTAATCGGTGAGAACTCCTCACCTTTAATTTAAATTTCTAGTTAAAAATATGTACTAGGATGCAGACGGTGTTTAGTAGCACCCGACACCCGTCGTCCACAGACCATGGACGGCTTGTATGCTTGTTTGTTTGATTTTGATGTGTAGTTGATTGTGTGATGTGAAATGAAATGAAATATTTATATAGTTGAAAATATTTTATAGTTAAAAATATAATGTTTAACGTGTATATAAAATAAATATTTATAAACAAATCGGCCAATTTGTTTATATACACTGATTTGACTGATATTGATTGGGACGATAAATTTTACACATCGCTCAACTGCACAAATAAAATCTGTGTTTGTTGATTTGAAACCCCACATGGGTATTGGGATGAGATTTGCCGTACACTAATCCCGATTGTTTAGTTGTATGTCAATCGATGGATTGACACGGTGTAAGCGTTAATTATTTATATTTAATGCTTATGCAGTTGTGTGGTGCACTCTGGATGATGGTTGATTATTTATCGTTGTTATTTTATACATGTGTTGTAGAAAATCCATATAATCAACATTATATGGTAATTGATTGGGCCTCATTCCAGTTTTGAAATAGAATATTTGAAGAGAAATATTTGAATAAAATATTTGAGAAGAAATATTTGAAACGAAATATTTGAATGGAATATTTGAAATAGAAATATATAAAGCCGTGTTGATTAGATATGCGCTATTTTGACGTGAACGATATTTATATCGATTTTATTCATTTTTCAATGAATATTGAAAGTGATTTGAAATTCGAATTAAATTGAAATGAATTGAAATTCGAATTAAATTGAAATGAATTGAAATTCGAATTAATTTGAAATAGATTTGAAATTCGAATTAAATTGAATAGATTTGAAATTCGAATTAAATTGAAATGAAGTGAAATTCGAATTAAATTGAAATTGAAATCGATTTGAAATGAAATTAAAATGAATTTATATTGAAAAATTCGATTTTGATTTGAATTGGAAAAGGAAGTTGAAATCGTTTTGAAAACGAATTTAAAACGATTTATATAATACGTTTCGAAAGGAAATTGACGAAATATATATAATATATATATATTATATATATATATATATATAATGGCCCGAATAGAACGCGCCGCGCCGCTGCAGTTCACGAATTTCGACCAATGACTTCGAATGGATATTACGGGAGATCCGACCGTCGGATTCTCCTAAAACCAGAACCGTTGGGTTCGTATCGAAAAGATCTTTCTAACGAATATTATAAATTTGAAATCTAATGGTTGGATTTGGAAATATGTCCAAATCAAATTTGGAAAAGGTCGTTGTAAGTGCAGTTCGATGGTCGTTGATGGAAATTGACTGTACGGGCCTTGATAAAATTATTAAAAATAGTAATAATTTGTGTAAAATCACAATAAATTATTTGTGAAGAATTGGGATGAAAAACTCCATATTTGAAAAGATACAAGTAGATTTTTATCGAAATGAACTAGTTTTGAACTAGAATAATAATTTATTTATTTTTAAAATAAATAAAATGGATTTGAAATGGTTTCCTGGGGAAAAAGATTAAATCTTTTTATTTAGATTTAATGAAGTGTACCAATTAAATAATATTTAATTGGAATTGAATTGGTATTGATTTTTGGGTTTATTGTGAACAGTGTTTTAAATAACACTTGTTCTTTAACCCGATAATTAATGGAATGTGATTTTGGGTTGTCGTGCATGGTATCTTCAATAATACTGTTCTTAGACCCAAAGGAGTTAAGAAAATCAGAAACTAACTAGAGATTAGTTAAGATGAATGGTTTCTGGGGTATTGATCTGATGTTGGTTTCGGCCTTCGGGGTTAATACTTAGGAAATTGCTCACTTGCTAATTTACGGTTAGGGACTGATTGAAATGTGATGTGATTTTGGGGTTTATCGTGAACCGTGTTTTAAATGACACTGATTCTTTTACCCAGTCAAAGATTGAGACTAAGTGGAGTTTTAATGAATCTTTAATTAGATTGAAAAGATCGAAAATGGAGTGTCACCAGTTTTACTCTAGGCGGTAGTTAAATCTTTAATTAAATTTGAACGTGAAATGGTAATTGAATTTACCGATAACACAGTGGTGTTAGATATGGAGTATGACCAGTTTTACTTCATGGGATAAATAGGTTGGGATTGGGAAATAAAACAAATGATTACTTCGGTAAGGTTCGTTAATCCCGACTAGTTTGAAGTAATATTCAAAGGAAGATTAAAGAATAAATTTAAAAGAATTTATCTTTGATAAAATTAATGGGAACCTATCCCTAAGAATGTGAAATTTCGAAACTAACCGTAGGTTGGCTAAGAAGAATGGTTTCCTGGGTACTGATCTGATGTTGGTTTCGGCTTTCGGTGTTAATATTTGGGGAATTATTCTCTTGCTAATTTACGGTTAGTGACCGATGAATTGGAATGAGGCGTATGTTGTGTTTGTGTAACACTTGTTTATTATGTACACGAGTTATTCAGAAAGACCAGGTTTATCCCATTCTGAATAACTGATTCGACGATTAGTCGAAGATGAAGACGATGGTTGAAGACCGGAGGTCTTCACGTCGTTTGGATAATTACTGATGATCTTGATTGGGCCGTACACCCAAGAGGAGGGAATCAGTTGGTGATCGTCCAGACGTACTTGGAGATCGATGGATAGCGGGGTACTAGGTGCCTCCGGTTTCGTTCAGACCCAAAAAGGACTTGTAAATGGACTGTGTGTCTGACATTGCATATCATTCTGTGTGACTGATATTGGTTGCATAGAGTGATTTGCCTGTGTGGCATGCTAAGATGCAAATGATCAAGGCTTCCGTTGAAAAGCAGAGTCTTGTGGTTGATGATCAAAGCACGGTCTGTGTGGCATAGCTTTGTGTAGCGTTGATTCGCGAGCCTCAGATCCCAGTTGTGAACCAGAAACGGGAGAGGACATCTGGGAGGGCATGCGTTTTCTTCTAGTTAGAAGTGGCGTCAGTAGTTTTACACGCCCTGACAAGTTTGACTTATGTGGTTGTTGCGAGGTGCCTCGGATATATCAGTGACTATGTGAAGCCGATGGAGTCATTCGTTGGCTCATTTACGCCCCAAAGGGCGGGGAAACGCAGTGTTCAGGCATTTTAATCCACATCGGTGGACCGGCCCTGACGATCCAAAGGCTTGACTGAGTACTTGCCTGAGGGGCGGACTAGAGCGTCTCAAATTCGGTGAGGACTATCTTTTGCCTTGGTTTACAGATGGAAATCCAACTTCCAATACGTGACGTTTCGATTTTAGTTGTAACCCTATATATGGCGACGTAGTGGGATGGGGTGCTTATGCCGTCTATGATTGATACTTATGATGTGAAGTTGTTTTATACACTATGCACTTATAATAGTATCATATGATTTGTTTTAAACGTATCAAGCATTCTTTGGCTATTATAAGGTAAAAACCGTATCCTCCGGCTTGCGTTGCATTGTGTGATGGGACCTGGGTCTTATAATAGCTTCATTGTTCTTTATTTAGCATTGCGCTGTCGTTTTATGCACTGGTATACTTGGGAGGAAACCCGTTCCGTGTTATACGGCGTGGTCCCTTGATTTACCTAACTTTAAAATAAAGATTAATAACTGTTTTAGTTCTCATACCAGTTACATGACTGACCTGGAGTTTATTGTTTTAACCTAAACTCTGGGTTCCCCTATTTTCGACATGGGCAGCTAGTAGTTTTGGTTTTGCAGATTTATATTCATAGGAACCTGGTTTACAGCTGAAACGATACTCGAAAAGCTCGGTATCCATGTATTACTTTCAGTTGTGTATTGTATTATTTTCCACTACTATGTAATATATTGTAGTCTCTGATATTTTACTGTGTAATATTTATTCCTACTTTGTATATTCTTGTATTCTGGTGGAATTGTTGTAATATACAATGAAATGTTCTTCTGTCTGCGTTTTGATGCGGCTTATTCTCAATTCAATCCGGGCTTTCCTTACCGGGGAAGTTCGGGTCGTTTCATATTCTGTGTGAAAATATTATATATATGAAAGTGAAAATATCGTATATATAAGAAGTGAAAATATCGTATATATATACGAAGTGAAAATATCGTATATATTGGAAGTGAAAATATCGTATATATACAAAGTGAAAATATCATATATATTGAAAGTGAAAATATCGTATATATATTGAAAAGTGAAAATATCTTATATATTGAAAGTGAAAATATCGTATATATATTGAAACATGAAAATATCGTATATATTGAAAGTGAAAATATCGTATATATATTGAAAAGTGAAAATATCGTATATATATTGAAAAGTGAAAATATCGTATATATATTGAAAAGTGAAAATATCGAATTGAATTGAAAAGAAAATGAAATCGAATTGAATTGAAAAGAAAATGAAATCGAATTGAATTGAAAAGAAAATGAAATCGAATTGAATTGAAAAGAAAATGAATTCGAATTGAATAGAAAAGAAAATGAATTTGAATTGAATAGAAAAGAAAATGAATTCGAATTGAATAGAAAAGAAAATGAAATCAAATTGAAATCGAATTGAAACCGAATTGAAATCGAATTGAAATCGAATTGAAATCGAATTATAATCGAATTGAAATTGAAATTGAATTGAAATCAAATAGAAATGAATGTAAAATGAATTTAAAAAGGGAAAATTCAATTTTGATTTGAAATCGAATGGAAAATTGAAATCATTTTGAAAACAAATTTAAATCGATTTATCAAATTCGTTTTAAATGGAAATCGACGAAATATATATTATACATATAATATAATGGCCTGAATAGAACGCGCCGCGCTGCGCCAGTTCGCGAATTTCGACCATTAACTTCGAACGGACATTACGGGAGATCCGACCGTCGGATTCTCCTAAAACCAAGACCGTTGGGTTCGTATCGAAAAGAGCTTTCAAACGAATATGAGAAATTTGAAATCTAACGGTTGGATTTGGAATGATGTCTAAACCAAAACAGGAAAAGGTCGCTGTAAGTGCAGTTCGATGGCCGTTTGTGGAAATCGACTGTACGGGCCTTGATAAAATTATTAAAAATATCCATAATTTGTGTAAAATCATAATAAATGATTTGGAAAGAGTTGGGCTGAAAAATCCCATATTTGAAAAGATAAAAGTAGATTTTTATCGAAGTGAACTAGTTATTAACTAGAATAATAATTTATTTATTTTTAAATAAATAAATTGGACTTGAAATGGTTTTAAAAATAACCAGAATTTCCAGTATATGAATTGAAATGGATTTGAATCGAAATTATCTTCGGAATATTTTGATGTTGGATTTCATGATTATACAGAAATGGTTGTGGAAATTTGAAAGTTATATTAATATCGTTATTTCTAATACGATATTTGTTGGTTTCAGAATTTGATGTTGAATATAAGCCGATACTATTTTCTATTCAGAGCCTTGTGTTTAATATCAAATTGGATTTGGGGTTTGTCGTGAACTGTGTTTAAATGACATTAGTTCTTTAACCCACGTAAAAGCAGGATTAATTTCCAAAAAGTAGAATAATCAATATGAAATGATTTTAGAGATGAAAGCAATTGGTGTTTGAATAAATCTTTAATCAGATTTGGATAAGTGAATGGTGATTAAATTTACCAAAACACGTAATGTGATTAAACCAAATGTACTTACTTGTTGATATTGATTGGGGTTGATTGATTGTTTGGATGGTGCTCGACCAGTTTATGAGCAGAATGTGCTTTTACATTTAGCATTGGGTTGGGTAGAAATACTGGTATGCTAACACCTTGTGAAACACTTCACGATTTGACGATAAGGTGTTTAGCGACATTGTATTCATTTCAAATTTAATGAATGATTGTGAAATGATATATTTTTCTTAAGTGAAAAGAAATGTATTCCCGATTTTGGACAGGGAATGTTTTATAAAAATGTTTTATAAAACAGAAAGGATTTCGAGGCCCAAAACCTGATGATTTCTAAAATGATTTAGAAGTGTATTATGGTTTTACATTGTATTTCATCGCGTATTGATTAGTTGCTATTGATAACATGTCTGTTTGGTGGCGGAGAATTTATTCTCTTGCTTAACACCCTTCTTTGAGACGTACGAGCTCAAAGGTTATGTGATTAATAGTGACTGATCATATGTGTGAATTACTGATGTGAAGTACTATATTTTGAAAGTACTTGTGATTATTATGTTGTGAAATGATTTTCCCTACTTCGGGATATGAAATGATTTAATATGTGGCTAAAGAGTCGGGTAACCCTGAGACTAAAATTATGGGTGAGAGGGCGGTGTATGCTCTCCATGTGTGGGAGGTGCATCGTCGGTGTAGCCTGCTCCTATGTGGGCTAGCTGCACATTTATATATCGAGTTGCGAGGTGCGTACCCTTTGCCTTGTCGATAGGGAGCACGATATTTGGTTGCATACTTGTCTGTATGCATTGTTATGTTTTGGAATTCATATTTCCAAACGATTTGATTTGAGATCCCAAAGTGAAATCTACTTTGATATAGAAAGTTAGATATGTATTTCAAATGATTTGAAATAAGAAATCGGGAATAAAAGTCCGAAGGAATAATTTCTGTAAATTGAATTGGATTTGGAAAATCTAAGTGTGGTGATTAATCTAAATGGGTAGATTGGGATATTGCATGTTGGTTGATGCATAGTAGATCCATATATCTCTATTGATTAGTGTTTATACACTGGCATTCATGGGGGTAAACCCGTTCCGCGTTAGCGGCGTGGTCCTGTGATTTGTCTTATGATTAAATAAGTTAATTTTAACTGTAGAGTTTCTCACACCAGTCCCATGACTGACCTGTAGTTTGCTTTTCCCTTGCAAACTCGGGTGCCCTTATTTTCCACACGGGCAGTCGAGTAGTTTATTTTGCAGATATATAAGCAGGATTCTGGATTGAAGCGAAAAGCTGTGTCCAGAGTATTGATAACCTTCCGCTGTATTATTTATTTATTTCCGCTGTATTGTATTACATTTATGTAAATTTATCTTCCGCTGTGTATTATTTTCGATATACTCTGATGTAACATTATTATGAGGTTTATAGAAGTCTTCTGTTATTTGTTCCGATGTGTTGTATACCCAGAGTTAGCGTATGCGGGATTCGAATGGTCTTAGTCGGTTTAGCGATCGATCAGGTCACGGCGAAATCTGTGTCGTTACATCTTAAAAGGTGCAATCAAGTTCGATAATCAGACAACGCATCTAGGTTTGAGTTTTCTTGCTCATTGTACTTCGATTCAACATTTGGAGGATGGCATCGATCAAGGGTTCGCGCGCGTCTTCCTGAAGCTCGCAAGGTCCTTGGTGTGAGATTGATAATCTATACCTAGTCGCGATGGAATTTAGGTCGTGTTTTCTGATTCTCGATGGGATGTATAGGGTGCGATGTTTTCTCTTTCGGTGTTTTGAACAAGTGAAGGCGATGCGTTTTTAAAGGCTGCGAGTTAGGTCGGACTGGGTGGCCAGGTAAAAGGGGATTCAGCAAGAAGATTACCAAATATTGCTAAAGTTTTGTTTATTTCCATGATTTTCATTATCGATGGTTTCCTGTAGTTGCACTGTTTAAGACCGAGTCATCTTTGATGTGGTTGATGCGAGTTCCAGATGATGTTGAGGATCATGCAGAGGGAAGGAAGGGGAGTTCCATGCTAATTTTGGTTCGATAGTTGAATAATGGATCACCATGGTTTCAAGGGATTTGCCTTGGGCGAAAGAAAAACCCTCTGCGCGTATTCGGATGCGAATCGGAAACTAAGGTTGATCTTGATCAAATCTAGTAATGTTCGAATGTGGACAACGGCGACTTAGGGCTTCACTTCAATTCGATATGCATACCACTCGACGCTTGTTCCTGGATTTGGAAGTTAAGGCAGTAGAGGAGGAAAGCCACGGTCTTGTTTTCTTCTAACTGGAGCTACTACATGAGTGTATGTTGGGAAGAAAGGGATATTAGTAATATAATTAAGGTAATTATCTTAATTTAGTTAATTCAGTAAATAATTTTTAATGATATTGAATTATTCGGTAACTTATAAAATGAATTTCTAATTCAAACAAAAATAGGATGCGAACATCATCAGATTGTTGGACTCGTATCCTCAATTGCTTCGCGGTGAACTGGATTGAAGTGTCTTGGAGCTAGTTGGATTTTTCAGTTCAATTCGGCTGATCAATTTAAATTCAAGTTTGGAATGGTACACAAATTTAAAATCAAAGTAAGTAATTCTCACTCAAAATTTATTTAAATTTATTTTTATCATTAAAAATAAATTGTTTGTTGCCTTGGATGCATTTATAAATTGTTTATCAGTGTTTGCTATTAAATATATTAGTTATTTTGGATTGGTGTTTGTGGCTATTATCATATATATTGGTGGTTGGATATCTCCCGCTGTACCATTAGCGGATGCTCGCAGTATTATTAGCAGATGAACCTATACGCCCCCACGCTATGATAGTGGATGACCTTCTACACCGCGATATCCTACCTAGAAGCAGGATGGGTATTATTTATGTTGACTGACGTTTTTTGATGCAGGAAAATAGGTTGGAGGGATCCAACTGGATTCCTCAAAAATATTATCATTTGTTTGGTTTCATATGTGTTATTTTGTATGATGTGTTAGAAATACCCATGATTTGATAATTTGGTATTTGGATGTTTGAAATATCACTGGGAATAAATGGTAATTTATAGAAATATCGTAAATAGGGTTTTGAAATTTAAAAAGGAAAATTCTATTTTTCTAAAATAGAATTTGAATTTAGAATGGGCTAAAGATATTTACTTGTTTTGAAAATAGATAAAAACAAGTAATGCATTTATAAACGATGTTTATAAATTAAATAACCAGGGAATTGAAATAAATTTATAAACAGTGTTTATAAATAAAATGGAAAAATTATCATTGGATAATTTGAATATTTAAATTCAAATATGAATTTAAAAATAGAAATGGGGAAATCGTTTTAAAGAAATAAATGATGAAATTTATTCTGATGTTCAGAATATAAATTGAACTAGATTTATGATTTGAATTCGATTAATTCGAATTTATTTAAATAGAAGTTAAATTGAATGTGAAAATAAATTGGATGTTGTATTATATATATATATATATAAGTTATTATAAATAGAAATTTCCAAAATAAGATTTTGGTTTTAAATAGATTTCGAAATAGACTTGTTTAAATATAAAGTAAGGGAATTTATAAATGGTGTTTATAAATATAAGGAATTAATTATCAAGAGATAATTTGAATATTTAAATTCAAATAAGAATTTAAAAATAGAATTTGAAATCATTCGAAAGGGAACAATGGTTTTTATCCCGCAATTCGGAATATCAAAAGGATGGAGTTTCAAATAGAAATTTGAAAAGGGAACTTGTTTAAATATATGAAACAAGGAAGTTGAATTTATAAATAGTGTTATAAATTTGGTAAAATAAATTATCATTTGGATAATTTGAATCATTTAAGTTTAAATAGGAATTTAAAAGTATATTTCAGAATTCGGAATATAAGCTGAATTGAGAAGAATTCAACGGGTTTATAACTAGAATTCGATTATATCGAATTTTAAAAATAATTTATTTATAAAAGGAATTGGAATTAAATATAGAAGATCGAAGTATAAATAAATATATTACCAAGTAAGGAAAAATCGATAATTATAGGTAACCGGAAATATTAAGTTGAATTAGGGAAAATTGATTTGAAATATACCAAAATGGAGTTGAAATTATTATAAATGAAGTTTAAACGTTTATATATAAATTAATATAATTAAAACGAACTCGCCGCAGCACGACAGTCCGTAAATTGGCATTTCAAACTTCAATTGAGTAGATAAAACTCAATTCAAGTCGGAATTCTTTGAAACAAGAATCATCAGGACCGATTTAATAATAGTTTTCTAATGGAAGAGAAAAATCTGGATTTCGTCGTATAGATTTTGAGTTATTCAAAATCAAATTTTCGGAAAAGCAGCGTCATAACCATTATAAATCCATAACGGTTTATTTAATTTTATAAAAGGAATTTAAGCGAATAAAATCTGAATTTCTATTTAGAAAAATTCAGATTTGAGTTGTAAAGTATATGCGAACTCAAGTGGAGTAATGGATTGATTTTTGAAACAAAAATCAGATTTTTAATTATTGAATAGAATTAACTAATTTGAATAATAATTAGTTAATCGAAATTCGATATGAAAATAGACTCTGAATAAGTAAAGGAGATTTGAGAAATTTTATTCGAAATCGAATATGGAACTTGAGTCAAAATGGGATTAAATTAATTCATAAGCAAGATAAAATGATAATTGAACATGATATGTTCAAATATAATGTGGAATAGGCAAAATAGCCAGTTAGAAAATAAATTAGTGAATTGGGTTAATACGAATGAATTGAGTTGAAACCTAATGGGAATACTTGGATGTGTTAAGCAGGTATGGAAATGAAGTGTATAAAGATTATAATTCGAGTGCCCAACAAAAAGGTACACGTTTAAATTCCATATGAGATTTTATGCGCCGAATCGGCAAGCCACTTGGCTTTTTGATTTTCTTTTTGAAAGGAAAGGGCCTAGAGAGGCGAGTTGAAGTTTGAACTATTTGCCTGTGCAAAGGAGGTTGTGGCGAAATTTTCCGGAAATTTAAGGAGTTAGAATATTTTTAAGAAAATTTGAAAGTTAGAAATCAATGTATCGACATATATAGAATTCGATAAGGAAACGAAATTAAAATAGAATGTTATAAACAAGAAGAAAATCTATAATTAAATCTAATAAAATTAGAAAGAGAAACGTATGCAGGTTTAAAAATGAATAATTGGTTTTATGATGTTGATTATTCGAGGTAAGTGGTCTTGTCCGTTTTGAAGTTAAGGATATTTTCAGTCAAGTTCTGAGAGGTAGTTATACCCCAACTTGATTGATTTCATAATCAACCGATAAATAGCAAGATCCAGTCTCGAAGAGAAATGTTTGAATAAGAGTTAGTTGAATGCAGTATTGTGGGTTGTTTGTAACAATGTTTTACACAACACTCGTTTTAACCTAAGTAAGTGGAATTTTGGAAATATATTATAAATATTTCCTAAGTATAAAAATAACCGAGTTCGGGGAAGAGATAAGTAATTGGAATATTTTCCAATTATAAATAGAAGATATTTTCTACGTGTAGAAAATCAAAAGAAGCCGACATATGGAAATGTTTTCCAAATAGTGTACGAGGCCACGATGAATGTCAAAAATATTTGGTTAAAAAATATTGATAAAGAAATCAAGAAGTGTTTTAATTAATGAAACATTAATTAAAGAGCCCAATGATTGTTGGATGTTATGGATGAATGTTTGTTTGTTATTCTTCGATAGTTAAATAACCGACTATCGAAGTGTTCGCCAATATCGTTGTCAATATGGAGAGACCGATTGGATTATTATCCGAGAACCACTCCGTATTAGAAGTAACGTTGCGAATCAGATTACAGAAGATAATCGAAGACGGAGTAAAGTGTAAGGGCTTTTTCAATTAATGGAAATAGTGCTTTCGGTTTCGTTCAATCCCACAATGAACGTATATGGACGAATGTCTGACAAAGTATTTCCAGTGATCGCATATGTTGGTCTGTATAGATATATATGGTGGCGGAGAATTTATTCTCTTAGCATAATATCCAGAATATATTTATGCAAATCAATTACTGATTAGCGGATCTAACAATGTGGCATTCAAAGTGATTGTGCTATCAATGAATGATAAGAAATCGTAGCCTCAGGCCTCAACAACCGGGAAATGAAAAAAATCGTTAGGCAGCATGGCTATGTGGGTCGCTCCCATTAGGGTGTATAATCACCTATCTAGAGAAATTCCTTTTACTTCTTTAATCTATCGATGTTGTCCCTTTTCGGGAAACGGTTGATGTTCCTAACCGTTGGTGATATACATTAGATACACTTAAGTTAAATGAGTGGTCGGTCATGTGTAGGTCGGGTTGCAAGATGTTCTTGTTGAACCTAGTGTATTCCCCTCTAGAGATACACTATCGGAAGGTGGTTCCATACCTTGTCATGTTGGAAATCCAATCTCCAATAAGCGCCATGCAGTTTTTGGTTTTATATTATATATGGAGCGTGAGATGCAAGCGTTCTACTAGATTCTATTTATTTGAGGTAGACATTATTATAATATCATTGGATTTGATATCACAAATATTTTGGGTTATCGTAAGGTAAAAACCATCCGTGTTTTTGTGTGGATCGGTCTTACGATTATCATTTCTTTCGAAAGGATTTTTAAAGTTAAACAAATGATTGGAGTTTACTCACACCAGTCCCATGACTGACCCAGAGTTTATTTTGTTTTTGTTTTCCCTAAACTCTTGGGTGCCCAAATTTGTACGGACAGTCAAGTAGTCGGGATTTTTCAGATTCACTTGGAAGAGTTGGAAGCAGGAGTCTTCACCAGTTAGCTATAGATAATCATATTTCCGCTGTGTACTATTTTGTATCTGGAAACAGGTGTTTATAACTGTTCCAGGAATAATTGTTGTGCTTTGATAATGGTATGTATATACAGTTATTGATTTGTATTTCAAAAGTTATGTTATTTAATATATTTTGTTCGTTCCGCTGCGAGTTTGTGATCTTCGTTTTCTTCTATTCTAACATTTCTTTCTTTCTATTTCTCATCCTCTAACTTCTTTCTAATAATGATTCGTATTTCTGTGCAATTTGGGTTGGACGTGCGTTATTATTAGTCAACTCAGATACTACAGATTTGCGGGCCATTACAGTTATCAACATGCATATCATAGTTGGCTTCAGGAAATAAGCTTGTCAAAAGGGGTAGTAAAGCAGCTTCATGTATCATCGCATCAAATCTTTCATCTAAATCCATTTCCACTCTATGATTACAGAAACATGAAACCACCCGTTCCTCCTTATTGCCCAGAAAAAGAAGTTCAGGACTTATTCCAGGATGAGGATGGGTACAACGCTGAACCTTAATGAGGTGAACCTTATTATTGAGTCAAGCATCCAAAGTATTGATAGAGCCAATGCTTTCACAAAATTGCATTTTCGGATAAAAGATATATGGTCAAAATTAGACCAGTCACAGTTGTCAATTGCAAGCACATGTCCCATTGGCTTCATTATTTCTTCAACTGCAGGAACATTATTCTTTATGAACTAGGGAAAGCCATTACCTTTATCCCATGATTCCACTTCGTACGCTGGTTCTGGCTCAATTTCTTCATCAGACCATACTTGCAAAAAATTAGCACCTCCAGGTTTGTAAAGACTTTTAACATTAGCGCATGATCACGCTTACCGTAAGATGGGCATGATACTAGAAAAGAGTTATTGAATATAACCTGCATACGCCATGAATTATGATTCTGAGTAACCTCAAGCATGTGATGTAGAGATTCAACATTCCAATGTCCGTTAAGAACAGTGGAAGTAATGTATAGTGACGAGTCCTCCATTGAATTCTTTTTTGAAACTTTCAAAGCCTGAGGTTTAAGGGATATGGAGATGGTTCTGAAGCTTGAAAGGTTTCATGAGGGACCCACTGTATGTTGGCACCAATATGCGAACTGGAAATGTTATGCACAAAAGCCGAAGCATACCGAAAATGCTTATTTGTTGGGCACCGCTGACACGAGTGACCAATGGTGAATGGTCAATTTTTATAATTGTATGCAAAAGATTTAGTTAAGATACATGCACTTATCAAATAACTTGTGAAAATCAAATTGCAAGACCAGAAATAACGTGGAGAAATATAGCCGGCAAGGTAGATATTTACAAAGCAGGTTCTGGATCGGGAGGTACGGTTTCTGGTAGAATGCATTATTACTTTGTAGAATGCAGTCGATTGTATGTGGGTGCACTTGTATTAAAGGTGGTATGTGTTAGCACTTGTTATATGTAGTATATTTGAATTGTACTTTTAAATTATGTATTTGATCGTATGTGTTAGCTCTTGTGGTATATTTGAAGAATTGGTATGGCTTGTAGAATACTTTGGATAGTTTAAATGTGATGATGAATGTTTTGGATGTATTTTTTCTATGTACGAAACTGGTATTGCAAAATTTATAAATAAACGTTGTATTTGCCTTCTTCTAATGTAGCATTTGCCTTCTTTTACTGTTGCATTTGCTTTTTTTTCCTGATGTTTTATTTCAAGATAATGGTGTTGCATTCCATAATATAGTGGTGTTGCATTACATAAAATATTATTAATTCCACATGGCATGTGGACGCCACAGCTAACGTGGCATGTGACACATAGGTAGCTGATGTGGAGAGCCGATGTGTCGTGTGACATGTAGGCAGTTGACGTGGCCCCACTATCGTGACCTGGACGCCAGGCTCTAACTAATGCTCAAGCAACACTGAATATTGTTGCATTATGTGCAAATAGTGTTGCATTACGTCTATAATGCAACACTTTCTTTCCGTGGCATTAGATGGGAAAAAGCGTTGCCTTGGACGGCTAAGGCAACGGCCGTGGATGCCACTCCCCTCTGGTGTTGCCTATTTGAAAATACGGATAAATGCAACACTTTTTTGATCTAAGGCCACATAAAACTTGTACCGAATTTTCCCACTTTTGTAGTAGTGTGAGAAGTGGTCTCATTTTTGTTTTAATGAAGAAATGACCTTGATAGTGGAGAGAGGAGGACGCGTGAGGGAGTTTGAAAAGATTCAGGTATCGACCTTGATTAAGGCATAGGAAAGTAGATAAATTAGTAGTTAATGGGGGTAATTAAGTTATTAATTATTAGTTAATGGTGTTTGATGTATTTAAAAATGAGTGTAAACATGTTAAGCTAATATCTATATCATACGTTATCAAAATTAGAGGAAACATGGTGCATTGGATTAGTAGCGTCATAGGCTTTGCTATGAAACTGATTTGGCAGGATTTGGAGCTAGCTGAAATTTTTAGTTAAATTAAACGCTTGTTTAATTTAATCAAAAATAAATTTCTATGTTGATGATAAAATCAATGTGATTAAACTCACTCACTGGTTATTATAAACAAATTTTTATTTAGTATATAATTTTTATATGCAGTTTGTTGGCTATATGGATGCATTGATGAATTATTAATTAATTGTGGATGTTATACATATATAATAGTCATATTTAAGGTTGGTAGCTGGATATTCCAGCACTTTTTAATGGATGAGACTCTATATGCCCCCACATAATAGTAGATGACCTTCAATACCGCAATATCCCACCTTGAAGTGGGATTGATATTATTTATGTTGTCCAACATTTATGAATGTGGGAAAAACGGGTTGGAGGGATCCAACTGGATTCCTTAAAATTTATTCTATTGTTGTTTTGTATATATTGTGCTATACATTGTGCGACAAATTATTATTATGTGTATGGATGTTAGAATATCACTTTCCCTAAATAGTGATATATAAAAACATCATGAAAAGAAACTTTGAGATTTAAAAGGAAAATTTTAATTTTCCGAAATAAAAATTGAATTTCGGATACACTAGGAAAAATAAATTGTTTTAATAATTAAAACAAGTAGTTAAATTTATAAAAATTGTTATAAATGAAGTGAAATAAATTATCGTTGGGCAATTTTGGAATGTAAATTCAAGTATGAATGTAAAAGGGAAAGGGGTATCATTTCGGAGATAGGAAAAAATGAAATTTATTCCAATGTTCAGAATGTAAATTGAATTGGAATAAATCCATAGGGATTTATGATTGGAATTCGACCATGTCGAATGTTATAAAAACAATTTATTTCCAGAAAGGAAATTTAAATTTTATCAAGCAAACGCTATAATTTAAAAGTTAAATATTTTAAAAAGTTAGTATTTTTAATATTTTATATTATGAATTAGGTTCCATCTTTATATTGTTGGATCTAGATTAACCCTAGAGGGGGGTGAATAGGGTTTATCACAATTTATTAGGTAGTTCAAAACTTACGGGATATTAAAATAATAAACAAATCACAGAATGTAGTAGAAATAAAAGTGTAGAAAATAAATGACACACAGATATACCCAGCTTTGGCAAAAACCCTGCCTACTGCTGCATTCTTATGGTTTCTACTAGGTAAAAGAATAGATCCCGCATACAAGACCATGTACACTTGCGAACCCCTCGCTCCTATTCTAATCCTACGCTCAAAACCCTAGATTGGTCTGTATCCACTAGACCAGATTTTCCCCTAGTTTTACAGACACTAGTAAACTTTCAGTTAACCCCTAACTAAATCCTCTAGAATTTAATAGACTCTAGAAAACTATTTTGACAGTTTACATAACAATTTAAAATAACACAATAAATAAAAATAAATACTTAGAAAACCCTAGTTTAAAAGAAATCAAAAGAAAATTCCCTTTTATAATTGTACACAACCCGACCTATTATCCATTTCATTTCACCCGATTTCTTTGTCCACTGGAAAATTGAAATGGCGGCTTCAAAAGGAATTAGGGTTTTCTTGAATTCTCAAATTTATCGAACGTTGATGTTATTCTGAAAATATATCTCTGATGCTTGAAGGCCGTGTTGTTTGTCGGTTCTTCGATTGATTTAACGTCGTTTATGATCGAAAACAACGTGAGTAATTTCATATATGAATTTCTATGATTTCCCTTTGAATTGCTGGCTTGGTTTTCGATTGTTTTGCCTATGATGATTTGGTGTTCAAATAGGATTTCTGTTAGGACCCGAACTTCCCCGTGAAGGAAAGCCTGGATTGACTTTGAGGACAAGACGAATCAGAACAAAAACAGAAGAACATTTCATTGCTTATTACAACAATTTCATCAGAAAAGAATATTACAACAATTCCAGCTACAAACCAGGATCCTGTGAATATAAATCTGCAAAACCAAAACTACTAGCTGCCCGTGCGGAATATACGGGCACCCAGAGTTTAGGTTAAAACAATAAACTCCAGGTCATTCATGTGACTGGTGTGGGAACTAAAACGGTTATTTAATACTTTACTTTAAATCAGATATATCAAAGGACAACGCCGTATAACACGGAACATGTTTCCTCCCAGGAATACCAGTGCATATAACAAAACAACGCAATGCTTTTTGAAAAAATGAAACTGTTATAAGAACCAGGTCCTATCACACAATGCAACGCAGGCAGGGGAATAGGGTTTTCCCTTATAATAGCCAAACATGCTTGGTACGTAAAAACAAATCATTTGATACTATTATAAGTGCATAGTGTATAAAACAACTTTGAATATAAATGTATCAATCCTAGGCGGCACGGGTACCATATATCATGTCGCCAATACTAGGCTCTACAATCAAAACCGCAAATGTCACGTATTTGGAAGTTGGATTTCCATCTGTGAACCAAGGCAAGGGATCGTCCTTACCGCTTCGAGACTCTCTAGCCCGAGCCTTAGGAACACCCGCAACTGCACCTTGGATCTTCAGGGCCGGTCCACTCGATGTGGATTACAATGCCTGAACAATGCATTTCCCCACCCTATGGGGCGTAAATGAGCCAAATGACTCCATCGGCCCCAGATCGACCGATATATAACCGAGGTTCCTCGCTATCCATCATCCACATAAATAAAATGTCTGGGCATGTAAAACACAAAACACCACTCCTAAGTAGAAAGAAACGCGTGCACTCCTAGCAGTCCTATCCCATTTCTAGTTCACACCGGGGTGTGAGGCTCGCGAATTAACGCTGCACAAAGCTACGCCACAAAGGTCGTGCTTTGATCATCAACCACAAGATTCTGCTTTTCAACAGAAGCCTTGATCATTTGCATCTCAGCATGCCACAGAGGCAATTCATGCTACGCAACCGATGTCTATCAATCACACAGAATGAAATCCGATGCCGGACACACATCCATTTACAAGTTCGTTCTGGGTCTGAACGAAACCGGAGGCACCTTATTCCTACCCCATATGTCCAATACAGGGGAGAGGCCCACACATATCCGTTGATCTCCAAGTACGTCTGGACGATAGCCACTTATTACCTCGCCTTGGGTGTACAGCCCAATCAAGACATCAGTAATCATCCAAAAGATGTGAAGACCTCCAGTCTTTAACCACCGTCTTCATCCTGGACACATCGTAGAATCAGCTATTCAGAATGTGATAAATCCGGTCTTACATAACTTGCATATATAATAAACAAGCGCCATAAAAACACAACATACGCCTCATTCCAATCCAGAATATTTCTTTATCCAAATATTCATATACGTTGGGAAAGGTTCCCATTAATTTTATCAAAGATAAATTCTTTAAATTTATTCTGTAATATTCCTTTGGATATCATTTCAATCTAATTAAAGATGCATTAAAACTCCACTTGGTTTTAATCTTCCCAAAAATCAATATTAACGATTGTTTAACTTGGGAAACCATATCCTGTCTTTAACTGGGTTAAAGAACCAATGTCATTTAAAACACGGTTCACGATAAACCCAAAATCACATTCCATTCTATCATCTTTTAACTGTAAATTTGCAAGTGAACAATTCCCTAAGTATTAACCCCGAAGGCCGAAACTTGGGAAACTATATCTTGTCTTTAACTGGGTTAAAGAACCAATGTCATTTAAAACACGGTTCACGATAAACCCAAAATCACATTCCATTCTATCATCTTTTAACTGTAAATTTGCTTAAAACACGGTTCACGATAAACCCAAAATCACATTCCATTCTATCATCTTTTAACTGTAAATTTGCAAGTGAACAATTCCCTAAGTATTAACCCCGAAGGCCGAAACCAACATCAGATCAATACCCAGAAAACCATTCAACTTAACTAACCTCCAGCTAGTTTCTGATTTTCTTAACTCCATTAGGTCTAAGAACGGTATTAGTAAAGATACCATTCAGGACAACCCAAATCACATTCCATTAATTATGGGATCATCACGGAAAAATAAATCAATATATAATCGATATCAATTTCCATATCCGACCAATAATATAAATGGAATAACGGCAAAGCCTCTTAAATTCCATATGTATTAACAGTCTTCCTCCACAGAAGTTCACTTCGATTATTATCAAATCGAATTCCATTCAATTCCAATTTAATATATTAAATTGGAAATCGTTACCTTGGAAAATTCCCGTTAAATCTAAATAAAAAGATTTATAAATCCCAAATCACATTTCACTGTAAATCGGGTTAAAGAACAAATGTCGTTAAAAACACAATCTATAATAAACCCAATTCACATTAGCCTCTAACCATAAATTAGTAAGAGAACAATCCCCTAAGTATTAACCCTGACGGCCGAAACCAACATCAGATCAATACCCAGGAAACCATTCAACTTAACTAATCTCCAGTTAGTTTCTAATTTTCTTAACTTCATTCGGTTCAAGAACAGCATTATTAAAGACACCATTCACGACGAACCCAAAATCCAATTTGATATTAAATACGAGGCTCTGAATAGAAAATATATCGGCTTATATTCAATATCAAATTCTGAAACCAACAAATATCGTATTGGAATAACGATATATATCTTCCAAATTGCTCCACAATACTCGTATAATCACGAAATCCAATATCAAAATATTCTGAAGATAATTTCGGTTCAAATCCATTCCAATTCATATATTGGAAATCCAGGTTATTTTTAAAACCATTTCAAATCCAATTTATTTATTTTAAAAATATTGGGTTTATTATTCTATTTCAAAACTAGATCATTTCGATAAAAATCAATTTTTATCTTTTCAAATATGGAATTTTTCATCCCAATCCTTTCCAAATCATTTCTTATGATTTTACACTAATTATTGATATTTTTAATAATTTTATCAAAGCCCGTATAGTCGTTTTCCATAAACGACCATCGAACTGCACTTACATCGACCTTTTCCAAATTTGATTTGGAAATAATTCCAAATCCAACCGTTAGATTTCGAATCTCTCATATTCGTTAGAAAGCTCTTTTCGATACGAACCCAACGTTACGGTTTTAGGAAAATCCGACGGTCGGATCTCCCGTAATGTCCGTTCGAAGTCAATGGTCGAAATTCGCAAACTGGCGCAGCGCGGCGCGCTCTATTCAGGCCATTATATTATATATATATAATATATATTTCATCAATTTCCATTGAAAAAGTATTTTATAAATCATTTTAAATTCGTTTTCAAAACGATTTCAACTTCATATTCAATTTCCAGTCAAAATTGAATATTCCATATCATCGATATATAAATGATAGTAATTTCAAAACATTGTATTTTGAAATCAATTCCTTTTCGATATTCATTATAAAAATGAATAAAATCGATAAAAAATATCGTTCACGTCAAAATGACGTTAATCAAATCAGCACGGCTTTATATATTTACATATATTCGTGTCCATCCCAAATCGGACATCAAAATCATATCTTGATTCTTTTAGTGAATATTATTTTAAAATATTCGTTATTTCAAATTATTCGTTATTTTAAAACATTCATTCTTCTGAACTGGAATCAGACACGGTCAATTACCATATAATGTGATTATCTGGATTTCATACAACACATGTACATAACAACAATCAAACACATTCAACCATCATTCAAAGTGCATTTTACACTGCATAAGCATCAAATATAAATATTCAATGCTTACAACAACTTGTCAACCAACTGATTGACATACAACTAATTATTGGGACTAGTGTATGTCATATATCATCCCAATACCTGTGTGGGGTTTCAAACAATCAAACACAGGTTTTATTTGTGCAGTTGGGCGATGTGTAAAATTTATCCTCCCAATCAGTACCAGTTAAATGTGTGTACATAAATAAATCATCCGATTTGTTTATAAACTAGTGTGTAACGCGTGCGTTGCACACGACAATGTTATCTAAAATTATATTTATTATTTTTGTGTTAAAATGAGAACCTTGTTATGTAATTAATATATGACAAATTTTAATGTGAAATACATAAGCTATTAATTAAAATCATTATTATTGTTTGTGTAATTAATGTTCTATAGTGTACATAAATAATATGTATGTGTTTGTATTTGAGAAGTTTTTTAACCATTTTTGTTAATATAGATATACATATTGAAATTAATGTATGTTGATAATTTGTTCAATGAATTAGCAAACATTATTTAATATAATTTGTTTAAATAACTTAAATGTAAAATTACGAAGTTAGTTAAACTATATAGCATAGCAGGAAAATTTGAAAAGAAATTTACAAATTACAAAGTATAAATTTGTTGTGGATTTATTAGTGCCTAATTTTTTTGTTAATATATGGTAAATTCTTGATATAAATGAATCATAATTGATTTACAAATTAACTTTGTCATTTCTTGATATACATAGTTCATGTTATATGATTTATATATCTTTATAGTTGCACGAATATTTTTTAATATCAATATACATATTAAAATTGGCGAATATTTTTAAGAGCTATCAGAAAAATGGACTAAATACTCTCTAAGATTATTTAAATAATTACAATTAAGATTTCATGAATGACATATGAATTGAAATATAAAATATCACAAAAGAATTGAGAAAGCTCAACAAATAATTATAGAAATGTTAAAATGTGGTATCTAAAGCGGAAATTATTTTGTTTAATTTATGATAAATTTATTGAGAAAAGTGTATAATATATTAAATTTTATTATTGTTTACATATATTATTTAAACTGTGTAACTAATTTAACCTTAAATTTCAAAGAAAACCTAATTTTGTCATTTCTGTAGATATGAACATGGTGTACATTTTAAAACCTAACGCTTACCGTTAATTAGATGAATTAACCAAAATTTATTGATTGAATTCATTGTTAAATTCAACATCACATAATTAATTTAAACATATTGACTGAAATGTACAATGTTAAGTGATAATGTGCAGTTTTTTAAAATAACTAAATGAGTGTTAATCATACCGACTTTGTCGGTTTTTCTTAATTCTACTGCGCTCTCAAGAACTTCCGTCCGTCTGAAGCTTTTTTACAATACCTATTTTGTCCTCCTATGACTTATGCATTAATTTAATGTAGTTCTGAAGCCTTGCCTTGCCTTATTTGAGCTCCCCGATTTAATTATTAATGTAGTCTATTTGATTCATTAATACTCATTAATTGTGTGACTTAATTAACTTTATATTTGGAAGAAAAGCTAATTTTTCCACTTTTGTTGATATGGATATGGTGTTCATTTTAAAACATCACACCTAGCGTTAATAAGATGAATTGACAACAATTTATTGATTAAATTTATTTCTTAAATTGAAAATCACTTAATTAATTTAAACACTCTTATATGGTTAAAATTTGTATAATATACATAGTTTTGTTTCTTTTTTCTTCTAATGTAAAATCATTTATATGCAGTCTGTTGTTTCTTTTTTCTCTAATGTAAAATCATTTATATGAATAATGTATGCCAAGTGTAAGTATATAAAAACTGTAGCCAAGCTATTATTTTTGGAATTTTTAGCTGTATGTAAATTTGTGTCTAAGTAGTTAGCAAATTTATATTTTCTCCGGTGATTGTGTTCAGTAGCTAAGAATGTGATAGCAAAACCTTTTCTTTTGAAACCCATATCATCTTTTTGATTTTGTATATAATTTTGCACAAAATATCAAGTTAAAGTAATTGGCCATTTATTACCATTTAACATGCACATTTAAGCCTATGCATCAATTCTATCCACCGTTACAAATGTAGATTATTTACTACCATAATTAATAGATTTAACATATTATCACCTAGTTACCATTTATTACCATTTAACATGCACATTTAAGCCTATGCATCAATTCTAACCGCCGTTACAAATATAGATTATTTACTACCATAATTAATAGATTTAACATATTATCACCTAGTTAGCATTTCAGAATATATATATATATATATATATATATATATATATATATATATATATGTATATGTATGTATGTATGTATTTGTATATATGTGTGCATATATATGTATATATGTGTGTGTATGTGTTTGTATATATATATATATATATATATATATATATATATTTGTATAAAATATGTAGTTTTTTTTTCTTCTAATCAAACCGACCATTAGGGAGGTTTCCCTACTGTAAGAGCCAAAACAAAATTGTCTAAGCCAATAAATTAAGCCTTAATTTTCGCTCATTTATTAACCATTAACTATGAGTTTATAATTACACGTGGCCAAGCAAGAAAAATGCCAAAATATAAAAGAAACCGAATTTACTTTCCATGGTGAAAACATTCAAATGAGGAATTGTTTTTCATCCAATTCAATTTTTAATTTTGTGCCAATAGGTTTATGAAATTATACCAAAGAAATAAGACGAAAATATAGTTATGTATAGGATTAGTCGTTGCAGGCCTCATTTATTAACCATTAACTATGAGTTTATAATTACATGTGGCCAAGCAAGAAACATGCCAAAACAATTGATCCTAATTTCCATTGAACAATATTTTACATTATCATATCCAACTGTGTATGTAAACTATTTGATCACAGTTTATTAAAGTATACCCAAGAAATAAGACGAAAATATAGTTATGTGTAGGATTAGTCGTTGCAGGCCTCATTTATTAACCATTAACTATGAGTTTATAATTACACGTGGCCAAGCAAGAAACATGCCAAAACAATTGATCCTAATTTCCACTGAACAATATTTTACATTATCATATCCACCTGCCTATGTAAAATACTTTTTTCATTTCTGTTTCAGATGCATATGCTAGGAGAAGCTATATTTATAACAAATTGGTTTAATTAAAAACTTAAATAAGTTTGGCAAAATGTTGCAGGGAGGTGAAATAGTTTCACACTACTTTTTATGAGTTGGTGTTGATATTTTACATGAGGCATAAAAGTGTGCATAGGAAGTTAGAAACATAAAGTAAAACTGAGTCGACAACATGAGCAGGTGCACAAAAAAAACAAAAAAAACGTGTAGCAGAACACAAAATTATGCAATATACTGCTTATGTATAAGAGTTACATAAGGGAAATGGGTACACAGAGAAATACATCTAGGTGTTTATACCGGAAATGCAAATGAGAAACAAACGTAATTTATTAGTGCAGAATACATTCTCAGTTTCATAAATTTAAAAAAAAAGAAATTTGACGCCAGATGCTCTGCCTGGATCCTGTCACAGTCCGCAAACTGCAGTTTAAAAGAAATTGGTTAGTAAAGGAATACGTATGATACATATAGTTGTATGAATGGTGGAAAAAAAATTGTATCAAACCACTGCATCCCAATGAGCTTCGTCTTCGTTATCCGTATGTTGTGGAGTAGTAGGCGGAAGATCGTGAGCTTCATTTTCGTTCTGAAAATCGTTGGGTTGAACTTGAGGAGCAGTAGGAGATGGGACATTAGTCACAGTTGTGGTGGTTTCATAGCTGGTTGAATTATGGGGTTTAGTTAGACGTATGCTTTTACGTTTATGTTTTCTTGGTGAAATGGGTAATTGAGACTGTTTGGTTGGCAGAAAAAGCTTGGACTGCATAGATTTAATGTAAAATGAGCTAAGTAGATGGTAAAAAAAGTAGGAGTTAAGTTACACAAAGAGAATTACCTTAGTCATGATGTGTTAGGAAGAGAACAAAACTGAGGAGTAAAAAAGAGAGGCTATGAATGTGGAAGGAAGAGTAAAGAAGGTGTTATGTAAATTTATAGCGATTGAGTACCATATGTAACTAATAAATGCGTTAAATCTATAATATCAATTGGTAATATACTATATATGAATCATATGTAAGATAATGAATTTTAACAAAACATTCAATATTTCAAATCCGAAATAAGCATATATGAAAAAATTAATTGTATATACTATATACAATTAATTTAAATAGCTTTACTTATAAAAGGGATAAATCATATGTAAGATAATGAATTTTAACAAAACATTCAATATTTCAAATCTGAAATAAGCATATATGAAAAAATTAATTGTATATACTATATACAATTAATTTTACTTGGCTGTAATTAACAATTATACATAAGTCATTCCTTATATATATAGCGATTAAATAGCTTTACTTATAATATCAATTGGTAATATACTATATATGAATCATATGTAAGATAATGAATTTTAACAAAACATTCAATATTTCAAATCTGAAATAAGCATATATGAAAAAATTAATTGTATATACTATATACAATTAATTTTACTTGGCTGTAATTAACAATTATACATAAGTCATTCCTTATATATATAGCGATTAAATAGATTTACTTATAAAAGGGATGATGTGCGCTGATTTTGGTAAGCTAAGAATAAATGAAACGATGTGTGTACAAATCCAGGCCGTCCTTTGTCCAAACTAAGAATAAATCTCAGCCGCTCTTTGTCTCCATGTTTGTCTCCTGGTTTGTCTTAGGGGGCAATTTTATTATATAGATATTTATTTTATTCATATACATGTTAAAAATTATATTTTTAACTATAAAATATTTTATTCCATTCCACATCACACAATCAATTTTCACAACACAGTCAATTAAATAAACAAGTCGTCCATGATCTGCGGACGATGGGTGTCGGGTGCTGCTAAGCACCGTCTGCATCCTAGTATATATTTTAACTAGAAAATAAAATAAAAGTGAGAAGTTCTCACCTTTGGGTTCCACTCCGCCATTTCATATCTGAATTTTTGAATGGCTTGGATTTTCCTGAAATTCCAATGCGATCCTTTCCCGCTGTTCATAGTAAAAAAATGCATTTTTACAATAGCATTTCATATATAAAAATCATATATTTTTATCGCTTCATTCCAATAAATAAAAATCATATTTTAATTTCTACTTCATATATTTTTACAACACTTCTTTCTATATAAAAATTATATTTTTATATTTATACTTCTTATATAAAGATCAAATTTTTATTTCACTTCAAATATAATAAAAATCGATTTTTTACCTTAATGATATCCATATAAAGATCGTATCTTTATCATAATGAAAACATTATAAAAATCATATTTTTATTTCAAATATTAATATATAAAAATCCTATTTTTATAGCAATGTTTATATATTTAAAAATCGCCATTTTTATATCGCTACAAATATAAAAATCAATTTTCAATAACACTTCTCATATATATAAAAATGTAATTTTTACAAAGCTAAAATTTATATTTTTACTTCACCACTTCAACAATAAAAATCGTATTTTTATGTTGCTATTCATATACGTAAAAATCCAATTTTTATTCGCTATACACATATATAAAAATCAAAATTTTACCCTACTTTGATATATATAAAAATCTAATTTTCATATTGTTGATATATAAACAAAAATTACATTTTTAAATAAACAAAGATCATATTTTTAACTAAACAAATATCATATTTTCATCTAAACAAAGATCGTATTTTAACGTAAGTAAAAATTTCATTTTTATCTACATAAATAAATAGTTAAACACTCACTGATGGTTTGGAGTAGTGCTCGACAGAGCTGGGTGTTCGCGGTGGAGGCGTGGAGGGGCTGGACGGTCTGACCGGCGGCGCATCGTGGTGGAGGAGGGGGTGCGCGAGGCCGGAGGCGGCCTATGGTGGCAAGGCGTCAGTTTTTCTTTGTGGTTGTTTGGGTTGGGGGGGGGGGGGGGGTTTCTCCCTCGAGCTCGAATCGGGGAAAGGAAGAAGGAGACGAGGACGAGGGGGGAGTCGGCAGCTAGGCGGCGGTCTGCGTGGCGGCATAGCGCCAAGGTGGAGGGGCGCGATTGTGATTTCGATTTTGTGTTTATTTTCTTTATTCTGGGGTCAATGGGTAGAGGGGGGTTAAGGAGATTAGAGGGGGATATATAAAATTAATTAATTATTTAATTTAATTCTCCAAAAAGTTACTTTTTCTTACAAACTCTAAATCAAACCCTACGACTGTCGTCCCTAGCTAAATAACCCATTCTGAACATAATGGGATATGTTTCGTACGCTAATTCGCTTGTTATGATTAGTTTCCATTCAAATTAAAATATAAATTAATATAATAGTCAAACTTGATTTTAACGTACATTTTAATTTATGGGGCCCACATACTGACTCTAAAATTTCCAGAAAAATAAATCTGGATATGTTTTGATGATACGGTCCTAACAAAACTAGTTTCGTCGAATTTGGAGATAGTTTGAAAAATTCCCATTTTCTTGTCGATCCAAATTGATTGAGACTGAAAAACATGTTTTCCTTTGCCACACTCACATATTGATTTCAGAAATTATGAAAGTTGGGATCTAGCAATAATTTGACATCACGGATCCAACAAAAGTGGTTTCGTCGAAAATGGAATTCGTTTGCAAAATGGCTATTTTTAAGGGCTATATTTTCCATAGTGACATAACTTTTTATTCCCACTGTGAAATTTCAATTTTTCGGATTCGTTGGAAAGATATTTTCAAATAGATTCTAATATTTTTGGTTTGGCTAAAATCTAGTTTACTTTGAATCCTATACATTCATTTGAATTTTGAAATCGAAATTTCAAACTACCGCGCTATTTTTAATTCCTTTTATAATTAAAATAAAATATTTATATTCTAACGACGATTCAAATAAATATATGCGTTCTAATTCTATTCAAAATAAATTTCTCATCGTCATTATTTAAAATAATTCATTTTAAATACTCAAAATTCACTAAAATTGCCAAAATAAAAATTTTAAATTGGTTCAGATTTTCCGGGTTATTACAATCTCCCCCACTTAAATCTTTTCGTCCTCGAAAAGGAACGGAGCTGAAAGTTGTTTTACAAACCAACTCAACTTTCATTATTTTCATTATGGCTTAAGTTCTTCAACTTTTCAGTTTCTAAGAACTTTTCAATTTCTTCAAAAATTTGTCTAACGCCCTAAATTTTCGAAAAATTTCGCCATAACCTCCCCTGTACGCGAGCACTGGGATAATCCCGAAATTGCCATACAGGCCTCTCCAATCCAAAAAGAAACAGCTAAGCGGCTAGCCAATTGGCTCATAAAATCAATAAAAACGCCAAGAAATACAATAAACATGTGCCTATTTGTCGGACAAACAATTTTATTCCTCTGCTTAGCTTCTATGCTATGACCTGTTCAATAGATACACATGTATATGCATGCAATTTCTAACCTATTTTCAATTTAGTTCAACATTTGATACAATTTGGTTATTTGTACTGTTCTTCCTCATAATGATTTTATTAGATAACAAATAATCATACAACACAACCATCAATCAATTAGTGAACTAACGTTTCAAATTCATAATTTTGACATATATACAGAAAACCATGTTTTTGATGCCAAGTCACAACAATATATTCTAACTATATTTTGGTTCTCACACCAGCCAATGGAAATATATAGATATCACAATTTCGAACCTCGAACACAAGTGCTGATATGACATGCCATCATCCGAACCATCTCCTGGCGACTAGAATGTGATTCTATATCTATCCAGTATATTAAAACATTGAATACACGTGGATCAGACGTATACGCAAAATCTTTATACACTTGATTGTATCAATATAAAATAAATAATCAAATACGTATAATATGGTTTAAATTTTCAAAAAAAAAATTTGTTTTCATCCTTACTTTTTTTTAAAATACACTCTTCACACTCGTTCTAGGATAGTACTGATCCTATCTCTAACGAGTCATTCCTATTAGATATTACTAATCCAATCTTTGATGAATTCTTTCGTTTGGTTCTAGCGTGTCTTGTTCTCAGAGCTTTGTAAACCAAAGCTTTGATACCAAATGTTAGGACCTGAACTTCCCCGTGAAGGAAAGTCCGGATTGACTTTGAGGAGAAGACAGATCAGAACACAAACAGAAGAACATTTCATTGCTTATTACAACAATTTCATCAGAATACAAGAATATACAGAGTATGAATAAACATTACACATTTATTAGATATCAAAGATTACAATACATTACATAGCAGCAGAAAAATGATACAAACATAACTGAAAAAGATACATGGATACAGAGCTTTCCGAATATCATTCAAGCAGCAAACCAGGATCCTGTGAATATAAATCTGCAAAACCAAAACTACTAGCTGCCCGTGCGGAAAATAGGGGCACCCAGAGTTTAGGTTAAAACAATAAACTCTAGGTCAGTCTTGTGACTGGTGTGAAACTAAACGGTTATTTAAAACTTTACTTTAAATCAGATATATCAAGGGACCACGCCGTATAACACGGAATGGGTTTTCTCCTAGGAATACCAGTGCATATAACAAAACAACGCAATGCTTTTTGGAAAAATGAAGCTATTATAAGACCCAGGTCCTATCACACAATGCAACGCAAGCCGGGGGATAGGGTTTTCCCTTATAATATCCAAACATGCTTGGTACATTAAAACAAATTATTTGATACTATTATAAGTGCATAGTGTATAAAACAACTTCAAATATAAATGTATCAATCCAAGGCGGCATGGGTACCATATATCATGTCGCCAATACTTGGATCTACAATCAAAACCGCAAATGTCACGTATTTGGAAGTTGGATTTCCATCTGTGAACCAAGGCAAGGGATCGTCCTTACCGCTTTGAGACTCTCTAGCTCGAGCCTCAGGAACAACCGCAACTGCACCTTCGATCTTCAAGGCCAGTCCACTCGATGTGGATTATAATGCCTGAACAATGTGTTTCCCCGCCCTATGGGGCGTAAATGAGCCAAATGACTCCATCGGCCCCGGATCAACCGATATATAACGAAGGCGCCTCGTTATACATCATCCACATAAGTAAAATGCCCGGGCGTGTAAAACCCAAAACACACTCCTAACTAGAATGAAACACATGCCCTCCATGCAGTCCTCCCCCGTTTCTGGTTCACACCAGGGTGTGAGGCTCGCGAATTAACGCTACAAAAAGCTACGCCACAAAGGTCGTGCTTTGATCATCAACCACAAGACTCTGCTTTTCAACAGAAGCCTTGATCATTTGTATCTCAGCATGCCACACAGGCAATTCACGCTATGCAACCGATGTCTATTAATCACACAGAATGAAATCCGATGTCAGACACACATCCATTTACAAGTTCGTTCTGGGTCTGAACGAAACCGGAGGCACCTTATTCCTCCCCCATATGTCCGATACAGGGGAGAGGCCTTCACATATCCGTCGATCTCCAAGTACGTCTGGACGATCACCACTTATTACCTCGCCTTGGGTGTACAGCGCAATCAAGACATCAATAATCATCCAAACGATGTGAAGACCTCCGGTCTTCAACCACCGTTTTCATCCTCGACACATCGTCGAATCTGTTATTCAGAATGGGATAAACCCGGTTTTTCTGAATAAGTCGCGTATATAATAAACAAGTGCCATAAAAACACAACATACGCCTTATTTCAATCCAGAATATTTCTTTATCCAAATATTCATATACGTTGGGAAAGGTTCCCATTAATTTTATCAAAGATAAATTCTTTAAATTTATTCTTTAATCTTCTTTTGGATATCATTTCAATCTAATTAAAGATGCATTAAAACTCCACTTGGTTTTAATCTTCCCAAAAATCAATATTAACGATTGTTTAACTTGGGAAACCATATCCAGCCTTTAACTGGGTTAAAGAACCAATGTCATTTAAAACACGGTTCATGATAAACCCAAAATCACATTCCATTCTATCAACTTTTAAGCGTAAATTAGCAAGTGAACAATTCCCTAAGTATTAACCCCGAAGGCCGAAACCAACATCAGATCTATACCCAGAAAACCATTCAACTTAACTAACCTCCAGCTAGTTTCTGATTTTCTTAACTCCGTTGGGTCTAAGAACGATATTATCAAAGATACCATTCACGACAACCCAAAATCACAATCCATTAATTATGGAATCTTCACGGAAAAATAAATCAATATATAATTGATATCAGTTTCCATATCCGACCGATAATATAAATGGAATAATGGCAATGCCTCTTAAATTCCATATGTATTAACAGTCTTCCTCCAAATAAGTTCACTTCAATTATTATCAAATCGAATTCCATTCAATTCCAATTTAATATATTAAATTGGAAATCGTTACCTTGGAAAATTCCCGTTAAATCTAAATAAAAAGATTTATAAATCCCACATCACATTTCACTGTAAATCGGGTTAAAGAACGAATGTCGTTAAAAACACAGTTCACAATAAACCCAATTCACATTAGCCTCTAACCATAAATTAGTAAGAGAACAATCCCCTAAGTATTAACCCCGAAGGCCGAAACCAACATCAGATCAATACCTAGGAAAGCATTCAGCTTAACTAATCTCCAGTTAGTTTCTAATTTTCTTAACTTCATTCGGTTCAAGAACAACATTATTAAAGATACCATTCACAACGAACCCAAAATCCAATTTGATATTAAATACAAGGCTCTGAATAGAAAATATATCGGCTTATATTCAATATCAAATTCTGAAACCAACAAATATCGTATTGGAATAACGATATATATATCTTCCAAATTCCTCCACAATACTCGTTAATCACGAAATCCAATATGAAATATTCTGAAGATAATTTCGATTCAAATCCATTCCAATTCATATATTGGAAATCCCGGTTATTTTTAAAACCATTCCAAATCCAATTTATTTTAAAAATATTGGGTTTATTATTCTATTTCAAAACTAGATCATTTCGATAAAAATCAATTTTTATCCTTTCAGATATGGAATTTTTCATCCCAATCCTTTCCAAATCATTTCTTATGATTTTACACTAATTATTGATATTTTTAATAATTTTATCAAGACCCGTACAGTCATTTTCCATAAATGGCCATCGAACTGCACTTACATCGACCTTTTCCAGATTTGATTTGGACATAATTCCAAATCCAACCGTTAGATTTTGAATCTCTCATATTCGTTAGAATGCTCTTTTCGATACGAACCCAACGGTTCCAGTTTGACGGTCGGATCTCCCGTAATGTCCATTCGAAGTCAAAGGTCGAAATTCACAAACTGCCACAGCGTGGCACGTTCTATTCAGGCCATTATATTATATATATAATATATTTTGTCGATTTCCATTGAAAACGTATTTTATAAATCGTTTTAAATTCGTTTTCAAAACGATATCAACTTCATATTCAATTTCCAATCAAAATTGAATATTCCATATCATCGATATATAAATGATAGTATTTTCAAAACATTGTATTTTGAAATCAATTTCTTTTCGATATTCATTATGAAAATGAATAAAATCGATATAAATATCGTTCACGTCAAAATGACGTTAATCTAATCAACACGCCTTTATATATTTGAATATATTCGTGTCCATCCCAAATCGGACATCAAAATCATATGTTGATTCTTTTACTGAATATTATTTTAAAATATTCGTTATTTTAAAATATTTGTTATTTTAAAACATTCATTCTTCTGAACTAGAATCAGACACGGTCAATTACCATATAATGTGATTATATGGATTTCATACAACACATGTACATAACAACAATCAAACACATTCAACCATCATCCAAAGTGCATTCTACACTGCATAAGCATCAAATATAAATATTCAACGCTTACAACGGCTTGTTAACCAACCGATTAACATACAACTAATTATTGGGACTAGTGTATATCATATATAATCCCAATACCCGTGTGGGGTTTCAAACAATCAAACACAGGTTTTATTTGTGCAGTTGGGCGATGTGTAAAATTTATCCTCCCAATCAATATCAGTCAAATGTGTGTACATAAACAAATCGTCCGATTTGTTTATAAATATTTATTTTATTCATATACACGTTAAAAATTATATTTTTAACTATAAAATATTTTATTCCCTTCCACATCACACAATCAATTTTCACAACACAGTCAATTAAACAAACAAGTCGTCCATGGTCTGTGGACGACAGGTGTTGGGTGCTGCTAAGCACCGTCTGCATCCTAGTATATATTTTAACTAGAAAATAAAACAAAAGTGAGAAGTTCTCACCTTTCGGTTCCACTCCGCCATTTCATATCTGAATTTCTGAATGGCTTGGATTTGCCCGAAATTCCAATGCGATCCTTTCCCGTTGTTCATAGTAAAAAAATGCATTTTTACAATAGCATTTTGTATATAAAAATCATAAATTTTTATCGCTTCATTCCAATAAATAAAAATCATATTTTAATTTCTACTTCATATATTTTTACAACGCTTCTTTCTATGGACAAATTATATTTTTATATTTCTACTTCTTTTATAAAGATCGAATTTTTATTTTGCTTCATATATAATAAAAATCGAATTTTTACCTTAATGATATCCATATAAAGATCGTGTCTTTATCATAATGAAAACATTATAAAAATTGTATTTTTATTTCAAACATCAACATATAAAAATCCTATTTTTATAGCAATGTTTATATACTTAAAAATCGCCATTTTTATATTGCTACAAATATAAAAATCAAATTTTTATAACACTTCTCATATATATAAAAATCAAATTTGGCAAAGCTAAAAATTATATTTTTACTTCACCATTTCAACAATAAAAATCGTATTTTTATGTTGCTATTCATATACATAAAAATCCAATTTTTATTCGCTATACACATATATAAAAATCAAAATTTTACCCTACTTTGATATATATATATATAAAAATCTAATTTTCATATTGTTTAAAAAAAAATTACATTTTCAAATAAACAAAGATCGTATTTTTAACTAAACAAAGATCATATTTTAATGTAAGTAAAAATTTCATTTTTATCTACATAAATAAATAGGTAAACACTCACCGACGGTTCGGAGTAGTGCTTGACGGAGCTGGGTGTTCGCGGTGGAGGCGTGGAGAGGCTGAAGGGTCTGACCGACGGCGCATCGTGGCGGAGGAGGGGGTGCGCGAGGCCTGAGGTGGCCTGTGGTGGCAAGGTGTCGGTTTTTCTTTGTGGCTGTTTGGGTTGGGGGTTTCTCCCTCGAGTTCGAATCGGGGAGGGGAAGAAGGAGAGGAGGACGAGGAGGGAGCCGACAGCTTGGCGGCGGCCAGCATGGCGGCGCGGTGCCAGGGGAGAGGGGCGCGATTGCGATTTCAATTTTGTGTTTTTTCTTTATTCTGGGGTTAACTGGTAGAGAGAGGGGGGGAGTTAAGGAGACTAGAGGGGGATATATATAATTATTTATTTAATTTAATTCTCCAAAAAGTTACTTTTTCTTTCAAACTCTAAATCAAACCCAACGACTGTCGTCCCTAGCTAAATAACCCCATTCCGAACACAATGGGATATGTTTCGTACGCTAATTCGCTTGTTCCGATCAGTTTCCATTCAAATTAAAATATAAATTAATATAATAGTCAAACTTGATTTTAACGTATATTTTAATTTATTGGGGCCACACACTGACATCAAAAATTCCAGAAAAATAATTCTGGCTATGTTTTTACAATACAGTCCTAACAAAACTAGTTTTGTCGAATTTGGAGACCGTTTGAAAATGACCATTTTCTGGTCGATCCAAAATGACTAAAACTGACAAAACACGTTTTCCTTTGCCATGCTCACATATTGATTTCAAAAATTATGAAAATTGGGATCTAGAAATAATTTGACATCACGGATCCAACAAAAGTGGTTTCGTCAAAAACGGAAGTCGTTTGCAAAATGGCTATTTTTAAGGGCTATATTTTCCATAGCGACTATTCTGAAATTTCGACTGGGCATAACTTTTTATTTCCGCTATGAAATTTCAATTTTTCAGATTCATTGGGAAGATATTTTCAAATAGATTCTTATATTTTTGGTTTTGTCAAAATCCGGTTTATTTTGAATCCTATACATTCATTTGAATTTTGAAATCGAAATTTCAAACTACCGCGCCATTTTCAATTCCTTTTATAATTAAAATAAAATATTTATATTCTAACGATGATTCAAATAAATATATACGTTCTAATACTATTCAAAATAAATTTCTCGTCGTCATTATTTAATGTAATTCATTTTAAATATTCAAAATTCACTAAAATTGCCAAAATAAAAATTTTAAATTGGTTCGGATTTTCCGGGTTATTACAATTTCAAGATCCTTTGATTGCTCTTATTTCACACAAAATAGTCGGTTTGATTTCTTGCGTCTTCCTCTTTTTACTCCACGGCCATGATTAATTTCTGTGAATTATTTGATGAATCTGGACGTGTATTTGCCCCTGAATAATCGGATTAGAAAAGAATTGTCGCCCATGATAAAACCCCTTGTGTGAATGACTTGAATTTGCCGTGAATCCCTTTGTGCATTCTTGGAAAGAATTGAATGAATTACTGCTCGAAAAAGTGTATATTGTTTTCTGAAAACACAAATTTGCCTTGCCATTTCTAGACTGATTGGAACATCAAATTACTTTCCCTCTATTGATTGGCATGATTTAAAACCCATGACTACCTTGCCATATATATTTATCCACACTGATTTGTTGCGATTTCCTTGATTACTTGCATGCTCTAATGCTTGGTCTTGATTGATAAAATAAAATCTGGAAAAATGAATCTTGCCAAACCTTTTTTAGTTGCCAGTGTATACTTGGTGTATATATCATACCTTCGCTAATTTTCTGGAACTAAATCACCCTGGCATGTAAATCTGGAAACAGTTTAAATTATTCCCAAGAATGTTTCCAAATCTGCACTGATTAATTTTTTTGCCTTGTTCAAATTTGCAAAAGAATTCTTACTTAAAAATGTCTTCAATTTTCCTGTATTAAAAACATTCCAAATATGCAGTAAAACCATACTGTGATTTCTAGAAATGCTCCTGCGATTTTCCATACTCCAATAATTGTTATGTTCTGCATTAAATCCTCTATTCGTTGTTGGAAGCACATAAAATTGTGATTGTGCTAATTCTGCAAACAGTCTTTATAAAAAACTTGATTGCCAATGATTTCTTGTATTTCTGGAAATCAAATCAAATGATTTTCTAAAACTAATTTGAGTATGCTCTTACCCAACACTGACATGCATAATTCTGGAATTAGTTTTAAAATATTGCCAAACCATCTTTTGCCAAAAAAACGTATGCACTTGTGTGGTGAACCAAATTCACATGCATTGTAGATTGTTTGTGTATGTTGTTGTCTTGACAATACCATGATTACATGTATATGCTGAATGCACCCATGCTCCAATGCTTGACCCATCTACACTACTGTTTATTGTTTATGCACCATTGATCATGTATGAAATGACCTTGCATATATCATATGATATGTCCAGTCCACCATATTTTCTTATGGTCGAGACATGAACTTGTATGTGCATTGCTGCTTCATCATTTGAATGTGTTCACTTGCACTGCACTTGCTAACGCTGAACTTATTGCTTGTTGTTGTGTATGTTGCACCATTCATGTTATTGTCATGCACACATGTTTTCACTTGATTTTGAAATGAAAAACTGGTAAGATATGCACCATCCCTTGTCACCACTTTACTGCTATGATCATTTGATTTTGAGCTTTGCAGTGAAGTTGAAATGGATTGCCTCGGCCCTTTTTTGAGATCTTGATTTGGTTTTTGACTTGATCGTTTTGATCTTGCACCCAACTTGTTGAGGCTCGACCACTTTAGGCTGAACTGTCTTGTAGCCTTATGCTTGTTTGCACTTTGAATCTTGTCTCGACCATGATTATCCATTGTCATTATTATGCTTGTCATATCTTCATGTTTGTATTGCTCGACCATATTAAGATGTTCATGTGCATTGAGTCGAGTTGGTCCACATAGCTGCTCCTCGGTCGCACACTGGATTGGCGAGGCAGTGCACATGCGTATATATATATACATGTGTGTATATGCAGCCATTCAATATTATTTTTCATGTCCCTGCATAGTAATATATTATATATACACTGACTGCCTTGTGGTATTTACAGTGTATCACTGTGAATATCACAAGCTGTCTAGACACAGTCGGTTGGATATGAAAATCAGATCGAGTCAGAAAAATGACGAGAAACACACCGAAATTCTGAGGCAAATAAAATTTTTAAAAATAAAATTTATATTCATATGTATTCACTTTTATTTCTATTGCAGTGTACTCTGTGCGTGTTTCATGTGACACATATGAAGACGGGATTGACTGAAGGATGCTGTAAAGACAGAATGACAGAGAACTGGAGACCGTGTCAGTGAATATGTCAAAGTGTCTGTATAATAGTGAAATTGTATATGAAATGTAACTGTGTATCTATTGTGTACGTAAATGTAAATCAGTGAAATTTTACAAATAGTTGGAGTTATAAATCTGTACTGTTTTAATGTTTGAAATAAAATGTTATGTTTAAACAAAATACTGTTGAATGTTTGAATTTGTGTATAATCGTATTCTTTTCAAAAATGAATATCATATTCCAGGCTGATGTGAATATGAAACAGTACAATAACAAACACATTTTAAATAATATATACTTGTTTGTTGTCGTCAAACAAAAATCATATAATTGTGTATACAACTGCATTATATACAATAATCTCCCCCTTTTGATGATGACAAACAAATAAAAAGATTTTGAATATAATAAACGTGTTTGCTCATGAATAGTGGAACTCCCTCTATTTGAATGCTCCCCCTACAATAGAAACTCCCCCTATACCTGTAAATGAGTGAAAAAAATGAAAATTGAACTAATTTTCAAAAATAAAAAACATTTACAAACTATTCACTCATAAATCAAAATCTCAACCCATTCTCCCCCTTTTGTTATCATCAAAAGGATTCATAATTTTATAATATAGATGAAAATTGACTAAAAATATAATTTCAGCATAAGAGGAAGAACGGTCATCAAAGACCTCAATCAGTCAAACAAATATCATAATAAACTGAGAACAGGTGGCATATTTCACATGGTAGAACGATGGATTCACAATTAATTTTATAAAAATGAGGAGGGTTAAAAAATATGAATTTCAATTATTTTCAAAAGATTTTATAAAAATGAAGTTCAAAAAACAATGACAGATTTGGACTATAATTAATAATTCAATTTAAGTGACAAAATCAAATACTCTCAAATCCCAATAGCTATCAATCAACAAATCATAATACGTCATAAAATAGTAACACACTTCACAGATTAGAAAGATGGATTGATAGGCTGGTTTTTATACACCAAGGAGAATTTCAGATAAATTTCAATTTATAGCACAATATTTCCTTTTTCTTTTCATTTTATTTAAGAGCACACTGACCACGCATAACCAGAGCTTGGATTTTTAAATGAGGTCAGTCGCAGCTTAAATTATAAGTTGTCTCATAACCACGCAAGACCAGAGCTTGGATTTTTAAATAAGGTTAGAGATACACTTATGTATAAATTATATATTTATCGTTTTCAGCTTCAAAAGAAAAACTCCTCGGTATATAAAACCAATATGAATGATAGAAATGTGGTATGTACAGAAATGGACTGTGAAATAAATTTCTAATTTAATAATATTATGAAATATGATCAACTGTACTGGGATCATTGAAAATTTTCAATTATCACTAATTCTGAATAATAATATAACCACAATTCCATCATAAATATTTTCCCTGTTTATTCAAGATGATTTTTAAAAAATATTAAACTCTCCACATTAATATAAAAAACATGATGGATGGCAGAATAATGGTAGATAAAAAAGATGGTCATGAAATAATCGCCAATTCAAAGATATTATAATAAACGTTCAACAATCATGAAAATCAAAATAAAATCTCCTCTTGTTGTGAAATATACTACAGTCACAATTCATCACAATTTCAAAATCTAATAATAATTTTGATGAATTATAAATACAGTTCAATTTGGATAAAGATTTCAATTTCTGAATGAATAGTCAATAAATAATTTTAAAATTAAATATCAATTACAAAAGGGATATGAAAGATTTACATGAAACATGAGGGATTGAAAAAATTTATACATGATGTGAATAAATCTAAGAATGAAACACATCTAAACTGATAACACATGTTGGCATCTCTATTTACAAGGATTTTAACATGACATGGGTGGCTAACACAGGTATCCAAACTCAGATCATAAGCAGACAAGACAAATAAAATTGGCACATTCGTCAAAGCAGCAAACAGTATATACCATGACAAGCAGTAATCAAAGGACATTTCCAAAAATAGTATCAAAGCAGCACACAAAAAACAATATCACAACAGACTTGTCAGACGATGTTACTGATGGTCACAAAATATGATTCAAGATTAACAATACAGTTTATTTGAAATCATTTGAGAAAATATGAAGATCTTAAGATTCAATGAATCAATCACACCAGATTAAGTTTCAGATTCAAGGTATGTGTGAGATTCAATAAATCAATAATTTCAAATGATTTTAAACAAACAAGTATCCAATCAAATCATCATGAAATAGCAGTGAGATTTAAGACCACATTTTCAAAGAATTTTCAAAATTATCTCTGACAACTATAAGAGAAATTTCAGATCATCTACATCAAGTTTGAGAGGTATTCATGATCCAAAAAAAAATTATTCGAAATCACTTGAATCAATGTCAAGTTTGAGATATAATGAATTATTCACACAAGATTGATAATTTCAAATTTAAGTGGTGTGTGATATTCAAAATATCTAGAATTTCAGATGATTTCAAACAAAACTAATTTCAACCATAATAATCATGAATAAAGATGAATTTCAAGATGTATCACTGATTAAAGACAATTTAAAATATTCAAGCCAATCTGAATTTTTTTGAAATTATCACAACTGGTAAATAACAAAGTGTTGTAATGAGTATAAATTTTCAAGACTTTCCAAAGTGAATTAGAAGAGACTAAAAACATCAAAGGTGTGTGAAATTTCACAAAACTTTCAGACCTTCAAAAATTTAGAATTCTAATCAATAGTGTTCAAGATATGACAAGAATACATCAACACTGTTATGAATTCAGAGAATCAGAAAATAAACTTCAAATCAATTGCAAATATTTACAAAAATAAATTCAAGATCTGGAAATGAATAAAAACATCAGAGTTTTATAAAAATGAAGCAAATTTCCAAAAAAAATATGAATTCTGCAATTGAAAGTTAAGGAAGCCTAGAAGAAGTTACAATGCTATGACAGTGACAAATCAAATCGAAAAAAAAACAAAAGAAAAACAAGAAGGGGTAGAAGGAGGAATACACAAGAAAAAGAATGTTTACAAAGATGAGTTTAGAGGTTATACCTGAAATCGATGTAAACTAGAATCTCTAACTCATCAGATGTGGCTAAGGATCTGTGAATGATTCTGTGATACGTAGTAGTTTGAATCCAATTTTTCTTTAGCTACGCAGTTCCTCACCCTCCTTCAGTACCTAACTGTTAAGAGGATTGAGTGGTCTAACAAAAGTAGTAAAACCACTCACAGTTATATTCATACTTTTCGGTGCCCAAACCTATTTGTATAATAATCCATTCGAATCTATCTTCGTACCCTTTGGAACCTAAATCTATTTAAATTTAATGAAGTTTGTTTTATTTCTTTTGTTGATCCAGAATTGTTCAATTGGATCGTTATAAAACAAATTCACATCACATTTATGATTCAAAAATCCTTTGCGATCATCAGAGCTTGAATTTTCATATTGATTTTTTCCAAAGCAGTTTACAGGATTTTTAAAATCATTCGAGTTCTGATTTTCAAAAAATTATTTTTCTCAAAGCTGAGACCACTTTTATTTCCAGATGAAAATTGATTTTTCAACAACATATTTAGAGATTTTTCACTGTTAGAAAATTTAACTAAAGTTGCTTTAAGTTGTTGACTTTTAAATTTAAGATAACCATTTTCTTTCATTAAATCTAAACAACGATTTTTAGTGATCTTATTCTTTTCAAAATCAGTTTTCAAGACCAAATTTTCATCTTCAAGAAGATTAATTTTGGCTTAAGATTCCAAAATTTCAATTTCAAATCGTTTTTGTTTTTCAGACTCAAAATTCTTGGATTTTTCAGTCTCAATTTCAAGTTCTTTCAAAATCAAATCACTTTTCACCAAATTTTTATTTTCAGCAATTTCAAGTTTGGAATTTATAGCAGTCTTAAAAATTTCAAATTCCTTTTGCATAAAATCATTCGAACTTGATAACTCAATCTTGTTCTCTTTTAAGATCAAAATTTCATTTTCAAACTTTTGAATATTTTTATTGAGATGAACAAGATTGGTTTCCAATTTCAAACAATTTTTTCAGTCTGAATTTGAAGAATTTTTAAAATATTCAAGTTGTGATTCCAAATCATTAATTTTGCTGGTCAACTCAAGATTTTTAGATTTCAGAGATTTGTTTTTAGATTGGAATTTATCAACAAACTTAGTTAGATCAACACACATATAAACTAAATCTTCGTATGAGAAATTTCCTGTCTAATCGTCTATTGAATCTCCATCGAATGATCCATCTGAATTTTCATTTGTAAATCCTGTTAAGAAGAACTCTAAATCCTGTTAAGCAGAACTCTAAATCTGAGCTGGTTGTTGAGGGTTTTGAGCAACTTTCAGATTTTCCATACAGCGTGTTGAGAGTTTTCCAAATATCCTGCGCAGTTTAACAATGAGAGATAAATTTTAATTGATCATTATCAAGATAGGAATAAATAATATGCATAATACGAGCATTCAAGACCTTATTCGTTTTATCTAACATATCTCCCAAATTTTCAATAATATTCCAATATTCAAAATTAACAAATTTTAAATATAATTCGAATTTTGATTTCCGTATTAAAAAACCTGTTCCATTGAAAATAATTGGAATATCACTGGATTGACTCTCTACGTACTGACAACTAGGAATCACCATTTCTCTAGAGTTAGTGAATACCAAGCTCTGATACCACTTGTTGGATCTAGATTAACCCTAGAGGGGGTGAATAGGGTTTATCACAATTTACTGCTGAATTCAAAACTTACGGGATATTAAAATAATAAACAAATCACAGAATGCAGCAGAAATAAAAGTGCAGAAAATAAATCACACAAAGATATACCCCACTTCGGCAGAAACCCTACCTACTGCTGCGTTCCTAGGGTTTCTACTAGGTAAAAGAACACATCCCACATACAAGACCATGTACACTTGCGAACCCCTCGCTCCTATTCTAATCCTACGCTCAAAACCCTAGATTGGTCTATATCCACTAGACCAGATTTTCCCCTAGTTTTACAGACACTAGTAAACTGTTAGTTAACCCCTAACTTAATCCCCTAGAATTTTACAGACTGTAGAAAACTGTTTTGGCGGTTTACAGAACAATTTAAAACAACACAATAAATAAAAACAAATACTCAGAAAACCCTAATTTAAAAGAAATCAAAATAAAATTCCCTTTTCTAATTGTACACAGCCCGACCCATTATCCATTTCATTTCACCCGATAGCTTTGTCCACTGGAAAATTGAAATGGTGGCTTCAAAAGGAAATAGGGTTTTCTTGAATCCTCAAATCGATTAAACGTTGACGTTATTCTGAAAATAAATCATTGAAGGCCTTGTTGCTAGTATGTTCTTCGATTGATTTAAAGTCGCTTCTGATCGAAAACAACGTGAGTATTTCAGATATGAATTTCTATGATTTCTCTTTGAATTGTTGGTTTGGTTTTCGATTGTTTGTGCCTATGATGATTTGGTGTTCAAATAGCATTTCAAAATCCTTTGATTGCTCTGATTTCACACAAAATACTCGGTATGATTTCTAGCATGTTCCTCTTTTTATTCCACGGCCATGATGAATTTCTGTGAATTATTTGATGAATCTGGACATGTATTTGCACCTGAATAATCGGTTTTGAAAAGAATTGTTGCCCATGATAAAACCCCTTGTGTGAATGACTTGAATTTTCCGTGAATCCCTTTGTGCATTCTTAGAAAGAACTGAATGAATTACTACTCGAAAATGTGTATATTGTTTTCTAAAAATACAATTTTGCCTTGCCATTTCTAGACTGATTGAAACATGAAATTACTTTCCCTCTATTGATTGGCATGATTTAAAACCCATGACTACCTTGCTATATATATTTAGCTATACTGATTTGTTGTGATTTCCTTGATTAATTGCATGCTCTAATGCTTGGTCTTGATTGATAAAATAAAATCTGGAAAAATAAATCTTTCCAAACCTGTTTTAGTTGCCAGTGTATATATCATACCTTTGCTAATTTTCTGGAACTAAATCACCCTGACATGTAAATTTGGAAACAGTATAAATTATTCCCAAGCATGTTTCCAAATCTACACTGATTAATTTTGTTGCCTTGTTCAAATTTGCAAAAGAATTCTTACTTAAAAATGTCTTCAATTTTCTTGTATTGAAAACATTCCAAATATGTTGTAAAACCATACCGTGATTTCTAGAAATGCTCCTGCGATTTTCCATACTCCAATAATTGTTATATTTTGCATTAAATCTTCTGTTCGTTGTTGGAAGCACATAAAATTGTGATTGTGCTAATTCTGCAAACAGTCTTAAAAAAACTTGAATGCCATTGATTTCTTGTATTTCTGGAAATTAAATCAAATGATTTTCTAAAACTAATTTGAGTATGCTTTTACCCAACACTGACATGCATAATTCTGGAATTAGTTTTAAAATGTTGCCAAACCATCTTTTGCCAAAAAATGTGTGCACTTGTGTGCTGAACCAAATTCAATGCATTGTAGATTGTTTGTGTATGTTGTTGTCTTGACAATACCATGATTACATGTATATGTTGTTTGCACCCATGCTCCAATGCTTGACCCATCTGCACTACTGTTTACTGTTTATGCACCATTGATCATGTATGAAATGACCTTGCATATATCATATGATATGTCCAGTCCACCATATTTTCTTGTGCTCGACCCATGAACTTGTATGTGCAATGTTGCTTCATCATTTGAATGTGTTCACTTGCACTGCACTTGCTAACGCTGAACTTATTGCTTGTTGTTGTGTATGTTGCACCATTCATGTTATTGTCATGCACACATGTTTTCACTTGAGTTTGAAATGGAAAAACTAGTAAGATATGCACCATCCCGTATCACCACTTCACTGCTATGATCATTTGATTTTGATCCTTGCTGTAAAGTTGAAATGGATTGCCTCGGCCATTTTTTGAGATCTTGATTTGGTTTTTGACTTGATCATTTTGGTCTTACACCTGACTTGTTGAGGCTCGACCACTTTAAGTTGAACTGTCTTATAGCCTTATGCTTGTTTGCACTTTGAATCTTGTGTCGACCATGATTATCCATTGTCATTGTTATGCTTGTCATATCTTCATGTTTGTATTGCTCGACCATATTAAGATGTTCATGTGCACTGAGTCGAGTTGGTCCACATAGCTGCTCCTCAGTCGCACACTGGATTGGCAAGGCAGTGCACACGTGTATATATATACACACGTGTGTATATGCAGCCATTTAGTATTATTTTTCCTGTCCCTGCATAGTAATATATTATATATACACTGACTGCCTTGTGGTATTTACAGTGTATCACTGTGAATATCACAAGCTGTCTAGACAAAGTCGGTTGGATTTGAAAATCAGATCGAGTTAGAAAAATGATGAGAAACACACCAAAATTCTAAGGCAAATAAAATTTTTAAAAATAAAATTTATATTCACATGTATTCAGTTTTATTTCTATTGCAGTGTACTGTGTATGTGTTTCATGTGACAGGTATGAAGACTGGATTGAATGAAGGATGTTGTGTGTAATAACCCGGAAATCTGAGCCAATTTAAAATTTTTATTTTGGCAATTTTAATGAATTTTGAATTTTTAAAATGAATTATATTAAATAATAACGACAAGAAATTTATTTTGATTAGAATTATAACGTATATATTTATTTGAATCGTCGTTAGAATATAAATAATTATTTATAAATATAAAAGGAATTGAAAATGGCGCGGTAGTTTGAAAATTCGATTTCAAAGTTCAAATGAATGTGCAGGATTCAAAATGAACCGAATTTTAGTGAAACCTAAAATATTAGAATCTATTTGAAAATATCTTTCCAACGAATCCGAGAAATCAAAATTTCATAGCGGAAATCAAAAGTTACGTCCAGTTGAAAATTCAGAATAGTCGCTATGGAACTCTGGCCCTTAAAAATGGTAATTTTGCAAACGACCTCGGTTTTCGACGAAACCACCTTTGTTGGATCCGTGATGTCAAGTTATTGCGAGGTTTCAAAATTCGTAATTTTCTGAATCAATATTTGAGCATGGCAAAGGAAAACGCGTTTGACCAGTTTTAGTTGATTTTAATCGACTGGAAAATGGCCATTTTTCAAACGGTCTCAGAATTAGGCGAAATTAGTTTTTTTAGGACCGTATCGTCAATATGAAGCTAGAAATAATTTTTCGGGAATTTTTCTAGTTTGTATGTGGCCCCAGTAAATTGAAATGTGCATTCAAATTCAATATACATTGATTTATATTTTAATTCGGACGGAAACTGATCATAACAAGCGAATTAGCATACGGAACATATTCCATTGTATTCGAAATGGGGGTTTTATGCCAGGGACGATAGTCGGTGGGTTCAGTTTGGGATTCAAATAAAAAGGGCACTTTATATGGAAGTAAATAAATAATATAATATAATATAATATAATATAACTCCCTTATCTCCTTTTGACCAAACCCGTTGACCCTCCCACCCTTTTTCTTTAGTTCAGATCAGGGTAATAGAAAAGAAAAAAAGATAAAAAAGGAAAACAAACGTGAGGCCGTCGTTCTCACTCCAGCACTCCGACGCAGGCGCCGCCGGCCTCTTCTCTCCACCGCCGTAGCTCACGACGCCCCCCCTCCTGATAGCCGCGGCCCTCTCTCTCCTCCCTCCTTCTTCTACCCGATTTCCCCAAACCCCCTTCCCACCGTCAAAACCCTCCACCTCTCAGTCCGTCGATTCACCAAAAACACCGACGCAGCCCCCTTTCGATGCCCAACGCACCACCCTCCGCAACCATCTCGCCCCTGTCTCCCTCTTCTAGCGACAAAGTAAGTTTTTAACTTATTTTATTTAGTTTTAGTAATTTAAAATTTTGGTTCTTATGAATATCAGAGTATACATTGTTTAATAAGTATTAAAATGTGATTTCTATAACCATATGATTTTTGTGTGTGTAAAGATACGATTTTTGCGTGTATAAACATGTGATTTTTGTGAATATAAAGAATTGTTTTTGACAATATAAAGATGGTTGTTTTTAACAATATAAGTATGATACTTTTTAACAATATAAAGAGGAGATTTTTAATTAAAAAAAGATTTGATTTTGAAAAATAAAAAGATTTGATATTAAAAATATAATTTTTATATGATATAAAGATATTAAAAATATGACTTTTATATTAGTAAATTATTAAAAATATAATTTTTATATGATGTAAAGAATAAAAATATAATTTTTATATGATGAAAAGAAAAAAAATTAATTTTTATATAATGTAGAGAATAAAAATATGATTTTTATATACGGAGAAGAATAAAAATGTGATTTTTGTATGAACATTACAAGAATAAAAATGTGATTTTTATTGTGAACAGCGTGAAATGGTTGAGTTGGAGTGTCGAGGGAATCTGAACCATTCAGAATTAAAGAATGACAGAGTGGAACCAAAAGGTGAGAACTTCTCACTTTTAATTTATTTTCTAGTTGAAATATATACTAGGATGCAGACGGTGCTTAGCAGCACCCGACACCCGTCGTCCATAGACCATGGATGGCTTGTTTGTTTGATTAATGTGTTGTGAAAATTGATTGTGTGATGTGGATTGAATAAATATTTTATAGTTAAAAATATAATTTTTAACGTGTATGTAAAATAAATATTTATAAACAAATCGGACGATTTGTTTATATACACTGATTTGATTGATATTGATTGGAACGATAAATTTTACACATCACCCAACTGCACAAATAAAATCTATGTTTGTTGATTTGAAACCCCACACGGGTATTGGGATGATATTTGGCGTACACTAAGCCCAATTGTTTAGTTGTATGTCAATCGATGGGTCGACAGACTGTGTAAGTGTTAATTATTTATATTTAATGCTTATGCAGTTGTGTGGTGCACTCTGGATGATGGTTGATTATTTATCGTTGCTGTTATATACTTGTGTTGTATAGAATCCATATAATTAACATTATATGGTAATTATTTGGGCCTCATTCCAATTTGGAAAATAAGGAATATTATAAAAATATATTCATGCGTTGAATAGAAAATATATTCATGTGTCGAATAGAAAATAAATTCATGAGTTGAATAGAAATAAAAATTCATGTGTTGAATAGAATAAATATTCATGTGTTGAATAGAATAAATATTCATGTGTTGAATAGAATAAACATTCATGTTTTGAATAAAAGCCGTGTTGACTAGATTGACGCCATTTTGACGTGAACGATATTTATATCGATTTTATTCATTTTTATAATGAATATAGAAAAGAAAGTGATTTCAAAATATAACGTTTTGAAAATATTATCATTTGTATATCGATGATGTGTAATATTCAATTTTGATTTGAAATTGAATATGAAGTTGAAATCGTTTCAAAAACAAATTTAAAACGATTTATAAAATACGTTTTGAAAGGAAATCGACGAAATATATATAATATAAATTATATGTAATGGCCTGAATAGAACGCGCCGCGCCGCGGTAGTTCGTGAATTTCGACCATTGACCTCTAATGGATATTACGGGAGATCCGACCGTCGGATTCTCCTAAAATGGAACCGTTGGGATCGTATTGAGAAGAGCTTTCTAACGAATATTAGAGATTTGAAATCTAACGGTTGGATTTGGAATTATGTCCAAATCAAATTTGGAAAAGATCGCTGTAAGTGCAGTTCGATGGTCGTTTGTGGAAATAGACTGTAAGGGCCTTGATAAAATTATTAAAAATAGTAATAATTTGTGTAAAATCATAAGAAATGATTTGTGAAGAATTAGGATGAAAAATTCCATATTTGAAAAGATAAAAATAGATTTTTATCGAAATGAACTAGTTTTGAACTAGAATTATAAACCATTTATTTTTGAAATAAATAAATTGGATTTGAAAGGGGTTTTAAAGGTAACCAGAAATTCCAATAATTGAATTGGAATGGATTTGAATCGAAATTGTCTTTGGAATATTTCAATGTTGGATTTCGTGATTATACAGATATTGTTATGAAAATTTGAAAGATATATTTATATCGTTATTTCCAATACGAAATTTGTTGGTCGTAGAATTTGATATTGAATATAAGCCGATATATTTTCTATTCAGAGCCTTATATTTAATATCAAATGAGATTTGGGTTTGTTGTGAATGGTGTCTTCATTAACACTGTTCATAAACCCAATTGAGAAAAAGATTAAATCTTTTTATTTAGATTTAATGAAGTATACCAATTAAATGGTATTTAATTGGAGTTGAATTTGAATTGATTTTTGGGTTTATCGTGAACAGTGTTTTAAATAACGCTTGTTCTTTAACCCGATAATTAATGGAATGTGATTTTGGGTTTATAGTGAATCGTGTTTTAAATGACATTGGTTCTTTAACCCAGTTAAAGGCGGGATATGATTTCCCAAGTTAAATAATCATTGATATTGATTTTTGGGAAGATTAAAACCAAGTGGAGTGTTAATGAATCTTTAATTAGATTGAAATGATCAAGAATGGAGTATCACCAGTTTTGCTCCAGGAGATAGTTAAATCTTTAATTAGATTTGAATGTGAAATGGTAATTGAATTTACCAATAACACCGTGGTGTTAGATATGAAGTATGACCAGTTTTACTTCATGGGATGAATAACTTGGGATTGGGAAATAAAATAAATGATTACTTCGGTGTGGTTCGCTAATCCCGACTAGTTTGAATTGATATTCAAAAGAAGATTAAAGAATTTATCTTTGATAGAATTAATGCGAACCTTTCACAAAGTATAAGAATATTTGAATAAAAGAATATTCTGAATTGGAATGAGGCGTATGTTGTGTTTGTGTAACACTTGTTTATTATATACGCGAGTTATTCAGAAAGACCGGGTTTATCCCATTCTGAATAACTAATTCGACGTGGTGTCGAGGATGAAGATGGTGGTCGAAGACCGGAGGTCTTCACATCGTTTGGGTGATTACTGATGATCTTGATTGGGCTGTACACCCAAGAGAAGGGAATCAGTTGGTGATCGTCCAGACGTACTTGGAGATCGATGGATATGTAAGGTACAAGGTGCCTCCGATTTCGTTCAGACCCAGAACGAACTTGTAAATGGACTGTGTGTCTGACATTGGATTTTATTCTGTGTGATTGATTTCTATCAAATATATATCTGCTTGGCGGCGGAGAATTTATTCTCTTGCTTAACGCCCTTCTTTGAGACGTACGAGCTCAGGGGTTATATATTGATGGATATCAAACGGATAGAGTGAATTTCCTGTGTGGCATGCCTAAGTGGCAATATGATCAAGGCTTCTGTTGAAAAGCAGAGTCTTGTGGTTGATGATCAAAGCAAGGCCTGTGTGGCATAGCTTTGTGTAGCGTTGATTCGCGAGCCTCACACCCCGGTTGTGAACCATAAACGGGAGAGGACCTCAGGGAGGGCATGCGTTTCCTTCTAGCTAGGGTGGTGTTAGTGACCTACCAGGCCTGACATTTATATTATTTTCACCTGTGTGGTTGTTGCTGTTGCGAGGCGCCTCGGATATATCGGTGACTGTGTGGAACCGATGGAGTCATTTGGCTCATTTACACCCCAAAGGGTGGGGAAACGCAGTGTTCAGGCATTTTAATCCACATCGGTGGACCAGCCCTGTCGCTCCGAGGGCTCACCTGTGTCTAGGTCCTGAGGCTCGGGCTAGACAGTCTCGAATCGGTAGAGGACGATCCCTTGCGTCGGTTCATAGATGGAAATCCAACTTCCAATACGTGACTTTGCGGTTTTGATTGTAGAACCTATATATGGCGACATAGTGGTATGGGGCACTTATGCCATCTATGATTGATACTTATGATTGAAATTGTTTTCTTCACTTATAGTAATAATAAAAGTTGAAATTTAGCGTATCAAGCTTTCTTTGGCTATTATAAGGTAAAACACTATCCTCCGGCTTGCGTTGCATTGTGTGATGGGACCTGGGTCTTATAATAGTTTCATTTTTCTTTATTTAGCATTGCGCTGTTTGTTTTATGCACTGGTATTCTTGGGAGGAAACCCGTTCCGTGTTATACGGCGTGGTCCCTTGATTTACCTAACTTTAAAAATAAAGATTAATAACTGTTTTAGTTCTCACACCAGTCACATGACTGACCTGGAGTTTATTGTTTTAACCTAAACTCTGGGTGCCCTTATTCTCGACACGGGCAACTAGTAGTTTTGGTTTTGCAGATTTATATTCATAGGATCCTGGTTTATAGCTGAAGTGATATTCGGAAAGCTCTATATCTGTGTATTTCTTTCAGTTATGTTTTGTATTAATTTTTCGCTGCGATGTATTTAAATGTAATTTAAATCTCTGATATTTTCGGTGTAATATTTATTCATACTCTGTATATCCTTGTATTCTGATGGAATTGTTGTAATAAACAATGAAATGTTCTTCTGTTTGCGTTCTGATATGGCTTGTCCTCAACTCAATCCGTGATTTCCCGTAAAGGGGATTTCGGGTCGTTTCACTATGAAGATAGAAAGATAGAGAACTGAAGACCGTGTCAGTGAATATGTGAAAGTGTCTGTATAATAGTGAAATTGTATATGAAATGTAACTGTGTACCTGTTGTGTATGTAAATGTATATTAGTGAAATTTTACAAATAGTTGGAGTTATTAATCTGTATTGTTTTAATGTTTGAAATAAAATATTATGTTTAAACAAAATACTGTTGAATATTTGAATTTGTGTATAATCGTATTCTGTTTAAAAATGAATATCATATTCCAGTCTAATGTGAATATGAAATAGTACAATAACAAACACATTTGAAATAATATATACTTGTTTGTTATCATCAAACAAAAATCATATAATTGTGTATAAAACTACGTTATATACAACATATATGTATGTTTTATAATAATAAATATTTTCTTAAATGGAAGTAATAAGTGAGGAAGGTTATGAAGAAGTATAATAAATATACAATGAAATAGGACGAGGGAAATGATATTGGTTTTGATTAACATTTTATAAATAGATTGAAGTTAGTATCGGGTTATAAACCATACCATAAGTGATGTTGGGCCTTAGAAAGGATTTGAACTTATAATATGATTTTGTAAATAAAAGAATTTCTATAAATGGAAGTTATTCGAATAAAAACGAATCGGAAATCGTTTCGAAAAGGGAACAATAAATTTTATTCTGGAATTTAGATTATAAACTGAATTGAGATAAACACAAGGGATTTATAATTGGAATTCGATTTTTTTGAATTTTATAAAATAATTTATTTCCGAGGGAATTGGAATTTAATATAGAAAATTGAGTTGTGAATAAATTTATAACCGAGTGATGAATGTTGAATGAAATAATCGACGATTTAGGATAATTGGGTATTTAAATTTGGATTTGGAAAACTGGCTTAATTTATATTAAAATATATAAGAATGGGTTTGGAAATGACTTGATAAAGAAAGTTTAAACGATTACATTTAAATTTAATTAGAAAGAACTCCAGCATCGCCGTAGTTCATAATTTTATGTTTTGAATTTCAACTGAGTATATAGAACTCAACATAAGTTGGAATTATTTGAAACAAGAATCATCCGGACCTATTGTGTAGTAATTTTCTAATAAAAAACAAAATCTGGATTTCGTCTTAGAGATTTTGAGTTATTTTAAAATAAATTTCCAAAAAAAGGGTATAATCGGTTAGAAACCATAACGATTTATTTGATAAAATAAAAGGTTTTTAAGTGAATAAAACTTTAATTTCCATTAGTAAAATCCAGACTTGAGTTATAAAATGAATATGAACTCAAGTGGAGTAAATGAAATGATTTTGAAAAAAATCTCAGATTTTTAATTATTGAATAAATTTAACTAAGTAGAACAATAATTAGTTAACGGATTTTTGGATTGAACTTAACTTTGGTCAAATAAATCAGGTTTATGGATGTAGATTTAAAATTGGAAATGGATTATTATATGTTATATAGGTATAGAATAAAGTGGATGAAAGAAATTAATTGAATGCTCATCAAAAAGGCACATATTTAATTCAATATGTTATTTTATGAGCCTACAGGGTAAGCCGCTTGGCTTTTTGATCTTCTATTTGAATGGAAAGGGCCTAGAGATGCGATTTGTAGTTGTACCAACTGAGCCACGCAAAGGAGACGTTGGAGAATTTTTCCGAAAATTAAGAAGACAAATTTTTTTAAGAAAATTTGATAATTAGAAATCCATTTATTATATATGGAATTTGATAGGAGAATAAACTTATAATGGAATTTTACAAGTAAAAAGGAACTTTATAAAATTATATCTTAGGAGATTGGAAGGAGAAACATATACACGTTGAAAAGTGGAAATTGGCAGTATTTTCGGTTGTTGTAACAATGTTTTACACAACATTTGTTTTAACCTAGGTAAGTAGGATTTTGGAAATATAATAACGAATAATTACTAAGTGTAGAAACGAATGGTTTCGTGGAAGGGATAAGTAATTGGAAATGTTTTCCAATTATAAATAGAAGTGTAACACCCCATAATTTTAAAGGATAGTAGTAACAATAAATTAAATTATACTGAACTAAACATTGGGAATTTAGTAAAACAGACTGTACCATTGCGTTTGTCTCGGAATTCTGGTTAAGATAATTCCGTGTTTGCATAAAACAGATATTGTACGAGGAAGATATAAATGTTAGAAGTTTGTATACATATAAGTAGGGTATATGTAAATAAAATAACTCTAATATTCAAAATAAATCAAAGTGACATAGTGGGAAAAGGGACGGCAGTAGGCAGGAATTGGACCCGTTATGGGTCGACCCATGCCTGGTCTGGGTCAACCCATAGGTCGACCCAAGGTAAGGTGGGTCGACCTAGGTGGGGGTGAGCCGACCCATCCCAGATTTGGCGTCGTGCATTCTTCTGTTTTTGGACGCGTTTGTTGGCCAGGATGTGGAGGATAGTATATATAAGGATCATCATTTCTATTATTTCGTACACCTAAATTATCTTCATTCTACCTCCTCCAAACTTAATTCTAAAATAAAACAAGATGCTACCTCAGCTTGGATTAAATTAGACTATCTTCTACAGCACCAGCCTATACATATATCTGAGACATTTCTTGTACACCAATCTAATCTCTGTGAGTTTATGTTACTTTTAGATATAAAGTTTAACAGTAACCTTGACATGTCAATAAACCTGGATCTGAACCTATGCCTGTTAAGAAACTGATTCATATTTGAACAATTCTATTATTACATGTATTCTTCTGTTCACCTGTTCTTTTGTTCGGTTCTTATATGCCTATTTCTATTATTATATGCCTATTTCTGTTCTTTTCCCTTCCCTATTCCCTTTTTATTTTATAAGCCTAGGCTACCTTCGAGCCTAGGCCAATATCACTGAAACATGCGTACGAACGAAATTGAGATAATTTGGGAATGATTGGGAATGATAATAATATGATTGAAATTTGGGGGAATAATTTATACTGTGGAATATGACTGAATTTTTGGGCATATATGTTGTACTGTGAATTATGACTGGAAATTTGGGGGAATATAAATCTGTAGGCTTAATTTAAACATTAAGCGGAACATGTTAATGAAACTGTATGTAACTTGTGAAATCTGTTTAATCTGTAGGGTTAAGTAAATCTGTTTAAATGATGGGGTTTAGTAAGTCTGTTTAATTTGTTGGGGTTATATGAACCTGTTAACTTGTAATACTTAACATGTTTAATCTGTTGGGAGTTATTTGAACCAGTTAACCTATAACATCTAACCTGTTAATCTATGGGGGTTAGGAGAACCTGTTAATCTGTAAGGCTTAACCTGATAAAAATCCTAGTTTATTAGGGACACAAGTTTAGGTGTTTGACATGTGCCATCTGCTATGTGGAGTCTATAAAAGTCAGTAACCCATTTTGGTATTAAAATGGGACCCCGCACTAGGTACGGGTCGGGGCAAGCATACTGAACTGATTATAAGAGGTTCAACTGAAAAGAGGGTGTATACAGGAGCGTTCCAACGGAGTCATGAGCGTGCATGAGTCTGGTCTGTGGGGGGAAAATAAGTCGCTATAACACTAGTAAATAGGTCTATGTCCTTTTGCAGGTTGCCACTTTAGGGAGTAATACACCCTACTGTGAGGCCGACACAAGGTATTTTCAAGTTAGGGAGCCGATCGCTTGGGGGTAGTAATTAGGGTACATCTAGTCATGTCTGTTTTCTACTTAGGTACCTGTTATTTTTGTTTGTGTTAACTCCCTTTATTTCTATTGAGGTTCTTGTTATTTCTATTTGGGTAAAACTCGTTACTAGAGTACACCTAGAACTACCATTATGTCTCTGTTGGGATCATTCTGTTTTTGTTAAGTAATTATGGGATACCCAATTCTATCACATATCTATTATACTAGTATTAGTGAAGATAAAAGTAACTGAGAAGCGTAGCTTGGTCCATATTATCCTTTTTTATTCTTCTTATCCTGTTCATCATGTTTATACCCATTACATGATATTGTATCTCTCATCCAGTTTTATTTGCCTAATATGATACTTTTACTTCTTTATATGCTAAAAGTCACTGGACTCGCCAGACTTTATGTCTAACCCTTTTTGTTTTCCTTTCTCTCTTTACTACCACAAGGTTCTCAGGGTGGGAACGCTCAGTCGTGATTAAGACTCTCTTTGTTTTTGCCTAGATCTGGATCTGCTTTGATGTATTGCTTTGACTACTTGTCTACACTGTTATGGCTATTAATGGGGATTATGATTTTACGTTTCTGTACATTGATGGTTTTTAGCGCAAGATAGATGTTTTGGTTTCATGTATTTGGTTTCCTGATGATGTAACTGGTTTTGAGATTGTGATGCTTTTCTGTAAAGAAATGAAGTTTTAAATTTCCGTAGATATTTTCTACCTGTCTTGTGAGATTCTATTTCTATTTACCTATAATGCTTCACAGAACTTAATGCATTCTAATAAAGAGTGACATTAATAGACATCGGGTGTCACAACAAGGTATTTTCTAAGTATAGAAAATAAAAGAATGTGGAATATGGAAATGTTTTTCATATATCGTAAGAGGCCAAAGCGGTTTGAAACATATTTGGGTACAGATAATGAAAGGAATTTAGGAAATGATTTAACTAATGAAATATTAATTAAAAAGGTCTTAGTGATTATTTGGTACTAATCAATAGTATTTCCTTTTGGAAATAAGGACTTTGGATGAATGTTTGTTTCTTCGATAGTTAAATAATCAACTATTGAAATTATGGCCAATTAAATGCTATCGTTGTCAATATGGAAAGACCGGTTGGATTTATTATCTGAAACCACTATGTATTTGCATAAGCTTTGTGAATTAAATTATATTGAAAATAATCGAATATAGAGTAAAGTGAAAGGGAATTTTCAATTAATCCAGGGTAGAAATTTCCGAAGATGGATTAATGGATATAGTGCCATTGGTTTCGTTCAGTCTCAGAATGAAATTTTATAGGGGAATGTCTGACAATATTCCCAATGATTACGTACGTTATTTTAACAAATATACCGAGTATGGTGGCGAAGAAGATAACTTCTCTTAGCTTAACACCCTGAGTATATTTGTGCAAATCAATTAGTAATTGGCGGATCTGACAATGTGGCATTTAAAGTTGAATGTGATGTCAAAAAGGTAATCGTAGCCTCAGACCTCATCAACTGCAAAGATGACAAAAATCGGGCAGGTAGCATGTTAATATGGGTCACACCCATTAGGGTGTATTATCACTTGATCTAGAGAAAATTCATTTGTTTCTTATTCTATCGGCGCGATATGGTTTCGGAAACGATTGCTAACCACAACTATTGGTGATAATACATTCGATACACTCAAGCGAAATGAGTGGTCAGTCATGTGTGGCCGAATTGCAAGATGTTCTTGTTGAACCCAGCGTACTCCTCTCTAGAGATACACCATCGGAAGGTGGTTCCATACCTTGTCTTAGTTGGAAATCCATTACCAAATAAGTGCCCGCGGGTTTTTGATGTATACTATGTATATGGAGCGTGAGATGCAAGCATTCTGCTAGATTGCTATTGGTTTGATTTGACACTATTATAAATCAAAATAGTGTTAATACAAAGAATGTTTTGGGTTATCGTAAGCTAAAAACAATCTGTGTTTATGTGTAGATCTATCTTACGATTATCTTTTCTTTAGAAAGGATCGTCAAGGTAAATCAAGTGATTATAGTTTACTTACACCAGTCCCATGACTGGCCTAAAGTTTATTTGTTTTGTTTTACCCTAAACTCTTGGGTATCTAAATTTGTATGGGCAATCAAGTAGTTCAGGTGTTTACAAATACTCTTGGAGGAGTTTGGAGAAGGAGGCTTCAGCAATAGAGATCTACCATTTATTTCCGCTGTGATGTATTTTGTTGTACTTTGATGATGGTATGTATATATGGTACAAAATTATGTATTTAAAAGTTGGTATATATATATTATATTTTATTCCGCTACGATGTAAGATTCTATGTTGTTATTTTTGTTCTTCTTCTATCTTTTTCTTCTTTACCCATAAAGATTCGTATTTCTTTGCAATTTGGGTCGGACGTGCAGTGTATTTAGTCAACTCAAAGGGTACGAATTTGTCGGTCTTTACAGTTTCCATGACAACCGTCGAGGTTACAGTAGGGCACGGTACAACAACTCAATATAAAAGCAACCACCAGATCAAAAGAACATTAGTTCGCAGCACGAAACCAAACCCAAACAAGGATTGCTCCAAAAAAGAAACAAAAAACGGATGCTCATGCAAACAGTCTCCAAATCATAACCATAGAACTGAAGTAAGACCAAGTACCTCACTGACACAAGTCGAGACTCACCACATCAAAATCCAGCCCTAAATAATAAGTAAGACTAAACATCAACCAGCACGTCGAACGGAACATCGATCAACTCCAAAAGCAAGAATCAATGGATTGTCATTCAGTATTTTGAAGAGTGAAGATATGATTTGTAACGACCCAGGGATTGGCGATTTCGCTAATCGACATACAACACCATGTCGACTATCCAAGCATTGGAAATACCGGCCAGTTAATGAAAGAAGTTAGAGGGTGAGAATAGATAAGATAGAAAATTAGAATAGAAGAAGAAGAAGATCACAACAACAGAATCAGAGTAACACGAATCTCAGAGCGGAACGAATAAAATATGACATAACTTTGAAATAAAACCAGTATATGTATACATTAACATTTATCAGAGTACAACACAGTGGAAATAAATAATTGCTATAAAATCCTAAAGCCTCCTGCTCCAAGCTCTCAATATCTGTAAAATCATGACTACATGACTACCCGTACAAATTTGGGCACCCAAGAGTTTAGGGAAAACAAAACAAAATAAACTCCGGGTTAGTCATAGGACTGGTATGAGTAAACAATTTAAAACAGTTTGAGGAAATAAACGATATCTAATATGACCACGCCGTTTAACACGGAATGGGTTTTTCCCCTTATGAGAATCCAAAACACTTGATTCAATATTCAAAAATCCTTTTGAAAGAAACAATAATCTTTATATCAAAATCCTTTTGATATTATAATAGTGTTTATCAATCACAATATAATAATCATCAAGCAGAACGCTTTCATCTCACGTTCTACATACATAATATATAATCAAAAACTGGGGGCGCTTATTGGTTAATGAATTCCAATTGGCAAGGTATGGGACCACCTTCCGATAGTGTATCTCAAGAGAGAAATACACCGAGTTCTACAAGAACATCTTGTAACCCAGGCTAAACATGACCGGTCACTCCTTTCGCTTGAGTGTACCGAATGTATTATCACCAGCGATTGGGATCAGTAACTGTTTATTGAAAGGAACAACATCGAAATAGATTATAGAAGTAAATGTAATTTCTCTAGATTAGGTGACAATACACCTTAATTGGCAGCTAACCACTTAGCCATGCGACCTACCCGATTTTATACCATTTCCTGGTTGTGAGGCTAGAGGCCACAACGTATAGATCACACCTTTATTTACTTTGAATGCCACATCGTCATACCCGCCAAATCACAAATTAATTTCCCCAAAAATACCACGGGTATATGGCTAAGAGAAATGAATTCCTCCACCACCAAACGTAAATACGTTTGAAGAGATCAACTTATGCGATCTATTAAATATACTCTGTCAGACATTCATCCATACAGGTCATTCTGGGACTGGACATACCGAAGGTACTATTATATAAATCCATCTTAGGCAATTTCTACCAAAGATTTACTGAACAACCCTTGCATAACTCCGTCATCAATTATATTCATCATATTTGATTCGTAACGCTAATGCCATACGGAGTGGTTTTAAGATAATATATCTGATCCCGGTCTCTCCGTATTGACAACAGAAATATTCAAAAACTTTGATAGTCGGTGATTTAACTATCAAAGGAAAACATGCGTACAAACAACGGTCGTATTCCCAAATGGAAATCTTAACAATCAACCATCATTTCATTTCCCAATTTCCCATTTATCGTTTCCATATATTCATAAATTCCTTATTTTCTAAAATTAGAAAGTATACGTTATTAATTTTGGAAAACGTTTACATTTCTAATTCACGCATCGATATCTTCCCACCTCTATCGGTCTCTAGCTGTGAACTAGTAAGAGAACAAACTCCCAAGCATAAACCCCGAAGGCCGAAACCAACATCAGATCGATACCCAGAAAGCCGTTCAACTCAACTAATTTCCAGTCAGTTTCTAAATTCAGTAATTCCATTTAAATTCCTAATTCAAACACCAAATTCCTTTATAATATTTTGTTTGCAAAATATTTACTTTGATCTAATTTTTCACACAGAATGTGAATAATATTTCTTTACATAATCAAAACAGATTGATTTCGTATTTTAAAAACAATATCTCAAACCCAAATTCTATTTATATTTTTATTTGTAGAATTATTCGTACAAATCCCCTTTTTATTTCTAAAACTTAAATCTCATTTATAATTCCCTTTATATAATTCTACTTATTCTATATAAATCCTTTTATATAATCCTATTCATTTTATATAAATCCTTTTATATAATCCCATTCATTTTATATAAATCCTTTTATATAATTCTATTTATTCTATATAAATCCGTTTATATAATCCTATTCATATTATATAAATCCTTTTATGTAATTCTATTTATTTAATATAAATATTTCATTTTCAATATTCACTTTGAAATTTTCCTTTTTACATTCCAGTATTTCATATGGTATTTAAAATACCAAATAACATGACCAGTGTCATCATAATCAATCACATATTTTATATAACATCATATATCACAATATATGAAAACAAATAGTATTATAATATTGAGGAATCCAGTTGGATCCCTCAAACCTGTCTCCCTGCATTCACATATTTTAAGCAATATAAATAAAAGCGATTTCATTTCAATATGAAATATTCTGATAAACAGAATCAATATTTGATTAATGATTTATATATATATATCATTATCTACAATTTCAACCAATAAATCAGCAATTCAACCAGACAATCAACACACAGCAATCAATCATTATCTATCAATACTAGATTATATTTATAAAAATATAAACTGTACAGAGTTAGTGAGATTTACTCACATTGAACGTTCATCGTTAAATAATGATAACTCTCGGTTGATTCAGACAGAAAATTTATTTCACTATAAATTTTAACGAGCTCCAATTCACTCTCAGTCAGTTCCATTGTGTAGTATCTGTCCCTACGATCCCAACGGATCTTTTTTTGCTGAATTCGGTTAACGTATGACAATGTTATGATGTTTACAAGTTTGAATATATTTTCGAGTAATTAACTTGACTAATTATACATTAATTAACACTAATATACCATTGTCCATTCAAGAGTCCACGTCAGACACTCCTCATCCTCTTCCCTTTTTCTCCCTGTATCCCGTTCTTCCATCAGAAATACGCTACTTCTTGCCGATCTTATTCCCAACCGTTCCACTTCCAAGGCCCAACTAGATCGAAAAAAATATACCAAAATTTATATCGTCTCCTCCTCTTCGTCTCCGTACCCCAATTACTGAACTCGATATCAACCTGATATCTGTGATTTCCAGGCTTCAACCGCCACTCCACAGTATTGTATCGAACAAAACGATCATGTATTTTCTCAAAATATCCATGAATGAAGCGAAATCCAAACACAATCCCAATAACAATCTCTAAACCCATTTCGTAAAACTCGATCCACAACATCTCATCGCGGTTCTCAGACAATACCGCATCCTACTGTATTTCAAATGACATTATTAATTCTAAAAAATTCCCCAAAAAAATCACAATTTCTTCTATTTCGCATCACCGTTGCTGATCTAAATTCTAACCCTATCTCATGCTGCTGCAAAACCAGTATCGAACCTTTTGGCCAAATCCATTAAAACTCATACAAGCTTGAAGCACATGCCAAGGGAGGAGCAGCGAACTTGGTTTGAGGATTTTAGGAAATTTAATTCATTTGTTTTTTTAAAAGGGGATTTTGCTCATGTTTCTCACTGTGTTGGTGGCGGCTTGCATTTTGACTACAGAAGGGAAAGTGTTTAGCATTAGAAGAGTGTAAACAGGTATTTATAGGATAGTTTTATATTTTAATATTCGATTATTATATTTATTTTTACTCCTACGCTATTTGTATTTATCATTAAAAATCCCTATGATCACATAAAATATCCAAATTTGATGAAAATTGTCATGCAGCTACAGTTTGATATTACGGACCTAACGAAACTTGTTTCATCGAATTCCGACTCTATTTGCTCACACAGCATATTTTTAAAATCAAATTATTGACAGTTTTTCACATTAAAATTCCGTACAGCCGCATACTGACTCCAAAAATCACAAAAATTTTAATCTAATAATAACTTAATATTCTGGATGCAGCAAAATTAATTTCGTCAAAAACGGAGGTTGTTTGTAAAAGTGACTATTTTTAAAGCTCTAAATAAACCGATTTAAATATTAATATATTTAAAAACAATTTAACTTAATATAAATAAATTAATATTATCGTATATATTCACAATAGAATATCATACAGCTCCAAAATATTCCTATCTGGATAAATAACTCGATATTTCAAATCCGGTTAAATCGATATTCCATTTATATTGAAAATCCATTTATAATATAAATAAATCGTTATAAATTATAAAGGAATTCCATAGTGACTTTTCGAAAATTTGATTTGACACAACTCATAATCTACACAACGAAATCTTGATTTTTCTCTTCCATTAGAAAAATATACTTCACCAGCTCCGAATGTTTCTTGTTTCACAGAAATCCGACTTAAAATGGATTCTATATATTCATTTAAAGTTCGAATCGCCAAATTACGAACTTCCACGCCATTTCGGGCTCGATTATAATTATAATATAATTTATATGTTCAAACTTCGTTTAAATAATAAATTCGTTATTATAATTCAATTATAAACTGAATTAAATATTATAAATAATCCCATTAATACAATATTGCAAATTCCACTACTTCTGACTATTTCAGAAATAAATATATTATTCTATTATTTATAGTAATTAAATATTTAACATTATTTAATTAAACAACCATTTAAATATCTAAATCATTACTTAAAAATTAAAAAAATTAATTATTATACCAAAAAAATACGGGATGTTACATTCTTCCCCCTTAAAATAATTTCATACTCGAAATTGTTAAGATAGAAAACTAACCCTATTGACTGGTTAAAAATTATTTGTTCACTTCTTAACCTCAGTTTCAACTGAACCAATATAATTTCAATTAAATATTTATTCATTCCTACTAACGAAAATTTTCAAAAATCCTAAAAAAATTTCTAACACCGTAACTTTTCGAAAAATTTCGCCATCACCTCCTTTGTACTGGTTAATATCTCAAACTCCAACTAGCCTCTCTAGGCCTTCTTCAACCCAAAAGAAAATCAAATAGCCAAGCGGCTTGCCAATTCGGCTCATAAAAACCTCATACCTAATATAAATATAAACTGTTACCTTTTTGTCGAGCATATCAATAAATCCTTTTCATCTGTTACCAATTCTGCATATACCAATGTCATCTGAATCATTCGGTTATACCCAAGCCAAATTCTGTTCTTAACTCAGATTCCATTTTTACTTTCAACTCTTAACTTACCAGTCCAATTTCATTTCGGATTATCTCCAATCCAATCTAATTCGATATTTTCTATCTCAATTCATTTTCCCCTTAAGTGGTTTTAATTCAATTTCTATTTCAATTTGCTTTTACAAATTCTAATTTAATTTGTTTCAATCCAAACAATCTCCCCCAGGGAATTTTTAAACATTTAAGCTTTTCTAAAACCAGATATCCCTTTTCAGGATTCAAAACAACTTGCCTTTCACAAAACAATTCAAAAACAAAAATCCTTGGTAGTAATCCGTCATAGCAACTCAAAAAAGACACTGATGATGTGGCCATCATCATCAGGGTTATTTTCCAGCTATCGAAGTGAGTTCAATACTATATTACTTTAAAAACCATATTTAAACAATTCATTTTGAAATACATTTCAAACTATCATTCACAATGCTTGCAAAACAAATTTAAAATCTCCTAGGATTTTAAAATTCTTATGTATTTAATCCAAATCCATTTACAAACACTTATTCAAATTTGAGGAATTTTAATTCCAATTCTGATTTTAATTCCAGATTTAATTCATTTGATTTCATATATTACATTCATATGAATTCTGATTGGCTATTTACATAACCATTTTGCTTTTATAATCTCAATCGATTATAATAACAACCAATATATCTAGTATATTATAATCATTCCAATGTAAATCTTTTATATCAAAATATAATTTAGGTAAAATTATTTCGTTACCCTCTTTTCAAAATATGTCATGTTGTTTCATCGTATTCAAGCGTTTATAATGCCCTACTGATACAATGGATCAAATTGATCAATCAGAATTCATAACCCACTCAATCAATGAATCTCTACAATATAAAACCATTTTTATATAATCTACGCATACGCTCTCTCGTATATACACACTCAACTTAATCTAGGGCATTACTAACCCCATCTCTACCGAGTTACGCCACAGAGCCAAGGTAATTACTTAACCTTCAGCTCCGATACCACCGCAACGACCCGGGGATTTGCAATTTCGCTAATCGACATACAACACCATGTCGACTATCCAAGCATCGGAAATACCGGATAGTTAATGAAAGAAGTTAGAGGGTGAGAATAGATAAGATAGAAAATTAGAATAGAAGAAGAAGATCACAACAAAAGAATCATAGTAACACGAATCTCACAGCGGAACGAATAAAATATAACAAAACCTTGAAATAAAACCAGTATATGTAAACAATAACATTTATCAGAGTACAACACCTACAACATAGCGGAAATAAACAATTGCTATAAAATCCTGAAGCCTCCGGCACCAAGCTCTTAGTATCTGTAAAATCCTGACTACTTAACTGCCCGTACAAATTTGGGTGCCCAAGAGTTTAGAGAAAACAAAACAAAATAAACTCTGGGTCAGTCATGGGACTGGTATGAGTAAACAATTTAAAACAATTTGAGGAAATAAACGATATCTCATAAGACCACGCCGTATAACACGAAACGGATTTGATCCCTTATGAGAATCCAAAACACTTGATTCAACATTCAAAAATCCTTTTGAAAGAAACGATAATATTTATATCAAAAACCTTTTGATATTATAATAGTGTTTATCAATCACAATAAAATAATCGTCTAGCAGAACGCGTTCAACTCAGTCCACATACATAATATATAATCAAAAACCGCTGATGCTTATTGGTTAATGAATTCCAAGTGGCAAGGTTGAGACCACCTTCTGACGGTGTATCTCTAGAGAGGAATACACAGGGTTCAACAAGAACATCTTGTAACCTAGGCTAAACATGATCGGTCACTCATTTCTCTTGAGTGTACCGAATGTACTATCACTAATGGTTGGGATCAACAACCGTTTACCAAAAGGAACAACATCAAAATAGATTATAGAAGTAAATGGAATTTCTCTAGATCATGTTACAATACACCCTAATTGGAAGCTAACCACTTAGCCATGCCACCTACCCGATTTTATACCATTTCCTGGTTGTGAGGCTAGAGGCCGTAACGTATAGATCACACCTTTATTTACTTTGAATGCCACATCGTCATACCCGCCAAATCACAAATTGATTTCCCCATAAATACCACGGGTATACAGCTAAGAGAAACGAATTCCTCCGACACCAAACGTAAATACGTTTGAAGAGATCAACTTATGCGATCTATTAAATATACTCTGTCAAACATTCTTCCATACAGGTCGTCCTGGGACTGGACAAACCGAAGGTACTATTCTGTAAATCTATCTTAGGCAATTTCTACCTAGGATTTACTGAACAGCCGTTGCATAACTCTGTCTTCAATTATCTTCATCATATTTGATTCGTAACGCTAATGCCATACGGAGTGGTTTTTGAGATAATATATCTGATCCCAGTCTCTCTGTATTGACAACGGAAATGGTCGAAAACTTTGATAGTCGGATTTAACGATCAAAGGAAAACATGTGTACAAACAACGTTCGTATTCCCAAATGGAAATCTTATCGATCAACCATCATTTCATTTCCCAATTTCCCATTTATCGTTTCCATAAATTCATAAATTCCTTATTTTCTAAAATTAGAAAGTATATGGTATTAACTTTGGAAAACGTTTCCATTTCTGATTCACGCATCAATATCTTCCCACCTCTATCAGTCTCTAACTGCAAACTAGTAAGAGAATAACTTCCCAAGCATAAACCCCGAAGGCCGAAACCAACATCAGATCGATACCCAGAAAGCCATTCAACTCAACTAATTTCCAGTCAGTTTCTAAATTCAGTAGTTCCATTTACATTCCTAATTCAAACCCCAAATTCCTTTATAATATTTTGTTTGCAAATTATTTACTTTGATCTAATTTTTCACATAGAATGTGAATAATATTTCTTTATATAATCTAAACAGTTTGATTTCGTATTTTAAAAATAATATCTCAAACCCAAATTCTATTTATATTTTTATGTGTAGAATTATTCATACAAATCCCCTTTTTATTTCTAACACTTAAATCTCATTTATAATTCCCTTTATATAATTCTATTTATTCTATATAAATCCTTTTATATAATCCTATTCATTTTATATAAATTCTTTTATATAATCCTATTCATTTTATATAAATCCATTTATATAATCCTATTCATTTTATATAAATCCTTTTATATAATTCTATTTATTCTATATAAATCCTTTTATATAATGCTATTCATTCTATATAAATCCTTTTATATAATTCTATTTATTTTATATAAATATTTCATTTTCAATATTCACTTTGAAAATTTCCTTTTTACATTACAGTATTTCATATGGTATTTAAAATACCAAATAACATGACCAGTGTCATCATAATCAATCACAAATTTTATATCACATCATATATCACAATATATGAAAACAAACAATATTATAATATTGAGGAATCCAGTTGGATCCCTCCAACCTATCTCCCTACATTCACAGATGTTAAACAATATAAATAACATCGATTTCATTTCAATATGAAATATTCTAATAAACAGAATCAATATTTGATTAACGATTTATATATATGTCGTTATCTACAATTTCAACCAATAAATCAGCAACTCAACCAAACAATCAACACACAGCAATCAATCATCATTTATCAATACTAGATTATATTTATAAAAATATAAACTATACAGAGTTAGTGAGATTTACTCACATTGAACGTTCATCGTTAAATAACAATAACTCTCGATTGATTCAGACAGACAATTTATTTCACTATAAATTGTAACGAGCTCCAATTCACTCCCAGTCAGTTCCATTGTGTAGTGTCCGTCCCTACGATCCCAATGGATCTTGTTTCGCTGAATTCGGTTAAAGTATGGCAAAGTTATGATATTTAGAAGTTTGAATATATTTACGAGTAATTAACTTGACTAATTATGTATTAATTAACACTAATATACCATTATCCATTTAAGAGTCCACGTCAGACACTCCTCATCCTCTTCCCTTCTTCTCTCTGCATCCCGTTCTTCCATCAGAGACACGCTACTTCTTGCCGATCTTATTCCCAACCGTTACACTTCCACGACCCAACTAGATCGAACAAAATATACCAAAATTTACAGTGTCTCCTCCTCTTCGTCTCCATGCCCCAATTACTGAACTCGATATCATCTTGCTATCTGTGATTTCCAGGCATCAACAGCCCCTCCACAGCATTGTATCAAACAAAACGATCATGTATTTCCTCAAAATTTCCACGAATGAAGCGAAATCCAAACACAATCCCGATAACAATCTCCAAACCCATTTCATAAAACTTGATCCACAACATCTCATCGTGGTTCTCAGATAATACCGCAACTTACTGTATTTCGAACAACATTTTTAATTCTAGAAAATTCCCAAAAAATACCAAGCTCTTCTATTTTGCATCACCATTGCTGATCTAAACATCATTTCGCAATTCCTTGCTTCAATACTTGCTAAATCCCAACCCTATCTCACGCTGTTGCAAAACCAGCGTCGAACCTTTTGGCTGAGTCCACTAAAACTCATACAAGCTTGAAAAAATGCTAAGGGAGGAGCAGTGAACTTGGTTTGAGGATTTTAGAAATTTTAATTCATTTATTTTTTTATTTTAAAAAGGGGTTTTGCTCATGTTTCTCACTGTGTTGGTGGCGGCTTGCATTTTGACCATAGGAAGGAAAGTCTTTAGGGTTAGAAGAGTGTAAACAGGTATTTATAGGATAGTTTTATATTTTTAATATTCGATTATTATATTTATTTTTACTCCTACGCTATTGGTATTTATCATTAAAAGTCCCTATGATCATATAAAATATCCAAATTCGATGAAAATTGTCATGCAGGTACAGTTTGACATTACGGACCCAACGAAACTTGTTTCGTCGAATTCCGACTCCATTTGCTCACACAGCGTATTTTTAAAGTCAAATTATTGACTATTTTTCACATTAAAATACCGTATAGCCATATATTGACTCCAAAAATCACGAAAATTGAAATCTAACAATAATTTAATATTCCAGATCCAACAAAATTAGTTTCGTCAGAAACGGAGGTAGTTTGTAAAAATCGCTATTTTTTAAGCTCTATATAAACCCATTTAAATATTAATATATTTAAAAACAATTTAATTTAATATTAATAAATTAATATTATCATATATATTCACAATAGAATATCATACAGCTCCAAAATATTCCTATCTGGATAAATAACTCGATATTTCAAATCCGGGTTAAATCGATGTTCCATTTATATTGAATATCCATTTATAATATAAATAAATCGCTATAAATTATAAAGGAATTCCATAGCGACTTTTCAAAAATTTGATTTAGACACAACTCACAATCTACATGACGAAATCTTGAATTTTCTCTTCCATTAGAAAAATCTACTTCACCAGCTCCGAACGTTTCTTGTTTCACAGAAATCCGACTTAAAATGGATTCTGTATATTCATTTAAAGTTCGAACCGCCAAATTACGAACTGCCGCGTCATTTCGGGCTCGATTATAATTATAATATAATTTATACGTTCAAACTTCGTTTAAATAATAAATTCGTTGTTATAATTCAATTCTAAACTGAATTAAATATTATAAATAATCCAATTCACACAATATTGCAAATTCCACTATTTCCAACTATTTAGGAAATGAATATAATATTCTATTATTTATATTAATTAAATATTTAATATTATTTAGTTAAACAACCATTTAAATCTCTAAATCACTATTTAAATAATTAAATAAATTAATTATTATTCTATAAAAATATGGGATGTCACATGATTACCATAATTCAAAATCAAGAACGTAGTCGCGAGGGACTGAATACAATTTCCAAAGGCCAGGGAATGGAATCAAGTGTAGGATAGCACCGCATTCCAGATACGAGTCAGGAACGGAAGGATTTGGTGATAACAACAAGAAAAGTGGCGGAACGAGCTAAATCTGGCAAAAAGGCGAAAGAATGAGGCAGATCTAGGTTCGGGAAAATGTGTGAAATGAATCCACACACGCGTAAATTGGAAGAAAGAAACGAAAGATGGAGGAGAAGTTGAGCGGAAATGAGGAGCGAGAGTGAGGGGCGGGGAGAATGGAGAAAGGAAAAAAATGGGGAAACTCCAAATGCCATTAACAAATAAACTCGCACGTTGGAAAGAAGAAAACGGGGAAATTTTCTAATGTATTAAATCACGACTCTGATATTTTATGTTATCTAATTTGATATTTTTTGTCTAGTACCTTCATGAATTAGTAAGTTATTTATTCCCCTGGGAGTTATTCTGCTATTTTTTATTTGTGATCCATTTGTGTTTTATGATTTGATTATATTAAACCCTATAGCTAAAAGAATCTGTTGTTTCAAATGATTTGAGTTGGTTCTTTTGAAGACTTGGATGGTAAGAAAAAGCGGGTCGTTATACGTGGTTTATAAGCTTTGATTTGATCGAAAACCTTAGCTTATGGGCTTTAGCTGATTAGAGATAGGGTAGCAATACCTAAAATGAGTAAAATCAGTCGTAGAACCTTTCTTTAGAGAATGTATTTTGAAAAGTATAAATAGTTTTTTAAAATGATTTTAAAAAAAAAATTGATATAAAATTTAACATTTTCCAAGTGTTTCCCTCCTTCGAATTCCTCTCCTAGGTTAGTTTCTCTTCGATTGGTATTTCCAGAATCCCAATCTCGATCCTTGTTCTAATTTATCTTAAAAAATTATATAGATGGTTACCAAATTCTTAATGTTCTCTAATTTGTTCTAATTAAGATCTCTACCCTTTATAGTCTTATTGTTGATTAGGTTCCTTTGTTGTTCAGCTTTTAGCTCAGATTTTGACTTATTTTGACCTAACGGAATAAATAATGAAAATGATTCTAAATATAATTCATGTTCAGAATTAATGAGAAATATGAAAATGCTAATAATTAGGATAATAAGTATTATTTTACTAACTGGAATTATAAAGATTTTGAAAATATTATGTGAATTCAAAAAGGTATTATATTTAGAAATTTATAAGATGATATATTTGTAAATAAAAATAGTCTGTTGAATCATATGAAATGATTTGAGAAGCAAAACATATGATTTCATGATATGCCATATTAGTATACTTCTTAGGCAAGATATCTTGAAATTACTCACTAATAAGTATGAGCCACTATTTTTAATTTTGAAAATGAAATAGTTACGTTAATTCGATTTTTGAATGTTTATGAAATGAAATTCCTCCATATGTGAATATATATAACAATTTACAAAGAAATGGTGATTTTGAAATTTATTAAATTTATTGGTTTAGACGGACTTTATAAGTATGATTTTATGTAACTTCAATTTATGAAGGTAGAAAAGCTAATAAAAGTATCATTATTATTTTAGTTAGTTTAGCTATTTAAATGGAGTCTGGTTTAGATAGGTTGGAATAAATTTAAACATACTTATATTCAGGCTAGTAAAAATATATTATGAATTCAATTTAATGAAAATTGAATTAGGTATAAACTGAAATTGTATATAGATATAAATTTAACATAGTTAGTATTCTTGTGAATTATAAGATTTGAAATTAAAGTAAAATGAGTATTATTGTAAACTTCCATATAACTAAATTAAGATGAAATTCGTATGTGATATAAGAAAGAGGTTATACACTAAACTAAATGTAATCTAATGCTAATATACGGTAATAAAATGTATATTGTTTTGAAACTTGTTTAAAATGTTATACAATGTACATTTGCAAACCTTGAGTTAATTAGATGTATTGAAGAATAGAAGTTAAATTTTAATAAATAAATGATTGGGGTTGTGTAACACCCTGTAATTTTAAAGAACACTATAATGATAAACTAAAGAATACTTAATTAAATATTGGGAATTAAGTAAAATGGACTGAACCATTGCGTTCGTCTCAGAATTCGGCTTAAGATAGACTCCGAGTTTGCGTAAAACAGACATCGTATGAAGAAGTTATTAAGCTTAGAAGTTTGTATACATATGAAAAAACTATATATAAACAAAACCAATCTAGAAAATCAAAATTGAAGAACAGGAATACACGTGGGAAATTGACCCATTAGGGGTCGACCCATAACCCGTGAGGGTCGACTCTAGGGTCGACCCGTACAAGGGGGTGTCGACCCCAGGTTCGACCCCTGGGTTGACCCCAGCCAGATCTAGGGCATATTCATTCTCTGCACATGAACCAGTTTCTTAAACTGATTATTTGGCATATAGGACCTCATTTCTATTGTTTAATTCATCAAAAACAATGGAGACAACGAGATGATGCCCCAGCTTGGATTGAATTAGCCTATTTTCTCAAACAACAGCTTATACGCATACAAGAATCTCTTCTACAGCTTCAGCCTATTGTTCTCTGTTCTTTAGATCTAGTGTGAGTTTATGTTGCTTTTAGATATAAAAATTTAATAACTAATTCTGACATGTTTATAAGTTTAGAACTAAACCTATGCATGTTAATAATCTGAATTATAAATAAACAGATCTGCCATTACTTGTACACCTGACAGACTATTCAGTCCTTACATGCCTATCGCTATTATTCCCATTTCTATTATCAAATGCATATTCTATTATTATGTATATTTCTTTTCTCTTCTCTCCCTCCTTCTCTTTTTATTTTTCTAGCCAGGCTACTTTCGAGCCTAGGCCTATCGCTGAAATATGTGAACGGACGAAATTGGGAATGGTTAGGAAAGATAAATTTGGGGTATAACTTGTATTATGAATCATGACTAGGATTTAAGGCATAACCTATACTGTAATATAAGACTAAATTTAGGGCATATGTTATACTGTGAATTATGACCGTAATTCGGGGTATATAAATTTGTAGGCTTAGTTTAAGATTAAGCAGAACATGTTAAATGAAACTATAAGTAACCTGCTATAACTTGCGGAGATGTTTAATCCGTTAAAATGAATAATCTACTAAAATCTATTGAAACTTAATACCTTAATTGAAAGACCTATGATGAGCATGAGTAATTCCTAAATAGGATTATTAGACCAAAAAGATTGTTAATACAATTATGGCAATTAAGGAATGGTAACCGTAATTAGACACGAGAGTAAATTCAACTTGTGGTAGAAGTCTACCCGGAATCGACCGGCAAATCCAGCATCCATAAGTTTTTAATTTAATGTGAGGGGTCTAGTGCATAAATATACATGTAATGGTGCTAAGACATAAGGTTAAGTCCAACTTGTGGTAGAAGTCTACCCGGAACCGCCCGACATATCCAACATCCACAAGTGGTCAGCTTAATGTGAGAGGTCTGATGCGTTAACATACATGAATGGAGAATGATAATAACCTAGTATAATTAATTTCATTATTGAGAATGTTATATAATAGGTAAGCTTGTCCTAGGGACAAGTGGAAATTATAATAAAGGGAAAGGAAACTTATTGGTAAACCGTAGTTAAGAGAACTAAGTTAATAAGTAAACAACGACAATTTATAGTGACAGTGTAAGATGGAATTATAATTAAATAATAAAGGATGAGGTGAATATATGAGGTGAAATAAGTTATAATTAATCATAAATAATAAGTGACATGTTAAACAGAAAACATGTGAATCTAGATGAAATAAACTTAATTACATATTAAGTAAAACATGTTATTGTAACTATGGAATCAGACAATGAATAATATAATGGGATTGTAGATTACTTACATTAATTACAATCTAGGGATAAAAGATTGTAGATTACTTTCGTTAATTACAATCTAGGAGTGAGGGATTGTAGATTACTTTCGTTAATTACAATCCAAGGACGAAAGATTGTAGATTACTTCCGTTAATTACAATCTAGGAGTATGGGATTTTAGATTACTTTCGTTAATTACAATCCGGGGATAAAAAATTGTAGATTACTTTTTTTAATTACAATCTAAAGGTAAGGGGTTAAGTAAATCTATAGGGTTAATTAAACCTATTAAATCTGTTAAATCTTTGGGGGGTTATATAAACCAGATAACCTTAACCTCCTTTATATGTTGGGGTTATGCGGGCTTGTTAATCTATTAGGCATAACCTGTCAAAATCCTAATAGTGGGATGTAGGCCTAGGGGGTGGCTTGTCTCATATGTTGTGTGGGACTCGTATCAGTCAGTAACCCATACTGGTATCCAAAGGGGGACCCCGAACTAGGTAGGGGTTAAGGCATGCTTACTGAGCTGATTATAAGAGGTTCATTTGGGTAGAGGTGTCTGATAGCGCATTTCGACTGAGTCATGTGTGTGCATGGTTCCGCTTGCTTGGGAAAATAAGAAGCTATAGCACCAGTAGATATGGGTGTGCCTATCAGGAAGAGGTGTTGCCACTTTAGGAAGTGATACATCCTACTGTGGGGCCAGGACAGGGTAGGGAGCGGATCAATTGGTGTAGTAATTAGGGTACATCTAGTCCTGCCTATTTAGAATCCCGTTATTATCGTTTGGGGTAACACACATAATTTCTGTTGGGCTACCTGTTATTTTCATTGAGGGTAAAACCCGTCATTAGAAGTATCCCTAATCCTACCATTTTGTTTCTGTTGGGATAATTTTGTTTCTGTTTCTGTTATACTAGTATTGGTGCAGAGAAAACTATTTGGGAAGCTTAATCTATTCTGATCTGTTTATTCTGCTTATTCTGTTTAGTTTGTTATACTTGTCTTATGATACTATTATCTCTCTCTTATCCTGTTTATATGCCTGTCATAATGCTTTTACTTATTTATATGCTAAAAGTAACTAGACTTGCCAAACTTTATGCCTGACCCGCTTTGTTTCCTTTTCTCTCTCTTCCTTTTCGCCCCAGATTCTCTTGGTGGGAATACTCAGGCTTGATTATGATTCTTTCTTCTGTTTCTGCTTGGAGTTGCTTAGATGTACCGCTTTGAGTACCTGTCTACCATGCTATGGCTATATTTTGACTATGATTTTATATTACTGTACTCTGATGATTTTAGTACAAGGCAAATATTTTAATTTGATGTAATGGATTTTATGTATTTTAGACTTATGTTGTAACTGGATTTTGGAATGATGATGTTTTCTGTTTGGAAAATAAAGTTCTAAATTCCGCTATTATTTTACATCTATCTTGTGATGTGTATGTTTCTGTTTACCTATAATGCTTCATGGAACTTAATGCCATTTTGTTAAAGAGTGACATTAACGGACGTGGAGTGTCACATTTGGTATCAGAGCTGAAGGTTACTAGATTGGATAAAAGATTTTGAAAATTGTATTCAAAAGGTTTTAAAAAGAAAGAATTTTCAAAGAAAAGTCTATTTTGAAAAACATATTCTCTAAAGTTAAATGAAATATCTTTCGATTCTCTACTTGAATCCCTTTTACTTTTCTTTTCAGCATGACTAGGAACCGATTCTTCCCGAAGGATGTTGTAACACCCCGTACTTTCTATTAATGTTATAATAATGAATCCTATGATACTTAATTTAAAATGTGATAATTAAGGGAAACGGGCTACGCCATTGTGTTCGTCTCGGAATTCTTGTTGAGATAGAGTCCGAGTTTGCGTGAATTGGACTTCGTATGAAGAGGTTATGGTTGTTAGAAGTTTCAAAAATTCGAATAAATTCAAACAGCTCAAAAGAACAAGTTCAAAATTCAAATAGAGGCCAGAAGCGAGCTGGGCGGGAAAATTCCCGCCCAAGCAGGTCGACCAGGGTGTCGACCCCCCCAGCCAAATCTGAAATTTAAACGATTTCTGACTCGCTGTTGAGTCACTAGGGTTTCTGGATGGGCCTGATTAGGTCTGAGTGGCTGTGATTAACCATAGGTTCATCTGACGGCTATAATCAAACTGAAATTCTATATAAACAACTCACTGCCAAACCTAAAAACATATAGAAAAATAAACCTAGAACTGAAATGCCATCAATGGAAGATTTGGAGTAGCCGTCACCCTTTTCAATTCAAAAGACAAGTTGAAGCTTACATCTAAAATCAAACTAAAACTAGTTTAGTTCAACGATCTTCATCAAAGGCGCGCATCTCCAATTTCAGAATTCAGATTTAAGAACGTAAGAATTTCTTTTAGTTTGTAAGTTAGTTGTTACGCGGATTTAAACATTCCTTTCGATTTGAATCATGACATGTTGTAATTGGAATATAGTACGATGCTTATGTATGAGATTTGATTCTCGTTTATCTTAAAATATCATTGTAATTAATTTTGTCTATATCTTTGTGGCGATGAACACGTTGTATATTTCATGTCTATATGCTCATGGCGATGAACATGTTGTATATCTCATGTCTATATGTTTGGGTGATGCACGACATTATATGTTATTACGATTGAGTAAAGAACTTATTATGCCAACAGAATGGTAAAACATGTCATGCTGTAATTTTGGTGGTTATTTGCAAGTTTAGGATTTAAATCACATGTTTACATGTTAGATTTACATTTATGAATATTTAGAACTATGCTAAGTTAAATCTATTTATGTTGTAAAAGTGGAATTGTAGTCCTCTTATGTTGTTAACATCATGCTAAATTGTGATAAGAAAATGATTATGATAACTTTCTTATGTTTTAACATACATAAGATTATATGCCAAGTTGTGGGTTGAAACTATGATTATATGTTAAACTTTCATGCTAGACCTTTGTCGAGTTTACATGACCATAAGATTCAACTTAGTCACAAGTTCACCTTTACCCAAGTGATTAAAGTTAAGTGATATACATCTATGCCAAGTTACATGTGAAATTTTAAATGTATGTTGTTTTATGATCATTTCATATTCTTTGTTTATTACCCCTTTTTGTTTATGGGTTTGGGCTAACTTGATAGCCCAACATTTTATGTGATCTACGCATACGTTCCATGGGGGTAGCAAATGGGAAATATAAAAATTTATGGCATAGATTTGTTCATTTAATGGTATATTTGATATGCCATTTATGTTGAGCATAATCACAGGATAATTATGCCGTGATTAAATTAAATTAAATTCACATAAAGGAAATTTGACATATATAGAAAAATATGAAGTTAGAAAAGACAAATATGCCTAACCCGAGGTTAGACTGAGTTGTAGTGCAAACCTGCCCGGAACCGACCGGCATATCCAGTAACCACAACAAGACCTGTCTAACGTGGGTGGTTATTGCATCAAGCCCAAAAAGAACCCGAGGTTAGACTGAGTTGTGGTGTAAATCTGCCCGGAACCGACCGGCATATCCAGTGACCACAACAAGACCTGTCTAATGTGAGTGGTTGATTAAAGCTAAGTCAAGACTGGTAGGGTTAAGTAAATTAGGAAAACACTTAACTGATTCAACATGTTAACTAAAACGAATGGGCTGGGTTAGGTAAACTTGGACACTTAACCAAATAAACATGTTGATTAGAAAACCCTAGTAACGGGGACCCATTTCAGTAGTAACCCACATAGATGTATCATGGTACCCTGAACTAGGCAGGGTGGGGCACGATTACTGGGTTGAAATACAAGCAGTCAAAACATCCGCGGTTGGTGGGCCAGTGTAGGTTCCGATGGAGTATGGGCGTGCACATACTCCGGAGTGGAAAAATCAGGCACTGGGCATTAGTAGTGTACACTGTGCATCTTGAATCGTGTAGGGTTGCCACCAGAGGGACTGATACACCCCATGGTGGGACCAACATAGGTGACTACAATCAAGCGGGGCCGAAGGACACAGGACATGAATATGTGCGAGTAGGAGCCGATCATTAAGGGGATCGTTTGTTGTAAACACGTGGACTGGTTGAACCAATGGTTAAGTAGGTGCAGAGACTATAGCAAAGGGTGCGATCACACGTCCCTCTTATCTTATATTAGGGTATTGTCCTATGTTCTGTTATCACTGTCATGACCCCTTTTCTTATTTAAATGCTAGTAACCACTGAACTTACTAGACTTATTGTCTGACCCATTTTCTTTCGTCTTCTTTTCTTCCATTTCCCCTCCCCCCCCCCTCACAGTTCCACAGGGACGAAAAACTCCAGCTTAATCAGACTCTTTACAATCTTCAAGAAAGTAGATGTATGACTTGGACTCTCTTGCATTGGCTATGGCTTTGGATACGATCCTTGGGGATTTATGCATTTTTACTCTTTGTTTTATGCTTCTTTATTGAATAATCAAGACAGAAATTGTGGTTTAATGTTTTGAAGTTGTTTTGAGACAATTTGATGTAATGCTTTTGTATTGAAATACGTATGAAATAAATATTTGGATTCCTCTGCTTAAATTTATCTGTCTTGTAAATTTTTCTATGTCTTGTACCTATAACTCTCCACCAAAGTTAAGGCATTCCCTTTGTGAGTGACCTTTAATGGAGGTGGGGTGTTTCACTTGGTATCAGAGCAAAAGGTTTACCAGATTAGATAAGAATTTTTGAAAAACTATCTTTCAAAAAGAAATATAAAGAAGCATTTTACAAGGAAAAGTGTTGTTTTAAATTTAAAAAGGCATAATCCCCAAAGCCATATGCACTATCTTTCTATCCCTCGTTTTGAATCTTTTCTTTTTCGTTTCAGCATGTCTGGGAATCTTAACCTTCCAGAAGGTGTGCCAATACCTGGCTGGTTCAGGTGGTACTTAGAGGCTAGGGCCAACGACGCAGGCCCAGCAGGTATCCCTCCTCCAGCTTCAGCGGTTCCTCCTCCTCCTACTCGTGCAAATGCTTTCTCAAAGATCTGTAGAGATTTTAGGGCCATGGGTGGAAAGGATTTCAAGAGGACTGAATCATTCGTGGAAGAAAGGAACTGGCTCAAAGAAACTGAGGATCTGTTGGTCATCTTTGAGGTGGACGATAGACAAAAGATACAGTTGGCAGTGTGGTTGCTCAAAGACGAAGCTTCCTATTGGTGGGAAGTCACTAACGCTGAGAGGCCAGTTGAAACATGGATGAATTTCAGAATAAGTTTTGAGATGAAATTCCTCTCACAAGCTGAACGAAGTTTATAGCTGGAAAAGTTCTTATATCTTAAGCAAGGAAGTATGACGGTCAAGGAGTACGTCAATCAATTCAATCAGCTGGCCCGGTTTGGACTGGACTTAGTGAATACTCCTCATCAGAAGGCTCCCCGTTTTGTCAAGGGATTGAATGAGCCACTTCACAGCTTGGCTATGACCCACATATCTATGGGGGCTACTTACAAAAGGTTAGTGGACATGGCACTCTTAAATGATGAAGACAAGGGCAAGAATGGGGCAAAAGCAGAAGTGCCTCAAGATAAGAAGGGGGAAGGGTCACAGACAAGAAGGATGATCCAAAGAAAGGTGGGAAGAACATCAAACCCCGTGAAAATAGAAAGTGTAATTTCTGTGGCATTCCTAGACATCAGGTCAAAGACTGCAGGAAGAAGAAAAGGAAGGTGGGGTGGCTGTTTCCACTGTGGTGAGACAAGACACATGGCTAGGGCCTGCCCAAGGAAGCAAGGGAAGGGAGCTGGACCTTCTTCTGGAGGACAAGTCCACGCTCTCACGGCACCTCCACAAGAACAAGGTAGAAATATTTATGTCGAAAGTTTAGTCTATCTTTTTGATCATCTTGTTCATACATTGTTTGAATCTGGTGCATCGCACTCATTTGTATCCGCTGATTTAGTTGAATCTCTACACCTAGACACCAGTATAGTAGAGGATCCCTTGGTTGTTTCAAATCCAATTGGGGGCTCAGCTTATTTTTCAATGCTTTTTTTGGATTTGAAAATATCTGTACTAAGCGTTGGGTTTAGATGCAATGCCTTTGTTTTGGGCTTCATGAGCTATGGGTTGATTCTAGGCATGGACTGGCTATCCAGTAATGGTGCCATCCTTGATTGTGAAAAGAGAGTGGTTAGACTCATGACTCGCCTCGGTAACACTCTCGAAATTTCTTGTAATCCCATGAACTCCGTCATGCTTAGTTATCAAGAATCACTTGATGCGTCTGTCGAGAACTTGCATTCTGTAAGAATAGTCCGTTAATATTCGGATGTGTTTGAAGAGGTAAAGGGCTTACTTCCGAAGCGGGAGATAGACTTTCGCATATACCTCGTTGATAATGCAAAGCCCATTGCTTTACCCGTTAGGCACGTGGCCCCAAGGGAGAGAAAGGAGCTCAGCAAGCAAATCAAAGAGCTGCTTGAAAAGGGGTTCATAAGATGGAGTATTTCTGAATGGGTTGCTCCGGTAGTGTTCGCAACCAAAGCTGATGGTTCGCTTCGCCTGTGCGTTGATTATAGGGAGCTAAACAAGCTGACCAAGAAGAATAGACACCCACTCCCAAGAATAGATGATTTGTTCGATCAGCTTGTAGGTGCATCAGTTTTTCCCCAATTAGATTTAGCTACCGGGTTTCATCAGCTAAGAGTGGCTGAAGACAGCATTGATAAGACCGCATTCAGAACTCCCGATGGTTTCTTCGAGTGGCTTGTCATGCCTTTCGGCTTGATAAATGCACCCGCTTACTTCATTGATATAATGAGCAGGGTGTTCCGAGAGTTCCTCAATAAGTCTGTGGTGGTCTTCGTAGACGATATTTTGATCTTCTCAAAGAATGAGGAAGAGCATGCTCAGCATCTAAAAGAAGTCATGGATACTCTCCGTGTACATCAGTTGAAGGCGAAATTCTCCAAATGCCATTTCTGGAGAGAATAAGTTAGGTTCCTTGGACATGTGGTGTCCAAAGAGGGGATAGCTGTGGACCCCGCAAAAGTGATTGTTGTGCAAGATTGGAAGGTTCCTCAAAACACAACCGAAGTCCGAAGCTTTCTTAGGCTAGCAGACTTTTATCGAAAGTTCATCAAAGATTTTGCAAAAATCTCAGCTCCACTAATAATATTAACAAAGAAGAACCTAGCCTTCAATTGGGACTTGGATTGCAATATTGTTTTCCAATGTTTGAAAAGGGCTCTAACAACAGCCCCATTTCTGACATTGCCTGATGGAAGCAAGATGTTCACAGTATACACAGATGCATGCGGAACGGGACTAGGCGTTGTTCTGATACAAGAAGGGAAGGTAGTGGCTTATGGTGGAAGATAGTTGAAAGTACATGAAAAAAACTACCCGACCCACAACCTAGAGTTGGCAGCCATCGTTTTTGCGCTTAAGTCTTGGCTCCATTGTCTCCTAGGTGAGAAATTTGAATTGTATACTGACCATAAATTATTGAAATACCTATTCTCGTAGAAAGATCTCAACTTGAGGCAGCAAAGGTGGATGGTTTTCCTCGCCTCGTACGATTTTGAGATTTCCTACATGCCTGGCAAGGGCAATTCAATAGCAGACGTCTTAAGTAGAAAGAAGCTAACCTTAAGCCCTCTCTTTGTGGAAAGGCAAAGCTTGGAGTTCATAGCAAGCTTTAACTTCAGACCCTCCACTGACTTTGTACCCGGCTTGCTAGCAACATTAGAAGTGCGACCAACTTTATTAGACTCAGTCGGAGCCACGCAAAGAGAAGACCCTCAGCTAGCCAAAGTAATGGACAAATTAGTTAGGGGTGAGACTTCTAGTCACCTTAATAGATACTCCATGGATGCCAAGGGCTGGTTGAGACGAGATGGAAGACTACGTGTCCCACAGGCAAGGGGCTTTGTAAAGACGGTTCTCGAAGAGGCACACCATTCCAAGATGACCATACACCCAGGCGGAGACAAAATGTATAAAGATATCAAAAGAGTTTTCTTTTGGAATGGCATGAATAAAGATGTAGCTGAATTTGTTTCTAAATGTTTAATATGCCAACAAGTCAAGGCGGAGCAGAAGAAGCCTGGTGGTCTGCTCCATCCTCTAGATATCCCAAAGTGGAAATGGGATAGAATCTCAATGGACTTTATAGATAGGTTGCCTAGGTCAAGAAGGGGCAATACTAGCATTTGGGTAATAGTGGACAGGCTCACAAAAAGCTCCCACTTTATACCCATCAAGAGTAGAAGGACTGCCTCATCTCTAGCATCCATATATCTTAAGGAGATAGTTTGACTCCATGGGATACCCTAAAGCATAGTGAGTGATTGAGACCCTATCTTCACGAGCGAGTTTTGGAAGAGTTTACAAGAGGCTGTAGGCACATAGTTATGCTTAAGCACGGCCTATCACCCTCAAACTGATGGCCAGATGGAAAGAGTCAACAGAGTATTAGAAGACCTCTTGAGGTTATGCATTATTGACTTCGGAGGTACCTGGGAGGATCATCTACCTTTGGTGGGATTTGCTTACAACACCTTTCGAAGCTTTATATGAAAGACCGTGCAGGTCACCAACTTGCTGGTGGGAGTGAACAGACAAGCTCATACTTGGACCAGACATGATTAGGGAGACTTCAGAGAAAGTAGACTTGATACAAAGAAGAATGAAGACCGCCCAAGATAGATAGAAGTCCTACGCAGACAAAAGAAGAACTGACCTTGAATTCGAAGTTGGAGACAAGGTGTTCCTTAAAGTATCTCCCTTGAGGAACGTCGTTCGCTTTGGATCCGCAGAAAAGTTAGCACCAAGATCTGTAGGGTCGTTCCCTATCATCGAGAAGATTGGGAAGATGGCTTATAGGGTACAGCTTCCCGAAAGATTTGTCGGGATTCATAATGTCTTTCATGTCTCTCACTTGCGGAAGTGCTTACACGAGTCTGCGGAAGTGGTAGAACCAAGTATGCTAGAAGAAGTTGAAGTTGAACGAGAAGCAACTGTGAGAAGAGTTCCAACCCGTATCTTGGGAACAGAAGTCAGAAAGCTACGCAACCGTGAAGTTAAGCTCGCCAAGGTTCAATGGAGCGACACCGAGGAAGACGCGACTTGGGAAACTGAGGACCGTATACGCGCAACCTACCCTTCTCTTTTTGAGGGTACGTCTTTAATCTCTTCTTTTTCCTCAAGTTTATGCTCGTATCTATCTTTTTATGTACATCTCCTCGATCCTATCCTTTATCCTTAGGTAGGAACCTATTTAGATGTAAACATGTAATTGAAACATGTTATGATTGATGGTTGCAAGTGGTTACAAGTGGTCGCTAGTGGTTGCTAGTGGATGCATATACACACACATTAGGTACTAGATCGACTCAGTCACTTCCATATTGCATATGCATATATGTATTGGTTTATGGATTAAAACTTGATGTGTTATCATATGGACGTTGCATTTGTATAAATGGTTGTACTCATGTAAGAAATTTTGAGTAGGAAAAATTTGCATTCATAATGGACTCATGGCACCGACATAATTTGCATTAAGGAGGTCAACTGAATTAGTAGACCGCCTGATTCTGCATTAGATAAGGACATATACACACACAATGCATATGATCATGAAGCATAAGAAATCTTTTAAGGACAATGGACGCATGTGTTTGATGGTTGAGTAGATGGGTGATTGGATGGTAGGATATAAGTTCTTCTAGACTTGAAGATTTCGGGAACGAAATCATAAAAGGAGGGGAGAATGTAACACCCCGTACTTTCTATTAACTTTATAATAATGAATCCTATGATACTTAATTTAAAATGTGAGAATTAAGGGAAACGGGCTACGCCATTGTGTTCGTCTTGGAATTCTGGTTGAGACAGAGTCCGAGTTTGCATGAATTGGACTTCGTATGAAGAGGTTATGGCTGTTAGAAGTTTCAGAAATTCGAATAAATTCAAACAGCTCGAAAGAACAAATTCAAAAATCAAACAGAAGCCAAGAGCGAGCTGGGCGGGAAAATTCCCGCCCAGGCAGGTCGACCAGAGGGTCAACCCTAGTGTCGACCTCCCCCCTTGAGGTCGACCTGGGGGTCGACCTGGCCCCTAGCCAAATCTAAAATTTGAACGATTTCTGACTCTCTGCTGAGTCACTAGGGTTTCTGGATGGGCCTGATCAGGTCTGAGTGGCTGTGATTAACCCTAGGTTCATCTGACGGCTATAATCAAACTGAAATTCTATATAAACAACTCACTGCCTAACCTAAAAACACACAAAAAAATAAACCTAGAACTAAAATGCCGTCAATGGAGGATTTGGAGTAGCCGTCACCCTTTTCAATTCAAAAGACAAGTTGAAGCTTACATCTAAAATCAAATTAAAACTAGTTTAGTTCAAAGATCTTCATCCAAGGCGCGCATCTCCAATTTCAGAATTCAGATTTCAGAATGCAAGAATTTCTTTTAGTTTGTAAGTTAGTTGTTACGCAGATTTAAACATTCCTTTCGATTTGAATCATGACATGATGTAATTGGAATATAGTACGATGCTTATGTATGAGATTTGATTCTCGTTTATCTTAAAATATCATTGAAATTAATCTTGTCTATATGTTTGTGGCGATGAACACGTTGTATATTTCATGTCAATATGCATATGGTGATGAACATGTTGTATATCTCATGTCTATATTTTTGGATGATGCACGACATTATATGTTATTACAATTGAGTAAAGAACTTATTATGCCAACAAAATGGTAAAACATGTCATGCTGTAATTTTGGTGGTTATTTGCAAGTTTAGGATCTAAATCACATGTTTACATGTTACATTTACATTTATGAATATTTATAACTATGCCAAGATGAATCTATTTATGTTGTAAAAGTGAAATTATAGTCCTCTAATGTTGTTAACATCATGCTAAATTGTGATAAGAAAATGATTATGATAGCTTTCTTAAGTTTTAACATACATAAGATTATATGCCAAGTTGTGGGTTGGAACTATGATTATATGTTAAACTTTCATGCTAGACCTTTGTCGAGTTTACATGACCATTAGATTCAAATTAGTCACAAGTTCACCTTTACCCAAGTGATTAAAGTTAAGTGACATACATGTATGCCAAGTTACATGTGAAAAGTTAAATGTATGTTGTTTTATGATCATTTCATGTTCTTTGTTTATTACCCCTTTTTGTTTAGGGGTTTGGGATAACTTGCTAGCCCAACATTTTATGTGATCTACACATACATTCCACGGGGGTAGCGAATGGGAAATATAAAAATTTATGGCATAGATTTGTTCATTTTATGGTATATTTGATATGCCATTTATGTTGAGCATAATCACAGGATAATTATGTCGTGATTAAATTAAATTAAATTCACATAAAGAAAATTTGACATATATAGAAAAATATGAATTTAGAAAAGACAAATATGCCTAACCCGAGGTTAGACTGAGTTGTAGTGTAAACCTGCCCGAAACCGACCGGCATATCCAGTAACCACAACAAGACCCGTCTAACGTGGGTGGTTATTGCATTAAGCCCAAAAAGAACCCGAGGTTAGACTGAGTTGTGGTGTAAATCTGCGCGGAACCGACCGGCATATCCAGTGACCACAACAAGACCTGTCTAATGTGAGTGGTTGATTAAAGCTAAGTCAAGACTGGTAGGGTTAAGTAAATTAGGAAAACACTTAACCGATTCAACATGTTAACTAAAACGAATGGGCTGGGTTAGGTAAACTTGGACACTTAACCAAATAAACATGTTGATTAAAAAAACCCTAGTAACGGGGACCCATTTCAGCAGTAACCCACATAGATGTATCATGGTACCCTGAACTAGGCAGGGTGGGGCACGATTACTGGGCTGAACTATAAGCGGTCAAAACTTCGGCGGTTGGTGGGCCAGTGTAGGCTCCGACGGAGTATGGGCGTGCACGTACTCCGGAGTGGAAAAATCAGGCACTGGGCATCAGTAGTGTACACTGTGCATCTTGAATCGTGTCAGATTGCCACCAGATGGACTGATACACCCCATGGTGGGACCAGCACAGCTGACTACAATCAAGCGGCGCCGAAGGACATAGGACATGAATACGTGCGAGTAGGAGCTGATCATTAAGGGGATCATTTGTTGTAAACACGTGGACTGGTTGAACGAATGGTTAAGTAGGTGCAGAGACTATAGTAATGGGTGCGATCATGTGTCCCTCTTATCTTATATTAGGGTATTGTCCTATGTTCTGTTATCACTGTCATAACCCCTTTTCTTGTTTAAATACTAGTAACAACTGAACTTACCAGACTCACTATCTGACCCGTTTTCTTTCGTCTTCTTTTCTTCTGTTCTCCCCTCAGGTACACAGGGAGGAAATACTCTAGCTTAATCAGACTCTTTATAAGCTTCAAGAAAATAGATGTGTGACTTGGACTCTCTTGTATTGGCTACGACTTTGGATATGATCCTTGGGGATTTTTGCATTTTTCCTCTTTAGTTTATGCTTCTTTATTGAATAATCAAGACAGAAATTATGGTGTAATGTTTTGAAGTTGTTTTGAGACAATTTGATGTAATGCTTTTGTATTGAAATACGTATGAAATAAATATTTGGATTCCGCTGCTTAAATTTATCTGTCTTGTAAATTTTTCTGTGTTGTGTACCTATAACTCTCCACCAAAGTTAAGGCACTCCCTTTGTGAGTGACCTTTAATGGAGGTGGGTGTTTCAGATGTCCCCATTGCGACATGGTTCCGTAGGCATGTTAATACTATGGCACATGTCGAAGGGCAAGGAAGTGCCTAGCCTCCATCTATAGCCGCTATAGTTCAACCTACGGCTAATTTTCTCTCAAGCTTCGTAAGGATTTCCATGTGATGGAAGCGGCTTTCGAGAGACTTGTTAACATGTTATACTAGGATGGTAAAGAGGAGAATAAGGGAGATAGGGCTGAGGAGCACAACCCAAGGATGAGAAAAATGGTGTCCGAAGAAGGGAACATAGATGAAAGAAGGAAAGCCTAATTAAGATCAAATAGAGGCAAGAAGAAGTGTCACGGTTGTAGGAACGTAGGTCATTTGTCAAAGGTTGCCGTAAAAGGAAGAACGCTTGCTTCAAATATGGTGAAATTGGACACTATACAAAGGAATGCCCGAAGAAGCAAGGACAGAGGCAAAAGACAGGACCATCTGGAGAACCGGTGCATGCTTTCGAGGGCAGTGGACCAGAAGAAGGTAGGATTTTTTTTATTGATGGTTTGATTTCTTTTTTCGATCATCCTTTTAGGACTCTTTTTTATTCTGGCACTTCGCATTCTGTTATATCTGATTCTGTGGTTGAGTCTCTACACCTTAGTACTAGTATGGTTTTGGATCCTGTTGTTGTCTCAAACCCCATTGGGGCATGGCCCATCTATCTATGATTTGTCAGTGTTTGACGATATCTGTATTGCGCGTCGAGTTTGAGTGCGACGCATATGTGGTAGGTTTCATGGGCTATAGTTTGATTCTAGGGATGGATTGGCTAGCCATGTACGGTGTCATTCTGTACTATGAGAGGAGGGTCGTTAGGCTTTTAACTTTCCATAGGAGGACTCTCGAGATTTCCTGTGACCTTAAGGGGTCTGTCATGCTTAGTTTCCTAGAATCGCTTGATGCATCTATCGATGATTTAAGATCTGTACCAGTAGTCTGTGAGTTTCCAGAAGTTTTTGAGGAGGTTCGGGGATTACCTCTAAGGCGCGAGATTGATTTCCGGATATACTTGTTGTACAAGGCAAAGCCGGTTTTGTTGCATGTGCGTCATATAGCTCCGAGAGAAAGAAGGGAGCTCAGCAAGCAATTAGAGGAGCTACTTGAGAAAGGGTTTATTAGGCGAAGCATATGAGAATGGGGTGCTTAGTCGTTTTTTCGACTAAGGCAGATGGCTCACTTCGCTTATGTGTAGAATACAAGGAGTTGAATAAACCTACTAAGAAGAATAGACACCCACTTCCGAGGATAGATGATCTGTTTGACCAACTTGTTGGTACATCTGTTTTCTCTCAGTTAGACTTGGCCACGGGTTTTCATCGGCTGGGGATGGCCAAGGACAGTATAGACAAGATTGCTTTTAGAACTCGAGATGGTTTCTTCGAGTGGTTCGTCATGCCTCCCGGGTTGACGAATGCACCCGCCTATTTTGTGGATCTGATGAGTAGGGTGTTCCAGGAGTTTCTGAATAAATTTTTGTGGTCTTTGTGAATGACATTCTGATATTCTCGAAGAATGAATAAAAGCATGCCCAACATTTAGGAGAGTTTCTAAAGTCTCTCCAAGCGCACAAGCTTAAGGCAAAATTCTCCAAATGTCATTTTTGGAGAAAGGTAGTGAGATTTCTAGGGCATGTAGCCTTTAAGGATGGGATAACATTGGATCCCGCAAAATTAGTTGCAGTTCAAAATTAGAAAAATCCAAAGTATGCAACGAAGGTAAGAAGTTTTCTTGGTTTAGCGGGCTACTGTAGGAAGTTTATTAAAGGCTTAGTGAGGATATCAGCCCCACTCACCAAACTGATGAAGAAGAATCTGACCTTTGCTTTGAACATTGATTGTGAGAATGCTTTTTAGCGATTAAAGAGGGCTCTGACAACAAACCCAGTTCTGACATTGCCTAATGGGAGCAATGTTTTCACAATGTACACTTATTCATATGGTACGGGGCTTGGTGCCGTCTTGATGCAAGAGGTAAGAGTAGTATGTTATGGTGGTAGACAGCTGCGAGTTCACGAGAAGAACTACCCTACCCATGATTCGGAATTGGCTGCTATAGTATTTGCGTTAAGACTTGGCGGCAATATCTGCTTGAGGAGAAGTTCGGGTTATGCGTGGACCATAAGTCGCACAAGTATATATTCTCGTAGAAGGATCTCAAATTAAGATAGCAGAGAAAGGCTTCTACTTGGACCTGAGATGATTAGAAAAACTTCAGAGAAGATTGATCTTATCTGCAGATGCATGAAGACAGCTCCAGACAGCCAGAAGTCCTACGTAGATAAGAGAAGGACTGCTATTGAGTTTGAGGTGGGAGACATGGTTTTCATCAAGGTATCATCTTTGAGGAATGTGGTTCGCTTTGGATCTGTAGGGAAATTGGCGCCAAGGTTTGTAGGGCCATTTCCCATAACAGAAAGGATTGGCCAAGTGGCCTATAGCGTGAAGCTATCAGAGAGATTAGTGGGAGTTCATGATGTTTTCCATGTTTCTCATTTGCGGAAATGTCTACACGATACATCAGAGGTAGTTGAGCCGAGTATGCTTGAGGAAGTAGAGGTGGAATGGGAGGCGACAATTAGACGAGTTCCTACATGTATTCTTGGATCATAGGTTAAGAAGCTACGCAACCGAGAGGTCAAGTTGATGAAAGCTCAATGGGGAGAAGGCTGTGGAGATGCAACTTAGGAGTCCGAGGACAAGATTCGCGCTCCGTACCCTTTTCTTTTCAAGGGTATGTTCTTAACTTCTTTTTCAAAAATCTTTTATTCGTACTTGTTCTGTCATTAAGTATATCCTATTGATCAAATCTTCGACCTTTAGGTAGGGAACCAATGGATGTAAACATGTGTTTGAGACATGTTATGTTTGATGGATGCAAGTGTTTGCTAGTGGTTGCTCGTGGATGCATATACACACACACTAGGCACTAAATCGGCTCAATCACTCTTATATTGCATATGGATGTGAATGCATATTTTTCTTTTTATGGATGGAAATGGGTGTATCATCACATGAATATTGCATATGGATGGATGATTGTGCACACATATAGCATTTACATGATATACTAGGACTATTTGCATATATGTTGGATTCATGGCATTGACATACATTTCAATAAGGAGGTCGACTGAATCAGTAGACCGCCTGATCTTTCGCATTAGTATAGGGACATATACAAACAACTTTGCATATGTTCATATAAGTGTTAGAAATCTTTTAAGGACAATGGATGCATGTGATTGGTGGATGAGTAGACAGATGATGGATGTTCGGATATACATTCTTCTTAACTTGGAGATTTCGGGGACGAAACTCTTCAAGTAGGGGAGAATGTAACACCCCTTAATTTTAAAGAACACTATAATGATAAACTAAAGAGTACTTAATTAAATATTGGGAATTAAGTAAAATGGACTACACCATTGCATTCATCTCGGAAAACTGCTTAAGATAGACTCCAAGTTTGCATAAAACAGACATCGCATGAAGAAGTTATTAAGCTTAGAAATTTGTATACATATAAGTAAAATATATATAAACAAAACCAGTCCAGAAAATCAAAATCGAAGAGTGGGAAGAAACGTGGGAAATCGACCATGCCCCATGGGGGTTGGCCCTAGGGTCGACCCATACAAGGGGTGTCGACCCTAGGGTTGACCCTACCCAGATCTGGGGCAGATTCATTCTCTGCACATGGACGTGTTTCTTAACATGATTTGTTGGCTTGGCTATATATAGGACCTCATTTCTATTGTTTAATTCATCAAAAACAATGGAGACAATGAGATGATGCCCCAGCTTGGATTGAATTAGCTTATTTTCTCCAACAATAGCTTATACGCATATAAGAATCTCTTCTACAGCTTCAGCCTATTGTTCTCTATTCTTTTGATCTAGTCTTTGTGAGTTTATATTGCTTTTAGATATAAACATTTAATAAGTAATCCTAACATGTTTATAAGTTTGGATCTAAACCTATGCCTGTTAATAATCTAAATTATAACTAAACAGATCTGCCGTTACTTGTACACCTGACAGACTGTTCAGTCCTCACATGCTTATCTCTAATATGCCCATTTCTATTGTTGTATGCATATTCTGTTATTATGTCTATTTCTTTTCTCTTCTCTCCCTCCTTCAGTATTTATTTTTATAGTCAGGCTACCTTCGAGCCTAGGCCTATCGCTGAAATATGTGAACGGACGAAATTGGGAATGGTTGGGAAAGATAAATTTGGGGCATAACTTGTATTATGAATCATGACTGGGATTTGAGGCATAACCTATACTGTAGTATAAGACTAAATTTGGGGCATATGTTATACTGTGAATTATGTTCGTAATTTAGGGCATATAAATCTGTAGGCTTAATTTAAAATTAAGCGGAAAATGTTAATGAAACTATAGGTGACCTGTTGTAACTGCGGAGATGTTTAATCTGTTAAAATGACTAATCAGCTGAAATCTGTTGAAACTGAATACTTTAATTGAAAAACCTATGATGAGCATGAGTAATTCCTAAATAGGATTATTATACCAAAAATACTATTAATGCAATTATGGCAATCAAGGAATGGTAACCGTACATAGACACGAGGTTAAATTCAACTTGTGGTAGAAGTCTAACTGGAACCGTCCGGCAAATCCAGCGTCCAATAGTTGTTAATTTAATATGAGGGGTCTAGTGCATAAATATACATGTAATGGTGCTAAGACACGAGGTTAAGTCAAACTTGTGCTAGAAGTCTTCCCGGAACCACCCAACATATCCATCATCAACAAGTGGTTAACTTAATGTGACAGGTCTGTGCATTAACATACATGAATGGGGAATGATAATAACCTATTATAATTAATTACATTAATGAGAATGTTATATAATAGTTAGGCTTGTCCTAGGGACAAGTGGAAATTATAATAAAGGGAAATGAAACTTATTAGTAAACCTTAGTTAAGAGAACTAAGTAAATAAGTAAACAACGAAAAGTGTAGTGACAGTGTAAGACGGAATTGTGATTAAATAAGAAAGGACGAGGTGAATATATGAGGTGAAATAAGTTGTATTTAATCATAAATAATAAGTGACATGTAAAACAGAAAACAGGTGAATTGAGACGAAGTATACTTAATTACATATTAAGTAAAACATGTTATTGTAACTATGGAATCATACAATTAATAATATAAAGGGATTGTAGATTACTATCGTTAATTACAATTTAAGGATAAAAGATTGTAGATTACTTTTGTTAATTACAATCTAGGAGTAAGGGATTGTAGATTACTTTTGTTAATTACAATGCAGGGATAAAAGATTGTAGATTACTTTCGTTAATTACAATCTAGGAGTAAGGGAGATTGTAGATTACTTACGTTAATTACAATCCAGGGATAAAAGATTGTAGATTACTTTCATTTATTACAATCTAAAGGTAAGGTGTTAAATAAATCTATGGGGTTAATTAAACCTATTAAATTTGTAAATCTGTTAAATCTGTGGGGGTTATTTAAACCTAATAAACTTAACATGTTTTATATGTTAGGGCTATGCAGGCTTGTTAATCTGTTAAGCATGACCTGTCAAAATCCTACTAGGGGGGATGCAAGCCTAGGGGGTGGCTTGTATCATCTGTTGTGTGGGACCCGTATCAGTTAGTAACCCATACTGGTATCCAAAGTGGGGGCCCGAACTAGGTAGGGGTCAGGGCACGTTTAATGAGCTAATTATAAGAGGTTCATATGAGTGGAGTTGTCTGATGGCGCGTTCCGATGGAGTCATGTGTGTGCACGGATCCACTTGCATGGGAAAATAAGATGCTATTGCACTAGTAGATATGGTTGTGCCTATCGAGAAAAGGGGTTGCCACTTTAGGAAGTGATGCATCCTGCTGTGGGACCAGCACATTGTATCTACGGGATAGGGAGCCGATCGAATAGGGTAGTAATTAGGGTACATCTAGTCCTTCCTGTTTAGGAGCCCGTTATTATCGTTTGGGGTAACACCTGTTATTTCTATTGGGCTGCCTATTATTATCGTTGGGGGTAAGACCCATCACCAGAATATCTCTAAGTCTACCATTATGTTTCTGTTGGGATCATTATGTTTCTATTTCTGTTATACTAGTATTGGTGCAGAGAAAAGTTTTTGGGAAGCGTAATTTATTCTGATCTGTTTATTCTTCTTATCCTGTTCAGTCTGTTATACTTGTCTTATGATACTGTTATCTCTTTCATCCAGTTTATATGCCTGTCATGATGCTTTTACTTATTTATATGCTAAAAGTAACTAGACTCGCCAGACTCTATGTCTGACCCGCTTTGTTTCCTTTTCTCTCTCTTCCTTTCCCCCCAAGGTTCTCAGGGTGGGAATACCCAGGCTTGGTTAGGATTCTCTCTTCTGTTTCCGGTTGGAGCTGCTTAGATGTACCGCTTTGAATACTTGTCTTCCTTGCTATGGCTATATTTTGGGGACTATGATTTTATATTACTGTACTCTGATGATTTTAGTATAAGAAAAATATTTTAATTTGATGTAATGGTTTTTCTGTATTTCAGACTAATATTGTAACTTGATTTTTGGACCACGATGTTTCTTGTTTGTAAAATAAAGTTTTAAATTCCTCTATTATTTTACATCTATCTTGTGATGTTTCTATTTCTGTTTACCTATAATGCTTCATGGAAATTAATGCATTTTGTTAAAGAGTGACATTAACGGACATGGGGTATCATAGGGAGAGAGCAAAACTTTTCTACTTGATATTTGTTAATAAATTATTTGAAATGTATTATTTATAATATATATATATATATATATATATTGTAAAAGATTTTCATATATTTTGTTTAAAAAGTGAAGATGTTTTGAGTATTTACTTGACGTTAAAATTCGTGTACTGAATACTTATTGATTTGGGTATACGTTGATCAACCTATGAATTGAATCCTACGTGTACAAGATAAAATATAGAATCACACTTTGGTTGCTTGGAAATGATTCTGGTAACGACCGCGACATCATTAAAATTTAATACTAGGTTTCAAAAGTGAGATGGATATATAGTGCCAATTGATACATCGAGTGAATACTTAAAATTATATTTGAATTTTTTAGGAGATATCTAAACTTTTGGTTTGAATATATATTTCAAAAAATATATATAAGTAAGATGATAAATGTGAACCATTTGATTTTAAATATATTTAATTACCATTTTATATGTCTCGTTCCTTTTCGGTGATTAAAATTTTGAGTGGTGGAGATTATAACAACCTGAATTTTTAATAGATTTATAACTAATAATTTGATTTGAATTTAAAATTGTAATACTTAAAACTTCAAATTATTATGAATCAAATGAAATAAATGGATTTGATTTTTTAAATGAACAATAATAATTACCATTTCAACAGCGGAATCCAACAACCGTCAAATTTGAATGTAATTGTCTAGCTAACTCAACTTATGTTATTTAAATTCAAGAAAATTTATAAAAACTTAAATGTAAGTAACAAAATTGAATTAATGAACATGTTAATTTAACAAATCTGTAAAAAAAAAGTAATTTTTTATTTGAAAAAGTGTTTTGGTCAAAATTTGAGTTCAAGATAAAATTTAAAAGTTATTAAATTTTGAATTCAACTTTTTATATGAATCCATGCTAAATTCTAGGCATCCAGCATTTTCAGTTTCATCAAAATATATTTTCTTTTGCTCCGAATTTGTTATTTATAGCGTATAATGTGCAAAATGGATGTGTTTTTGTTTAGGCTAGGTGAATGTATGTTTTGTGCTTTTATGGGTCAAACAAACTTAAGGTCCTTAATCTTCTTACGTTAAATTTCTAATGAGACTTCTCCGGAGAAACTCTTAAATAAAATCACGTATTATTTCTCCTTCTCATTTCCCCTAATCTTTTAAAAAAAAATCTAAGAAATCCATGGATTCTTCTTCCTCTTAGATCTAAAATTTCTAATCTATATTCCTCCACTCCAAATCAAAAACAAACTCAAAAAACTCATCTCTACTCTCCTAAATTTTCCCTCTCCATAATCTCCTCTACAAAATTCAAATCCCTAAATTCCTAAACCTTCTTCTCCTTTCTCCTCATTCCCTTGCCTTTCTTTAGCCCCTACTGATTCGATCATACCCTAAACAAGCCACAAACCTTAGTCTTAATTCCCTTTTTATCTTTTTTTTTTATTCTATTTAATATTTTTGATCTTTCTTCCCACAGCTATAAGTTCCCATTTGAAAACCGAGATTCACTTTTTTTAGATTAGGTGAAAGTGAAATAGCTACAATTTTTTGGTTGAACACTTTTTTAGATTTTGAAACCTTCAATATCGAAACAACGAATCTTTGAGATGCGTTTTCAGGTCCAAATTTCTAACCCTTAAATTTATCTATTACTATTTTGGTCATATTTTCTTTAAATTTTATTGAAAACCATCTTTTATTGTCTTTAAATTGAGGAGAAAAGAATTTCCAACAACTTTTCAGTTTAAAACTTCTCCAAACTATGAAGTTAATTATTCCAAAAATAAATTTCAAAATGATATTTTTTTGTTTAGTTTAATAAAATTTTGGTAAAAATCTGAACCATCCTCCTTCCCTTCCCTTTGCCTTCTGTTTCGATTCGTGTGTTTTTGTGGGTGAAGATGTTGTAGTTGTTTGAATTTATGTTGTTGTGTTGGGTTTGAAAGCAAAAGAATGTGTAGTTGGAGTGGTAAGGAATGGAGATGTTGAGTGCGAGGTCTTTGGTTCAATTCTGGTAGCTTTTTGATTTGTAATGTTTTAGGTTATCGTATTTTATATGGTGTATATATATTGCTTCACGCGAGCGTACGTGTGTATGTGTATATATATTGTTGGCTTACTTTGTGACTAGGCCACACAAAGTCCAGTCACCCTGATTCAAATACCAGAATAACAAGAAAAAGATCCTTCAAAGAGTGGAGTTTGAATTGAAAATAGTGAAGTACCTCGGGTCGAATAGAGAATTTTCATTATTCAAGCTAGAGATTCAGATCTAGGCCATTGAATCAGACCAGACCCATGCAAGCACAAAGATTGGGATTCAATGAAGAAGTATCAGCTCGGGTCGAATCGCAGCTCCATGCCTGATCTGCCTAACTGTGCTAGTGTGACATGGGGCTCAATCGCCATCAACTCGGTTCGGATCTAAAGGAACCCGATCCGACCCCTTCGCATGCTACCCTGAAACAATTACCGATTCCAATGAATCCCTATTTTTTAGCCACCAAAAGCGGATCGATCCTTACATGGTACCCAAGATTTGAAGGACCATTTTCACCACAACTCCGATATTTCCTTATGGCATGCCACGTCAACATCCGACCCGCTCCCCTTCTCTGCCTATAAATACACCAGAACATGATAATTTGAACGATCTTTTGGCACTTTGCACACCTAAGCTCCACCATTATCAATATTTCTCATATTTATTCAGATTGTGCTCTAGATTATTGAGTATAATTCTATAGATTTCGATAGATTATTGATTGTATTCATGAGATTGAGTGATTATCAACATTGTATTTGTAATCTATTACTCAATCAAAGAACTATAAAGTGGACGTAGGTTCGTTAACGCCGGACCATTAAAAATCATGTGTGTTGATTGCTTTTTCTCTGTTTTTAGATTATTATTCTTCATTATTCTCTACGAACTCTAGTCAATGGGTTGTTAGTTCCATTTTTTGGTCTAACATTTTGGTGCTTTCACTGAGAATGCCGAATTCTCAGCTTTCTGGATTGTCATTCTACTGTTTTCATTGCCAAGTCCGAAGAGATAGACCGCATTTTCATCATTTTTGAAATTTCACTGATTTAAATGCATTAAAATTCCATAGCTCCAAGAAAAGGTAAAAAACAACTGACCACTCGATCAATTGAGACAAATACAGATCAACGATGTGGCACACAAGCTCTCGCCACCACCGTCTCACAGGTAGCGGGGTCAGGTCTGACTCGACCCGAAGTACCTTCGACGATCCGACCTAGTGTCACTTCCACGATCCAAACCGATGCCGGAGCTGTGGCCTAAACCAAGGGCACGAACCCAATCCGACCCAAAAAGGGTGACCTGAACCTCCCGACTGATGGTGTCCTCACTAAGTCCGATTTGAATGCCTCCAATCAAGTTGGTGCATGAACTTCAACTCTAGCTGCAACAACCAGTAATCAGCCTCCTACTTCTGCTCCTATTTTGCAGATTTATATTTCATGCTTACTCGCCAGGTTGGAAGAGATGAATATGGCTTTAGAAGCCCAAAAATATGATAGTGCCACGATCCGAGAGAATGTGAGTGTAATGGCTAGACAAATGGACAAGCTTCGCAGACAGAGAACACCTTCTCCTGCCCAATCATCAACCAGCTGAAGTTTAGTCTTCTTCGAAGGAAAATGAAAGGCACCCATGTCATAAGATGCCGTATGAGAGGCCTGAAAACCTCGAACAGGTCACGTTTGGATCGCTAGGCTCTCGTGAAGATGAAGCTCATCGTTTGTGCCCTAATGACCCTAGCCTAGCGGAAACAATTTTGTTGTCGATGCGTGGATCTCATGTCCTTCCAAAAGACCCAAACATTACCAATCCTACTCAAGGCCAACTACTTCATCCCACTCGTCCCGTGAATGACCGGGATCGCAGGGGCCACGGGAGCTCCGCTTCTGTGGAAAACCAAAGGACGTTGCCTGAAGTAGGAGTTGGAAGTTTTAGAAGGGCGAGAAGTCCTGAACCCGAGCCTATTTTAACCAATGCCAAAGTAGAAGCTATGGTACGTCAAATAATGGATGATAGCTGAGGCTACATGCAATGACCTGAATTTCCGTACCCTTTGAGTCTACTAATGACCCCACACGTCCAACCCAAATGACACAGAAATACGAATCATTATAAGAAAGAAGTTAGAGGATGAGAAATAGAAAGAAAGAAATATTAGAATAGGAGAAAACGAAGATCACAAACTCACAGCGAAACGAATAAAATATATTAAATAACATAACTTTTGAAATACAAATCAGTAGCTGTATATACATACCATCATCAGAGCATAAAAGTTAATCCGGGAACAGTTATAACACCTGTTTCCAGATACAACATAGTACATAGAGGAAATATGAGAGTCTATAGCTAACTAGTGAAGCCTCCTGCTTCGAACTCCTCCAAGTGCATCTGTAAAATCCTGACTACTTGATTGCCCGTACAAATTTGGGCACCCAAGAGTTTAGGGAAAACAACAAAATAAACTCCGAGTCAGTCATGGGACTGGTGTGAGTAAACTCCAACCATTTGTTTAACTTTCAAAATCCTTCCAAAAGAAATGATAATCGTAAGACCAATCCACACATAAACACGGATGGTTTTTACCTTACGATAACCAAAAATATTTTTGATATCAAAATCCAGTGATATTATAATAGTGTCTAAATCAAATAAATAAAATCTAAAGGAACGCTTGCATCTCACGCTCCATATATAATATAAAATCAAAAACCGCAGGGCACTTATTGGTGATTGTATTTCCAACATGACAAGGTAAGGAACCACCTTCCGATCAGTGTACTCTAGAGAGGATACACTGGAGTTCAACAAGAATGACTTGCAACCCGGTCCACACATGACCGACCACTCATTTCACTTGAGTGTATCGAATGTATATCACCAACGGTTGGAATCAGCAACCGTTTCCCGAAAGGGACAGCATCGATAGATTAAGGAAGCAATGGAATTTCTCTAGATAGGTGATTATACATCCTAATGAGAGCGACCCACATAGCCATGCTGCCTGCCCGGTTTTTGTCAATTTCCGGTTGTGAGGCTTGAGGTTTGAATTATCTTCCAGACCATCTGGCCACCATTTACTTTGAATGCCACATCGTCAGATCCATCGGAAATCACTAATTGATTCCCACAAAATACGCAGATTGTTAGGCTAAAGAAGTTTCCCTTCTTTGCCACCAACTTCATATGTTTGAAGGAATCAACGTACGTAATCCTTTTGGAAATTCTCTGTCAGACACTCGTCCTTACAAGTTGCCCTGGTTCTGGACAAACCGAATGCGCCATTCTATTAATCCATCTTAGGCAATTTCTACCTAGGATTAACAGAACAGCCCTTGCACTTTACTTTGTCTTCATAATCTCTTCAACATAAGTTGATTTGCAATGCTTATGCAGATACAGAGTGGTTTTCAAATATTAAATATGATCCCGGTCTCTCCACATTGACAACAGAGGTATAAAATAAATCAAAAACTTTGATAGTCGGTGATTTAACTATCAAAGAAACATCCATACAATCAACGTTCTTATTTCCAATTGGAAATCATACCGATCAAGCATCAAACAACACTGGGCCCCTTTAAATCAATTCCTTATTATATTATCATTTCTAAAGTCCATTTTCAATCTTCCATATCCTTTTAAATCTCAATCTGGATTCTTGGAAGACATGTCCAACGTCATCATTTCTTTATTTGGGAAGATATCTCTTATTCCAATTTGAAAACATTTCTATATATTCATATACTCTTATTTCTATATTTCAGGAAAATATACTTTATTAACATTGGAAAAGCAGTTCCAATTATCATTCCTTTCTTCTAGTTATCCCAAATCATTTCATTATCTATACTTAGAAACCACCTCTGATTTACTTTGGAAAATGTTTCCAAGACCTTTTCATTTAGTTAAACCCATGTTACATAATAAACATCGATGCTACAACTCAATTCATTAATTATTCATTTACTAATCGGATCTCTAACCAATCTTCACTACCGAACCTTAACTATTCCTTAGTTAATTATAAAGTCAATCAAGTTAGGGTATAATTACCTCTCAGACCTTAACTGAACAACATTCTCAACTTTGAAACAGTCAAAGCTCACAACTTCAAACAAACCATCGCTTATGCGACTCTCGGATTCAATCTAAGAACACACTTCTTTTATGGGAAAACACTGATTATAACAGTAGCGTTATAATCGATGTTTTCAAATATTTGATTTATAAAACATTACTTTTAACAACAGTGTTACAATCGCTGTCTAGAATCATAGAACATTTATTATAACAATAGCATTACAATCGTTGCTTAGATTTACAAAACATTTATTATCATGACAACATTAAATTTGTTGTTTAGAATTTACAAAATATTAATTATAACGACAGCGCTAAAATCGCTGTTTAGATTTATAACTTCTATTTATAATTATTCATAAAATATCACAATTTTATGAGAAACAGTTAAAATCTTGTTTATATTTTCTTTATAACAGTTAAGTTCCCAATAATATTTCAATTATCGCTTTCAAAACCCATTTCCCTTTTTCAATATAAATTCAAAATTTTGAACTTATATTTCAATTTATCCTGTGATAAATAATTCATTTAATTTATACCCTCGTTTACAAACACTTCTTGTATTCTCCATTAATATGTTTTTAATTTCAACTCTATTCGAATTCACATTTCTATTTTTGGAAATAAATTTCCTTCTAAACTCAAATTTTATTTTCTATTTTCGAAAATATTTTACGGTGTCTAAAATACCAAGTTTCTAGTACCAGGGTAAAACAAACACAACATATCCAATCATGGTTTATGCAACACATCATTTATCACAAATAAAAACAGTGATATAAGTGTTGAGGAATCCAGTTGGATCCCTCCAACCTGTTCTCCTGCATCCACAGACGTTAATCAACATCAAGAATATTATTTCACATCAATATGAAATATCATGGTGAACATAATGATTAACTATATCAACCATTTCAACCAATTTCATCAACCACGCAACCAAACAACCATCACACGGTATAGAATTACTATAAATAATTTTAAAACTCGTTTATAAAAATATAACGAGTCAGAGTTAGTGAGTTTACTCACCTTGTTTTGCAGTTGATGATTCTGCCTTGGTTTCATTTAAAATGAAACAAGCGCTAATTTTTTCCACAAAATTCCAATAGCTTCGTTGTCGGCGATGCCAACCCCACAACATTGGTCTCGTCGTTACGATTCAACATTACCGGCCTGATTCAATTCTGTTCACATATTCAAGATATAACCATTAAAATTGTATGAATTAATAAATTAATTATTTTCCTTAAATTAAATGGTTAACGTTAATTACGTTTGTTTTTCCTCTGAGCAGTCCGACCCTTATTTCTTCCTTACTAGCTCGTTTTTGATCACGTTTTCGTGTACTCATTCTTGTCTAAATTAACTCCACGCACCTCGTTTAGCAAACATAATAATATCACCATCATCCCTGCGCTTTGGAATTGCACCATCATCCCTGCGCTTTATGTTTGGAACTGCACCCTTAACATCACTAAACCACAATTACATCTGCCAAACTATTCCCGCTTTTGTTCAAAAGCCAACCGCTTGTACAACAGTACGAGCCACAAAACGCTAATAACCAGCTGTCTCACATATTAGCCTTCCCCTTCTCAGTATTCTCCTCACTGGCATGACTTATTCACTATTATACTATCCGGTCTATCGTGCTCCTCCAAGAACAGTACTCTTTGAACCCAATTTGACTCATTCGCCCCACAACCAGAATGGAAACTAACTGTACCTACTTTCTTCCCTGAAATACCTGAATCACTCATTCTAGTAAAAACCGCTTACAATATTATTATTTCTCTCTAATTAACCTATTAGTGTAACTAATCGGGATTAGTGCAAAATCAGCCCCTAACCTTTCGTTACCACCAATGTATTGCTCTTCGAAAACACTTCATGCCCATTGCTCTATTTATCAACTCGCACTCATTCTTCTTCCATCAAGTCACATAACCGCTCCTCCATACCAGGCTAACAGTTTGAAGCTCGCGCCCCTGATTTCAACTTCCTTCCTCCCATTTCTTCATACAATACGTTCCAGTAAAAGTGTAACACCCCGTATATTCTATAACAGTGAAATTCACAAATTAAAGTATAATTAATTTCAAATCAAGGAATTAAGGGAAACGGGATACGCCATTGCGTTCGTCTCGGAATTCTACTTGGGATAGAGTCCGAGTTTGCGTAAAACGGACTCCATATGAAGAAGATATGGCCTCCGGAAGTTTCAAAATTCAGTTTAAAATTCAAACAGCTCAGAAAACCAATTCAAATTTCAAAAATCGGACCAGATTGGCCAGGGCGAGAATTTTCCAGCCCAAGGCACCCAGGTCGACTGGGTAGTCGACCTGGGCTACCCAGGTCGACTGGGTAGTCGATCTGGGGCACCCAGGTCGACTACCAAGTCGACATGGGGGTCGACTGGGGAGTCCACCTGGCCCCTGAGCCAGGTCGAACCCAGCCCCCCCCCCCCCCGGCTGGCATGGTCTGTGCTTGGCCGAATTTCTGAGCCTTGCCTTGTCACTAGGGCTAGGTGTCAGCTCCTGATTGGTCTCTCCTTCAAACGAACGGCTATTATTAATCCAAGCTCCATCGACGGTTCTAATCAATTCACAAACTCTATAAAAAGGACCTAAGAGTCCACCTAATTCATATAAATAAAAATGAGAATGAGACCGTCATGCTGCTGAGGAAAGACTAGGAATAGCCGTCAAAATTGAGAGACGATTAGGAGGCAATTCAAAAGCTTAAAGCAACGATGAAACACCCCACCTCCGTTAGGGTCACTCTCAAAGGGAATGCCCTAATTTTGGTGGAGGTTTATAAGTACAAGTCACAGATATACAAGACAGATATAAGAACACATATTTGTAAACAGCGGAAGAACAACAAACTTTTATTTCATAAAGTCAAATACGTGTTACAACAACATCCTTTCCAAAAACATAACATAACACTTTCATAATCTGTCTTGAGTACATTATTTAAAGAAGCATAAATAAAACATAGGTAAACTGCAAAAGCCCCATAGTGGATTGTCCAAAGCCATAGTTCAAAACAGGAAAGTCCAAGAAATACATTTCTCTTCTTCAAGCTGGATGTTGAGGCAGGTCAAGCTGCTGTGTTCCCTCCCTGAGGACCTGGGGGGGGGGAAACGGAAGAAAGGAGACGAAAGAAAAATAGAGTCAGACATAAAGCCTGAGTAAGTCTAGTACTACTTTGTCTATGAATAAAGAACTGGGTATGATAAGTAAAACAGGAAGTGGGCAACACTATGAACTTGGTTAAGTTATCTAGGGTCGAATATACTATCGTACCCCATGTTAATCTCTGAACCCATATAAACTAGTTTCCAATTTGCACCCCAAAATCAGGGTGATGTGATCCATTCAATGATGATCGGCTCCTACTCGCATAGTTACATGTGTCTTACGGCCCCCGATGTCTGTAGTTACCTATGCTGGTCCCACCATGGGGTGTATCAAGTCCCATAGTGGCAACCCGACACAACCTTAGAGTGCATAGGTATGCTACTGGTGTCCAGTGCCTTATTTTTCTGCGCCGGAGTGTGTGCACGCCCGCACTCCGTTAGAACCTACACTGCTACACCACCGCCGTCGCTTTGACCTCTTACAATCAGCCCAGTAATCGTGCCCCACCCTGCCTAGTTTCAGGGTATCATGATACACCTTTTAGGGTTACTGCTGAAAAGGGTCCCCCGTTACTAGGTTTTCTATCTCTAGCCAACATGCTAAGTTGGTTAAGTGTTTCCTACCTAACCCCCACCAGTCCGTTTAGTTTAGCATGTTCCATTTTGATTAAGTTTTTAGTCCACTTAATCCTAACAATCCTGACTCAGCCTTAATTGTCTTATTAAGGCCCTGACCTCTCACATTAGACAGGTATTGTTGTGGCTGCCTGTTGCCGGTTGGTTCCGGGCAGTCTTACGCCACAACTCAGTCTAACCTCGGGTCCTTGCTGGGCTCCATGTTTAACCTCCCACATTGGATAGGTATTGTTGTGACTACTGGACAGCCGGGCGGTTCCGGGCAGGTTTACATCACAACTCAATCCAACCTCGGGTTAAACACATCGTATGTTCTACATTTACATATCTTGTCATTCTTCTTTATTTATATGTAAATATTTGCGGCCCATTATTAAGTTAATGGTGTAAAGATTACACCAATCACGGGCCCAACCCATACTTGAATTTGGGCCCTTCTATTTTATATTTTCATTCATTAATTCATTTTAACCCAACGTTATTTTCCCCCGTTTTACACGTCCGTTCATATATATTGGGCTTAGCCTTTTAAAGCCCAATTTAGCCATGCGAAAGGGGAGGCTTATGGCGTATACACAAAGAGGGGAAGGTGAGCGCATGAACTTGCAATACGACGTTGGAAATACAAAATAGATATTGGTGTACTTGCATAGTGGTAACATAGGTGACATGAATAAAAGCATGTGAACTTGCATAGGTTTAACTACAACATGTACCTATATTCTTATTTAGGCATAATGTCAAACATAAGCATGGCATAAATACTTTTGGCATAAACATGGCATAGTGTCAAACATAAGCATGGCATAAATAAAGTTAAATTTTGTTCATGGCATAAACATAAACATGTCATGTTCATAAGGTTTCTACACGTTTACGAAGGGGATACTTTGTTACCAACACAAAAGCATAGTTCAACTTAATTCATGGTTTAAGTCTAATCACATAACGACGGTATAATCATACTTATGCATAAATATTCCTAAACATGGTGTTTGCTTTAAACTTGCAAAAAGGGGATTTTTGAATTTAACCTAGCCATGTCTCACATATGTCATCATATAATCCTTGTTAACAACATTGAACTAATCATGGATTTCAATTATGCCAAATATCATTCATAGCCTAACCATATTCATAAGTTTGCAAAAGCATGACTTAATACATGGATTATGGTGTCAAAATTCCAACATAGTTTCATATGAACTATAACAACCAAACTTGTTTCAATTACTTGCAAAATGATTTATGCACAAAATATACATCATGTCGACATAATAACAAAGCCCAAACTTGCATAAATTTCACTCAACTATTTGCGCAATATTCCAAACGCATATTTGCATAGAACTACCGCATGTAGTTCTTTATAACATGAATAACATAATTCAAGAATATCCAAACGTATACAAATTGATAAGAACGTACAAATATGAATTACTTCCATTGCCACAATTCAAGCATACACATCAACACAGTTGTTTATTATACCAAAGTAATACTCTACTTACAATGGTTGCGGTGAATTCTCTAATTAAGAGACACGATTCCTTTGTTGAATTGATTAGCTTTGAATTGCTTTAGGCTTTAGAACTTTCTTCCTAACTCTCTCTCTAGTCGGCGGCTACTCTTTGTCGTTCCTCAGCAACATGGCGGCTATAATCTTATTTTGAATGAATAGATTAGGGTTTAGTCTAGGGTTGTTTATATAGAGGTTAGGAATTGATTAGGACCATTGATGTTGCTAGGTTAGATCGTAGCCATTCATTAGGAAGAGAGACCAATAAAAACCCGCCACCTAGCCCTAATGACAAAGCAGACCACAGAAATTCGACCACACACCGACCTGGCCAGCCAGGGCTAGACCAGACCTGGCCAGCAGGTCATTTTTGACCTGGGCGCACTTGGCAGGTGCGCCAGGTCAAAAATGTACTGGCGCACTTCATAGGTGCGCCAGTTCATTTTTGTTCTGGCGCACTTCCCAAGTGCGCCAGTGCATTCTGGCCCTTTTTCGGTTTTTCGCCCAACTTCGTTCGTCCATAATTTCTTCATACGATATCCGTTTTTCGAAAACTCGGACTCTATTTCGCGTATTTTTCCGAGACGAACGCAATGGCGTATCCCGTTTCCCTTAGTTCTTTGATTTGAAATTAATTATACTTTAATTTGTGAGTTTCACAGTTATAGAATTCACGGGGTGTTACATTCTCCCCCACTTAAAAGGATTTCGTCCCCGAAATCTTCAAGCTAGGAGGAATGTATATCCTAATATCCAATCATCCATCTACTCATCCATCAAACACGAGCATCCATTGTCCTTAAAAGACTTCTAATGCTTCATGATCATATGCAAAGTGTGTGTGTACATGAACTTATCTAATGCAAAATCAGGCGGTCTACTGATTCAGTTGACCTCCTTAATGCAAATTATGTAAGTGCCATGAATCCATTATGTATGCAAATTTTCCTATTCATGATTCTACATGAGTGCACAATCATTCAATACAAATGCAGCATCCACATGACAACACATTAAAGTTCAACCACATACGAATGCAAACATATATGCATATGCAATATGAAGTGACTGAGCCGATCTAATACCTAGATTGTGTGTGTATATGCAACCACGAGCAACCACTAGCAATCACTTGCAACCACTTGCAACCATCATCCATAACATGTTTCAACTACATGTTTTCATCCAAAAAGATTCTACCTAAAGGATAAGGTCGAGGAAATATACCTAAGAAGATAGATAAAAGCGCAACTCAAGGAAAGAGAAAGATCAAGGATGTACCCTCGAACAGAAAAGGGTAGGCAGTGCGGATTTTAGCTTCAGTCTCCCAAGTCGCGTCTCCCTCGGCGTCGCTCCACTGGACTTTGACGAGCTTGACTTCGCGGTTGCGTAGCTTCTTCACTTCCGTTCCTAATATGCGGGTTGGAACTTTTCTTATGGTTGCTTCGCATTCCACTTCGGCTTCTTCGAGGATGTTTGGCTCTACCACTTCAGCAGACTCATGTAGACATTTTCGGAGATGTGAAACGTGAAAAACGTTGTGGACTCCAGCCAACTTCTCGGGTAGCTCTAATCTATAGGACATTTTCCCAATTGTTCCTATCTAAAGGTATAGTCGAATGAAGCAAGTAAAAACTTTGTGCCTATTAGGCAATGTCAAAACTGAAAACCTATGCCACATATATATTGATTAGGAGAAGAACTCTCTAAGCATCAGCCCCGAAGACCGAAATCAACATCAGACTGACATCCAAAGAATTACTCAACCCAACCACCATATATGATTCTAGGCAACTAAGCATGATGGACTCCTTTTAGGTCACAAGGGAGTCCCTTCCTAAGACCAATCTGTATCCTAAAAAAACCCAAAAACTTTAGTCAAACCAATGAACACCCTCGAGCCCCAACATGTGTTACTAACAGATGAGTCATACTCCCTATGTGGTTTGCAACAGAAATTTGATTGAGAATGGGACCGAGAGGATATACAGAAAAGATACTATGCAAGTAAGCTCTACAGGAAGAGAGGGATCAAGGACATACTCTTAAGAAGAGATATGATGTATGAACCTAGTCTTCAATCTTCTAAGTCACATTTCTTGAGCTTAACTCCATTATGCTTTGTCCGTCTATAACTTCACAATTTCGTAGCTTCTTAATCCTTGTTTCCAAAATATGAGTTGGAACCCTTGCCTCTCGTTCCTCTTTCACTTATTCTCCTTCTAGTATACTTGGCTCAAGCCTTAACTACGTACTCATGGTTCCATGCAAGCTCTCCAAAATTCATTAGTGAATCTTGGATCTTGTTCACTTACTAGAAGGTATTCCACATAGATGAATTATCTCTTGAAAATAAACAAATGTCAACTATGTTGCCAAATGTACCTACTAAGGTGATTCTTTACAACTCATGCATCAGCGAAATAAACCTTCAGCCTTAGTGGCGAACACTATTGGAGCGCCCTATTCTGAAATGCTCCTTCTAATGAACCCCTTTTCTAGAAGCTCTTTAATCCGTTTACTGAGCTCTTTCCTTTCTCGTGGAGCCATATGTCTAACGGGCAACGCAACGGGCTTTGCATTATCTACAAGATATATGCGGAAGTCTATTTCCCGCTTCGGAGGCAAGCCCTTCACCTCTTCAAAGACATCCAGATATTCCCGGACCACTTTAACCGATTTCAAATTTTCAACAGAGGCATCTAGCGATTCAAGATAACTAAGCATAACCGCATACAAGGGATTACAAGAAATTTCCAAAGTATTACCGAGCTGGGTTAGGAGCCTAACAACCCTTTTCTCACAATCAAGGATGGCCCCATTACTGGATAGCCAATCCATGCCCAAAATCAAACCATACCCCGAAAATCCCAAAACAAAGGCACTACATAGAAATTCTACGCTTAGAATAGAAATTTTCAATCCCACACAGATCATAGACAAATGAGCTGGGCCCCCAATTGGGTTTGAAACAATTAAGGGGTCCTCTACCATACTAGTTTTTTAGGTGCAGAGATTCTACTAAAGCAGACGAGATAAAGGAGTGTGATGCGCCAGAATCAAATAAAGTGCGAACGGGGTGATCATAAAGATAAACTACACTTTCTACAGAAGTGTTTGTACCTCGCTGTTGCAATGGTGGCGCTTCTAGCACATGAACCTGTGCCCCTAGGGTGGATCCAGTGCCCTGCCCCTGTCCTCGTTTCCTTGGGCAGTCCCTAGCCCTGTGGCCTGTCTGACCGCATGAAAAGCACCCACCATTCTCCTTGGCCTTCTTTTTCCGGCAGTCCTTTACTAAGTGCCCCACTTTGCCACAAAAATTACACTTCCTCTTCTCTTTGTTGCCTTTCCCGCCCTTCTCAAAGTCTGTCTTCTCAGGGCAGTCTTTGCTGATGTGTCCAGTCTCCCCACAATGTAAACATTCACCTTGCCTTCTTTTCCTCTTTCTACAATCCTTGGCTATGTGCCCCTCCGTACCACAAAAATTGCATTTTTTTTTTCTCGTTTCTTATTATTACTGTTACGATCCTTTCTTGTTTGACTATTATTCGTCTTCCAACTCTGGGACTCTTCCGTTTGCTGGTTCACGTGGAGGAGGAGGAGTGAAAGCGTTAGCAGCTGGGGAGTAAGGTCTCCAGACATGCTGAAACCGAACGGATAGATTCAAAACGAAGGATAAGAGATAGTTCCTATGGCTTTGGGGAGTGGACTTTGCCTTTTAAAAATAAAATAATATTTTCTTTTAAAAATGCTTCTTTAAATTTCCTTTTTTTTTTTGAAAATAATTTTTCCAAAACTTTTTATCTTATCTGGTAAACCTGGCTCTGATACCAAGTGAAACACCCCACCTCCGTTAGGGTCACTCTCAAAGGGAATGCCCTAATTTTGGTGGAGGTTTATAAGTACAAGTCACAGATATACAAGACAGATATAAGAACACATATTTGTAAACAGCGGAAGAACAACAAACTTTGATTTCATAAAGTCAAATACGTGTTACAACAACATCCTTTCCAAAAACATAACATAACACTTTCATAATCTGTCTTGAGTACATTATTTAAAGAAGCATAAATAAAACATAGGTAAACTGCAAAAGCCCCATAGTGGATTGTCCAAAGCCATAGTTCAAAACAGGAAAGTCCAAGAAATACATTTCTCTTCTTCAAGCTGGATGTTGAGGCAGGTCAAGCTGCTGTGTTCCCTCCCTGAGGACCTGGGGGGGGGGGGAAACGGAAGAAAGGAGACGAAAGAAAAATAGAGTCAGACATAAAGCCTGAGTAAGTCTAGTACTACTTTGTCTATGAATAAAGAACTGGGTATGATAAGTAAAACAGGAAGTGGGCAACACTATGAAATTGGTTAAGTTATCTAGGGTCGAATATACTATCGTACCCCATGTTAATCTCTGAACCCATATAAACTAGTTTCCAATTTGCACCCCAAAATCAGGGTGATGTGATCCATTCAATGATGATCGGCTCCTACTCGCATAGTTACATGTGTCTTACGGCCCCCGATGTCTGTAGTTACCTATGCTGGTCCCACCATGGGGTGTATCAAGTCCCATAGTGGCAACCCGACACAACCTTAGAGTGCACAGGTATGCTACTGGTGTCCAGTGCCTTATTTTTCTGCGCCGGAGTGTGTGCACGCCCGCACTCCGTTAGAACCTACACTGCTACACCACCGCCGTCGCTTTGACCTCTTACAATCAGCCCAGTAATCGTGCCCCACCCTGCCTAGTTTCAGGGTATCATGATACACCTTTTAGGGTTACTGCTGAAAAGGGTCCCCCGTTACTAGGTTTTCTATCTCTAGCCAACATGCTAAGTTGGTTAAGCGTTTCCTACCTAACCCCCACCAGTCCGTTTAGTTTAGCATGTTCCATTTTGATTAAGTTTTTAGTCCACTTAATCCTAACAATCCTGACTCAGCCTTAATTGTCTTATTAAGGCCCTGACCTCTCACATTAGACAGGTATTGTTGTGGCTGCCTGTTGCCGGTTGGTTCCGGGCAGTCTTACGCCACAACTCAGTCTAACCTCGGGTCCTTGTTGGGCTCCATGTTTAACCTCCCACATTGGATAGGTATTGTTGTGACTACTGGACAGCCGGGCGGTTCCGGGCAGGTTTACATCACAACTCAATCCAACCTCGGGTTAAACACATCGTATGTTCTACATTTACATATCTTGTCATTCTTCTTTATTTATATGTAAATATTTGCGGCCCATTATTAAGTTAATGGTGTAAAGATTACACCAATCACGGGCCCAACCCATACTTGAATTTGGGCCCTTCTATTTTATATTTTCATTCATTAATTCATTTTAACCCAACGTTATTTTCCCCCGTTTTACACGTCCGTTCATATATATTGGGCTTAGCCTTTTAAAGCCCAATTTAGCCATGCGAAAGGGGAGGCTTATGGCATATACACAAAGAGGGGAAGGTGAGCGCATGAACTTGCAATACGACGTTGGAAATACAAAATAGATATTGGTGTACTTGCATAGTGGTAACATAGGTGACATGAATAAAAGCATGTGAACTTGCATAGGTTTAACTACAACATGTACCTATATTCTTATTTAGGCATAATGTCAAACATAAGCATGGCATAAATACTTTTGGCATAAACATGGCATAGTGTCAAACATAAGCATGGCATAAATAAAGTTAAATTTTGTTCATGGCATAAACATAAACATGTCATGTTCATAAGGTTTCTACACGTTTACGAAGGGGATACTTTGTTACCAACACAAAAGCATAGTTCAACTTAATTCATGGTTTAAGTCTAATCACATAACGACGGTATAATCATACTTATGCATAAATATTCCTAAACATGGTGTTTGCTTTAAACTTGCAAAAAGGGGATTTTTGAATTTAACCTAGCCATGTCTCACATATGTCATCATATAATCCTTGTTAACAACATTGAACTAATCATGGATTTCAATTATGCCAAATATCATTCATAGCCTAGCCATATTCATAAGTTTGCAAAAGCATGACTTAATACATGGATTATGGTGTCAAAATTCCAACATAGTTTCATATGAACTATAGCAACCAAACTTGTTTCAATTACTTGCAAAATGATTTATGCACAAAATATACATCATGTCGACATAATAACAAAGCCCAAACTTGCATAAATTTCACTCAACTATATACATGTAGCTTCAACATAGACTACATAATTTGCGCAATATTCCAAACGCATATTTGCATAGAACTACCGCATGTAGTTCTTTATAACATGAATAACATAATTCAAGAATATCCAAACGTATACAAATTGATAAGAACGTACAAATATGAATTACTTCCATTGCCACAATTCAAGCATACACATCAACACAGTTGTTTATTATACCAAAGTAATACTCTACTTACAATGGTTGCGGTGAATTCTCTAATTAAGAGACACGATTCCTTTGTTGAATTGATTAGCTTTGAATTGCTTTAGGCTTTAGAACTTTCTTCCTAACTCTCTCTCTAGTCGGCGGCTACTCTTTGTCGTTCCTCAGCAACATGGCGGCTATAATCTTATTTTGAATGAATAGATTAGGGTTTAGTCTAGGGTTGTTTATATAGAGGTTAGGAATTGATTAGGACCATTGATGTTGCTAGGTTAGATCGTAGCCATTCATTAGGAAGAGAGACCAATAAAAACCCGCCACCTAGCCCTAATGACAAAGCAGACCACAGAAATTCGACCACACACCGACCTGGCCAGCCAGGGCTAGACCAGACCTGGCCAGCAGGTCATTTTTGAACTGGGCGCACTTGGCAGGTGCGCCAGGTCAAAAATGTACTGGCGCACTTCACAGGTGCGCCAGTTCATTTTTGTTCTGGCGCACTTCCCAAGTGCGCCAGTGCATTCTGGCCCTTTTTCGGTTTTTCGCCCAACTTCGTTCGTCCATAATTTCTTCATACGATATCCGTTTTTCGAAAACTCGGACTCTATTTCGCGTATTTTTCCGAGACGAACGCAATGGCGTATCCCGTTTCCCTTAGTTCTTTGATTTGAAATTAATTATACTTTAATTTGTGAGTTTCACAGTTATAGAATTCACGGGGTGTTACAAACGACAACTAAATCAAAACAACGCCTACAACAAAGGATAGCATCTCCAAATTCAGAATTCAGATTCCTGAATTGAAGATTCGTCATACGTTGTAAGTAGAGTGTTATTCCGATGTGAATGAATAATTGTGTTTTGATTTGTGTAAAATGAGAAATGGAATTGTACTTAATTTGTGGTGATAATAATTCATAATTGTACGTTGCTATGATTCTAATTACAAATCGATTTGGGATATTGTGGTATAACGATGTTAGGCCTATTGGATATTTGCAAGTATGTGATTCATGTTGAAAGTTAACAACTATATGTTTGTGGTAGTTTATTACAACACCTATTGGATAATTGCAAGTATATGTTTCATGTTGAAAGTAACGACTATATGTTTGTGATAGTTTATTACAACAAGTTGAGATTCATGCAAGTATATGATTTACTATTATGCCAACATGATGTATAATTTTATGGTCATCTTTAGTGTAGTTGGATCCATTTGAGTAGTATGATTTATATGAATTTATGTTGGAATTGGCATCATGATTCAAGTGTAAAACCATACTTTTGTGTTAGTAACAAAAGCAAGCACCCTTGTGAACTTGTGTTGACTTTATGAACATGACTAGTTTATGTTTGACTTTATGCCCAAACAAAATATGTTTTAGGCCTATGCTGTTATCAAAATCATATGATAATATATGCGACACATAATTAAGTTAGATTACATTTCAATTGCAAGTTTACATGAATAGATTAAAAACCATGATTCATGTTTAGGTATGTTTTTATGTCATGATTATATGCTATTACAATGCAAGTTCACAAGTGCCTAATTTATGTTAATTAGATCGTTATGTTGCAAGTTCATGCGTTCACACTCCCCTTTTGATGTTACTTAGAATATATAAACACCATGTTCTAAGCCTCCCCTTTTTCATGTGGCTAAGTTGGGTTTAAATGTTAAACCCAACATATGTTATATTGTAGCGAACGTATAAAACGGGGGTAATGACGTTTGGGTTAAAATATAAACATATGTGTTGGCATGTTTGACGCATGCCAACTACCTTGAAAACAATTAAGTGGTATACATTAATTTTACCCAATAAAGATGAGTTTGAATAATGGGCCGCAAATATTTACATATAAAAAGAAAAGAGACAAAATATGTAAATTTAGAAAATACGATGTGTTTAACCCGAGGTTGGATTGAGTTGTGATGTAAACCTGCCCGGAACCGCCCGGCTGTCCAGTAGTCACAACAATACCTATCCAATGTGGGTGGTTAAACATTGAGCCCAATAAAGACCCGAGGTTAGACTGTGTTGTGACGTAAGACTGCCCGGAACCAACCGGCAACATGCAGTCACAACAATACCTGTCTAATGTGAGAGGTCGAGGCTTTAATAAGACAATTAAGGCTGAGTCAGGATTGATAGGATTAAGTAAATTGAATTAATACTTAATCAAAATGGAACATGCTAAACTATACCGACTGATTGGGGGTTAGGTTTACAAAATACTTAACCAACTTAGCATGTTGGCTAGAAATAGAAAACCTAGTAGCGGGGGACCCTTTTCAGCAGAACCCTACAAGGTGTATCAGGATACCCTGAACTAGGCAGGGTGGGGCACGATTACTGGGCTGACTGTAAGAGGTCAAATCGACGGTGGTGGTGCAGCAGTGTAGGTTCTAACGGGGTGCGGGCGTGCACACACTCCGGCGCAGAAAAATAAGGCACTAGGCACCAGTAGTATACCTGTGCATTCTAGAATTGTGTCGGGCCGCCACCATGGGACTTGATACACCCCATGGTGGGACCAGCATAGGTAACTACAACAACGGGGGCCGTAAGACACATGTAACTATGCGAGTAGGAGCCAATCATTAGAAATGGATCACTTCACCCTGATTATGGGGTGCCTGTTGGGAACTAGTTTATAGGGGTGCAGAGATTAATATGGGGTACGATAGTATATTCGACTCTAGACAACTTAACTTAGTTTATGGTGCTTTCCCATTTCCAGTTTATACTTATCATGCCCAATTATTTATTCATAGACTGAATAGTCCTAGACTTACTCAGGCTTTATGTCTGACTCTACTTTTCTTTCGTCTTCTTTTCTTTCGTTCCCCCCCCCCCCCAGGTCCACAGGGAGGGAATACCGCAGCTTGACTAGTTTTTACATCCAGCTTGAAGAGAAAGAATGTATTGCTTGGATCTCTTTCGTTTGGACTATGGCTTTGGACAGCAATTATGGGACTTATGCAGTTTACTTATGTTTTTATGCTTCTTTAAATAATGAAATCAAGACAGTTATGAAAATGTAATGTTTTTGGAAGTATTGTAAGACAATTATGGCTTGGTTTGTGTAACACGTATTTTGATGAAATAAAAGTTGCTATTGTTTTCCGCCGTTCAAAAATATGTGTTCTTATATCTGTCTTGTGTATCTGTGACTTATACTTATAAACCTCCACCAAAATTAGGGCATTCCCTTTGAGAGTGACCCTAACGGAGGTGGGGTGTTTCAAAAAGATAATCCTTCATAGCCGATATCTTCAACTCCTTCTATCTCTCTTTCTACTCCCTTATTTCTAAAACTAAACCCATCGACTTTCTCCTCTACACGAGCACCTCCCGACCACCACAGTCACAACACACCCGGCTTCACCCTTACCTTCATAACCAGTCCGACGCTTTTCCCCTTCTACATGAATCGCTACAGTCGTTCCCCACCACAGTAATGATGTGACCAAATTTCCCTCCACCGTGGACCAGAACGTTGCCGAAACCCCCAAATCAGCAAACCAAAATCTGTCATCGAACTTCGACTTCGCACCAAAATCCGCTAGTCAGAGCGGTTTACCTCCAGAACTCCAACTCCGATATCGGAATTTGCCCCAGCCCTCCTCAGAGACAAAGAGATTACGCACTAGGTTCCGCCACCACAACTGATTGCGAAATTATCAGTGTCGAACTAAACGAAAAGGGTATCAGCAGGGGGCTCATGAATAAACGAACTTATCGGATCGAAAATCACTAAATTTCATTTTAAAATGAATTTTATTTTAATTTGTGAAGATGGTCGATTTATTGGTTTTGCTGAAGAAATAGCGGATAGAGTAAACGAGAATGAGGATGAAGGGATACAGTATTTAAAGAAGTGACTTAGGGTGCACACAGTAATTTCTTGGAAAGCACGGAAGTATTGGCATGGTAAGCACGATTTGGAGAAACTTGACTCACACTGTTTTGAATCTGGTGTGAAGCACAAAACGTAGATCTGTATAATTTCTTCTTAGGTATGCGCCTCCATTATTGGTTTTTGTGACATCATTGAGATGTATATGATCTGGGTATAGATGCTAATTAAACATAGATCTGCTTTGGTCTCTATAATAGGGTGGCGGAATGTAGAATTTTTACCTCGCTAGGATTGGAAACCCGACCTTGAAAAAGGACACTTTGAAGCAAATTTGTCTGTTTAATTGAAACTGGGCCATAAATTCTTGTTGATATGCCTGTTTAGTCATGTTATTTGATGTCCGTATTCTGTAAAGGCATATATGATCATGCTTTATTAATTTCATTGAAAAGAAAAATCCCGTTCAAGTTGGAACTAACAGGCATTAGTCAATGTTTTCTTTTCAATAGATGGTCGTTATTCATATGGATTTTTCCCTCTTTTGTATTGTAGTATTTACCAATAACCACTTAACAGAATCAATGAACTAAGGGAACTTGAGTAATATCCCTTTTAAAACATGTTTATTTAAGTTTCTTTCTTTTTAAATTTAATTATAGATTATACGTTGAACTTTGTTTTAAATTAATAAATTTCATATAAATTTCCATTTATATTTCAAATGTAATGTTTAAACAAAATTTAAATATTTAGTATTAAACGGCTAAAAGTCCAGGCGTTACATTCCTTCCCCCATAAAAGAATTTTGTCCTCGAAATTGCTAAGCAGTAAATATGCTATGACTCTAACTCCTCACAATCCACTTGGTTGAAATTTTATACTCCATATCTCCACATTTGTTTCTTACACATAACATTTAATTCTCATATCGATACCTGACATTTTATTATTTATTCCAAATGATTTGTCCATCATTTTTGGACAATCCATTATCGCTTTTATATATATGCTCTCCTACGTATTTCACATTGATTTTAAATCAATTTATCACTTTGCTTAACCAGTCGAGTTTTCTAATTCCATGCATTATCGACAAATCGATTTCAATTATCAAATTTTCTTAAAAAAGTCAACTCCTTAAATTTTCGAAAAATTTCGCCCGCATCTCCTTTGCGCGGATCAATCAGTACAATCACAACTCGTCGTTCTAGGCCTTCTCCAATCCAAAAGAAAAACAAAAAGCCAAGCGGCTTTCCCGTAGGCTCATAAAATCATCAAACCCAAGTAATATAGTAAACATGTACCTTTTTGCTGGGCATAATTCTATCTCTTCCATTTGCTTCCATTCAACATCTGCTGCGTATACATATATCAATTTCCAGCTGGTTTCAAATCAATCCAACTTCCAGTTTTTAAATCTCTAATAACTTCTGATTAGTTCACTTCCATTCTATCAATTCAAATTTGATTCCTATTTCATAACCAATCTGCTTATTCTGTTTGGGTTCAAATTCAACACAACTTAATCTCAATTGGCAGCATCCAATAAATAAATTCAACTTGTTTCGTATAAGTCAAATTCATTTTAATAATTCATATCCTTCTTTTTGTTATATTTTAGTCACGATTATATCTAATATAATCGAGTTTCTTTTAACTTAACTCAAGTTGAATTTTAATTTATTTGGTTCACTTCCACTTTTTTTAATCTGTTTATCCACATAGGTTAAATCTAAATTCAGAATTCAAATCCCCGGGTTTTATTTCAAAATCAGTTTGAAATCATTTATATAAATATCAAACCTCATGTGGAAGTTTAAATCAAATCAAGCTTTTCTTTTCTCAAAACAATTCATAACCAACTTTACGACAGCAATCAGTCACCTAGAAACTTGAAAATGAACACTGATAATGTCGCGATCCATTATCAGAATTATTTTCTCGCCACTGAAGTGATTTCAATGCTTAACCATTTTCAAAATCCATTTAAAACCATTCTTGTTCAAAAATCCTTCAAAGTAATGTTATATTACTATAAAAATACTTCAGAAAATATTTCTGAACAACTGGGATCTAAATTCCAATTCTGGTTTGAACCTTTTCTTGGTTTATCTCATTTGTGTACATTATCCGTATACAAATTATATAACCATTTCAATATTTCATAATTCAATTTGATTGTAATAACAATCAACACATTCATATAATATAATAAATTTAAGAAATTATTCCCTTTATATCAAAATAATCTTTGGGTAAAATTATTTCATTTACCTACTTAAAACAATACCGTATCGAATTGCTTTGTTCGAGAGTTTAGAAACACCTATCGATACAGTTGTACATCCTGTATCGACCAGAATTCATAAACCACTCAACAAACCAGTCAACACAATATAAAACAATTGTATATCAAATCTACAAATACGCGCTCATATATGTACACTCAAACTCAATCTAGGGTATCACATACCCCATCTCTACTGAGTCACACCACAGAGCCAAGGTTACTACTCAACCTTCGGCTCTGATACCAAATGTAACGACTTGAATTTCCGTACCTTTGAGTTAACAAATGACACCACATGTCCAACCCAAATGACACAGAAATACGAATCATTATAAGAAAGAAGTTAGAGGATGAGAAACAGAAAGAAAGAAATATTAGAATAGGAGAAAACAAAGATCACAAACTCACAGCAAAACGAATAAAATATATTAAATAACATAACTTTTGAAATACAAATCAGTAGCTCTATATACATACCATCATCAGAGCACAAAAGTTATTCCTGGAACAGTTATAACACCTGTTTCCAGATATAACATAGTACACAGCGGAAATATGAGAGTCTATAGCTAATTGGTGAAGCCACCTGCTTCGAACTCCTCCAAGTGCATCTGTAAAATCCCGACTACTTGATTGCCCGTATAAATTTGGGCACCTAAGAGTTTAGGGAAAACAACAAAATAAACTCTGGGTCAGTCATGGGACTGGTGTGAGTAAACTCCAACCATTTGTTTAACATTCAAAATCCTTCCAAAAGAAATGATAATCGTAAGACCAATCCACACATAAATACGGATGGATTTTACCTTACGATAACCAAAAATATTTTTGATATCAAAATCCAGTGATATTATAATAGTGTCTAAATCAAATAAATAAAATTTAGAGGAACGCTTGCATCTCAAGCTCCATATATAATATAAAATCAAAAACCGCAGGGCGCTTATTGGAGATTGTATTTCCAACATGACAAGGTATGGAACCACCTTCCGATCAGGGTACTCTAGAGAGGATACACTGGAATTCAACAAGAACGTCTTGCAACCCGGCCCAAACATGACCAACCACTCATTTTGCTTGAGTGTATCGAATGTATATCACCAACGGTTGGGATCAGCAACCATTTCTTGAAAGGGACAGCATCGATAGATTAAGGAAGCAATGGAATTTCTCTAGATAGGTGATTATACATCCTAATGGGAGCGACCCACATAGCCAAGCTGCCTGCCCGATTTTTGTCAATTTCCGGTTGTGAGGCTTGAGGTTTGAATTATCTTCCAGAACATCTGGCTACAATTTACTTTGAATGCCACATCGTCAGATCCATCGGAAATCACAAACTGATTCCCACAAAAATACTCAGATTATTAGGCTAAAGAAGTTTCCCTTCTTTGCCACTAACTTTGTACGTTTGAAGGAATCAACGTATGTAATCCTTTTGGAAATACTCTGTCAGACACTCGTCCTTACAAGTTGCCCTGATTCTGGACAAACCAAAGGAGCCATTCTATTAATCCATCTTAGGCAATTTCTACCTAGGATTAACAGAACAGCCCTTGCACTTTACTCCGTCTTCATAATCTCTTCAACATAAGTTGATTTGCAATGCTTACGCCAATACGGAGTGGTTTTCAAATATTAAATCTGATCTCGGTCTCTCCACATTGACAACGGAGGTATAAAATACATCAAAAACTTTGATAGTCGGTGATTTAACTATCAAAGAATTATCCATACAATCAACGGTCTTATTTCCAATTGGAAATCATACCGATCAAGCATCAAACAACACTGGGCCCCTTTAAATCAATTCCTTATTATATTATCATTTCTAAAGTCCATTTTCAATCTTCCATATCCTTTTAAATCTCAATCTGGATTCTTGGAAGACATGTCCAACGTCATCATTTCTTTATTTGGGAAGATATCTCTTATTCCAATTTGAAAACATTTCTATATATTCATATACTCTTATTTATATATTTAACATTGGAAAAGCATTTCCAATTATCATTCCTTTCTTCTAGTTATCCCAAATCATTTCATTTTCTATACTTAGAAACCACCTCTGATTTACTTTGGAAAATGTTTCCAAGACCGTTTCATTTAGTTAAACCTGTATTACATAATAAACATCGATGCTACAACTCGATTCATTAATTATTCATTTACTAATCGTATCTCTAACCAATCTTCACTACCAAACCTTAACCATTCCTTAGTTAATTATGAAGTCAATCTAGTTGGGGTATAATTACCTCTCAGACCTTAACTGAACAACATTCTTAACTTTGAAACAGTCAAAGCTCACAACTTCAAACAAACCATCGCTTATGCGACTCTCGGATTCAATCTAAGAACACACTTCTTTTACGGGAAAACACTTATTATAACGGTAGCGTTATAATCGCTGTTTCCAAATATTTGATTTATAAAACATTACTTTTAACAACAGCATTACAATTGTTGTCTAGGATTATAGAACATTTATTACAACAATAGCATTACAATCGTTGCTTAGATTTACAAAACATTTATTATCATGACAGCGTTAAATTTGCTATTTAGAATTTACAAAATATTAATTATAACGACAACGCTAAAATCGCTGTTTAGATTTATAACTTCTATTCAGAATTATTCATAAAATATCACATTTTTATGAGAAATGGTTAAAATCTTGTTTATATTTTCTTTATAACAGTTAAGTTCCCAATCTTATTTCAATTATCGCTTTCAAAATACATTTCCCTTTTTCAATATAAATTCAAAACTTTGAACTTATATTTCAATTTATCCTGTGATAAATAATTCATTTAATTTATACCCTCATTTACAAACACTTCTTGTATTCTTTATTAAAATGTTTTCAATTTCAACTCTATTCGAATACACATTTCTATTTTTGGAAATAAATTCCTTTTCTAAACTCAAATTTTATTTTCTATTTTCGAAAATATTTTATGGTATCTAAAATACCAAGTTTATAGTAACAAGGTAAAATAAACACAACATATCCAATCATGGTTTACGTAACACATCATATATCACAAATAAAAACAGTGATATAAATGTTGAGGAATCCAGTTAGATCCCTCCAACCTGTTCTCCTGCATCCACAGACATTAATCAATATCAATAATATTATTTCACATCAAAGTGAAATATCATGGTGAATATAATGATTAATTATATCAACCATTTCAACCAATTTTGTCAACCATGCAACCAAACAACCATCACACGGTATAGAATTACTATAAATAATTTTAAAACTCGTTTATAAAAATATAACAAGTCAAAGTTAGTGAGTTTACTCACCTTGTTTTGCAGTTGATGATTTTGCCTTGGTTTCATTTAAAATGAAACAAGCGCTATTTTTTCCCATAAAATTCCAACAGCTTCGTTGTCGGTGATGCCAACCCCACAACATTGGTTTCGTCGTTACGATTCAACGTTACCGGCCTGATTTGATTCTGTTCACATATTCAAGATATAACCATTAAAATTGTTTGAATTAATAAACTAATTATTTTCCTTAAATTAAATGGTTAACGTTAATTACATTTGTTTTTCCTCTGAGCAGTCCGACCCTTATTTCTTCCTTACCAGCTCGTTTTTTATCACGTTTCCGTGTACTCATTCTTGTCTAAATTAACTCCACGCACCTCGTTTAGCAAACAGAATAATATCACCATCATCCCTGCGCTTTGGAACTGCACCATCATCCCTACACTTTATGTTTGGAACTGCACCCTTAACATCACTAAATTACAATTACATCTGCCAAACTTTCCCCCTTTTGTTCAAAAGTCAACCGCTTGTACAACAGTACAAGCCCCAAAACGCTAACAACCAGCGGTCTCACATATTAGCATTCCCTTTCTCTGTATTCTCCTCACTGGCATGACTTATTCACTATTATACTATCCGGTCTATCGTGCTCCACCAACAACAGTACTCTTCAAACCCAATTTGACTCATTCACCCCACAACCAGAATGGAAACTAACTGTACCTACTTTCTTTCCTAAAATACCTGAATCCCTCATTCTAGTAAAAACCGCTTACAATATTATTATTTCTCTCTAATTAACCTATTAGTGTAACTAATCGGGATTAGTGCAAAATCAGCCCCTAACCTTTCGTTACGACCGATGTATTGCTCTTCGAAAACACTTCATGCCCATTGCTCTATTTATCAACTCGCACTCTTTCTTCTTCCATCAAGTAACATAACCGCTCCTCCATACCAGGATGACAGTTTGAAGCTCGCGACCCTGACTTCAACTTTCTTCCTCCTACTTCTTCATACAATACGTTCCAGTAAAAGACAATCCTTCATAGCCGATATCTTCAACTCCCTTTATCTCTCTTTCTACTCCCTTATTTCTGAAACTAAACCCATCGACTTTCTCCTCTACACAGCTCCTCCCGACCACCACAGTCACAACACACCCAGCTTCACCCTTACCTTCATAACCAGTCCGGTGCTTTTCCCCTTCTACATGAATCGCGATGGTCGTTCCCCACCACAGTAATGATGTGACCAAATTTCCTCCACCGTGGACCAGGTCGACGCCAAAACCCCCAAATCAGCAAACCAAAATCTGTCATCGAACTTCGACTTCACACCAAAATCCGCTAGTCAGAGCGGTTTACCTCCAGAACTCCAACTCTGATATCAGAATTTGCCCCAGCCCTCCTCAGAGACGAAGAGCCTATGCCCTAGGTTCCGCCACCACAACTGATTGCTAAATTATCAGCGTCGAACTAAACGAAAAGGGTATCAGCAGGGGGCTCATGAATAAACGAACTTATCGGATCAAAAATCACTAAATTTTGTTTTAAAATGAATTTTATTTTAATTTGTGAAGATGGTCGATTTATTGGTTTTGCTGAAGAAATAGCGGATAGAGTAAACGTGAATGAGGATGAAGGGATACAGTATTTAAAGAAGTGACTTAGGGTGCACACAGTAATTTCTTGGAAAGCACGGAAGTATTGGCGTGGTAAGCACGGTTTGGAGAAACTTGACTCACACGGTTTTGAATCTGGCATGAAGCACAAAGCGTAGATCTGTATAATTTCTTCTTAGGTATGCGCCTCCATTATTGGTTTTTGTGACATCATTGAGATGTATATGGTCTGTGTATAGATGCTACTTAAACATAGGTCTGCTTTGGTCTCTATAATAGGGTGGCGAAATGTAGAATTTTTACCTCGCTAGGATTGGAAACCTGACCCTGAAAAAGGACACTTTGAAGCAAATTTGTCAGTTTAATTGAAACTGGGCCATAAATTCTTGTCGACATGCCTATTTAGTCATGTTATTTGCTGTCCATATTCTGCAAAGGCATATATGATCATGCTTTATTAATTTCATTGAAAAGAAAAATCCCGTTCAAGTTGGAACTAACAGGCATTAGTCAATGTATTCTTTTCAATAGATGGTCGTTATTCATATGGATTTTTCCCTCTTTTGTATTGTAGTATTTACCAATAACCACTTACAGAATCAATGAACTAAGTGAACTTGAGTAATATCCCTTTTAAAACATGTTTATTTAAGTTTCTTTCTTTTTAAATTAATTGTAGATTATACGTTAAACTTTGTTTTAAATTAATAAATTTCATATAAATTTCCATTTATATTTCAAATGTAATGTTTAAACACAAATTTAAATATTTAGTATTAAACGGCTAAAAGTCCGGGTCGTTACACTGCAAGATTGGGGTGTCGATCGTAGACAAAGATTGGGGTATCGATCACAGCCATGCACCTTTCACCAATGACATTTTGGATGTCAAGTTCCCGAGGTGATTCAACCTTCCTACCATGAAGTGTTATGGAGGAAGAACTGATCCAAGGCAGCTTCTGATTAGATACTCCTGGCATATGAACGCCGCAGCAGCCCCCGATGCCATGAAGTGCAAAGCTTTTCTAATATGTGTCGAAGATATTGCATGGATATGGTTTACCCAGCTTCCACCACGATCAATTTCTAGCTTCAACGAGCTAAGTGAGAGTTTCCTGAATCAGTTTCGGCTTCATGCCCAGAAGTCCAAGAATGTCATCGAGTTTTCTATAGTCAAGCAAACCCCGAGGGAAAGCCTGAAATTATATTTGGATCGTTTCAATCTAGTAGTTACTGAAGTGAGCAACCCCCATGAACATACTATTTTGATGGCGCTAATAGACAGAGTTGATAAAGACACTGAATTCGAGAAGTACCTGGTTGGAAAGTCGTCATTAACTAGAGGATTGTTTTATGAGAGGGCTTATATCCGCCTATGACAAGAAGAGATGTATGCTAGCCAGAAAAGGAAACCCAGTGATGCTGTGATAGAGGATATCCAAAGCAATGTCGCCATTAAGCAGTCTGGTGACAACGCAGGGAAAGTTAATGTCAACGTCGGCAACCAAAGTGGAGGAACACCAAGGTGGGAACGACAACAAGAGAAGCAGGAATTGAAGAAATGATCCCAAAAAGAGGCCTCGATTACAAACTTTTGATATTTACTCATCGCTAAACGACACCTTAGAAAACATCTATCTTGACACCTTCAATGTTATCCAATTCAAAAAGCCTTCGCCAAGAGACTCGACTGAAAAGGAGCGCGAGACTGGGAAGTTCTGTTTGTTCCATGAAACTTACGCCACTCCATAAATGAGTGTTGCCACTTAAGGGATGTAGTAGAAAAGTTGCTTCGAGAAGGAAAGTTGGACGAGTATAAAGTTTTCCCTACAAATATGGGGCAAGGTGGCTCGACTTCGAATCAGAACTAACCGGCCCCGAGGGCTACAGCCCAGCACAAAGGAAAGGGGATAGTTATTAATACCATGGTTGGAGGACCACATCCAGCTAGTTTCAGAAACAGAGCCATGGAATAGTACGTAAGTGCTGCCAAGCATCCAGATATGGGGGTAAGTCGTTCCCTCGAGGATACCATTCCCTCCAAGTAGCAGAAAATGATGACCGACGACAATGTTTTCAAAGATAGAGAAAGCGTAGGAGTAGAAGCCCTGAGTATAGACCCATTGGTAATCACGTCCTTCATTGGCCCAACAACTGTATGGAAAATCCTTATTGACAATGGTAGTTTCGTTAACATTTTGTTTAAGAAAGCGTTCGACCAAACAAAGTTGGAAGCTAAGGATGTGAAGTCGTGCACTGGATGGATACGTGGCTTCAATGGTTCATCAACAACACCAATGGGGGCGGTAGACCTATCTATGGAACTTAGGGAATGATACCACCGGAGAGTGCGAATACTCACATTCATTGTCATGAATATTGATTCTCCATATAATGCATTCCCGTGTCAACCAGCTCTAGCAAAATTCAGAGCTTGCATCGCACTTTGGTTTTTATTCTTAAAGTTCCTGACTGAGGCTGGAGTAGGAATGGTCTGTGTTGACCAAGTTACCGGAAGAGCCTGCTACTTGGCCGAATGGAAGATGATGCGTAACAGTGACAACGCTGAACCCAAGAATGCCTCCCCTATCGCAAAGAATGAGTCAGCATAGCAAATGAAGGAAACACCGCAGAAGGAGTTGCCCGATGATCTGTCCAAAGACATAGATCTCGGAGAGGATGAAGACTCGGGATGCAGAAGAGAGACACCAAATGAAGCAACTATAGATATTCCAATTGATAACGACGAGCCGACAAGGATCTTGAGGATCAGATCTCACTTGGACCCCCGATGGACAAGGGAATTGACAGACTTTCTACGCGAGAACCTGGATGTATTCGCTTGGACCCATGCTGATATGTGTGAAATTTCACCATTGATTATGAGTCATGGATTAAGCATAGACCCTAAGCATCCTCCTGTCAAGCAAAAAAGGCATATGCTAGGCCCGGAGAGGTTAGCTGGCTTGAAGGAAGAAGTGGAGAAGCTGAGAGGCAATGGTTCCATATGAGACGTTACTTACCTTGGCTAGGTATCAAATCCCGTCCTTGTCAAGAAGGCTAATGGAAAATTGCATATGTGTACCGATTTTTCAGATTTGAATAAAGCTTGACCGAAAGACAACTTTCCTTTATTGGAGAAAGGAGTTTAGATGACAACAACCTTAGTTTAGTTATCATTATTAATTAATTATAAAATATATACTAACATCTATATATAGAATATATATATGCAAGATTTGTATACCGGACTTAAATATTGAAGACTGTATAATTATAGAATTCTAAGAGATTCAGGATTCAAAAGAGATTCAAAACTCATATGTAATCAAGTTATCTATATATCAAGATTTCAAGAAAAATATAGTAAAAGAGTCTAGTTTATATGTAAGACTCTGAATAGCACTCTAAATTCAAAATCTGTTTTTCAAAATTCAAATTCTGATTTCAAATTATTTTATCTTACTTATGATTTTAAACAAATAAGTTTAAAGTTTTAATTGTATATAAGTTTATATATATAGTTTCACAATTTTATAGTTTTATAGTTTTAAACCTTATAACTTTATAAATATGTTTATATATTATATTATTATGATTTCATATGATTTTACACTTTAGAATATTTATTTATATCACTAAGATTTAAGTCAAGAATTTCTAGAATAATATGTATATATATGATTAAACACTTGAAAAATAGTTTTAAAAATAAAAATTATATTCATATGTCGACATACATAAATAGCTATGTCGGCATACAACTGTCATTTTTTCAATTTTCAAAGGAAGTGTCTATTCACTATTTGTAACGTTTCTGAAATGTTGCAACCATTGAAATGCTATAAATATGGACTGATTTAGGATTTTTAAATAATTCTTTTCACCCCTTGAAACACCCCACCTCCGTTACGGTCACTCACAAAGGGAATGCCTTAACTTCGATGGAGCATTATAGGTAAAAGATGCAGATAAATTACAAGACAGACAAATAAAGCAGTGGAAAATAAAGTCATTTTATAAACAACTTAATTTAGTCAAGCTTTTACAACAATTGGCTCAATCATACTTAAAAGTAATACATAGAAATTCCGTCTTGATTCAAAAACTTCCAAGTATAAAAGAAGCATAAAAATAACAATGATATTCCCCAATAAAGCGTGAACCAGCCGTAGCAGTGGAAGAGAGAGTCTAGCAATACATCGACTATCTTCGAGCTTGGAAAGAAAATTGAGCTAAGTGGTAACATTTCCTCCCTATGAACTTGGGGGGAGGTGGTGAAACGGAAGAAATCAGGCAAAAAAATATAAGTCAAACATAAGTCTGGTAAGTCCAGTGACTTTCAACATATAAATAGGCAAAAGCATCATGACATGAATAAACTGAATATAAGACAATACTGTGAGAATAAGGACAACAAGATAACATACGATTGATATGATAAGGCAAGATAAACTGAATGCGCTTCTACTCTTTCTCTGCTTCGCTACTACTTTGTTATTCTAATTTCTATATCTATCTCTGCACCAACTAACTAGTGTCCCAACTAGCAATCCGTATAAAATGATAACGTGATCTCAATCCCCGTAATTGTGGTAACCTTCAGGTGTACATCTATCATGAGGATTCCACCTAAATCAGCATAATTGCCATAAACATGTTAGATGTACCCTTACTACCCTATCGATCGGCTCCCTTACTTGTATTCATGTTCCATGTGTCTATGTCAATCGGCCATCTCTTGCGTGTAGATACCCTGTGTTGGTCCCACCATAAGGTGTATCAATCCTTATGATGGCGACCCCACACGATTCAAGATGCATAGTGTATAACTACTGGTACTCAATGCCAACTTTTTCCCACTTTGGAGTACATGCACGCCCGTAAACCGTCGGAACCTACACTGATGCACCCCCAGCCGCTGTTTTGACCGCTTATAATCAGCCCAGTAATCGTGCCCCACCCTGCCTAGTTCAGGGTACCATGATACATCTTTGTGGGTTACTGCTGAAATGGAACCCCGTTACTAGGGTTTCCTATTGGTTAAGTTTGTGGGCCTATATATACGAATATTACCCACCTGCACGAAATGTACTTAACCCTCCCACCGATTCTAGCATGTTTATTTTACGGTTAAGTTGTGTGGGCCTATATGTACTAATATTACCCACCTACACGAGATGTAGTTAACCCTTCCATCGATTCAAGCATATTTATTTAACGGTTAAGTTTTGTGGGCCTATATGTACTAATATTACCCACCAACCCGGTATGCACTTAACCCTCCCGCACATTATGTCATATTGGTTAAGTGTTGTCCATTTGTGTTAACTTAACCCACCCATTCATCGTGTCATGTTGGTTAAGTGTTTCTTATTAACTTAACCCTTCTCACTTATCATGTTAGATTGGTTAAGTGTTTCCTATTAACTTAACCCCGTTCGTTCATCAAGTTATATTGGTCAAGTGTTTCTTATTACTTAACCCCATGTGTTCGTCTTGTTCTATTGGTTAAGTGTCATCAGTCAATTCAAGTTAACTTAACCCACCTGCTCATCATGTCATGTTACTTTGGTTAAGTGTCGCCTTCTTGTGTTAACTTAACCCTACCATTAATTAAGTTATATTGGTTAAGTGTTGCCCTCTCGTTTTTACTTATCCTTACCACAAATCAATTGTTGCCCTTTTGTTTTTACTTAACCTTACCCATTCATCTTGTTATATTGGTTAAGTGTTTCTCATTAAATTAACCATAGTCATTCATATTGGTTAAGTGTTCCTGTGAACTTAACCCTAGTCATTTATCTTGTTCATTAGCATTAATCGATTTATTAATGCACCAACCTCTCACATCAGATATGTGTTGCTGCGGTTACTGGATGTGCCGGGCGGTTCTGGGCAGTTTTACACCACAACTCAATCTAACCTGGGTTTTTCTTGGACTTGGTGCACTAACCTCTCACATTAGATAGGTGTTGTTGTGGTTACTGGATGTGTCGGGCGGTTCTGGGCAGTTTTACACCACAACTCAATCTAACCTCGGGTTAGGAATGTTCATCTTTAATCTACACATTTTCCCTATATACCCAAATCTAGATTTTACATGCTAATTGCCAAATTCACCAAAACAAGTCATGTGACATTTTACACCCAATCTAGATTTAATGCTCAAGTTACCCCAAATTCGTAACAATAACAATTTTGCCCAAAACTTGATTTATATGCCAACTTCCTACTCTGTCGTTCATGCCAATTCTAGGTTCAATATGTCAAATACATATTCCATAATTCATGTCAAATTGCATCTTAATAGTTATGCCATGCTACATGTTCCAAATTATGCCAAATAATGTCAATTTCATGTTATACCCAATTTCCCCCGCATTCATAACGTACGTATTTTGAGATTCAACTCAAGATTCATAACATAAGGGGAGAAGCAAGATGGAACATCGTAAGAATAGGCATAGTCATATGATGATAAGAACTGCTGGTCCAATAAACATGATGTACTAAAAAGACAAGTTTTGCAAGGAATACATCACAGGCATATAGATATGATAAGAATTATATCATGAACTTAAAAAGGATTACAATTCCAATATACAACAAGGATAGATATGATTGGACCAGTTTCATAGTCAAAAATGATTCCCAAAGATATATATACTCAAGCACAGATTTTAATGAAAGGATAGCTTATATCAAGCATATTCTCATATCCATTTTATTACATGTAATAATTAGATTTAGGTGTTCAAATCTAAAAAGTAATTGACTTACAAAAAAAAAAGGCAAATCTTGCTTTCATGCCTATGCCATACATCACTATACACCCTAATCTTCTTTCTCCAAATCATAAACTATCTTATATATATATATATATATATATATCCCAATTTAAGATCTTGGACCACAACATGTACTATGCCTTATATTTACAGTTCAATTTACACCCCAAATCCCAAGTCATATGTCCAATACTTTATGTCTCAAATCTCAAGTCATATGTCCAATACTTTATGCCTCAAATCTCAAGTCATATGTCCAACACTTTATGCCTCAAATCCCAAGTCATATGTTGTTTTGAATACAACATGTGTTATGTTCTCAAATCATTTACTACTCAATTATGCCCAATTTTACATAATTTAATACTTTTTCCCAATTTTAACGCTAGTCATGTCAAAATCATATTTTATGCCAAATTTTATTTCCAACATACGTTCATCTCTTATGAGATCTGGCTCAGGCTCGCAGTAGACTGGCTATAAAACAAAAAGGGAAGAAGGAAAGAAGAGACAAAGAACGGACATAATATTATCAACGAGATAGATCCAAAGGATATAGAAAGACAGGCATAATCTCAGATCCAGATTTATTACAATGTCAGAATCACAATTAACTTTTATTTCTGAAAGTAACGTGAACTTACTAATTACAGAACGGTCTTGAATTCTGGGATCTGTATTCTGAAATTGAATAGCTCTCCCTTAAAGTAAACTATTTGTTCTTCTAATTTAGATTTGATTTGATGTTCTTCTTAATCAATTACTAGTTTGGATTTAGTTTTCTAGTTTGGAGAGAATGAATGGAGGCTTAGGCTAGCTTGTAGACGAACATCATGACGGTACCATAGTTTTTGGGTTATGATGTTAGGGTTTAGGTTTAGCTACGTATATATAGATGTCTAGGATTATTTAGAGCCCTTAGATGAACTAGGAGTCCATCAGAACTACTCAGCTCAAATACACATCATCCGACCAAACAGAGGAAGACACATCATCACAGAACACTCCAGAATTATGTGTTGGATCAGTATGGGCGCACTTGGCAGGTGCGCCAGTGCATTTTTGTACTGGCGCACTTGTGAAGTGCGCCAATGCATTCTGGTCGACTTCCAATTTTTCTGCCTAACTTCGTTCGTCCATATCTTCTTCATATGGTATCCGTTTTACGCAAACTTGGACTCTATCTCAAGCAGAATTCCGAGACGAACGCAATGTCGTAACCCATTTCATTTAATTATTCTTTTAATAATTATTTATTCTTTAATTTTCTCTTATGTCTTGTTTTAAAATTATAGGGTGTTACATTCCCCCCTACTTAAAGGATTTCGTCCCCGAAATCTTCAAGTTAAGAAGAATGTATATCCTACCATCCAACATTCATCTACTCAACCATTCAATCATAGGCATCCATTGTCCTTAAAAAGGTTTCTAATGCTTTTCATGAACATATGCATAGTGTGTGTATATGTCCTTATCTAATGCAAAATCAGACGGTCTACTGATTCAGTTGACCTCCTTAATGCGAATTATGTCAGTGTCATGAGTCCATTATGTATGCAGTTATTCCTAATCGTACTTCATAACTTCTACAAGAGTGCACAATAATTCATACAAATGCAACATCCATATGATAACACATCAAGTTTCAATTCATATGTATAAAAATTCACTCATGCATATGCAATATGAAAGTGACTGAGCCGTTCTAGTGCCTAATGTGTGTATATGCATCCACGAGCAACCACTAGCAAACACTTGCAACCACTTGCATCCACCAAACATAACATGTCTCAAACACATGTTTTCATCCATTGGCTTCTACCTAAGGATCGAGGATAGGACCGAGAGGATATACTTTAAAGATAAAGACTAGCATGCAAATAAACTTTACAAAAAAAGAGGAATCAAGGATATACCCTCAAAAAGGGTATGATGCGCATATCTAGTCTTCAGTCTCCTAAGTTGCATCTTCTTGAGCTTCCCTCTACCGTACCTTAACTAATTTAACTTCACGATTGCGAAGCTTCTTGACCTCCATTTCGAAAACCCACTAGTAAAGATAGGACCTCGATCACTTACTATGCTAGAGGGTATCCAATGTAGTCGAACTATCTTTCCAAGATAAACATATGTTAACCGTGATACCAAGTGTAAATACTAAGATGATTAGAGGTCTCTCTTCTACTTAGCTTATCCATCATGACACAAATTTGATTGTCGATATCTCTCACGCAAACCATCCTAGTCGAACTTGACATCCCTCAAGTACAAGCCCCAAAGGCCTAAACCAATATCAGACAAGCACCCAAGGAATACCTCCTCCGAATTTGGACGATTTATGTGAGATGATACTAGCAAAACAACCAAACAATTGAGCAATTAACCGACTCTGGCTATCCTCGCCAATCTTGCTCCAAAACTATCGTTGATCGCATAACTGGCTTTGTATTGTCATCTAGATATATGTGGGAGTCTACCTCACGTTTTAGTGGACGAACCCTTAACCGTAATCAAAAAAATCTACGTACTCATGGTCTACTCCAACGGATCGAAAATTTTCGATAAATACATAAAAAGATTCTAGGTAGCTAAGACAAACTGATCCCTTAGGATCGCACGAAATTTTGAGGGTATTCCAGAGGCAAGTCGAAAGTCTAACTACCCTCCTTTCACAATTACTAGCTAACCAATCCATGCCTAGAATCAACCCATAGCCCATGAAACCAAAAACATAAGTATCTCAAATCCTTATAAACCAAAGATAAATGAGCCGAACCAAAATTGGAGTTGAGACAATAATGGGTTCTTCTACTATGCAAATACTAAGGTGCAGAGACTCAGCTATGGAAGCAGACATAAACGAATGTGAAGCGCTAAAATCAAAAAGAGTACTAACAGGATGATCAAGTAGAAAAACTAAACTTTTTCAACAGAAACCTTACTACCTCTCTCTCAGGTATGCTGGTGGTGAGAGCATGCACTTGCCTTCCAGAAAATCTTGTCCCTTGTTCTTGCCTTTCTCCTTAATAATGACACTTCCTCTTGTTTTAGGTTTTACTATTCATTCCTTTGTGAACCAAGTCCATATCCTTGAGTTCCTCATCCTTGGGTTGTGCTCCTTAGCAAAACTCCCTCAGTCTCATCTTTCCTATCCTTGTGTAATACGTTGACAAGTCTCTCGAAAGCTGCCTCCATCGCACGGAGAATCCTACAAAGCTCGAAAGAAAATTAGCCGCAGGTGAAACTACTGCGGCTATAGATGGAAGTTGGCACTTATTTTCCCTTTGACAAGTGACGTAGTCTCGTCGAGCCTACGGAACCACGCCGCGATGAGGTTACCTCCCAGAAAGACAGGAGCCCTAGAGACTCAGGAAAGAAGGAAACAAGGATTCAAACGGAGGATCTAAAGATAGTGCTCATGGAATTGGGGAATATGCCTTTAAAAAAAAATTCTTTTGAAAATGTTTCTTTTAAAACCATTTTGAAAATAATTTTTCAAATCTGATCCGGTAACCTTCAGCTTTGATACCAAGTGAAACACCCCACCTCCGTTAAGGTCACTCACAAAGGGAATGCCTTAACTTCAGTGGAGCACTATAGGTAAAAGATGCAGATAAATTACAAGACAGACAAATAAAGCAGTGGAAAATAAAGTCATTTTATAAACAACTTAATTCAGTAAAGCTTTTACAACAATTGGCTCAATCATATTTAAAAGTAATACATAGAAATTCTGTCTTGATTCAAAAACTTCCAAGTATAAAAGAAGCATAAAAATAACTATGATATTCCCCAATAAAGCGTGAACCAGCCATAGCAGTGGAAAAGAGAGTCCAAAGCAATACATCGACTATCTTCGAGCTTGGAAAGAAAACTGAGCTAAGTGGTAACATTTCCTCCCTGTGAACTTGGGGGGGAACGGAAGAAAAGAGGCAAAACAAAACTAGGTCAGACATAAGTCTGGTAAGTCCAATGACTTTCAGCATATAAACAGGCAAAAGCATCATGACATGAATAAACTGAATATAAGACAATACCGTGAGAACAAGGACAACAAGATAACATACGATTGATATGATAAGGCAAGATAAACTGAATGCGCTTCTACTCTTTCTCTCCTTCGCTACTACTTTGTTATTTTGAGTTCTATATCTATCTCTGCACCACCTAACTAGTGTCCCAACTAGTAATCAGTATAAAATGATAACGAGATCCCAATCCCCGTAATTTTGGTAGCCTTCAGGTGTACATCTATCGTGAGGATTCCACCTCAATCAGCCTAATTTCCATGAACATGTTAGATGTACCATTACTACCCTATCGATTGGCTTCCTTACTTGTATTCATGTTCCATGTGTCTGTGTCAATCGGCCCTCTCCTGCGTATAGATATCCTGTGCTGGTCCCACCATAAGGTGTATCGATCCTTATTATGGCGACCCGGCACGATTCAGATGCACAATTTATAATTACTGGTACTCAGTGCCTTCTTTTCCCACTCCGGAGTACGTGCACACCCGTAAACTGTCGGAACCTTCACTGACGCACCCCCTGCCACTGTTTTGCCAATTATAAGCAGCCCAGTAATGGTGCCCCACCCTGCCTAGTTCAGGGTACCATGATATATCTATGTGGGTTACTGCTAAAATGGGTCCCCATTACTAGTGTTTCCTATTGGTTAAGTTTGTGGGCCTATATATACAAATATTACCCACCTACACGAGATGTACTTAACCCTCCCACCTATTCTAGCATGTTTATTTAACGGTTAAGTTGTATGGGCCTATATGTACTAATATTACCCACCTACACGAGATGTACTTAACCCTCCCTTCGATTCAAGCATATTTATTTAACGGTTAAGTTTTGTGGGCCTATATGTACTAATATTACCCACCAACCCAATATGTACTTAAACCTCCTACACATTATGTTATATTGGTTAAGGGTTGTCCATTCATATTAACTTAACCCACCCATTCATTGTGTCATGTTAGTTAAGTGTTTCTTATTAACTTAACCCTTCTCACTTATCATGTTAGACTGGTTAAGTTTTCCTATTAACTTAACCCCGTTCGTTCATCAAGTTATATTGGTCAAGTGTTTCTTGTTACTTAACCCCACGTGTTCATCTTGTTGTACTGGTTAAGTGTCATCAGTCAATTCAAGTTAACTTAACCCACTTGCTCATCATGTCATGTTACTTTGGTTAAGTGTTGCCTTCTTGTGTTAACTTAACCCTACCACAAATCAAGTTATATTGGTTAAGTGTTGCCCTCTTGTTTTTACTTAACCTTACCACAAATCAAGTTATATTGGTTAAGTATTTCTTATTACTTAACCCTACCCATTCATCTTGTTATATTGGTTAAGTGTTTCTCATTAACTAAACCCTAGTCATTCATATTGGTTAAGTGTTCCTATGAACTTAACTCTAGTCATTTATCTTGTTCATTAGCATTAATCGATTTATTAATGCACCAACCTCTCACATTAGAAATGTGTTGTTGCGGTTACTAGATGTGCTGGGCGGTTCCGGGAAGTTCTACACCACAACTCAATCTAACCTCGGGTTTTTCTTGGGCATGATGCACTAGCCTCTCACATTAGATAGGTGTTGTTGTGGTTACTGGATGTGTCGGGTGATTCTGGGCAGTTTTACACAACAACTCAATCTAACCTCGGGTTAGGCATGTTCATCTTTAATCTACACATTTTCCCTATATACCCAAATCTAGATTTTACATGCTAATTGCCAAATTCACCAAAACTAGTCATGTTACATTTTATACCAATCTAGATTTAATGCTCAAGTTACCCCAAATTCGCAATAATAACAATTTTGCCCAAAACTTGATTTATATGCCAACTTCCTACTTTGTCGTTCATGCCAATTCTAGGTTCAATGTGTCAAATTATATATTCCATAATTCATGTCAAATTGCATCTTAATAGTTATGCCATGTTACATGTTCCAAATTATGCCAAATAATGTCAATTTCATGTTATACCCAATTTCCCCTGCATTCATAACGTACGTATTTCGAGATTCAACTCAAGATTCATAATATAAGGGGAGAAGCAAGAGGGAACATCGTAAGAATAGGCATAGTCATATGATGATAAGAACTACTGGTCCAATAAACTTGATGTACTAAAAAGAAAAGTTTTGAAAGGAATACATCGCAGGCATATAGATATGATAAGAATTATATCATGAACTTAAAAAGGATTACAATTCCGATATACAACAAGGATAGATATGATTGGACTAGATTCATAGTCAAAAATGATTCCCAAAGATATATATACTCAAGCGCAGATTTCAATGAAAGGATAGCTTATATCAGGCGTATTCTCATATCCATTTTATTACATGTAATAATTAGATTTAGGTGTTCAAATCTAAAAAGTAACTGACTTACAAAACAAAGGCAAATCTTGTTTTCATGCCTAAGCCATAAATCACTATACACCCTAATCTTCTTTTTCCAAATCATAAACTATCATATATATATATGTGTGTGTGTGTGTGTGTGTGTGTGTGTGTGTCCCAATTTTAGATCTTAGACCACAACATGTACTATGCCTTATATTTACATTTCAATTTATGCTCCAAATCCCAAGTCATATGTCCAATACTTTATGTCTCAAATCTCAAGTCATATGTCCAATACTTTATGCCTCAAATCTCAAGTCATATGTTCTATACACTTTACGTTTTGAATACAACATGTTTTATGTCCTCAAATCAATTACAACTCAATTATGCCCAATTTTTCACAATTTAATACTTTTTCCCAATTTTAACGCTAGTCATGTCCAAATCATATTTTATGCCAAATTTTATTTCCAACGTACGTTCATCTCTTACAAGATCTGGCTCAGGCTTGTAGTACCCTGGCTATAAAACAAAAAGGGAAGAAGGAAAGAAGAGACAAAGAACGGACATAATATTATCAATGAGATAGATCCAAAGGATATAGAAAGACAGGTATAATCTCAGATCCAGATTTATTACAATGTCAGAATCACAATTAACTTTTTATTTCTGAAAGTAACACGAACTTACTAATTACAGAACGGTCTTGAATTCTGGGATCTGTATTCTGAAACTGAATAGCTCTCCCTTGAAGTAGACTATTTATTCTTCTAATTTAGATTTGATTTGATGTTCTTTTTAATCGATTACTTGTTTGGATTTGAATTTCTAGTTTGGAGAGAATGGATGGAGGCTTAGGCTAGCTTGTAGACGAACATCATGACAGCACCATAATTTTAGGGTTATGATGTTAGGGTTTAGGTTTAGCTACGTATATATAGATGTCTAGGATTATTTAGAGCCCTTAGATGAACTAGGAGTCCACCAGAACCACCCAGCTCAAATACACATCATCTGGGCACTTAGAAGAAGACACATCATCACAGAACACTCCAGAATTCTGTGTTGGATCAGTATGGGCGCATATGGCAGGTGCGCCAATGCATTTTTGTACAGGCGCACTTGTGAAGTGCGCTAGTGCATTCTGGTCGACTTCCGGTTTTTCTGCCTATCTTCGTTTGTCCATATCTTCTTCATACGATATCCGTTTTATGCAAACTTGGACTCTATCTTAAGCAGAATTCCGAGACGAATGCAATGGCATAACCCATTTTATTTAATTCTTATTTTAATAATTAGTTATTATGTTCTGTTTTAAAATTACTGGGTGTTACACCCCTCTTTATACCACCATTAATATTTCATGTTTTCCTGATTTCTACACTTATACTTTGCCGATTTCTAATCATATTACATCAAACTTCATCTTTTCTCAATCTCTGTCTACTAATCTCTAAATTGAAGTTCTATTGAAGAGTTATAGGGTTGTTGTAATCATTTGGGAAGTGTTTGGGAAAGGATATGTTCCTTATAGACCTTAAATCAAGGAAAGGGAGCGGTGTTAACCTTGTAGCCATGAAATCAAGGGTGTTTGGAGCTGTGTTAACCTTGTAGCCATTAAATTAAGGGGTTATACTTGGATATTGATAATAACAAAACTCTGTGCAATCTAGTGTTGTGTGGGACTGGACGTAGGAGTAATCTAAACCAGTATAAAATCTGGTGTGTTCTTTCCTTTTCTGCATTTTATATTTATCTATTTATTTGTTTGTGTTTGATTCTGTGTCTGTGATCATCTCTGTTGTGTGTGATTCATATAGCAGATCAAATAAGTTTACGTTTTTCATAAATTCCTCATAAACACTATTCACCCCCTTCTAGTGTTTGTTTTTCTTTAAGATCCGCATTCTACAGTCCCTAACAATTGGTATCAGAGCATAAGTTTTCAAAAAGTTCATAATCTGATTTTTGATAATATTAAATGGCAAACAACACTGGTAATAATAATTATTTTATTGAGTGTCAGTCCACTGTTAGATCACCGCTGTTTAATGGCAATAATTATTTATATTGGGCATGTAGAATGAAAATATATTTACAATCAGTAGGATTAGACACATGGAATAATACACAGACTGAATATGTTGAACCCACTATTAATTTTTCACAATGGACTAATGAACAAAAAGTTGTTGCCGAAAGCAATTCTAAAGCCATAAATATGTTATTATGTTCGTTAGATAGAAATGAATTTAATAGAGTGTCAGTTTGTAAATCTGCTTATGAAATATGGAGAACATTACAAGTTACTCATGAAGGAACCAATAAAATTAAACAGACAAAGATATCAATGCTAATTAATCAGTTTGAGTTACTTAAAATGAATGAGAATGAATCTACCTCCGATACATATTGCAGATTCCAGGAGATTAAGCATTCATTAATTGCATTGAGAAAAACTTATTCAGAAGAAAACCAAGTCAAAAAAATACTTAGTTCGTTAACTTTAGAACGGGATCAGAAAACATTAGCAATTGAACAAGCCAATAATGTCAGTGAAATGAATATTGAGAAGTTGATTGGAAATTTGATGTCGTTCGAAGTTCAATTATAGAAAAGAATGGAAAATAAGCCCACAGAAAAAATCCATAGCATTCAATGCAACAATAAATGGTTCCGATTCAAGAAGTGAAGGTGATGAAGAAATTACTTTTATGATAAGAAATTTCAGAAAATTTTTGAGATATAAAAGGAGAAATAACTTTCAGAGAAATAATCAAGGGAGTTCGAAAAGAAATGATAATCGATGTTATAACTGCAACAAATTAGGCCACATAAAGATAATGTGTCCATATCCAGATAAATCAAATCAATAGATAGACAATAGTAATTCGTCAAAGAAAAGAAAGAGGGCATACGCTGGAACTTTAGATGATTCAGATTCAGATTCATCATCAAGTGATGAAGAGCTAGAAACCGAAAATTTAAATATGTGTTTCACAGCGATTCATAATTTAGAAAATATCAAAGAAATGGATCTGAAACCAGGTACACTTTAATTAATTTTTAATTTTTTGGTTGATTTGGATCAGTGGATGTTTTTTTTGTTTTGTTTTTTTTGTTTTGTTTTCTTTGTTTGAATTTGAAATTTAAATTAGAATTCAATCTTGAAAATTAAAATTTGAATTTTGAAATTCAAAATAAAAATAAATAATAAAATGTATTTTAGATGTTTTTTAGGATTTATATAAATTCAAGAAATAATAAATTTGGGATATAAACATTAATATAATAAAACCAAAAGTCAAAACAACATGTCCTTCGAAATTCAACATGTATGTCGACGTACATAAGTAGACATGTCGACATATAGGCCTGTAAATGAAATTCAAATTTTGAATTTTAAAAGTTTAAACTTTCAAACTTCCCTCCAATTTTTCACTTATTCCCAAGGTCTGAAAAGGCATCATTGATTTCAGAAAAGTTGCGCCCATTCAGCCTCTATTTATTTATATATTCAATCTTATTCTATTTACCTCTCATTCAAATTTCAAACAACTTTCTTCATATCTATACCCTTCAAAAATAACTCTTTAATGGCTTCCTCAAGCACACCCTGAACAGTGAGATTATCCAAAACCATCTAAGGATATCTCTACAATGATAGAGAAGCAAAAAATGCCTATGTTGACTACCTAGAAAACGGAAAAGTCAATATGGGAGCCTTCGCCATCTTTGAAGATTTTCCATCTTCCAATCTTCATTCTCTCTTCAAAGAAAAAGGAGTTTTGAGTCTAATAGATTCTCGGGATAAAAATGAAGTATGTTCCTAATCTAGTTAAAATGTTCTATGCAAATCTAAATCGTTGCTTTTACAAACGAGATGAAAATAAAGTATGGAGTAGCACAATAAGAACTCGAATTGTTCTAGATTGTCAAATTTTGGGTAATATCTTGAATTGTAAGAGTACGGGCTTGGAGTTTTCGAAGTTCGAAACTGATGAAACAGATTTTTAAACCTTTAATCACAAATTTAAAAGCAATGCTCATTTGGAATTCAAAATTTTCTTTTTCCACCCAAAAGCAAGAATCGTCAACCTTCTCCTTCAACATACCATCACTCCTCATTCTGGAAACTTCAACAACCCTACCATCAAAATCCAAAAAGTACTCTTTGCTATTATTGGTTTTTATGCCATCAAATGGGCCGATATGATTTTAAATGAATTTTAGCCCAAAGAAGTGTCAACAAGAGAAAACACTCTTTATTATGGAGTTCATCTTACTCAAATTTTTAAATATTTTGGAGTGGATCTCAAGGGAGAAGAATTTGTGTCAAGAAAGGTGTTTGACTCATCAAATATACATCTTATGCAAATTCCACTCACCTTTAAGCCTTATGAAACTTTCGAAGATAAACAAGCTCGTATGCAACAACAACAAGATCCTATGGATATAGAAGAAGAAGAAACTTCTTTGGAAAGTATAGAGTGTCCATCTAATCCTAGAACCATTTCCAAAGAAATGCTTGTCAAAAATCAAGAAAAATTAGCCAAGAACTAAAAGAAGATCAAAAAGATTCTTACTCATATGTCTAAGTTCATTGGAAAAATAGGAAGAAAACTTGGAATATCATCTTCCTCCTCATCATCCGCTGAAATCTAAGCTTATCTAGTTTATGATATCTTTCGTATTGACTTGTATTTGCTTTCGAGTCTCGTATTTAGTTTCATGTATTAGTTGAATATATTTTCTTTTAAGTAGCAATGAATGGTATTTATTTTGGTCAATGCAATCTTTATTTTACTGTAAAAATATATTAGAATCAAATAAATTAAAATAATATAATAAGAATTAACTAAAAAATGAAAATTTTCAAAAAAAAAATTACTTATGTGTGTCGACATACATTTTTGACCATGTCGACATATAACTGCCATTTATTCAAATTTGTTCAAAATTTAAAATTTAAATAACTAACTAATGTTGATTCAATTCCAACAAATTCCAGACCCTATACATACCTAATTCTTCCAGAAAAATTTATTCTATCAATTCTCCTTCTTCTCTAATCAATTCTTATCTAAACATCAAATTATGGCAAATCCAATTCATAATTTTAGTGAGAATCTTGAAGAAAGTTTGAATTCATTCAAAAATATCCTATCAATATTACTACATAATCAGTGTCGTCTCGAATTAAGTTAAATAAAGATGGTAGAACATCAAGAGAAGCATTTTGATGCAATCCGTTGGCTAATATCTTCTCTTTTTAGAGACGAAGACAACAATCTCGCTAAAGCACCGCCCATAAAAGAAAATGAAGATTGGGAGGTCATCAAGAAGGATCCAACCTTTAGAGGAGAAAGATAGTGGAAGTTCCTAGAGATGTTTGATTTGAATTATTTGGTATGATTTGTTTGATTGAATTGGTTTGAACTTGTTTGTTATTGCTTGGTTTGGATTGCTTGGATTGGAAACTTGTATACATGGATTGAAACATTTGTTAATATTAACTATAATATTTGGACTGACTGATTCGTTTATACTTATAGAATAATATAGACATAAATTTAAGGGGAGTCATGTATATTTAATACTTTAGCATAGAATCAAGCATTATAATCTTAGAATATATAGATACATATAGGTTATAAATATTTATGGTATAAATTTAGGGGGAGTATATTTAGAAAAAAAAATTGTTGATGACAAATGGGGAGAAATTATAAAATAAGGATTAGCTAAGCTTAGTTTAAGGGGGAGTATGTAAGATTCATGATGAAAGGAGTATTAGAAGGACCAGATCAAAAAATATCAACAGGTATGAATATATTGCCATCATCAAAAAGGGGGAGATTTTTGGAGAATGGAGTTTTGATGACAACAACCTTATTTCAATTATCATTATTAATTAATTATAAAATATATACTAACATCTTCATCTAGAAAATTTATATATATATATATATATATATATATATATGCAGGATTTGTGTACAGGACTTAAATACTGAAGACTGTACAGTTTTAGAGTTCTAAGAGATTCAAGACTCATGAGTAATCAAGTTATCAAGAGTTCAAGCAAAATATAGTAATAGAGTATAGTTTATATGTAAGACTCTAAATAGCACTCCAGGTTCAAATTCTGTTTTTCAAAATTCAAATTTTAATTTCAAATTATATTATCTTACTTATGATTTCAAATAAATAAATTTAAAGTTTTAAATATATATAAGTTTATATATATATAGTTTTATAATTTTACAGTTTTATAGTTTTAAACCTTATATCTTTATAAATATGTTTATATATTATATTATTCTGATTTCGTATGATTTTGCACTTTAGAATATTTATTTATATCACTAAGATTTAATTCTAGAATTTCCAAAATAATATATATGACTAAACACTTGAAAAATAGTTTTAAAAGAAAATTATATATACATATGTCGACATAAATAATTATCTATGTCGACATACAACTGTCATTTTTTCAATTTTCAAAGAAGCATCTTTTCAATATTTGTAACGTTCTGAAACGTTGCAACCACTGAAATGCTATAAACAGGGGATGATTTTGGATTTTTAAACAATTCTTCTTCTCCATCTTCACCCCTCTTCATACCACTATTAATATTTCATATTTTCTTGATTTCTACACTTATACTTTGTCGATTTCTAATCAAATTACATCAAACTTCACCTTTTCTCAATCTCTATCTACTACTCTCTAAATTGAAGTGCTATTGATGAGTTACAGGGCTGTTGTAATCATTTGGGAAGTTTGAGAAAGGGTGTGTTCATTGTAGCCCTGAAATCAAGGAAATGAGTGGCGTTAACCTTGTAGCTGTAAAATCAAGGGTGTTTGGAGTGGTGTTAGCCTTGAAGAAATGAAATTAAGGAGTTGTACTTGGATATTAATAATAATAAAACTTGTGCAATCCAACGTTGCATGAGACTGGAAGCAGGAGTAATCCGAACCAGTATAAAATCCGGTGTGTTCTTTCCTTTTCTGCATTTTATATTTATCTGTTTGTGTTTGTATTTGATTTTGGGTCTGTGATCATCTCTATTGTGTGTGATTCATATTGTAGATCAAATAAGTTTAAAATTTTCATAAATTCCTCATAAACACTATTTACCCCCTCCTCTAGTGTTTATTTTTCCTTAAGATCCGCATTCCGCAATCCCTTACACCCGTTACCTAAAATCGATCAGCTAGTGGATTCAACATCAGGACACAAATTTATTTCTTTTATAGATGCATACTCAAAATATAACCAGATTCCCATGCATGTGCATGATGAAGAAAATACCAGTATTATCACCGACCTTATATTGTACTATTATGTGGTGATTCCTTTTGGATTGAAAAATGTTGGGGAAACGTACCAGCGCTTAGTGAATTGTATGTTCTACAACCAGTTTGGAAAGTTTATGGAGGTGCACGAAGATGATATGTTGTTGAAATCCAAAAAGTCATCTGATCACAAGACTGACTTGGCAGAGATGTTTAATATCCTCTGATGCTATGGAATGAAGCTCAACCCATTGAAGTGCTCTTTCGGAGTTGCTTCAGGAAAGTTCCTTGGCTTCGTCATTAGCACACGTGGAATCAAAATCAATACCGCTCAAATAGCAGCAATCAGAAACATTAGTGAGTTGTGAAGATCAAAGATGTACAATGCCTAGCAGGGAAGGTGGCATCAATGAGTTGATTTATCTCCAACGCCATAAACAAGTGCATCTTTTTCTTCGAATTGATAACGCGAGGAAAGCGCAATTTCAAATGAACCCCCGACTGTGTTGAATCCTTCCAGAACCTGCTGGGTCATTTAGAAAGACCTATGATACTATCTAAGTCGGTGGATCATGAAGCCTTGTACATTTATCGAGCAGTTTCATCACATGCAATTATTTCAATGCTTGTACGTGAGGAGGATAGAGTTCAGAGACCAGTGTACTATATGAGCAAAAAATTAACTGCAGTGGAGCACAACTATCCGAAAATTGAAAAAATCGCTTATAACTTATTGATTGCTTCAAGAAAGCTTCGCTGCTTCTTTCAAGCTCATCTGATTATGGTATGCACTAATTAACCACTACGACAGGTCCTGCAATGACCTGAGGCATCAGGAAGATTGCTCAAATGGAACATCGAGCTAAGTCAGTTTAATCTCAACTTCCTCCCAAGGAAGTACATATGGAGGCAATCATTAGCATACTTCATTGCTGAATTCACCATTCCCAAGGAGGACGTTCTAGATAAGGGAAGTAGCCCCTAGAGCGGAACATGGAATCAGGTATTTGGAATCTGCACACAGACGATGCTAAAAATGATCGATGGTCTGGCGCCGAAGTTGTATTAATGACCCTGAAGGACGGTCAATTTACTATGCCTTGCGATTGAATTTTCCCACTACTAACAACAATTCCGAATACGAGGCCCTGATCACCGGGTTGAAGCTTGTTAAGGAATTGGGAATAGTGGCGTTGAATATCTTTTGTGACTCTTAAACTGTTGTTTGCCAGATTCCGAAGGAATTCCAAACAAGGGCACGGCGACTTGCAGCCTACCTAGAAAGAGTCGAGGAGCTATTGGATGGCCTAGAATATTACAACATATCTCATATTTTGCAAACTGAGAATCAAAAAGCGGATAAGTTGGCCAAGTTACCAAGCTCTGACAATCCAGAGGAGACGGAAGTGGTCCAAATTGAGACACTAGATACTCCAAGCGTTGATCAATGGAAGTTGATCATGTGTTGAAGATCGAGCCTGATAGAGTCATGGACGACCCGATAAAGAACTTCATGTAGAATAAAACGCTCCCAATGAAAAGTGTGAGAGGCATGCCATCGTCCGTAAAGCTTCAAGATATGTTATGTAGGGTGACATTCTCTATTCGTGGGGATTTTCAGTCCCGTTGCTCCGGTGCATAGCACATGACGACGTCAAGCATGTACTGAGAGAAGTGCATGAAGGCAAATATGGAGATCACACTGAAGGACAGACTCTGGCGAAGAAGATATTGCAGTACAAACACTTCTGGCCTACCATAACTTGGGATGCAACTGATTACTCATGACGCTGCGACAGGTGACAAAAGTTCGCAAAAATTTCTAGGGTAACCCCAACCAGCTCAGCTCGATGGTGAGCCCATGGCCATTTGTTGTATGGGGGATTGATGTCACTGAAAGCCTTCCAATTGCCAAAGGTAGGGAAAATTACGCAATTGTGGTCGTGGACTCCTTTACAAAATGGGCAGAAGCTGAACCATTGACCACGATCACGACGAAACAAGTGATTAATTTCATTGTCAGATTTATCATTTGTCGATTTAGGATCCTTAAGGTTGTCAAAAACGACAATGGAACTCAGTTCGATAGCACAAAGTTAAGAGACTTCTGTTACCGCATTGATAAAAGATACACTGCTGTGGCACATCCGCAATAGAATGGACAAGTAGAAGCAATGAAAAAAATCATAAATCCATTCAAAACAAGTGATTGGAATGAGCAAAAGCCTTATGGATCAATGAATTACCTCTGGCCCTATGGGATTATAGAAGGACCTACAAGTCGGCGACTGGCCACGCTCCCGTCTCACTGTCATTCGAATCAGAAGTGGTCATTCCAATACAATTGGAAGTCCCCTCACATGGAACAACATACTATGATTCGTTGACAAATAAAGTTCTTCTCCATGAATCCTTAGACGTTATTAAAGAGAAGAGAGATAACATGGACTTGTGTGCCTCGAGGCACAGAAACCGAGTTGCTCGATATTACAATAGGAAAGTTCAACCTTTGAGCCTGGTGACCTGGTATTGAAGCGTGTCTTGCCGGCCCCAGTCTTCTTGGGCCCAAAATGGCAGGGACACTATATCATCCAATGGAGGCTTGATAAAGGTGCTTTCAAGCGAACGACCGTCGATGGTGATGATATCCCCAGAGCATGGAATGCCTACGGCACTACCTAACTTGAGCTTTTTATTAATTCTTTTTTTTTAAAACAATGCAAACTGGCACGGCTTGCCTGAAACAATCTAGTTGATATAAACAAAAGATCACGAAGTGGACGTAGGCTATAATTTGCTCAAACCACTCTAAAAATATCATGTGTAATTTACCACTCCTGCATTTATTTTTCCATGTTCTGCAATTATTTTGATCTGTGATTTAATGTTGTTATGTAATTGGTTGGTGTTAGACCTACGGGAAAGGGACAATTCACCATTTTTACGAGGCTCGTTCAATTCCCACTTGGACAAGTGGATTTAAATCCATAGTCGATCGAAGTTTGATTGGTTAACTTCGAGCTCGACATCAATACACGACACGGTGGTTTTCACTTTGTGAACCAAAGTAAGGATACGACGCTCAAGCACCACACCCTCTCCATCCTACAATTTGACGGAATGAGAGAGATTGGATTAGAAAGAGGAGGCACCTCTATCCATAAATCGGGGATTAAGAGGTAGCATCATGACAGGTGTGATACGACAGCTTGCTTGATGAGCTCCATATGCCAGAGCGAAGCGTGGATTAAAGATTAAAATCGGGTTTAAGAATGACACTTGAGTCGGCAGAAGGATTGGGGAATAGAATATCGCTTCTAATCAACCCTGAAAAAGCCCTGGCCATGCAGATTATTAAAGACTGATTGGGGGAATACACATATCACACCCTTGTGATAATTGCAATATGGCATGTTGTTTATTACTTAGTTTAGTAATGGTTCGTTGGTTGCAGAAATTTTGATTTTTGATATGCAGGGATGCTGAATAGGAGCCCTGGTTTGATATGTGATGTGATTTATTGCTTATTACATAGCGTAGGAATGTTTTCATTACAAGTAAATTGAATTGTGGAAGATAATAAAATGGCAAACATATGATATTGCAGGAATGCTACTTTATTTACTGAATGCCGATTTATACAAGGCAACTGGTCAAAAATGTGAGGGCCACACTCGCAGCAACAACCGCATGCCAGTGGCAAGCAAAAAAGAAATTGAGACAGCCCTCTACTTAGGCATGGGAGAATGCATGTCTTTTTTGGCTTCCTTGAATTTCTGCTTCTCCTCCTTTTTAGCGTCAGTGAGAATACGCTTTTTCTTCTTCTCCTCAAAGGGAGGATCTATCGAATCAACAGAGCACTTGGATGCCAATTCTCCGATGATCAATGGAGATGGAGTCATAATGGTTATTTTTCCACTGAGAGGAACTACTTGGAGGGGATCAATCGAGATGGGCTCTTCTATTTTTTTTTGGCCTTTAAGAGATCCTCAGTTCTGGCCTACATTTGAGCAAGAGTCATGTTTTCCGACTCATCAAAAGCTCTATTAATGGTGACATCTTCCTCTTCTTCCTCCTTTCCATTGATATCCTTTATGGCATGTCGATCATTTTTCCTCTTTGAGGAGCTTCAACATTGGAGGGTAATATAGCCTTGTCAGCAGCTTCCTCAGTGGGCTTAGTATCCAAAGAACGGGAAGCAACAGTTATTAGCTATGTAGAAAACATGGGTCTTTCGATTGTTTGCTCCACGATGCGACGACACACTATAATAGCTTTAACAAATTATGGCGAATGGATGGAGATAACTTCGGTCGAATTGTCCCTAGGAGTAACAGGATTAGCCGCTTCAGTAATAGGAGAGCAGCCTTGGGAATCTCTGGACGTTCGTGATCATATCCCTCGGTCTCGACAGCTTTAGGCACGGTATAAGAAGAACTGGAGCCACCTTCAATTGTATTCTCTACCTTGTCTTGGCACTTCTTTTCCTTCATAGCTTCCTGAATTAGTTTCCACCCTTCAGCTAAGTGCTCTGGTTCATCATCTTTTAAGTATTTTCCATCAACTTTTCCTCATCGATGGTCTCAGCCTTTAACTACCTCTTCTTGTCGTTAACAATTTGATCCCGTACATCGACCAAAGTTGTCGGATAATGTTGGATCTAAGATATATTCCAATTCCAAAGCACTTAGGCGAAGAAAGATATCATAAGATCCCTATATTCATTTAACACTTTTAGGACTTCAGCAAGTTGTGCTTTAGACTCATAGGAAGATTTAAGAATATTGGCGTTTACTTCGGCTAGCATTGTCCTCTCTTCATACTCCATCAACTTAGCTTTCAAACCGGCTACCTCTATTTCTAACTTTGCCATTTCTTGTTCAAGGCGAGTGCAAGATAGTGTCAACCCAGTGTTCTCTGACTATCATCCTCAACTTGCTCTTTCAAGGTAATGTGCTCTTGACTGTGAGAATCAAGCTCGATGTAATAGCATTTTTGCAGCTCAACATGTTGTTTCTTGTAATTCTCAACATCACGCTGTGAGAGTGTAAGTTGTTCCTGGGCATCCTCAAATTCCTTTTCTTCATTGTTTTTAGCCGATATTCTGCCATTTTTTCAAGTTGTCGATGTCCGCTAGCAGATCCTTTATGATTTCGGACAGTTTCCTGGAGAACTTGCATGTTTCCTGATATTGTTGGTCCACAAAATATATTTGGGATTTGACTTCCACCGCCCAATCTGAAGGTACTATCTTAAGGTTTAGGACAAAGTGCATATTCTGAAGTGATAGTCTGGAAATTTTTCTATAAAGCCTTTATCCTCGCCTATGTCTCGGAGTCGAGTATCACGGGACTTGTTGTCGTGATGTTAATATTCTTGCGCTTGGTGGAGACAATCGCCACTTCACTCTTTTCTGGCTCCAAGTCCTTAGCCTTGGCTTTTGGGTCTGAATCCTTCTTCGGAGGCTTCTCTAGAGAATGGAGTCTTTTGAAGGAACTGGAGCTTTGTAAGGGCACTTATCTCCACTACGTTGGTTGTGGTAAGCCTTGTACTTATCTATATCTGAGCGGGTTGGAGTGCGAGAGCAGGAAGATCGATGGAATTGAGGCTAATAAGGCCTCATGTCATCTCTTCCGCGACTTTCCTGACAATCATGTTCAGTATCGGAGCCGTACCAGGGAATGCTTGCATGAACGTCCCTGGGATCATATCTGCGGTGAGACATCCCACCTACAAGTTAATCGAATCTAGTATCAGAGCCAAGAAGTAACGTAAAACATGGAAGTTGTGATGTGCAATGTTTGTGTGTTGTGTGTCCTAAGTGATCCCCCCGAAGGACCAGAGCCCGGAGTCAGGATTATGGGTGTAGTCTCCCCCGCCTTAGTAAGTGTAGTTTCCTCTTTAAAGGTAAGAAAGAAAGAGCCCAAGCCAATATCTTTGGACGTGTATATTTTGTCGGGCAAAGGAAGTTTTGCCAAGCCTCCAAATATGGGGTCCTCGAGCTGGGAGCCATCGACAGGAGACTTGACTGGAGATGATGTCTTAGGTGAAGATTGCCTTTCAGTAGTAGAGGCATCTTTTGGATTAGCATCCCGGGTTCCTCCCCGATGGGCCTATTCAGAAGTTCATCATATTGGATGTGCATCGGAAAGGACACCTTAGATAAGTAGTTGGATCTTGCCCGGGAGTTGTCTCTTTTTCTACCAAATGTTGTTCTCGATCAGAACATGTAACATCTTTTCTTCTTGAATCCTCTTCCGCCTCGGTTGTTGTTATTGCTTGCCTTTCGAATGGGGGCATGTCTTTAGTTTCTACGTAAGCGGGAGGAACTAGAGTTGGGGGCATGTATGTGTAACCACGACCTCCATGACCAATACTCCGACTTATATCAAGCAGGCAGTGCCTGTGAAGAACCTCATCTACTAAACACTTTCTGACATTTAAGAAGTTCGGGTTACCATTCAACAGATGACTCAAGCGATCTAAGTATATTTGGCCCTGCTCCTTTTTGGCATTTGGAACTACAAATAGAAAAGAAAAGTCAGTGCATTTACTAATATGGTTGAAGCGGGAACGTTGGAACTTGAAACTTACTTGACTACAGCCATTTTCTAGCACACCTAGCCTGGCGCTTGATGTAGAACCACTTGGGCTTTACATCCCCTACATTGATGTTTCCTTCATTGAGAATTTTTCTATTCGGTACGGATTCGAAGAAGACAAAGGAAGGAGTTCCCTTTGAACAATGCTTGAAATAGTAAAAGAAGTTTGAATCCTCAAAGGTGGGCTCCGTGCCTAAGATTTCCATATATGCTACGTAAAATGTGTACATGTAAGCGTATGCATTAGGATGGAGTTGCATGTGAGCGATAGCTTTCGTCTTAGAAAATCGACGGCGAATGGTGGAAACGGAGGAATGAATCCCATTGTGAACATCAACCCACTAATGACCATATACCCCTCTGGAGGGTTATGGGGTCTGTCTGTGCTAGTTGCCTCCATAAGTTCTTCCCAGGGAATCCCATGCCTTAAGCATATCTGCCTAAGTTTAGCTTCATTGGTTATCGGGGCCATAAAATCACTAGGTGCATCTAGAATGGTTTCACTCTCAAATTCGTCGGGAGCCCGGTTGTCACCTCCTCTTCCTTCTTCTTCGTCTAATGAAACCTCTCCTCTGAACGACCCCGCATTCTCATAAAGCTTAACTTCAAAATTAGAGCTTTTACTGTCCCATCTTTAATATGAAGTTGATGAGATAATATCGAGATTGGGGTTACTGGATGACTATAGAGCTTTACTTTTATCTGAATTTGAATATCTCATTTGATATCTTCTCAACATGCTAGTTGTGCTACCCAAGAAAGATCAAAAATTAGAGTATAGTTTCCCATGTCCCCCTCTGTGTGTGCGCTAGTGTGTGCAGTATAGATATAAAATAAAGCAAAAAAATCAAGATGTTGACTGATATGCATTGGGTTGAGTAATCTTATGATTCGTCAAGTTCGGAATGTATAGGTTTGAAGGCTCTATCCTAACTATCTGCGAGTTCATGAGTGTCAATCAGTCTCGGCCAAGCTATTTGCAAGAATGTTATACGAATTCGCGTTGTCAACATCCTCGAATTAGCCAAGTTCAATGACATGCAGGAGTATACATCGGTGGGACCAAGTCTAGGGGGTCATGTCGGAGCTTCCCGACCAAACATCGTGGGATGGGTCAGAACTTCCTAGTCAAACGCCACGGGTCGGGACCTTGAACCGGATCGCGTAAAAGCAACTCGACCCTACCCGACCTTTGTGATGGAATTACTTCCTCTCCATTTATCCACCTCTAAATTCTATTACTCCCTCGACCCGCTTCAACTGACAAGGCTACTCCCTCTCCTGTCTTCCCCCTCAAACCAATACCCAAATCGTCGACACTAGGGGAATTCTTGGTCCCTCATCTTTTCACTCTGAATCACTGCTCCCCCAACTCCTCCGAGTCTACAATCCTGGAACCAGAGCCATGTTCCGGCTTTTAAGGGCTAATATCTAACTTCTTGGCCACTGCCTAAAGGTGAACAACGTCACCAACGATGGCGATGGTCTCGAGATGAACAACATCGGAGACGTCATGGGAAAACAATGGAGATTAGTATGAATTTTCTCCCAGTCTGCTCGCAATTTAAATTAAAATAAGAAACCAATCATATAATCTGTACCTAAATGTTTGAAGGACGAAAGTTGATCAGTTCTTAAGCAGAAAAGAGAATTAGGGTTTTCAGGGATTTAGGATAATTCCATTGTAGTAAAAATGGATGAAAGATGGTGAAAATAAGGTATTATATACAGGGGTTAAAAGGTTGTTCGTATCCCTTTTAAAATGATGGCACAACCCGATTCACCGCATAGTCTAAACGATGAAAACAGGGCAATCCACCTTCGGGTCGGATATGATAATGGTTCTAATTAACTCGATCCGATTCGGAAGGCAACCTTCAAATCTATGATTCAATCGAAAAGCCATGTAGGGTCGGAGACAATAAAATTGAAAGGAACTGCTAAAGTTCGCATATGCACGCATTGGTGTAAGAGAAATACAACAAAGCTGTTGGAACTTGATCAGATAATTCTAACTTTTTTATTTGACAAAAACCAAAGGATTTACTAGGCAATTTGCCTATATTCCTCTTGAAAGCTCCAGCTTGTTGAATGCAATGAAGATGGTTATAAGACAAATCTCATATTTGTATGAGAAATATAGAGGTTAAAAATCACAATTTCGCAAAGTGTCACGAATTTATAGATAGAGCGACTATTGACCATCATCGGCTTCAAGAGCAGACAGATTGATAGTTTTGAAACGTCACATCTTCGATAAAACGCAATTCAAGGGGCAAAATTTTGGCCTACTTTGTGACTAGGCCACACAAAGTCCAGACACCGTGATTCTAAATACCAGAAGAACAAGAAACAAAGATCCTTCAAAGGGTGGAGTTTGAATTGAAAATAGTGAAGTACTTCGGGTCGAATAGAGATTTTGCATTATTCAAGCTAGCGGGTCCGATCCAGGCCATCGAATTGGACTAGACCCATGCAAGCACGAAGATCGGGATTCAATGAAGAAGTATCGACTCGGGTCAGATCACAGCTCCATGCCTGATCCGCCGAACTGTTCTAGCATGACGTGGGGCTCAATCACCATCAACTCGGTTTGGATCTAAAGGAACCCGATCCGACCCATCGCATGCTACCTTGAAACAGTTACCGATTTCAATGAAGCTCTATTCTTTAGCCACCAAAAGTGGATCGATCCCTACATGGTACCCACGATCTGAAGGATCATTTTCACCACAACTCCGAGATTTCCTCATGGCATGCCACATCAACATCCGACCCGCTCCCCTTCCCTGCCTATAAATACACCAGAACATGATAATTTGAAGGATCTTTTGGCACTCTGCACACCTGAGCTCCACCATTATCAATATTTCTCCTATTTATTCAGATCGTGCTCTAGACTATCGAGTGTAATTCTATAGATTTTGATAGATTATTGATTGTATTTGTGAGATTGAGTGGTTATCAACATTGTATTTGTAATATGTTACTTAATCAAAGAACTATAAAGTGGATGTAGGCTCTTTAACTCCGAACCACTATAAATCCTGTGTGTTGATTGCTTTTTCTCTATTTTTAGATTATTATTCTTCATTATTCTAACACACACATATATATATACACACACACACATGTATATTATAAAATAATAGAAGAGTGTTGATTTGGAATGTGTGATTTGAGTTTAGGTTGATTTAAGTTAGTGATTCAATATATTGATTTGATCGTGTTGTGTTAGCTTTTGTGTCTGTTTCAGCCTATGTCATATATTTTAATTTTGCCTTGCAAGGTGAGAATCCTCACCCATGATTAACATTTTCAATGAGCAAATTTATATCATTTGAAATGATATATGAAATGTGAGGATTGCTCTAGAAAACCAGAATATTGTTTACGCACATGTGACACACACTTTTGACATATATAACATGAAATTTGATTGTTAGATATGTGTTGATTTGTATTGGTTATTTGAAGAGTTATATTTACACTGCTAAAAAAATAGGCTACAACATCGGTTCTGAGAGATGCCTAATTTATTAACGACCAATGTCTTTGCAAATGTAGAGGAAGGTCAGGTTCTTTCACATCAATTGTTGGCTAATGTCTAAGATGGCTTTAGACAATGTTTTTTTTAGAATATTTGATGTCTTTCACTATAATTTACATGTTACATCAATCCCTATGAAGGAACCGATGTTACTTGTTATTATATACATCGGTTTTCTGAAGCAACCAACGCAAATGTGTAGTAATAGACATCGATTATTTACATCTTTATTTTTCTGAGTTTTCCTAATGTCTATAATTCTTTTGTACATCAGTTATTTGATAATAAGATGATGTCATTTTACTTATACACATCAGTTATAGTTGTTTGCATCAATATACCTTTCATTTGAATGTAAACCCAAAAATCAAAAGAAAATCCAATCAGATCATCCAGCTACAACGTTCCAAAAAACATCAAAATAACTTAGCTATATTACTCTTTTTTCAACCACTCCAATATACAAACATCCAACACTTATTTTTTCAACCATACCAATCCAGAAACATCCAACAATAATCCCTCTAACTCCAACATTTAGAACATTCTAAATTACCCATACATGAATCCATATAAACAAAGTACATTACTTCCCTACCTCTCAAGTCAAAAATCAACCTTAACTGTCACATTATGATTTTCCTTGGATGAATACGAGAACCACATGGCGCATGTCATCAAGCTCTTGCAACGTGTAGAATTTCCTTGTCTTGATCGCCCACTAAAAAGTGTAACATGCAAATTAGCACAAAACTATATATATTCATTTAAATATCTTACTATTTTTCAATCGAAATATAAAATTGGTTATCTTGGTAATAAAGGAATTTCCTAGTCCGAAATGATTTCTTTCATATAGCGCATCACAATGTAGCCGCATTCACTACTACCTCATTGTTTAGGAGATCCCTATTCAAATAATATTAAGGTGAGTTGTTTCAATCAACACCAAAAACAAGCTTAAGTAGGAAAAGTTAATTGAAGTGCAAAGTACTTACTACAAGGTTCTTAATTTTAGGAACTCTTCCTTTTCTTTTGGTTTGAGCATTGAAAAATTTGATTGTGCAACATAAGAGAATGTAACAATGTCAGTAACATGTATGTCCTATCTTTCGTAATAAATAACAATACCTGAAATAAATCACATTCTTACAGTACAAATATGTTACCTTTTTTTTTAAAAAAAATAGGGTACTTAATTACACAACAAGAAGGATACTTAATCCAACCGCAGCCTCACAAAACAAACAGGAACACACAAAGAAAAAATAAATATAGACAGACTGTGTGTCAAGAAACTACAACAACAAACTTACAAACACTACAGCAAACAAAATGCTGGCAAAAAAAAGACAAGCAAGTAGTAGAGTAAGCATAACAGCATGAACCAAGGTTAAAACCAAAAAAGGAAGGTTGAAAATCTAACCAAGTAGCTACAACGAATATATTACCTTAATAATGCTTTTTATAATGCAGAAAAATGTGTATGATGAGACAAAGGATTGATAATTAAAAGTTATAATCCCATATTATGACTAAAATCTAGTGCAGACTATTTTTATTAGAAAATATACAAAAGTCAGAGTTTGCAAAAGAAAATTGCGTAAAAATCATAATATATATTGTATCAACACTTACTTATCATTATGTGGCATTAAGAATAGATGATCGGGATTACCTACTCTCAACTGATTAACTAAGTAAGTTTCAAATTCACCATTGAGGGTAAATGTCGCTTCAGGATCGACAAAGGCAAACAACTCAAAATCGTTATTCTTTCAAACCAAAGTATGCAAGTACCTACGTAAAAATTTGAAATAGCTAATCAACGTATTCATGTGTCCAGAATTATAAGAAATTAAGATTTTGCAGCTTGTCCGATTATGTCAAATTATAACAAGGTGGTTAAATTCTCTGGCAAAATGTATATCGTCTCCTCAACTCCAAAAACTTCGGCTTCACAAGGAATCTATATTGAGATCCCTGAAACTAGCATAAATATTTTCACATCTTTATACAACATCCTAAAATAGCTAGACACGTTTATATTTGGCTCTGTTTTGGTGAACATGGTATGCAATTTTAACAACTCATTTCTTCCTAGCAGGTCTTTTCACTTTGTTTGTATATGTACAGCCGGCTTGGCAGTCGTCTCCATAGTCGGGAAGATTATCAAGTCCCGAGGCCATGCTAATTGAGCGCAACTTGTTTCGTGGGATTTCTCTATTTCATCAACTATTGGCACAGGAAATAAGGCATTCCCGTTTGATGAAACCATCCACCACAACACGAACACAACCATGCTACAAAGGCACGCCATGTAATAATTTATTCAGTTCTGGCTCATCAAAAATCTTTCCAAATGCAACCTTATTTTCTATGCTTTCCACTGCAAGCTCTCATGATCATGGACCCTATAGTCAAAGAACTTGTTGTTCTGACCCCCTCCTCATTACAACCTCCCAGGTTTCCTAGAGAAGGTCGGGTCCTCACAGGTGTTTAAGTTTGGCTTTCGGTTCTCGTTCGGTCTCATGCTTAGTATTGGCAAAGTTACTTACTTTTAAATAGGTATTACTTGAGTTAATACTAGTTTATCCTATTTTGTTTTTGCTAGAGTTATCTTTATCGTACTCTGATTATGCTCATGCTCATTTATCGAAGGTACCAGATTACACGCTCTGTACTTGGATGTGTTTGAGTTTCGATTTTTATCGAAATTTGGGCATAGGAAAGTGTGGGGTGTTACATTTGGTATTAGAGCTTAGGTTAAATGATCAGAGGAATTAGTTAAATTAGTAGTCATGAGAGAATGTAATTCAATTTTCATTTCTGTTTTTCTTCATCTTTCTTACTCGACTTAGATTTATTTCGATGATAAGTTGGTCATGGGCCTAATTATATAAAATGGGATTTAAGCAGACAACATTGAACATGTATTGAAAATTATTTTAATGGCGTCCTTCAGATCCGTCTTAGAGAATTCAAAACTCGAATTGAAAAATGCTTTCTCTTCCCTAGCATCTTCGTTTGGTAAGCAAAATTCAGATCCATATACAGACAAAGGCAGACAAGACAAAGATCCTCGCCCTACGTACAAGGACATTCTTCAACATCCACCTGTAAAGTGTTATCCTTTTTTTAATAATAGATATGAGCGTATAAATACTTTTCCATTTAAATCTCAAGGCACTAAATTCGAATCGTCATCTAGAAACCGAGATAATTATGGCTCCTTTCTCAGAAACATCAAATCGAATAAGGGGTGTTTTCGATGCGGATCTAATGACCACTGGGCGCGTTCGTGTCGTAATCCACTAGTTTGTTTTAAATGTCGAAAATCGGGTCATAAAGGATTTAATTGTAAAGCTTCGTTTCCTTTTCCTCCAAAAATGGCGAATTCTCCTGCGCCGATCTCTGCAAGGAATTTCCCAATGGAATTCAGCTGGGCGCGCTCGATGGTTGTGATTTCTATTGAGCGTGGATCCTTCTCAATGGCACAAATGGAGCGGATTCTCAAAAATAGATTTGGAGTGAGGGCTCCTTTCTGGAATTGGAATGTTAGGAAGATGGGAGACAACTTTATCGTGAAGTTTCCACCTTTCATGTTGACTACTGATAATTGGAAGTACGCTATTGGACTAAATGAAGGATCTTTGCAATTGCGAAGGTGGTCGCCCGATTTTGGATGCCTCCAGAAGGAGAAGATGAAGCAATGGGTTTTGATCAAACATGCACCAGTGGTTTGTAGAAGACTAAGTGTGTTGAAGGCGGCTCTGGCGGAGATAGGGGAGGTAAACAGGGTGCAATACAAAGCGCTGCATGTACCTGATTTTCATGGTTGAAGGCTGAATTGTTAGTGGAAGATCCGATTGCCCTTCCTATATCAAAATGGGTCCCTGTTGAAGGATTTCTCCATAAAATTCTAATTGAGAAATGTGATGATGGTGAACCTTTTCCTACTAATGAGGTGTTGAGATTTAAAAATCGTGTTTTTACGACGGATAGTGAAGGGAGGTTAAGGGCTCTTTCATATACTACGAGACAGGTTAGGGGTGTTAATATTGCTGGTTCTGAGAATGAAGAGGGTAATGATGAGGAACATGGTAACGCTGATGACTCTAGTGATGGTAATGCTGATGGAAATGTTGTTGATAATGTCGAGGGTTACGATGATGGGGGTTTGGGTGAAGATGATGTTAACAATGACGGTGGAAGTGGCAACCCAATCATTATTTCCTCTGGCGATGGAGCAGGAGTGGGTGTTGAAGGAGACGTGGGGAACCAGATTGTAATTTACGAGGATGGTATTCAAGTTGAATTTGATGTTGCGGGAAACATTGTAGGTGTGGCCAAGGTGCTTAATCAGGGGAATATGAATGATGCTGAAAGGCTGGAAGATAGTAATTCAGTAAATGGTGGTAGTGCTGAAGAGTCAATGGATCTCAACGAAGCTGGTGACTACTCTACACGTAAAGGCAAGGAGGTTACTATTTCAGGAGAATGTTCATCAATAAGAAGAGTCATTTCCAGAGGCAAAAAAGCTTTGAATGCTGGAGTGGTGATGCTGCGCAGAAGTGCTAGGAGGTTGGACCATCCGCTTGAAGGTAGCACTTATGTCCCTGCCTTGTTTAACTTTTTATCTTATGATAAAATGCATGAGTTAGCTAGAAATTCAGGCCTCATTTTAAATGATCAAGTTATAAATGACATTAAGAATAAAGAATTAGAGAGGGCAAACGTTGTACCATGATTATTATAACATGGAATGTTAGAGGCCTAGGAACTTTTGATAAGTGTCTTAGAGTCAAAAATTACTTAAAATCTAATAATCCAGATATTGTGTTGTTGCAAGAGACAAAACTTGAAACTCCTGGTGATAATATTTTTAGAAGTCTGGGTTGGGGTGTGCTTGACTCTTGGTGTTTCATTCCTGCTGTGGGGAGTGCTGGGGGTTTATTTACTGGATGGAATAGTAATCTTTGGTCTTTTAAACAAGAGATTAAGCAGACCCACTATCTTCATGTTGCGCTGGAATGTAGAAGAAGCAAAGTGTTATACTTCTTTTCTAATGTGTATGGACCTAACACTAGAATTGAGAGGAAGACCTTATGGAGGGAAGGGATGGAGTTTTACAATTTGTCATATGGACCTTGGGTAATTGGTGGTGATTTCAACGTTACTAGATTTGATTATGAGAGAAGCAATAGTAAGGGAAACCACTTGGGAGATATGGAAGACTTTAGGATGTTTGTCAATGACTGCGCCCTGATCGACCTTCCCTTGAATAATAGAAGGTACACCTGGAGTGATCGGAGGAATCCACCTACCCTAGTTAAGTTAGATCGTTTCTTCATCAATACATCTTTTGAAGATTTACATCCTCTTACTTCTCAGAAGGGTTTATCCTCGATTATATCGGATCACTGCCCTATTTTGCTGGAAACTGGAGACTTGGTCAATACAAAAGTTTTTTTCAGATTTGAAAAGATGTGGTGTTTGGAAAACAATTTTGATGAAATGCTTATGGGTAAATGGGATGGTTTTGGTGATCGTGGTGATGCTGCCAGCAACTTATGACGGAAATTGAAGATGTTACGTAAATTCTTGATTAAATGGAACAAAGAGGTGTTTGGCAATATCAAGATCAAAAAAGCAGCGCTTGAAAAGGAAATCCTGGAATTCAACATTCTGGAAGAGAGAGGATTTTTGAATGAAGAGGAGAAGTCTGTGCTTTTGAAGAAAGAAAAGGAACTGTTGAAGGTGATCGATCAAGAGGATATTTATTGGCGTCAAAGATCTAGAACTCAATGGCTCAAAGAAGGAGATAGCAATACAAGTTACTTTCATAGAATTGCAAATGGAAGACGCAGAACAAATTTGATCAGTAGTATTTGGAAAGATGGTGAAGAAATTGGGGACCAGAAGACACTTAGCGAAATTTTCACTGAGTTTTATAAAAGCATTTTTGCGGAGAGGATTGAAAACAGATGCACGGTGGACTGGAGCAAACTTTATCCATCTGATATTAAACTTGATGATCTTGAAAACGCTTTTACAGAGGAAGAGATTTTGTCTGCTCTTGATGAGATGCCTAGTGACAAGGCGCCAAGGCCTGATGGGTTTCCTAACTTCTTTATCAAAAGATATTGGAAAATGGTGAGAAAGGATATTTTAAGACTGTTTGAAGAACTGTATGATGGCTCTATTAGACTTGAGCTGTTGAGCTACGCAAATGTTGTTTTGATACCCAAGAAAGAGGGAAATGTTACAGCGGTAGATTTCCGACCTATTAGTCTCTTAAATACCACTTTTAAGTTAATCACGAAGGTGTTGGCGAATAGGTTGAAAAAGAAGTTGGATGATTTAATTGACCACTCTCAAACGGCTTTTATTATAGGCAGATTTATTTTGGATGGTGTTGTTCTGGTTCAGAAGTTAATCTCATATTGCGACAGGTATAATGTCCCATGTGCTATCATCAAACTGGACTTTGCTAAGGCTTTTGACACAGTGGATTGGAGATTCTTAATTGACATTCTTACTGCAAGGGGCTTTCCTATGAGGTGGATTAACTGGATTCTTATGATCTTGACTTCGAGCAGATCCAACATTTGTGTGAACGGTATTGCTGGTAGTACTATCTATTCGAAGAGGGGTTTAAGGCAAGGGGATCCTTTATCCCCCCTCCTCTTTGACCTGGTGGCTGATGTTTTCTCTCGTATTCTGAAGGTTAGTCCTGTTAGTAGGTTGTTACAGAGCTTTGGGGATGAGCATGTGGTGGGCGGTATCAATTCTCTACACTATGCAGATGACACCATCATCTTCAGTAAACATGATTGTAAATACATTGCTACACTCAAATTTTTGTTGTATGCTTTTGAGAGTTTATCAGGTTTGAAAATTAACTTTCATAAGAGCA